>CM060950.1:87049130-87371630 GCA_030765055.1 Mantis religiosa
CTTTTAACAATAAAGATAAATACTCATTTTGAAGAAATGCTTACGATGTTAAAAGGTGAACGGTCTAAGATCGGAGTTTACGATTTCTGCAAGAGGAAAGAGATCACTTCTGATTAAATCTATCGGAGGTTATGTCACCCACATTGAGAATGGCAGGTTCAACTACTGCACTCACTTAACATACTGGTTGTCATGATAAACAGTTGGTCTGAAAGGCAAAACGGAAATGCATTATCGTAAAGCTGAAAAGGTACAATTGCTACGTAATGAATCCGAAGACAGGTGCTTTTTTTTCTTTCTTTTTGCACGTCTGCAGCACGTTTCACCTCTTACAACAAAGAAATCGCAAAGATAAATATGCGTTTACTTTTGGACAGATGACAAAAGAACAATAAGTGATACGGCAAGAGTCAAGGCATGGGTCCGTGAAATTCTCATAATGTAAAGGATAGAAAAAAAGCATTATGTTAAACATAGGCCTAATTGCCAGCTATCAACAAAGAATAAGCTAGTCACTGTAAATTAAACATATTTATACATACATAAATTAAGCAAAGAAAGAAATGCCCTTGAAGTTGCTTTGGTAGCGTATTACAAATGATATAACAGCGTATAGCAACCTAAGTGTTCTCTGTTGTGTTTAAGATATTTCAAAACATGCATTTTGGTGAATTCCTGATAAAAGTTCGTGGAAAGGGGTAATTCAGAAGACGATTCAACCGCTTTTGCTAATTATTTCACCAACGTACAGCAGTTCCTCTGGACTGACAAAGGGCATAAAATATTTCCCAATATTTTAAAGCTGAAGATTCAGGCCATTTTTCGTACTCATGGTATCCAGGTTTCTAATTATCTTATAGTCTCAAAAGGGTACATTCTAATGTTTAAAATATTACAATTTGAGTTATTAGAGGGAGCTGTATATAGTGTTCATATCAACAAATTTACCTCTGGTTTAATCTTATGTTTTTGTAAAAATTTGGTACATTCCAGTTTCAGAATATGTCAATAATAAGCCACCTTACAGCTTTCAAAAACCTCTTCTACTCATATTTTCATCCCCTAAACATAAAAATAATTTTTTTTCCTAGAGTACTATTACACAGAATTTTACGTTAATAAGTTGCCCTATAATTTTAAAAAATACTCCTACCATATTTTCTCTTATGTAGCAATTGCACTTTATAAATATTAAAAATATTTAGAACTATGCTACAGGACCTAACAAAAATCACAGGTCACCTTGTAACTTCCAAAAACTAGCCAGCTCATTATTTTCAATTATATTTTCCCTCGAAAATTTAAATGTACCTTTACCATTATTTTGAACCTCTTATAGACGAAACTACACTTTCAGACCGACCCGAAATCTTGGACTTGCCGAAAATTAATAAGTACCTTATAACTCCCCAAACATGTCTGCTCATATTTGCAATCTCTTATGTACACACCTACACCACTTCACCAATCTTCACGAAACTTTGGACACTTATGCCCATACAGGAGTGAAAATTGCAGTTATTTTACGTTGAAAAACTACCCTAACTTTATTTGCAACCCCTTATTTATAGAATGCATTCATTCAATGCCGGATAAAACAGATAATCTACATTAAAGTTGCCTGCCTTTCAAGCCTGCTACTTGCTAACATGCAGATAATAAAAATACATACAGCATATTTAATTACTGGAGTTGTGCATACCGAATGGTTTTTAGTAATGCGAATAGACTTTGTTCAAGGGCCGTTATTTTACATTGTACGTGGAACTGCTAGTTTGCTACATGCCCCAATTCCCAATAAAGGTCTTATAAGATATTCTCATTAAAATTACCATAATGTGTTCATAGAAGCGAACGCAATTCATTTGCATGGGAAGTGGCTTTGTAGAAAATGTTTGTTACTTCTGAAGTAGAAAATCAATCACGCCATTTCATTAGCGTACAAATTAAATTAGGTTTCGCTTTAGCCAAAGCACAAATTAAGATAAAAGTACGTCACTTGAGCTGTATACATGATTATTTTTATTTTGGCATTTGTTGCTCAGCATACAGTTGTACACAGATATATCAGTACAAAACAAAATCGGCTGGCCCCGTAGCTCAGTCTGTAGAGCACCCGCCTGCCGTGCTAGGGGTCCCGGGTCCGATTCCCTGCTGGGGGTGGTGATTTTTCTCCAACAAGATGATTCCCCATCTTCCCCAAAGTCTGGAAGCATGAATGAGAATGATCTAATGATTAAAAAATCCAAAGTACCTGCAACCCAACATTTATGAGTTAGCACCACCACCAACAGGCGGTATCAAAAGGAGAACTGCCGCCCATATGAGCGTTGTAGTTAAAGGCCAGAACAAAAAACATCGACTAATAAAAATAAATCTACTACAGTATCAAAAGACGGGAAAGAAGGTGAACCTCATTCAGATACCTGCGGAACACGAATTTCGGGATCGGTAATGTTTTTTTTTTTTTTTCCCCTCAGGCGACGCATTGATGACCATCAAGCACATGATCCACTGCAAATTCTGTTGTGAGGAAACGTTCGGTACTTCATGAAAGATCTGATCCTGGGTGCGAATGAACTATGGAATGGTAAGGACACCAAGTTGACGACGAAGATGCATGTTGCAGATAAACCAGGTTATGTCTATTGCAATACTACCATGTTCTGGAGCGATTGTAGTGCTTTTCAGTTTACTTGAACCTTCAGCACCGCACACAGCAGAGGCATAGGTGAATAAAAGAATACTTATTGTTTCTAAGAGAGGATTTACTGTCCATTCATGGATATAGTTTGGGATGTCGGGCATATATGTTTCAATTAGATACGACCATTGCAGGTAAGGTTGACGATTGTGGTTATTCCCTAATACCTGAGGGTTTCGTCAAGACACATTCACAATATAACTTGTCCGTTAATCATAACAGAAGCAGCCTGAGCAGGTCAGCGGAGAATGAAGTTTGTAGTTTCATAATGCAATGCATAAGGACTGGTCCACCACTTAAAGAGACGTTTCTGGAAAATCAATGCTATTGCTGTGGTCTGGAGAAAACATGGTTCACACTATTCATTATTAGTGTTGTATAAAAAAACGCTGCATTTTATTTATAAAAGCACGCTCCTAACATTAGTGAACCACAAATATGCAGTGGTATTTCTTTGAAGCAGCCTGTAGATCTGCCCATATTCCAACAAGTGAATGACTATTCTAATTTAAATTTTCACCATTGAAAAAATGTCAAGAGTTTGGAAAATGAGCAAATACTTTAAAATAAAGGGAGGACTACAGAACCTAATATTCTTGTATGTGATATAGATTCAAACCCCGTATATGACAATAAAGGTGCATAAAAGGCAATTGAGATTTAGTAAAACTTTGCAATGGCAGGAAAATGTTGATTTTTCTTCCACTATCACTTACCTATGTTAGATAGAAGAGACGTATTCTACTCAAACACTGGATACCAATTTTTGGCCAGAGATATAGGTTTCTTGAATAAAACGGATAAGAAAAACGACTGTCATAGTCCACAAATGACAACTGTAAAGCATGCAAACTTTAATGATTACATTAGATACATTTAAAGACGTCGAGGGAAAATATTTAAAAAAATCTCACGACAAACACATCTTTACATAGAAACATTTGACTGTTAACGCGTATTTCAATTTAAAATATTATGAATTTGAGATATGGTATTGGCTCGGAAGAGTTTTTAACTCGACTAATATTACAGGCTAAAAATGCTACAGCAACTTAAAATTCATCTCCTTACTTAAAGTATTGGGCAAAACCCCTTCAGGTAAAAATTAGTATATTCATGTTTAAGATCTGTCGTTTTTGAACTAAACTGCAATACCAATTTAGCTAACTGTTCAACATTTATAGCAGCAAACTGACTTTCTGGTATCAATATCAACTGTCCAAGAAATTACTTTAAAATATGAAAATTCAGTCCTATGGAACACCCCACGTCATAAAATTCTGAAGATTATAAACACTTTAAAAGATTACACGTTATTTCCTCAACTATATCTACTTACACTCAAAGATTAAATTTTGTGCAGGAGTAACACTTTTTCCTTAATTATGTAACACTTAATTTTCCAAGGAACGCCATTATTAAATAAACCTTAAGTCCAAATATCTGTAAACAGAAAATGTCCTTTATAGCACATATTTGAACATCTGCAAACTACTGAACAAAATTTTAATCAAGTGAAAATTTGAAGATACCAAAAATATAAGAGAAAAATGATTTAAAATTTCAGTGCTAATTGTATACACATATGCGGTCTATATTTTAACGTCGCGTTTGGACATTTAAATGGCTAAAACATCCCACTAGAAGGTAACTGGATTCCCATTGTATATGCTGAAGGATTTTGTTCATGGAAATTTTAAAAGATGGTATTTTCCTTCAAACTTATTTGAAAATTCAGTGCGCTTAACTAATAGTTATACTTTCTTACCAGACTTGGTGTAAGAATTTCAAACAAAACCTACTCCAGAGCAACGTAGGGTAGGACAGTCAAATATATAGTTACTTTATTACTCTCAGCGAATTAATATTTACTTTCTAAATGGAAACTGAACCACCTTGTTTGATATAAGTTAATATTGATATCTAAACTCGAATTTTTTCCGATCATTTGGATAAAATATTGTCAATGGAACTGTTAAACACTTCTGAATATTCTTTCAGTTTCAGTGCATGTTGTTTTAAAACACTAACGCTTTCGCGTTCACAGGACTTTTTCTAACCTTGTTATTTATTTTGACGAGGCTCTTGCGTAATGTTCTAAGGAAAGCTTACCCGTTTAATTACTTCATATTAATCGAGATTAATGCAAATAAAGCCGTTTCTAAAAGGGTACGATGGTAAAAATTTCAAGTCAATAATATACGATATTCCAGATATTGCTATTGCCACAGGTATGTATTCGAAACAAATAGTATAATTTAAAGTGATCTACAATTTTTTTGCCTAACGGGTTTTTCCTATCTTTCGTGGTTTAGAAATTATAAAAAAATATAGAAAACCTCTTATGAATGAAGTGGACTACACGGCTATTCCCGGAAATGTCAAATGATACATTTTATTTGCAATGTGAATATTTTAAATATTTGTTATTTTAATCAAAATCACTCAGGCTATTTTTAAATATAAACGATATCGAACACTTTTCCATATGAAGGATAATATGGAATGGGGGGGGGGGGACTTTCAAGAAAATCTTCGTATCACATCTACATAATATAGTGGAATTAAATACCATTTTATCCTGTTTCTGTTCTCTCTTACACAGTTACACACAGCCTTTTCTAAGGAGAAAAACGGGGAAACGGAATATATATTTCCGCTGATATCTCGACATTAATTTTTGAGTGGAATACAATACTCCCTCTACCTACTAGGTATGTTAATTTACCCCCTATTTCATGCTTACAGGTTAATGTTCTCCTCGGCATGCTTCACAAGCCACAAATTTCCCGAAATGGCTGGCCCCGTAGTCCAGTCGATAGAGCACCTGCCTGCCATGCTTAGGAGTCCCGGGTTCGATTCCCGGCGGTGGGGGTGGGGACTTTTCTCCAACCAAGATAATTCCTCATCTTCCCCAAAGTCTGGAAGTATGAGAATGGGAATGTGTGCGTGATCTAATGATTAAAACCCAACTATTACGACTTAACACCTTCGATATGTTCCAAAAGAGAACGGCTGCCGATATGACCACTGCAGTTAAAGACGGGGTATAAATGGAACAAAAAGAAAATGTTCCGGAGTCTTACGCGACAACTGAGCTTGTCACTACGCTTTGATACTACAGTGAAGTAGCTGTCTTGTAGCTGCAACTCTCTAAAGGACGAACTGCAAACCATAATACTGCAAGCATTTATAATCTTATAAAGAGAAAGCAACAGGAGAAATTAAATGTCTCCCAGTGAATTAAAATACAGTATCGCAAATCAGAGGCTCCGTTAAATCCTATCCACTTGAAGCTGCCATAGTTTTATTCATTTTTGGCCGATTTTGCTTCACCACCAGTCTATAGAACACCCAGCTAGGGTGCATCTGATAAGTTTATTACATACTCCCCACCTTTCTGCTTCACCACCGGGCTATGAAATACCCAAGTAGTGTGCACCAAACACATTTAATACATACTTTGCACCTCTCTACCTTTCTCTTCCAGTGTCTGAGAATTTCTAAAGCGAGAAATGTATATTCACATAGCCTCATTTAAAGGAGTTGGAGGAGGAGGGGGGGGGGGGAGAAAAATGACATGGAAGCGTTGGGCAACTAAACTTTTCCGCGTTGCTTGTCGTCTCTTCCTCTACCTATCCCAACTCGGTTCATAACATTCTGCGGTTATTCGCGCACAGAGAAACTTTTTATTGTAACACTTAAATTCATGAAACATAAGTGCGTTCGTCCAGGCTAACTTTATGACTAATTGAACAGTTATAGCAGCGGGTATATGACGTTGTGAGCAGGATTCCGGATAAACTGTGTACCTCTTCCCAAAGGATGCAGGTGTTAAGAAAACACTGTTTTGGGGAGTGTCATAGCAGAGAATCTTCCACTACTGTGGATATTAGGCAGAATAAATTTTATTGTGTTAACACACGTTAAAATCCTAGAATAAGTAACTATCTTGAGTCACTGGTTTCACTTGCCCCCTTTTTTTCTATTGTGGTCCTTATAGTCTAAGACACCCCTGTTACCCCGGATAAACAAAACTTTCCTTTATATAAAAACTAAAGTAACTTGTACGTCGCCACTGACGTACCAGAATTTGAGTACTTTACATGCAATAGGTTTCCTGACCAAAACAGTTTTTTTTTCAATGCAAGCAAAACCGCTGAAGGAAGGATCTTGCAAATTAACCAAAGATATGCACAGTACCAGTTGGTCAGGACGGCGTGGTGTTCATAATTTGCCTAAGAATTAGCACGTGAAGTGCACGTGTTGTTTGTAGTGTTTTCCAGAAGATCCGTATCACCCCGTGCCGTCCCCGTTTAGCATGGCACAGAGTAGTAAAGTGCTAAACATTTGGTTTCTTTCATTTGAAGTTTATTAACGCATTTTAAAGGAAACACAACAAAAAAATAAAGCGTAGCTTGTGTAGAGAAGGTTTCCGTCATATACATATATTTGCTATGTCTTAAGCGATGTTTAAATTTCAAATTTCTAGAAGACAGTTTACAAACATTCTTACTCCGCTCAGAGAGAAAAAAGCGTGCGGACTGATGGAGACTATGCTAAAAAAGAAACAATTGCATTGTTTATCCCTTGGAAGCACTAAAACTATATGCGACTACGTATAAGCAGGGCATATAAGGCTTTAACCTTGATTGTTAATTTATTTATGGAACCTTAAAGCTTCTATTAACTATGTAGTTTTAAAAGTTTTAATGTGTTACAAGAATATAACTGATGAGACAAAACGACTCTCTTTAACAGCTATGATTCTCAAAATCTATGATGTCAAAATCTCTATCCATTGACTATTAAGGCCAATATATTTTGGATACGTACATTCATTGCTTTCTTATGGCATAATTGTCTGGAGATCTTCTACAAAGACCAAAGAGATACTAATACTGCAAAAGAGGATACTGAAAATTATATTGCCAGTGCAATATAAGTGCCAGTTAGAACCAATAGTAAAAAGGTGTTTTCAGATTTGAAAATTTTACCTCTTCCTTGCATTTATATCCTGAAATCTGGGCATTTCATTCAACAAAATCTAAGTCATCTGCAGTTGAAATCTCAAGTATATGACAATACTAGAGCTTCCAGCAATGTCCATTTAAATTGTCATAGATTTACTAGATACCTTAATAGTACATAACATCTAGGTAGTTTTGTATAATCACTTGCATAAAAAAGTTACTTTTAAATTACAGAAGGTTTAGGCAATCAGTGTAACTGATATTAAAATGTGTACCTTTTAGCATTACTAAATTTTTAAATGTAAATTTGTAATATAAATGTTATTTCACTGTAATGATTTTTCAAATGTATTATAGTATTAGGCTTCCATATTAATTTGTAATATTTTCAACTATATTTTGATGCATATTCTTTTATATTTTTGAAAATATTCTACATAAACTGTTGACTTCTACGGCTAATAAATCATCTGAATCTGAAACTGAATAAGCATCCCATTCTATATTGGACGTCAGAAACCGCTTACTGTTGGTCAGATGAGTCTTTTTAGACTTGATGCTCTTTTTGTGCCACATATCCACAACATGGGACCAACTTTGCTTTTCTTCCGAAGAAAGCCATCCTAAGGAATTTTAGTCCTAAAACTTCATCGTCCTCCACAGGTTTAAACCCACGACTGCGGAACCGGAAGTGAGGATGATACGCCTAAACCACCGTAAGATTCGATAAGAGGGTAGATTTGTATATTAAGAATGGGTTTTTATCTTGAACGACGCAACTGGTTGGAAATATGTCGGTCCTGTAGCAGATATGAAGTTGAATGACCTCGCTCTGCGACAGGCTAGATCATGTGTATATGGAGGATGGCACCATTTGCAGTTTTCTAACTGCGTAGTGGAATATAGTGTTATGTGAAGCTGTCTGCCGATTGTGTTTACCGTGTGTAGTAGTGTTGTACGATAGAGCAGTGTGTCCACTGTTAACTTTAGCTCAAAGGGAGTCGTATGTGTACCAGCTTGAACTTGTCAACAAATTTACTGGTACATATTAGTTTTCCAAAAATAGTGCAGTATGTATTGTTGGTTAAAAATAAGCATAATGGGTGAAAATTAAGACAAAAACTTACACACCATATCTGAGCATTATTTTATGTAACTCTTCCTCAACAATGCTGGTGTTAGGAGTCGCTAGGGTTCCCTCAGAGTGAGAGAGCGGAAGCATATTGACCTCATAGATGAAGTTTGGGGGTCGGCCCAACGCCTGCGAAGAATGAATGATGAAGCACTTGGTGGAATGATGGTGGGGGAAACCGGAGGAAACTCGTCCCAGCGCTATGTTGTCCACCACAAATCCCAGTTTGAGGTCGCCTGGGACCGAATCCGGATCGCCTAGGTGAGAGCCAAGCGGTCTAACCACATCTGAGCATTATTAAGAGAGATAAAGTATATTAGTTTTTTAAAAATGTGCAAGGATATCTCTACGAAGTTTTGATCATAGAATGAATTGTTTGCTCGCTTTCCAGACATATACTCATGTAATGATTAAATATGGAGAATGCTTAAAATTATCTTTTATGCAGCAAATTTCCATAAGCTCAGCAAATTAGAAGACAATAGCGGTGTGCGTTTTCAAATGTGTCGACTGCAGAAATTCAGAGTTTAAACATGTATACATATACACCAGACTTGTGTAGACGCAGTGGGACATTATTTCGAAAATATGTCGTAGGCGCAAGGTATTTATTTTGTGTGCATTTTTAGGATTATAATGGGGAAGAAGATGGGATAGGGAGTAGATTTGCTGCTATTACACAGTAGCACTACTCTAGAAAGAGCTTCACTCAAAAGAAATCAGGCACGCAACCCAACTTGCTTTATGTTTTTACTCTTTGTGCTTGGAATTTTATACTTTTTAGCTAAGATGGCAGAATGTGTAAGGTATAAAGAATCTGCAGCATTTAAAATAAGTCAAATTTTGGTGCCGTCCTTGGCGCAATTGTGAAAGAACTTACTCAAATAATTAAAATTCATTTTACTGCACCGGAAGAGTACAATATATAAACAAATGCATCACTGTACTTCATTTTGGAAATACTTTGCGACATATAGCAATATACAAAATTAAAAATACTTAAGTATGCGAAACAGTAAAAATATTAATTTTAAAACGAACTTCTGCGCCTATATTAATGTGCTTTTATATCTAGGTCATCAATTAATTAATTGTACAGTATTCAACAGTTAATGTTTCTTACGAACAGGGTCGATGAAATGCGTTGAAAGAACAATAGTAGCAAAACAAGGTATTTTTGGAAATAAAGAGTGGGACGAAGTTTTCAATTAAGACTGTAATTGTAGACTGCATAGAAATTAAACTCTAGGTTCACTTATTTACAGTTGTACCTGAAGTAGGGATGAAAGTATTAATGGACTCTTTAATTACCTTTAAAGTTGTGGATTATGTCAATTTGAATGCTGCAAATTATTTGACACGGCTCCATAATAACAGTAGCAAAGCCACATCTGCTCCTATACGAGTAATCTATCTCAAACTAGAGCGTGCCCGCCTCGGTAGCGTCGATGGTAGCGTGTCTGCCTCACGTTCAAGATGTCCCGAGTTCGAATCTCGGTCAGGGTGAGTTACCTGGATAAGGTTTTTTTCCGGTGGGTTTCCTGATCCTTCAAGACGAATGTCGGGTAACTATAAGCTCCATTGACCCTGGACTCATTTGAGCATCATTTCACCCATTTCATTCACCGTCCGATATGACTTAACGTTGGAGGACGTAAAGAGCGTTTTAAATTTAAACATATGGGAGAACATAAAGAGAGAGACATGCTTCAACAGAAAGCTCTTAGATTGCAGATTTTTGGAGGGAAATCCACGAGTGTTTATAGAAGCGGTTTTAAACGCCCATGAATTTTCCTCCACTAATCAACAGTCTACAAGCGTCTTTCTCTTTCTCTCCAATATGTTTACAACAAAATCGTTCTAGTTTGCGACAGTTTATTCTCTCAGGTACATTGTGTCACTTATCCGAACATACCCTTCAGAAAGTGAACTCCTAAGTGAAGTGAACTCTTGGAGAACTACAATGTTTGTTTTGCTCATTTCGGGCTGTAAGCTTAAAACTAGTTTCAGCAACATGCAACTACCCGCCTCTGCGGCGTAGGTGGTAGCATGTCTGCCTCAGGTTCAGAAGGTCCCAAGTTTGAAATTCGGTCAGGGTAAGTTACCTGGATAAGGTATCTTCCGGGGCTTTCTCTTATCCCGAAAGATGAATGTCTGATGTCTAAGCTCTGTGGACCCTGGGCTCATTTGGGCATCATTTCACCCACCTCATTCATTGTCCGACATGATTTAAGGTTAGAGGACATACATTTAAAAAAGAGAGAAAAGAAAAGAAAACCTAGAACTGGATATCACACTAATGTTTTTAACACATTCACAATGCTTTCTTCTACAGTGAATTATTTTAAATTGGACGTGTCATTTTGCGCGCGGCTACTGTTCGACATTTTTCTTTTACAGAAGAGCAGTTAATATCATTTCAGACGGCTTCATGATTTCCTCCAAACTGAGCTAACGAGATGGCCGTTTCCGGAACCACTTCCTTGCTCAGTTATCTGCGGTTGCCGTTGACACCACCTTCCAAAGATATGCAAATTGCAAATGCGGAACAACGCATTTCTAGGAACCAACTGCCAACGAATTCACTTCTAAATATTATTTTGATCCCAGTAATAGAAATCTGCTGTGTTACACTCATACCCTTCCCTATCATCTATCGTTTTTAGTGGATGTACAAACTACTTTTATGAAAGTCTATTTATTTAGTTTTAATTGAGGTGAACCTTTGTGGAAATAGATAATTACACATTTCGTTATAGATAAAGACTAATAGACTGCCTTCTGAGGTTACCATGATAACTCCCAAGTCTAGAGCTCTCGAGTTCGATTTCAAGCTGGAGGTTGGGAATTATTAACTGGTCGGGATTGTCTTTATCGTCTCCAGAATATGGAAACAAAATGAATGAGTGAGAGTAGTCAACTTAACACACACGGAACTAGTAAAACCATTGTCATGAGCAATTCTTTAACGACAAAAGTCAGCAATATGACCTAGACGTTAAAGGCCGCATGTAAATAAAAAAAACAACTAAACCTAATAGTGATTGTTTAAACCTCCGTCGGTCGCAGTGCATCCAGAAAGTGCCAACCGTCTGTTTTTCTCGCACCGCTTTTAGGTTTGAGTTTTAAACACCACACCTCTCATTGCCTTCTTGACTGACATTAAATGCGAGGATCTACTTCCCATTAGTCCCGGCCCCGTAGGACCTGAACCCGGGCCTCTCGGGTATATTTACCATAGGACAGCACCTATTTTATAAGCTGCCCCCCCCGCCTGCACACGGCAGACAGGACGGAAGTGGATACGCCACTTACGCGCCGGTCCTTGATGAACCTACCAAATAACCTTGGTAGGGCCGCCAGTGTCTAGCTCACCAGCTACTAGCTCTGCAGGCTAGTTCCCGGGACTTATGAGGCAACCCTCTACCCCTTCCGGGCGGCCGGTAGCCTGGCCAGAGGTACCCAATTGCCCGTGGGTGACGGGAACACACTGCCCCCTCGAGTCCAACCCAATCCGAACAGCTCCCATTCGGGAGGGGCTCGTCATGTTCGGCCCGAGGTTCCTCTACTAACGTCAGAGGTACCACGAGTGCTAGGGGTCCGCAGCGCCCGCACTTTGGCAGCTGAAAGGGACGGATCCCTTCCCCTACGGGGTTCTTGACTGACAGTGTATTGTTGGTCTTTTAATAAGCCGTTATAATTGGGGTTACACGTGCTGCGAATTTCAGCATTTTCATCCACTGGAGGCCACGCGGCCGAACTCGTCCATACTTACTACTGTGTCTGGAACGGGCAAGATAGATGATCTAAGCAGGCCAAATGACTTGAAATTAGCTGCCCATTTACAACCGAGCAGCGATGTCGATGTAGGGCAACTAGACGAACAATGCGAAGAAGACTTGATATAAATACAAATGATTTTCTACCCGAGAAAAGACAAGAAAATTCTGACACAGAGGAACATGACACAGAAGGTGAACCTATTATTTGAGGTGCCTTGTTCTAGTTAGGAAGGGATTAAAATACAAAGTGGGAAAAGCATCGTGAACCCAAAGTTCACGTAACCTACAGAAAGTGCAAGAAGTATTTTTGTTTGGAACACGGTAGAATGATATGCTATGAATGCTTTGCGAATTTGGAGTTGAAAAAATAGTGTAGTGTAAAAGAGGAAAACAGAGAGGAAAACGGAGAAAATAAATAACTATCATGTGTTGTAATACGTAAAAATTGTTTATAGGCTCTATTTTCATGTAATAAGTTCTTTTATTCTTTCATGCGATATTTTAGTATCTGCTGCCTTTTTGTTAACACTGCACTATCGTTTGTGTTAAACTATCATTAGTATTATTAAGATTAAACATGAAAATAAAAAAAATAACTTAATGAACCTTTTTTAAAAATGATATACATAAAAAAATCCATAAAAGTAGTTCTAAAGTTATTGGCGCCTACTAGACACGGCGCGACCGACCAAGTCAAAATTATGGCGTGACCAACGTAAGGTTAAGAACTGAATGGTAGGCTGTCTTTGAAATTCAACAGTCTTTCCATGTAATCCCAAGAAACGCCAGAATATCAAAAGACCCTTTAAAACGAAATTCGAATTATAACGGATGTCTCGGAAATGGCTTATGCCACACAAAAAGTTTATATATATTTTTTTTAAATTTTAAATAAGACTAATAACTTTCTGTACTTTTTTTGTTGTAATTTACGTCATCCAACGTTAAGTCATATCGGACAATGAATGGAATGGATGAAATGATACTCAAATGAGTCCGGGGTCCATGGAGCTTAGTTACCCGACATTCGTCTTACAGGATAAGGGAAACCCCCGAAAAAACCTTATCCAGGTAACTCACCCTGACCGAAATTCGAACTCGGGATCTCTTGAACGTGAGGTAGACATGCTACCACCACGCTACCAAGGCGGGCAACACTTTTGTAGTTCGTTTTCCTTTATCTTATAGACAATTGCTTCTGAATGAAGTGCACTACATAGACTATTGCGAGAAAATCGAGTTACATTTTATTAGCTATGAAAATGTCGATCTAATATTGGAACAGAACATTTTTTAAGAAGGTCAAAAATTTCGAAATAATATTCCAAGTATAATTGGAATTAATGAAGTTTCTTGATAATAATCGTATCTATGGAAGATACTAAACTTCAATATCAAGTTTACGGCCGCGCCGTGGCTCAGTGGTTAGACCGCTTGGCTCTCACCAAGGCGGCCCGGGTTCTATCCCAGGCGACCGCAAAGTGAGATTTGTGGTGGACAACACGGCGTTGGGGCGGGTTTTCTCCGGGATCTCCGGTTTCCCCCGCCATCTCATTCCACCGGTGCTCCATCTTCATCTCATGTATCATCACAGTGTCATCGCCTGTGGTGCCGTATGTAGTAAAAGCGGGCGTTAAACACTACACATTTCACAATATCAAGTTTCATATTTATCAAACTTTTCGTATGAAGTTATGCTGTTTACAGTCACACACATACACACGCACGCAAGCTGATCTCTACCTTAAAATCCTTCTTTATTGAGGGGACCTAAAAACTTCATTGCCAGTGAAACTCGTGTCGAAGTTTTGGGTGCAATGGATTACCTTCCTATCTGCTGTGCGCGTGGTATACAACTGTAACTGGATTATATCGGAGGGGATTCGGCACGGCAACCAGACTTGACTCATTGTAGCTATGCTCCAAGCGGGGAATCCCCAAGAGCAGCGATATGGTGAGAGGAGACAGAGGGCGGCCGCCCCAAGGAGCCACGAAAGTGCAGAGGGTAGGGCCCTACAATTTACTTAGATGTAAATTTCCCCCGGTAGGACACCCCACCTTATCCCAGGACAATGGACATCCTACACTATTGTGATTCGGAAACAGTCCCACCACGAGACCAGGGCTCGAACACCGGCAAACGTCCTTACGGTGGAGGACGTGGTTTACTCATAGCATATCATACTACCATGCACCGCCGAGACACCCGCCAATACTTTCACCCTGAAAGAGACCACCAGATGATAGATGAAGTGAAATGATAATGGAGATAAAATTTAGAGCGCAGAAAGTAAAATAGCTTGCTCTTTTAAGTGTTACATTAAGATGACACCTAATTACTTGTTTTTACTGTACTGATACCACAATATCTGTAGTATAAAGTACACAGTAAACTGGAATAAGGGACATTTTGAAGGGCATATTTGCGTATATTGTAGATACGCATAGTCTGCATTATGGACTGAGCCCAGCAACTGAATTCACTTGATTCCCAGTTCCGTGTTGGTGGCGAGGACACCTCTGGGTAATCGTTTCTATGCTGTTTGTTCAGCTGGAATAATATTATCTCATGCTGCTGCACATTCTGCAGCAGGTAGATTTAGTGTCATACACAGCTGCTGTATTGTGCACAGATTTACAGAGTTTGGCAGGTGAATATTTTGATAATGTGGACGCAAGGAAAAGTAATTAAAACACATGCGCAAAAGAAATGTTACAAGTTTCTAAATAACAGGTGCAACATTAGATATCTCTGATGTGTAGCATACTGCGAATACATTTCAAGATTGGAAAAGGAAGCTCTTATTCCCTGTTAAGGAAAAGCTTCAGGAAAAAGTGTCTTGTCAGGACAGTCATTTATAAGGGGAACAAAATTGTAGCTATGCAAAGATCCATTTAACATCATCCATTCCCTTTGGGAGCGTCTGAAGAGGGAAATGCAATTCACCTCTGACTTGCTTACGTGCGATAGATACACGTGATGGCTCGTGGCTTGAGGAAGGAGAACCTATTTTAGATCCGATACCATGCACCCAGAATGAGAAACCGCTCTCCGTGTTCCACAGTTAAACTCAGCTGCATGGCCATAATTTTTCGTCAAACCGAAGCCCTAATCACCATTGGCAGCAGTGCCAGTGTGACATACCTTATGGAAAAACATCCAAATTTTCACAGCAAATATGCAATGTACCTGTTAGCCCCCAAAAGTTCGTGCGTTCTTAAATAGCACAGAAAAGGGCACTTAATTGGTAGAATACCATGCGGAATGGCTCAGATTGTTTCGTCTGTAGCCCGCATTCGGGAGGCCCGGGTTCGATTACCATGGCCGACTTACCTGGACCATGATGTTTTTCGGGGATATATCCGGGTTACCGGGCGAATGTTGGGTAGGTCAATTACTACTCCGAATTTCCTGACCCTCCATTTCATCTCCATTATCATTTTACATCATCTCTCATTTGGTAGTCTCTTGCAGGGTAGAAATGTCGGCGGGAGTCTCGGCGGTGCAAGGCAGGATGATATGCTCTCACTGAACACTTCCTCCTCCGGTAGACGGTTGCCGGTCTCCGAACCGGCTGCTGGGACCGCTTCTGAACTACAGTATGGGGAAATGTCCGTTGTACTAGCCTACCAGGGGAGGTTTTCAGCTATGTAAAAATGTAGGGTACCTGCCCTCTGCACTTTCGTGTCTCCTTGGGAAGGCCGCGCTCTGTCTACTTTGGCCTCATCCTTCCTCCCTGGGATGTCCCACTTGGGGGCATAAGTACAATAAATCAGAACTAGTCGCAGTGCCGAATCCCCTAAGTAGTAATCCTAAACATATTGGTAGAATACTTTACACGTCTACTGCATAATATACAGTCTCTAGACTGTTTTCCAAACCCCTCCACCCTCCTGAAGCCATATTTAGAGGAAAGGTTCTGAGTCCTCTAAGAAACATGTTATATGAAGATATGCTGTGTAGAAATAAAGAGTAGATTTTCTTTCCATACAACATTGGATTTCTGTGTTTGTTTTGTTCCTCTGGTAAGATTTGAAATTTGGTAAGTCAACATCTTGACATATTTAAAAACCCAATCACTGAAGTTCAGAATTTGTGGGTTCTAAGGTAGCTATAATTGTAAGTAGAAAATCATACCGCATCCGCATCCCAAAAAATAATAAATAAGTCCGGTTAAACAGTTCCAGTTTCGCCTTCGCGAGTTCTAATAGTTTCATAAAATAGGTTCCAAAAGTAATGCTTTGATCGTATAGGGAAGTTACGCTACAATAAGGCTTAATACAAGCATGTACTATGATATGAAACTCGGAAACTTAACCTGCTTACTGGTTCCAAGGGAGGACAATGAATGAATGATTGAATTCCTGTATTTGAATTAAGTGGAACATAGCGCCTTCTGAACCGTACAACCTCGAGGCCCCTAGGCAACGGGTTGAGCATCAGAGGTTTCCTGATTAGAGAGATTCCGGGATGAGTGATCAGCCCAATGGCGGGGGTGAAAGTACGAGAGAGATGAGATTATAGGAAAGAGGACGATGGAGCAATCGGTCGACCCGGAGAAAACCCGCCCCAGCGCCATGTTGTCCACCACACATCTCACTTTGCGGTCGCCTGGGATCTAACCCGGGGCACCTTGGTGAGAGCCATGGCGGGGCCGTAATGGAGGACAATGCCCATTAGAAATCTTCCAACCAGTCAGTATTTTATTATGCTTTCGAACCCTTATAATACACGTGCTAAAAGCAAACGTGCTGTTAAAATCATTGACAACACTAAAAGTGATATAAGATGGCCCCTTAATAAATAATAATAATAATAATAATAATAATAATAATAATAATAATAATAATAATAATAATAATAATAATAATAATAATAATAATAAATATCTCCATTCCACCAATTATTATTATTATTATTATTATTATTATTATTATTATTATTATTATTATTATTATTATTATTATTATTAAAGGTAATGTAGTATACAAACATGCGATACAAGAGAGACAAAAACAAAATAAAACAGGCAAAACATAATACAGAAAAGAAAATCCAAACATACTATAAAAACGTACAGAATAAAATAAAAATCCCTATGACATATCTCTATAATATTACGATATTTTAAAATAACAATTATATTTGTGTTAAGGAATATCTGTGCATTTCAAAATAAAATTGCCAACATAATTTGTTCAACGTGCTTAGAAACTAATGGGTTTTATAGGGAAACACTCCTGTTATGTGTTGCACTGTCTACAAAACAGAGTAACATCCGTGCGAGTGCGGTATGACTTAACCCCAGGGAACATGTAATACTGCGTTAAAAGCTGCGTCACCAGCAGAACATGAGTTGACAGTTTTAATAAGTAATGCACCTATTCACATTATGCATTTAACTAATAGCTTCTAATCATTACAACTGTTATAAAAGGAGGAGCTATAAGAATCATTTTGCAATGACAACATCCCAGTTTAATAAGTTACTGGATTTTCAGTTATATCCAAAGTTCAAATGTTGTATCACTTTATGAAGTTTAAGGTGTATTTGAATTGCAGTAATGGCTAGCAGTGTATTGAAATACAAATAGGTTGGAAGGGATATACGAGTCGCCTCTGTAGTGCGGTGGTAGAGCGTCTACCACATTCAAGAAGTCCGGAGTTCGAATCTCGGTCAGGGCGAGTTATCTGGATAAGGTGCGTTCCGGGGTTTTCCCTTATCCTGAAAGATGAATGCCTGGTAACTAAGCTCTATGGACCCTGGGTCCATTTGAGCATCATTTCCCGCATATTTCATTCATCCAACTTAACGTTGGAGGGTGCTAAGAAAACCCATTTTAGTCAATGCGCTAAAGGCACTGAAAGAAGAGGTTTTTATATCCTTTGAATCACTGCTGAGTAATTCACCATAAATGTATAAATGCAATAAAAACAGCGCTAACGAAGCACGTGCCTCACTATCTGGCGCGACAGACCAGCAGTTGTATACAGTGCGTGCAAAATTCTGAAATGAGACACTGCAAACAGAGTAACAAATAGTGCTTATTTAACGAGTGATATTTATAACAAGTAAACTGGCAGGGTATCACATCATTGCAAATATCCTCAACTTCAAGAAGCGAGGAGATGAAGGAATTAATGAAGATATGGTGCATAACCGTGGTAGAGATATTCCACATTTGGCTGCCCCGCTAACTCTTCCAGCATTCAGTCAACCGGTCATCTGCTGATTTGGTAGCTGTCATTAAGATTGTCATATGTCCAGATCGGTTGCGCCAAATATAAAAACTGCGCTCTCGATTAGGTAAGGGGAAATAAGTGCACATACATTTTTTTGCAACACCAACGGAACACGAAGAGATCATGTACGAACGTTCTGACTGAAAATTGAACTGATAAATTGTAGCTGCGTCTCAATTCTGCGCATATTTCAGAGGCTTCGTTGTTGACATATTTACATCGCACTCTGACCTAGTTTCGCTTAGGCACAAAGCGTAACTGCTGTTATCTACTGACACCCCAAACAAAACAGTATGACCCTTGTGAGGGTTGACATACATATTAAAGGTGACTTGATGTTTAACTATCCTAAAACGCATATTACAATCATTGCCGTGATAAACGTATTACAAGCCAGCGAATCTAGGCTGAAAGGGGGAAAACATTTACTACAGTATTTAGGTACCTACGAGTAACATATACAGTAAAACTTCTCGCTCGCTCGTCGTGCTGGCTGGCTGGCTGGTTGTATTTAGCCAGAAGGTTATTGCTGCGTGCCCACCCGTTAAGGGTTTTACCGCAGGTAGGGTATATTTGGGATGTTGTAGGGTGACATGTAGGTTTTTAGGTTGGTATTATTGTGTAAGGTTACAGTGATTGTAGCTTGGGATTGAAAGGACAGGATGCAATACCTAGCACCCTGGTGTTTTGTTTCTGATTTAAGATTGGAAAAACTTTGATGTCACACAGCTTAGGAGAATTATGTGGAGCTCAGCTTTAGCTGCTGTTAGGATTACCTCCTGGGTTATCTTGGGTGCCCGCAAGTCATGCGGGGTACCCGATGTAAACTAGAGCGGCGTCTAGTGGGGTCATAATCTCCCAATGATCTGACAAGGGCGCCTCTATTGTTAGGTAAACTGGCGCATAATTTTGATGCCCGGCGCCTGATTTCATCCTCCAAGCATGGAAGACCCGAGGCTTCATGAAGCAACCTGGTGGGAAAGTAGCGGCCCACGAATAGATAGACCGTAGTCCTCTATTCTGTGCACAGTAAAACTTGTCTAAAACGGATCCCTTATATACCGGAAACCTGGGGGGAAAAAAGGAAAATAAGTTTCGGAACACAGCCATTTCACATTTAAAATTATATTCTAAGCCGGTAAACTGCCTAACGGGAAAGCGGAAATATTATTTGGGAACCCTTTGCGTAAATAACCTTATTAAAACGGATTACTTTATGTGTAATGAGTTACAACGTACGCATTTTAAAAAGTGCAATAATTTTGAGGGCGACCGTTCTGTCAAAGAAGTTCTATGAACCATAAATTCAAACTGTAATCCTTCAAGGATAAGAGAAAACAAACCATTTGCCCTCAACTCCCTTCCAACACACATGGTGAGGGTAGAATTGTTTTGCAGTGTGTTCATTCTCAGTTTCGTTGTTACATGTGATCAAGTATGAGTGAAAGAAAACTGTGAACTTAGGTGATTCTTAAAAACTAAGGTTATTTGTGAACACGAACAGAACAAACGTCCAGCTTAAGAATTAATTGTGTTGTTTAAAGTGGGAAAAACTCATATAAATGAGATTTTGAAAAATAAAAATTGAAGACGAATGGTTAAAAGGAACAGCAGGGTATGTGAAACGCATCAAAAAATCTATCTACAGAGTATGACGAGCTAAATCATGCTTTGCTAGTGTGCGCACTAAAGGAATTCTTCCATTTCTGGACCACTGCTTCAGACTCAAGCTTTAGAGACAGCAAGAAAATTAGGCAAAGACAATTTCAGACATCGCCATAACATTGTTTTGAATGCTGTGTACGGCGAAGCAAATTATGTTGTTACGCAGACAGTTGCAGATTGGAAAGGGAAAATTGAAAACAGATACAGCAAGTAGGCGATAAACTACAATTATTGTACGTAAATTAAAAATATAGTACATAATACATATCAGTCTATTATTATTTACATACACTTCATTGTAAATTGTTCCTTCACTGTAAACCTGTGACTATTTCGTAATTTCTATGTACTCGAATACAGCCCTGTGTAAGACGGAAACCTACGTAAACGAAAATAAACGCGTTCCGTTTTAGAGAGGTTTTACTGTATGTACGACATATACCCCTTTCATGTTACTAATCTTTCAGTTTTATAATTTATATAGAAATGCCTAAATAAATTGTAGTAAAATATAATTTTTATGTTAGAATGAATGCATAGTATCATAAGTTTGGATTCCAAGCTTTTAGCTGGGCACTAAGGTTTTTGGATGGAGGTCATTAGCGAGTTCTTTAGTGTAGTTCAGGTAATTGGGCAACTAGTGAATTCAGTCGACCACAAAAACATTAGTTTAAGAGACAGATACTGGAAAGTCACAGAAAGCTGGTTGTTAAAGTCACTTAAAAGTTGCAGAAACACTGAAATTCTCGGAATTTTAACACGGCACAGTAACAATCGCGCTTCATTTATGTACTAGCTGTTTTAATAGTTGGCAATAAGTGTAGGAACTTGTAAGGGGTAATGCTTATAGGTGTGACTTAAGTTGATTACAGAGCATGTAATCCTAAATTCTAAAATTTAGCGTTTTTCCCGCCGAGAGTCAGTTTTATAGAAGTGTCTTCTGTGGTTAATTGTCGATTTTCCCCCTTGCGCTTAAAGAATGTCGTAACTTATGTATAGCATTTTCACAACTAGCCGCAACGTATTCTTACGGAAACCGTTACCGTAAAGTCTGGATACGTCAGAGTTAACAGGTATAATTTGATAGTTACAATTTCGCGTAATAACATTCAGAAACGGCTTCATACATCCTCAACAGTCGGCAACTTTCTTCAATAGTTATCATCATTAGCCTCCATTAAATGCATCCTCCGACTTTAATGGTGGTGTTTATCCTCAAGCCCGTCCCGCATACCCCGAGATAAATATCGCAGCCCTCTACTGCAGCACATACACCGGAGGATGAGATTGGAGAAGTAAAACAGTGACTCGAAGCTTAGCCAACAAAATTAAGCTCTTCAGCTTAATTAAATCCTCTATAACACAAACTTTGTAAGTATCTTTACAAATAGGTAAGGAATTCAAAAACAAATTTGGGCCAGTGTCTTGTGATTTCAAATATGCGAGATACGAACATTGGGGGAAACTACGTTATTATTTGTATCTAATGTTGCCACAGGCAACCTTTTTAGTAAGGTATGTGCGCCTATCTGCATGGAAACAGTTCCGTACTGCATATACACAAAGTCAAAAGTTCGTTGCTTAATTTATTACAGGTGAATGCTAGACATGAGCCTTGGGGACGATAAAGACAAAACTTTATCTCTGCTCTGTAAACACTTGTAAATGGTTATTAAGATAAAGATAATATGATTAGCATTAATTACTATCATTGGTACAGCTCCCATAACCAAATAAGTATTTCTCCATAATATGAAAGTGTGACATAAATAAAAGTCGTGATCTTCACCATGAATAAACAAACACGCCCATTTTTCTGTCAGGAGGCAATTTATACATTTTCTGCATTTAAATATTCATATCTTATTCATGTTACAGTGCTCTCTATTTAATAAATTCAATACAGAATTATATAACTGAAATTCAACAGTTAACGTCATCTTTCTAAATTCAATTCCTGGTTTACTTACTTTGATAGTATTAAGAACCTGTTGCCAGCTCTCGTGGCCATGGTCGTTAGAGGGTATGTCTCTAGCGTTCCGCTGCGTAGAGTTGCGGGATCGAGTCCCACCTTGGGCATGGTTGTTTAAGTATATGTGTCTATGTCTTGTATATATGTGTAAAACTAGAGCAAACATATCCCTTCGATGGTCAAAGGAGTTCTTCCTCAAAGACCCCCCCCCTCCAAAAAAAAAAAAAAAAAAACTTACCAAAAGGTATACCGAAAGTAGGCGTTTGTGCTTGTGAGTTTGCACTCTTATTTGTATATTCCCTACATATATAGAAAATATTAATAAGTAGACTTTGGACATGACTTAAGATTGGGTTAACGTCTATTATACTGGCACGTTGATTTAAGCCATTGGAGAGAAGAGAGACACCAGTCTCGTGCGCTACTGAGTTTCTGAATGGCCGGCAATGCTCGGAGAAATGGAGGTTGCAGTGAAACCCAGCTCATACCTAATTATTTTCCAGTCAAAGTGCAACGAAACAATTGCGCCCAAAGGCTATCAAAAATTAATTAAAAGATTTTGTATGAAATTATCATGAGTTCATGCTACACTAAATGCAGTTTCATTTCGTTGGAAGTTAAATATAGGGGGAAAAAACTTTCAGTTCTAATCCGGTTTTTGATTTGTACGAGTATTCCGCCTTACGTATTTGTGCACATTTGTGTATCGGTTTCAGTCGGTAATAAGAGAGGGACAAAATACTTCACTCACATTCTGTTTAGTAGTATCGTACATAGGATGAAACACCTCAGGACCTTTCAGCTTGTTAAGTCTACGTCATGTTTCATTTGCCTTTGGAAGAAAATGCTGCGAAAGCTATAATTTGCCTCAAACTACAATCCTGTTGCGAACATATAGAAGAGCCCAAAAGGGCAAGGAAATATGTTAATGGAACACTTAGGTTACTGGTTGGTTCCCGCCGAGAATCGCCTCTATAAACATCCATAAATTTCTCTCCACTACCCAGCAGCTTAAGAGTGTTCTGTTAAAAGTATTTCCGTCTCTCTTTCTCTTCCCTCCCATCAACAGGATACTTCTAGTTCGAGACAGATTATAATCTACATTTTCTCGTTTAACACGGTATAACTGTTTTTATCTGCTCAAAAAAAAAAAAAAAAAAAAAAAAAAAAAAAAAAAAAAAACCCGAGCCCCTTATATTTGAAAAGATGTTAATTTTTTCAACCATTTAACGCATACAAAGTTAAGAAATAATTGCATTCCACCCAATAACTCGATATCGAGAAACACCTATTGAGCGTTCCTGAAAGGGGAGGGGGAGGAAGGAAAAAGGTGTGTGTATTGTGTATGTGCATGCGTGTGTGTAACAGCATAATAAAAAGGTCACTTAAACAACAAATTTCGCATTTAATAGTTGAGTACCTACAAGAATACCACACAAACTTAAACAATCTCCCCAACCAGAACTACTCATTGTATGGAAAAAGAATCGCAACGATTTTCATTGAAGTGCCATAGCCCGCCTCGGTAGCGTGGTGGTAGCGTGTCTGCCTCAACGTCAAGAGGTCCCGAGTTCGAATCTCGGTCGGGTTGAGTTACCTGGATAAGGTTTCTTCGGAGTTTTCCCTTATCCTGAAAGACGAATGTCGGGTAACTAAGTTCTGTGGACCCTGAGCTTATTTGAGCACTATTTCACCCATTCCATTCATCGTCCGATATGACGTTGGATGACGTAAATTAAAAAAAAATGAAGTGTCATATGTTTAAGATACATAATTGCATAACAAAAAAAGCAAAGCACCTTCAGCTTTTAAGGAATAGCCTATAAAACATGTATATCTTTTTAAAGCATTCAATTTACGTCATTTGAGGGGGGAGTCAAATGAAATAGCAACTTTCAACATATGACGATCATCCCCTTTCTAAATTTAAACCCCGATTTCCTTAAATTGGTGGTATGAGGAGACTTATCACATAAATTATATACTGAATGTAGATTATTTTTACTTATGTGTGTGAGTGTGTGTATTTTTTAATTAACGTCCCCCATTATCGGCATATCGGACGATGAATGAAATGGGTAAAACGGTGCTCAAATGAGCACAGAGTTCATAGAGCTTAGAGTTAGCCGACATTCTTTCCATCTTTCAGAATAATGGAAAAAGAACGGAAAAAGCCTTTTCAAGATAACTAACCATAACAAAGATTCGAACTCGGGATATCTTGAATGTTCGGCAGACACGCTACAATCTACTCTACAGAGGCTGCTTGTTTCTGAAGCATATATGCAACTAGGCGGTTAAAATTAAGCCAGGAGCCTATCACTTAACACATTATATACAGAAATTAGATTACTCTTACATTTGGTCTCGGATCCATATTTATGACCTTTGCAACTATATTAAAATCAATCCAGCTGAGGTACCTATGCAGATGCCTAAAAAATAAGCGAGCTAGCTCAGCAGTCACGTCAGCAAGCGAGGAGGTTCAGGACACAATTTGTTTATTAGAATCCTACAATTGCTTGGAGTTATAAGTAGGGAGCGGATTTATAGGCACTAAAAATGTGTGAAATAGGCAGGCAAAAGAGCACTAAAAAGGGGCAAAATAGGCCTTAAATAGGCACTAAAAATTTGCTTAGTAAACACTTAGAAATACAAAATTTTAGAAAAATGGATCTTATATTGCACTATAACAAAATGACAATCATCGCAACATATACTGCAACAAATTTGCTAAACACATACTATTTTGCGGTTCCCTAGGCGAAATAGTTCTACATTTATCCCAAATTTCATAAATGGCTCCACAGCAAGTTAAAATAACAGATATTGTCGTGTAATTAAAATACATATAAATCAACTTCCCTAAGTAAGAACCATAATGTGCAGTACGGTGTGAAGTAATTAACTATGTCCAACAGCAAAAACATGGTTTGGGGAGGGGGGGGGGGGCTTAAAAGTGAAAATTGAAATATCTGAAGCTTTTGTTAGATATGTTTCAAATTTATACCATTTACTTTTGTGATCGATCAAGAATGGAATAATACCAAGTTTCAGCTTTCTAGTTACAACAGTTTCTGAGGAATTAACAGTTTATGTCTAAATTACAGGCGATTTTCAAAATGTCCCACATATTTTAATTTTAAAAGTTAATGCTTGGGGTATAAGTTTCTGCACCCATTTTCTCCTATTATTAACCTGTACCTATGTGAAATATTTGTCTTCGCCATATCAACGAAGGGAAAAAATAATCATACCTATTTCACAATTTTTATTTTTCTAAGCTTTGTCAGTAAGAAGTAAGCATTTTTTTTTAATTTCATTTATTTAAGGTCGTTTTACAACAACTAAGGTTATCAGTGACCACAGACCATTGAGATAACAATGAAATAAGGTAAGCATTATAATCCTTTTCAATACAAATAACAAAAACACAACAAATGTAAATGGGTACACTTAATATGCAGTTGCTCTTACAGGCATGTGTAGAATTTCATACAGATTAATAGAAAACTGCATCCTGTGGAACATTTTGAAGTTAGGAAAATGTAGAAAATATGGAATCTGAGAAATCTGAGGTTAAAATTACGTAATAGCAGCTTCGATATAGGTGTAGGGTTATTTAAATAGTCATGTGATGTTTTCTGTAGTGCCGCTAGAAAAAAAAACTTTATATTATTGGAGTATATCTATATTAATTTTAAGACAAAAAACTACATTTGGGATTGTTGTATGTTTTGGACAATTTGCATAGATGTGTCTCCTTACCAGAAACGATGAAACGACGATAAGAAATTCTAAACTTCATCGCAGCAATCTTAATATCACTTAAAATGATATCAGGATGTGTCAGAAAGATACAAAGCACAGAATAAAATTAAAACCTAAAGCTACAGAATCCTAGTTTTTAAATAAAAATACTAAATGCCCCACTGTCGACTAAGAACAAATAATAAAGCACGGGTTTTAGTAAGCGTTTCCTGTTCATTCAAACAGAATTACAGCAATTACGGCATCGTGAAAACAATTCTCGTACCTACTTTTATAAAGGCATTTCTGTAAAATTTTACATAAACCATTAAAATTTATTGGCCTGAAGTTACATGTTCAATGTTGGAAACAACACCGGAAGTCTCCAATCAATCGATTTCACGATTCCTCGAGATACACGTAGAAAAACGTAAGCATGACAAAATCACAATTTTTTCATATATAATCTTAGTCTGTGAGCCTAGCTAATTAAGCGCTGGCCTTACAAGTTTAAGTTGTAACCTGAAAAGAGTCCCAGAGTGGTGATTTTAAGATTGGGTAAAACAACAGCTTCGTGTCTGTAGATTTACACACATGTAAAAGAAATCTTACGGGAGTAAATTTCTGCTTACCAGCGGTACTGATTGTGATCTGATATGATTGTTAACAATTGACACTCAATAATTTAATTAGTAATCCCTCCCCAAGTATTACTATTAGTTCAAGAAATAAGCCTTTGCAACAACACAAAAATATCATGCCATTGCATTGAAACTGCCAAAAGATAATCTCGTAACAAAATTGTGAAATCCAGTACACTAAGTTTGCAAAGGTATAACTAAGTTTCAAATAAATAATATTCTCATCACGATGAAATGCATAAGACAGGCTTGTTTAATGACTCAAACATATTTTAAGCCAAATCTCAATGTAAAGTCTTATCATGTGATGAAGAAATTTTTTACATTAGGCGAATTTGTGCTTTACTTTGGAAAACTGAGAACAGTTTCTCTTCTTTCGGCTCTCCTCAACATATTAATTTGTGTTCGGCATAATGTTGCTATAGAGGCTGATCTTTACAAGGTTTTTGAAACTAGGATAATATAGTATTAATACAAACATGAATGATTAAACTCACCTGTTTCACATAAGACTGACAAAAAATTACTTTCCCATCTGTGCTGAACGATGGATTACCATTCATCCACTGTTTAAGAAGTGCATTTCTGTTGCTTCTCTCTTTTGGCATATTTGCGTAGGAAACTGATCTATGTGTGCACTTGAAACACTGCTTAGAGAATGGGCTTTCAATTCTCCACATAAAGAGTGATCATTTGTCAATCCATTGCAACTATCATTTAGCTGGTTCTTGAGCGAATTCTAAGATTATTCCATGTCATTACCGCATTCTGACACGACTGTAAGGCATACCTGTAAGGCAGATACCTACCTGGCTAAACCCCTTTTAGTATATCCAATGTGCAGCAGTAAGAAATTTCTCTTCCCCGAAAACTTCACGTTGACATCAACAAATGCAAAAGCTGTTGTCACAAATTACAGCAGAAGAAATTGGCCAAAAAGGCAGTTTTAGGCACTAATAAAACTAAGAAATTAGATTAGGCTAATAATTGTACGAAACGTGCTTATAACTTAAAAGCCTACGTTTCTGAACACAGGAATAAAAGAGGCAAATAGGGCAAAATCCGCCCCCTAGTTTTAAGGCATACGGTATTAGAAGGCATATGAGGCGGAGCTTGGAAGGGCTCGCCTAGAGCGACTCTCCTATCATAGGCGTGCAGCGTTGCCTAGTTTGGAAAGCATAGCACAAGCGTGAGCAACAGAGATTTCTCTTTTTCATGCGCCCAAAATTACTACTGGAAATTCGACATTGTAATATGCCATGGTATAAGCGGCAAGAATTTCTGAGGCACCCTGTACAAAGGCCATTTTTCTACGACGTATTGTTCTCGAGTTATCGCTTCGAGAATAAACACCTGACTCCCGTTTTTATGCTTGTGATATGCTTCAGCTACAATATTGCCCGTTATTCCTTTTCATTCCGCAGTGGTGAGTAAGACATTACGAAGCGTTGTTAAGAATCTGCAATATTCAGTTCATAAACTGACAACGGAGCACTGCAGACCAGGAGCGCGTGTGCATTTTTTGAAGTTCGGTTCAAGACAATGCGTAACGCAAATTAGGTGTAAGGTGCTTTGTGTAACTGTGACAATAAGTAGAAAATTCACAGGTTTGCATTGTGTTTAGTGAACTGGGGTAAAGTACTCTGCTCCCACAACAGAAATATTATGTTTAATGTATACAGTTTCTTGAACGAATTGTCACCTGAGAAAGTGCGTGACCGGATCAATTTTTCACGAAGCCAGGAACTCAGAACCAGAGCGTACAATTTCAGTGTGCATACTGCGTCGCGTATTGTGAAACAGGGTAAAACTTCTAGTGTAGAAATTGGTGACACTTTAAGCTAGCAACAGCTCTACAATAACTCGTTTTCAGAAATGCAGGTACGTTACTTTCAATCAATAAGCATGTTAATATTGAATGTTACAGTTTATAGCGTTATCATAATTATCCTTTGCTGCGTAAGTTTACGTTCTGACAATTTGTCAGACGACAAATGCTACTTTCCTCGTTCCCTCTCTATCTTCCGCTCTCTGGCGCATCAGTTGGCAACAGGGCAGCCACCGTGTGCATGCATTGGTTCAGCTCATATGCCTTCTAAAACCGTACGCCTTTTAGTGAGAATTGAACAAATACTTGGTTTTATATATACCATCCGTTGAAACATAATGGAAATGTCCATTAGAGGCATCTGAATATCCTATCCACGTGGAGTAAATCACGTGATATGAGCTAGTTCCACTTCAGTACTGTAAACACCTTAGTTGCTATATCAGTCTAATTATGAAGGAACTGTACGTTATGTTTATGCTACAATAACGTATATTATGGATTTCTGTGTACACATCTTTGCTGTTGCAGCACAAAAGAGTGTGCATGTTGGGAGATACATTAGTATTGTCAGAACGCATTATTTTTTATTACGGTGTTAATTCTGTGGTCAGGAGTACGCCTCTGACTTATGGGCATAGCCTCACATTGAAGAGGCCCCTAATTCGAGTCTCGATGTGGGTGAGCTGCTCGAGTAAGATTCCCCCCACCTCTTATACTGTGAAGACGAATGTCGGTTAACTTTAAACGCTGTAGACTCCTACTCATTTGAGCCTCACTTCATCCATTTAATTCATGGTCCCTATATACCCTACAGCCTGTATCTTTCATGGCGGTGATGAAGAATGTCTAAATAATTTAAACGGTTCCAGGCTGAACTCCAGAAATTATACAATGTTCTGCGTCATTTAAAAGTTTAAATGACGACAGCATTTCTGTGATTGGTGCATAGTATAAATTAGTAATATAAGTGTGCTGAACAATAAAAGCAGCAAAACGAAACTGACTTCTTTTTAGTTTGAAATACACAGTATCTATTGGTAAGCATGTACGTACTCCAAATAGTGCATTTGTTTCATTTATTGTTTTACTCTATTGAGTAACACATTAATTACCTTAAACTTCAATATTTCTGAATTTCTTTACTTCAATTACAATTGTATATATTAAACGTCTTCTTGGCTCCATAAACTGTAATCAATAACACTTTACCCATTTCCATTAACAAACGTAACTTCACTTCTAATCATCACCTATTACTCCACTGAAAGTTACCCTATTATTTATTTCACATAATTCTATTAACGTATGCCTTCCCTATTGCCCAAGCTTAACCTCATAATTAGAATGCCTTTATCCGTCTACCCCTTCCATATTATCCAACATATTAATTTTGTTTTTCCTTATTCTAACATTAAAATCTCCCATTAATATAAATTCTATACTTTGGCACTTTCTCTTCGCCCGCTCCTATATTTAAATTTCGCTTATTGTAAAAATCGGATGTATTTGCTGAGTTATATATTACCCCTAGCTCTACCGTCACTTCAACCTTTTTTATTGCCCCTTATCATAAAATCTATCACTTTGTTTATATTGTTTCTTCACACAAACACACCCAGAACCCTTTTAGCTCCCCCTTCACACCACTTCTAACTGCGCTTCTCCCTATATACACAAAATAAACCATCTCTATTCTCTCTTCTTCCTCAATTCACGTGTCTGCCACTCCTACGACATGTCCTATTTTCAATACCTCATACACTTCCCCACTTTTGAATTCGCTTTTTTAACCCTTCTCCTTTACAGTATAACAGAGCAGCAGGAACAAAAGGTTTCAGTTCCATAAGAAAACTCACTTTACGTACTTCATTTATACGTTAGGTAAGTCGTCTAACTATGAATAAATATAACTTAAGTTACATTCAAATTTTCTTCCCACATCCTTTTAAAGTCTTTATACTTGCCTCTCAGCCCTCCTCCGCGTACACCTGTAAGCTTCATTTTCTAATTATTTCTTGAAACATTCATTTAACATTTTAACGTCATTTCCCATGATTCTATACTACTTATATGCTTTATTACTTATATCTAAGTTCAGAATGATGTGAACATTTACAAAACCAATAAATAATTCTTTAGTTGTTACTCTCTCATTACATTAAAAGAAAAACCCTAATGCTGGGTATTTCCCGGGAATTTCCTGTCTCTCCATTTCATCTCCATTATCATTTCACATCATCTCTCTTCCGGTGGTCTCTTGTGTCGGCGGGTGTCTCGGCGCCTTGGGTCGGCCGCCCTCTGCCTCCTCTCGCCTCATTCTTCCTCTCGGAGATGCCCCACTTGGGGCTTAGACAAAGTAAACCACAGGTTTCGGTGCCGAATCCTCTCCGTAGTAATCCTAAACCTAATCCTAATCCTACACTTGCACTTAGTTTCATACTTACTAGAGTAAATAACTAGATTGCTCTATAAACTTCATTTGGTTTTGGCTTATGGTTTCTGAGTAGCAGGTGCATGTATTAAAAAACATGTGTGTTACGAAAAATGCCTGAAATCAGAGCGCTCACTTAAGGAAAATGCCTGAACTTGTGTACGGGGAAACGGCATAAACAGAATTTCCAATGTTGATGTATGCACTGCGAAGTTCTCACATAGTTTAAGCTGCTCCTATAATAGCAGTTCATTAATATAGCAGCAAATTAAAAGCTTTATCGTCAATGTTAGAATCCACCAAATTCACGATATCCTACTGAATAATTAATTTCTGTACTACTAGCTTAGCAGGTAGAGAGGTATTGCATTCCACCCAAAATTTCGACACCGAGGTTTCAGTGGAAGTACCTGTTTTGACGTCCCCTAAACCCAAAAACGTGCGCGTTTCTGCCTGAATACATGACGCAAAATTCCAAGTTAGTTTGGACATTTTGCAAGGGTGAGACTCAAAAGATTTTCAAAAGGGTCCCCCAATCGAAACTACCCTTTACATAAAATATTTTTCAAAATTTTTCATTTTTTGAACAATGGCTCTAACGAACGAGAAAAATACTATATGCTTAAATCTTTTCATGACAAACGAAATCTACATCTTCAATTTTCTGGGAATAGCTTCTGAAGTCCGATTCATTCTGCGTGACTATTGCATAACCAGTAAAAATCCTAAGAAATAGACAAAATCGTACTGCAAAAAAAAAAAAAAAAAAAAAAAAAAAAATGTAGATCTGGTTACAGCACACATTTGTCTACGGTAACTTGCTAGCCTCTGGTTCCCGAGATCGTGGCTTCACACCTTAATGTTTGGGCATAAAAGCCTTCCTTCGGAAGGAAAGTAAAGTATTGTAGATTTAGAGCACATAAGAAACCTATAGCCTGACGAGGCCTCTGAGCAAAATCAAGGTTTTTTTTGCTCCCAATAGAGAATGGTACACGAGCTCCATCAATAAAAACTTATTCATAGTTTATGTTTGTCTATTTTTTGTGGAGATAAGCATTTCCGAGATATTCCTTGTTATTCGTTTGAATTTTCCAATACTTTTACTGTTCTAAAACAGGAAGTCATTATTCTATGTCCTGGCAATGCATTTCAAAGCCCTTACATAGCGACAGTTTTTTGAAAATATAACTATCGCTTAAGCTTACTGTTTCCTTATATTTCTTTGTAGCTACAAGAAAACTGTAACAAAACCATTTCTGCAAATGTTTATCTCGATTAACAAAGTACAGAATGAGCGTTCTTAAGAACAGTTTGTACAACTGCGAGTAGAGAAACCCATGAGGGTGCACACATTAATATTTCTTACATCTTGTTCTCTTATCTACTTTCATACAATAATTTGTTTATTAAGAAATTTAGGATTATTTAATATTATTGGTTAAAACGTATCAACAATTACGCTTTAAAAAGGTAACCAACCACGTTAACATTTAAGATCAATAACAATAGTTAGGGATTGCATTTGTCATCCTAAAATTTACTTTACTTATCTTGAACAGTTTGAAAAAAGGACATTCACTGTAAAGCTGTTCAAAGTAAAATGTTTCCGAAGTCACGGTTTCAAACCTTGTGGAGGATGATGGATTTTTGAGGGCCTGAAAATTTTTAGCATGACTTCCTTCGGAAGGGAAGTAAAACCGGTGGTCCTGTGTTATAGATTTGTGTAAAAAAGACTGATGAAGAGGCCTCTGAGCAAAATTACAGGTCTTTCACACCCGATATAGAAAGGGACGCTGAGAACCACAGTAGGTAAAGGTATTCCACAGTTAAAAATGAAGCAAAAATGGAGAAAACCAACTTGTGCATGAATACAGAGAAGCTGCCATATTCAACGGCAATCCAAATTTCTAGAAGAAAACTTTGTTAACGGGTGGACGTTTACAACTCCATTCCATTGTGTGTAAAAGTTCGTAATCTTATTTCTGTGAAGAGGAGTAGAACTCACAGTACAAAAGAACAGATGCTCTGCTCTGTTAAAAAATAGTATGTGTTACGTTCACATGACTTTCACTATCCATTATTTTTTTAAATTTTGTACAGCTTCTATAACTATTGTTATAAAACAATACTTTTCTCTCAGCTTCATGTTACCAAGGCAAATGTTTGCAGAATTAGTTTTCATTACTTACACATTTCCTTCTAGATACAAAGGGGAATTCAGGAAACCAAAGCAATACTCAAAATGTTTAAATGGAATCCCTCTTGCTAAAAACATTGTCCTTTTTTGAAATGCTCAGATTTTTCTCGCAAAGTGTGTGGAAAAAATCACATCAATAACAGAATATCTCGGAAATGGGTGATGCAACAATAAATGTTACTGAAAATAAATTGCTTTAAACAGTTCTACAATTCTGGGCAATAAGTTTTCATCAGTCTCTTTTTTCTCAGTTTACGGATCACTCAAAATTACATGATATTACTTTTGTGTGAAAAGGACTTCATTGGGCGTTCCCAGAAAATTCAAGATATACGTTTTATTTTTCACGTGAATGGTCTTAATGCATGTAATTTTAATTAAAATCATTACAGTAATGTTTGAGAAAGTAAGAATACTGAATCAATTTCCAGTAGAAGGTATTTTGGGATGGTGGAATTATATTTAAAGTCTTAGGTCGTATCTTTGGAAGATACTTAAATTAGAAGTTAGATTTATCAGACATTTCATTTTTAAGTTATACTAATAGATAAACACACATACACAGACACGGAGAAGGGTTTTTTTCTTCTTCCAGAAATGCTTTATTGGATTCATGGGGTTTCACAACACAGGTATTTTTCCGATGATATCCGATATTGAATGCTTTGTGTGAAATGTAAATGATTCTTTATCTTCTAAGTATTGGCAAGTAGTTTTAACATATATTGTATTTAAAGTAGAAGTATGATGCCTAAGATAATTAAATTCATATCAAATTGAAGAAGTTCCAATTAATAAATCTCCACAAACAGTTCAAAATGTCAAGTTGGGCAACTTCTGCCATTTGGCCTCCCCTTAAGTGCCTCGAAAGACCTTGGCAGCTGGCAGGACATACAATACCTAACAATGGTTTCTGGTACCTTGTGGCCTATTTTCTTATGCTGAAAGCAGGCTTGTGCATATGAAGTCGTGTACGGTCTGGGTAAATCGATACACAGTAACACTCTTCTCCTTGGCACACTTCAGTTATCTGCAATGTGTTAAGTTAAAAGAGAAAAGAAAAGGAAACATCCAACATCTATTAATTTGCATGGTCGGTTTTGATATCTACACTAAAATCGGTAGAAATTTTCTGAAGCTGTGGCTTGCTTTTCTTTCAAAACAATATCCTATCGAAGTTTTGGCATCTCTTACTTCCTATGTTAACAAGATCTAGTAGTATTGCTGTCATAATAGAAAGGTCTGACCATCATTCAGCTGGCACCTAAGATCTTCGTTTTCCTGTAAGGATCATGTTCTTATATGTATTCCACAACACCTTTCACCTTTCAAAAACTACAAGTTGTTGCTACTACTACACTGCCCAATTGCTGTATGCTTAACTCGATTATTGAAGCTGTTGAAGACTTTGAAGGATCTTAAATCATTAGAAATTCACAACGTGGTATTTTGTTCCCACCAATTAGGGTGACCTATTATACTTACTGCTTTTAATCGCAGACTCTTGGACAATATATCGTTTTCGATTAGGTATGTCACGACACTTTACTTACACTTTTTCACCTTGATCTTCAAATTCTGAAAATCCTCAACAGCTATTTCAACAGAACCGCATAGGTGGCACTCGCTCCTCTCTGTGACCAATCAAGGCTGGTAGCCCATAAGGCTTTATTCTCCGACTTTTCTGTTCTCATTTCTATGACCATTTTTCAATTTAAGCCCATGCAAACTAAAATGTGCCCTGATGAGGCGGTTCCCTCTCATTCTACTCTGATCTGAATACCACACTTGGTGCTGGCATATTTTGTAATTAATTAATCATTGACTGTATTTGTGACTAGAACACTAATTCCCATAATCCAAGCCAGAATGTTCACCTTCCGGCCTTTTGTTAATCACGATCTAATACTATTATTTAATGAGTAGACTTCCTGGATGTTCTCACACTTCCAGGAGAAATATTTTGAGTTATGCTTGATACTACGTTTACGTAATCATTTCTCAAACCATCGTCTCCTTAGCCTCAATATGTTCTCATATCTCTGTTCACTATATCATACTTTAAAATGTGGTATTCAACCATTAATTATGAGGTGTGTCACTTCGGTTTGGAGAACTGCAAGCAAACGTCAGATTTACCGTCTTCAGAGCATTGTAAATAAGGTATTACGTATTATTACCAATATTATTACCTTTATCCCTCAATCTAGAACATGTCCAGGAAACTGGAACACAACTTTGGTGGTTGAATCCGGGAGCGAAACCAGATGATGCTATCTCAACGTTAGCCAAGTTGAGATTGGATCATATAAAATACTTTTAAATATGCATATTTGTATATTGTAGCGTGTTTCTCTCTGTTATTCCAACATGTTGGCCAACAGTTCTGTACTGAGGTGCACATAATTTATTTGCTTTATTTTAACATTAGTCTTAAATACTTATCTACTGATCTATCTTAATGAAAATGTTCATACACTCCATTGCCATCCCCTGAGGAAGGTCCGTGAACGGGACATTTGTTTATTTAATGCACATCACTGGGGTAACTTGCTTGTATCATCGGTGAAATTTTCTCTATTTTTACATTACAAAATGATTTTGAAGATGTACTGTCACAGCGGCAGTAAATATTTACCGTAAAGGAATTAAGTAAGCGAGTTCAGTCAACTTCGTGTTGTTATTTGGTTTTCATTAACCGCGGTACATATATATTTCTGCTTACTTCTCTTTTAATTTGACAACTATAAATGGACCTATAAACACATTAATGAGTTTTTCCAACATCTTGCTTATAGGAATAAAGTTATTTAATTGGTAGCATTACTGGAATTTTGTTACTTTTCTTGGATTATTTGGCTATGTTATAGTGTTTATCAGCGCACCTAGGTTTCGTATCACAAATCATTGCTATGTAATTAGTTGAACTCTGAAAACTTTAAGTCTTCTCCCCCTTCTTTAAATTGCAGATGACAAGTCAAGAGGTCATAGTTAAGAATTCCTGGGTAGTTTTCCATTTGTTACTGAAAGAAGCGAATTTTAAATTCTCCAATCTACGTCATGCAACTGAGACGCGATTCCTCCCATAGTAGCTGAAGAGAGATTACTGACGTGGTGGATGTGGCCATAATAAATCTTCACATCACAACCACAAACCTCCAGCAATCCGAGGTTACCTCGGGCCAAAAATGGAAGTATATACTGCCTGTAACGTCAATTCTATAACATTAACATTGACTATTGCCAAGTATTCCGCCATACATTCTAGGTACGATGATTCCTATTACATTAAAAAGAATACCGATTTGATTGTTTATTTCATTTTATACGGCATCTTCTATGCGGGGAAATGGTCGTAATGACATCTCCTGCTCCTGTTTGCAGTTGCGAAACAAAACTTCCTACTGACAATGAAAAATTTACATTTAATCTCGACACACATGGTTCCAACAGGGAAAATGTTTTTCAAATGTCTTTTTGTCAACTATTTTGTTTTTCCGCAATAACCTTTAGGAAAAACAGTTACATATATGAAATTGTATTACAGTTTGTAGTTCTGAAATGAGTCTCTTGCATCGTTTATTCATATATCTGGTTTAAGCTTTATTTCCTCTATTTCCATCAATTTCATCCTCAAGACTCCTACATTTTATGGTATTATATGGCAAAATGGCCGATGTTGTGTTTACATACGTCATATGTTTCCTGCGTATTAAACTCAACCAACCAATTATAGTTTTCTTCTCAAAGAGCAGGTCATTTATTGTAACTCAACCTCCTCTTCCATTCTTCAATTTTTTCTATTATTCTCTTCCGTAAATTAGTTTACCTTAAAACTGCATTTCATTTGATATCTTCATCTGTCCTTAACCATCAGCCCATTTCCTTTTTAAACACATTCCTTAGCAAGCAGTTTCCTCCCACACAATGTTTCGGACAATTTATTTTTACTCATACTGACGTATTTCAACTTCCGCTCACTCCGTTTAAAACGGCAAATAATAAGTTAAAGAATGTCTGTACGTTTCCTCCAGTCTACAGTATCAGGCTGATTTTCCAAAACCAGAACTTAAAGTTAGTTCGGCGATTTTTCTGGGCATTTCATTGCATCTCTTGTGTCTTTGTTCCCAAAGACAATCTGTTCAACTTCTAGTTCACCTTGTATCTTAGAACCTACACGTCCATTTAGTACTCTCAGTAGAATCTTTGCTAATTAATATGCCACATTAAAAACACAGAAACCTGAATTTTTGACACTGTGTTTGATATAAACAGATTCATCGAAATCGTGAAATCCTCAGAAAGAGGACTGTGCGTGTGTGTGCGTGTGTGTGTGCGTGTGTGTGTGCGTGTGTGTGTGCAAAGGAAACAATTTTTAAATTAGATTTTTGCACAAATTTTTGTGAAGCTAGTGCAGATTAGAATTATATCATTGAATTGGGCAACACCCTGTAAGTTCTAGAAAAAGAAAAAAGCTTAAATCCATGAAATATAGAGAAATTCTGCAAAAGTAAAACCATAATGTGTCATCTAAATTATTTCCATTGACTTCTCGTATGACCTTTGACAAAGAAGAATTCCGACATATCGTTCAACTTAACATTTAACTAGCTCAATGTATATTTCATTAGCTCCTAATGCTTTCGAAAGACAAGAAGAAACAACGCTTTAAATACTGGCAATAAATTACAATTTCAAAATCTGAAGTGGTATTTCAGATCCATATTTATTGTTGAAAAATATCTAGAAATATTCTAAATATGATCTAATAACTGAAAAAGAACCTAAAACGTAATGCAAAATTAATTTATATTTTAATAATTTTTAATTTTAATTACGTACTTCATTCACAAATATAATGCTCGACATTTAACATCAATAACATAACGTTAACTATTATAATACGAAATGTACTTTCATTTTATCTAAAATTGTGATATCTATGAACTATTGATGTATCTACATTATTACACACATACTGCAGCGAAAGACTGATTTGCTCAATTTATCAATGTCTTCATGCCATTCTTTGAAGAAGAAAAAGAGCTAAAATTTCTTTCTTAAAAAAATATGGTGATATAAGCTACAATTTGAAAACATTTACAAATCAAATGTTGTTACTTTTAATCTTATTGTTAAAACCATTTATTGTTGTTTTAGTTTGTATAAACCAATGTTGTCTGCTCGAATTGAGAAAGAGCAGTAAAGAAGATAAAGGTGCTCCCCCAAAAGAATTAAGACCAAAAAAATTTCTAAAGCTAAAAAGCACCGATGAGCAAAACCCACCATAAAGGCCAAAGAGGGCAACATTCAATAGCTTATAGGACCCTAGTGTTGCGCCTAGTCTTCGGACACTCGAAAGAAAGATTTTCCTTAACTGCTTGGCCTTAATCATCACTCACAACTATACAAACAACAGCTGCTAGACTTCAAATGATTTATCATCTATTCAGAAAATAATATATCTGTATTCAAGAAAAACAAACTTTCAGAGCTAAATATTACGAAGCAGATGGAAGAAAATCTTTTGAAAATTTATAAACTTTGGTATACTGTAAAAGAGCCGTCAATATGAAGTCTTAATAAAGTTATTTTCAGATTCGACTTGTGAGCCTGTCACAGAGGCTTCACTTTGAAAGGTTTATACATATTTTAGTGCCGTCAATCCCACGATAAAGTGCAATCAATACACTCAAGGGTTTATGCAAAAGCCGGCTCCGTATTTTACTCTAGGCCTTTCTTCTGTACCAAAAATCTCAACTTTTACTTCTTGGAAAAAAAAAAATATTTTCCGGAAATTTAGCTCCTTATTTCAATACTCCTTTTTCACTCAGGAACTCCGGCTATCACACTCTTCCCTATAAACAGTGCAAAACTTTCTATGTACTCCAACTTCTCGGCACAGATTTTTTGAATAAGTTGCAATTTCTCGTATCAGAAACCTTTTATCTTGCTCTGTCAATGCTTTTGGTCTTCTGGCTCTTGGCCTATTTTGAGCGCTTTTGAAACGCAAAACATAATAATGATTAGTTCTTAATTGCAAAGAGGAACAACCTCTATCAAGTTCAAGTGTTTCTCTCAAAGGTTTTCTTTCACTGCTGTGAAATTTATAAGTTTTCTCGCCTCTTCACTTGTTTCCCCGTAATTGTTCCCCATCTGTTCTTTCCTCGTGGCTTTTCTTCTAACGACTGCCGCGTTCTGTTTATTATTTCTGCTATACAAAGACGAAAAAGCAAGTACATATGTATGTAAATGTTGGGAGAGTTCAGCCTTTGATCTATTCATTTTTAACAATTATCTGGAGTGTACGAACACCTTCTGTGCCTAATTTACTCATCGTTTGTTTTATTCATATTTACGGAAGCTACAAAGATACCAAAGATACAAGAGTTTTTGAAAAATTTATCTTTGTATCTGTTACTGTAATGCTATAATTAAATAGAAAATCTGATTTAGTAGATAATATTCAAGTTGTTAAATAAAAGCGAATTGTAAAAAACTATAAAGTAGATCTGTACCTATTATATCCCCTATTAAATTTTACTGAATCAATTATTAATGCGTTAAGCTGGTACTTCATCTGTTATATTCTTACATTGTACTGTATCATTCAACAATTAACATCTTATTTTGTTAATCTGATACACTGTTACATTGTACCATACAATTCAAACGTCTATTGCTAATTTTTTAATGGTACACAATTTGTTGCGCTGTTATTTTTAACTGTTTTAATTGAACTTACTATGATTTAAGTAATTTCTAATTTCACTTTGTAGTTAGATGACTATAAATATGTGTTGAAATACTTTGAGAAAGCATTATGCTTGTCATGTGAGGTTTTTATTCGTAACTTTGTGAAAGGCACTTTCTTTTCAAAGTTTGTATATTATGAAATTTATTATTGCAGGTGTAGGAACACTTGACACTCGCAGTTCATTCGTGAACAGCCAGCGAAGTCGCCCGCTCTCTGATCCAGTTCGCCAAATACACTGCGTTTCTTATTTTTCCGAGCGCAATGCTTCGTGCGCGATTAAACTATGGGAGTTTCCGTTCAAAAACTACTACGGTCATCTACCGTGGTCTAGAAGTAACATCCTAACCTCTGGGTCCGAGATGGTGGCTTCAAACACGGTAGAGGGCGATGATTTTTTTTTTCGGACGTAAAAATCGTTAACATGGCGTCCTCGGAAGGGAGGTAAAGCCGATGGTTTAGTGTCCTAGAGGTCTCTGAGTAACATTAAACTGTCTTTCACGTCCACTAAAGAATGGGGCTCTGAAAATCATGGCAGTTTAACAGCGTTCATAAACAATTGAATTACTAACTTACAGTAACATGACTAATAAACTTGTTACACGTTGTACTAAAAGTGGTGTCCATCTACACCGAGACAATGCTGGCATTTTCGTATGACATTTCCATCCACACGCGTAAGTTCCAGAGCAATTTATATAAATTATGTTTTTATATTGTCCTCAAATTCGTCTACATGGTGCGAGGATTGTTCCTATAAACGTATCTACACGTGTCTACATATGTATCGCAATAAACACTAACACTGTTCGAGCGTGTACTTTCTGTAGGCGTTTTAGTGAACTAAACAAAATAATCTAATGTGATTCGCACACTATACAGATGTCTTGATAAACTCACGTTTCAGACGCACAATTAACTTATTCTAGCCTGATGCTCAATGAACAAACTTCAGTCTTCAAATAAAGCATAAAACGACAGTTAGTATTCACAGCCGTGTTAGCGAATCATTAGCGGTAGTGAGGTAATGAGAGACACCAAGATCCTTGCAATGTAGGCGAACTACACAAACTTGTATACACAATCTGTGGTCCGGCTATAAATGAAACAAATGGTGCATTCCGTGCGCTTATATTATTTATCTTTGGCCGGTAATACTATTAGCATACGTATCAACAAATTCAAAGAAGGCAAGTCATACATATAATGCATAAGATTATAAAGTGGGCACTTCATTGCGTAAATAGTACAGCAAAAAGAATGGGGAGAGAGAAAAGAAGGAGAATGGAAGATGACAGAGCAATAGAAGAGGAAATATGAGAAGGCGCCGGTGTAGTTCAAGGAGCGGCCGTGATGGGGGAGTTATGGAGATTGCAGAAATAATCCATGTTATGAAGGAAACGGACCGCGCTAGGCCACTTGTGATATATATTTTGGTTTAAGTGTTTTATAGCGAATGTCTAAATGAATTGGTGATTTTCTTTAATTTAAAACTTTTTTTTTTTTTTTTTTTTTTTTTTTTTTGTTTAGTGGAAAATACATTTTTTCTTTTTTAATTTTGATTGGAAATAAGTTTAATGCTAATGAAATGTGTTGAATGATGCAAGATAGAAGTGATTAAATGGTTTAAAATAAAATTAATAAACCATTTAAAATGATATATAACAATTTAAGAAAGAAGTGATGAAGAGAATTAATAAAATCAATTTACTAAACTAGTATAAAATTATGTGTTAATAAAATTAAAAACTAGAGAAATGTTACACTGTGATACATTAGTCTAAAATTACATTTAAAATGAATTAAAGATTGGCATAATTTCATAAACTTATATTTAAAGTTAAGTACTCGATACCAGTGATCTTAATGTTTGTTATTCATAGTTTTAAAAAGGAAGCCGAATACCGGTTTTAAGTGTTGGATGCCAGTATTTTTAAGACAGGAATTGACATTTTTCTTTACTGTTCTTTAACATAATATTTTATGTATCTTTAAAATTAATGTTACTTATTTTTTTTAAATTGTAATAGTAGTGTCTGAAAAAAATGAATGTGTCTCGATGTATATGTATTTTGCAGTTTTATGAATAAATAGATAAATGTGAATATATACCTCGGTGTTGATACTACATGCCGGGGTAGGATATTTAATGTAATTTATTGCGTAAATAACAAAATTCAAGCTCTATTCATAACCAACATCGCATGCATTGATAGTTTAGAGGACAGAGAGTATATCATACAAGGCGGCGCCATGGCTGAGTGGTTAGACCACTTGGCTCTTGCCAAGGCGGCCCGGGTTCGATCCCAGGCGACCGCAAAGTGAGATTCGTGGTGGACATGGCGCTGAGACGGGTTTTCTCCGAGTCCTCCGGTTTCCGCATTCCAACAATTGCTGCTTCGTCATCTTTCCTGTCATTCATCTCGCCTTCATATACAGAGTGTTTCAAAACGACACCGAACGAACATACAGTAGTTGCTCAGCTTCTATGTGACACAGTTTTTACCGCCAATAGAGCCGCATAAAAATGCTCCAGACTGAGTGTGGAACAACAACAAGGAACAACGACACGTGCCTCACGCTGTCGAATTTCGCAGGTATAGATCATACGCCGTCCGCGTGCCGTAACTGTTTGTAAACATACCGTCATACTCCGCCATAGCTTGCTACTATTAGGAATTTCTTTGGCTTATGAAACCGCAATAAAGAAGTTATTGCTTATGAGTGTTTGACGTGTTCCAAAATTCCGTTATAGCAGTCCGTAATTGCAAATAAGCTGGTGGACATATGCAACTTATACCTTTTAGAGGGAAATTAATGTTAGTGAGGTTGAGGATAGAAGCATTAAATGATAAACAGAACAGAAAACAATATCAAAGAATTGTATATAAATTAACCAAAACTAAACAGATTATACAATGAGACGAGCATTTTATTTCACGAAAAGGAAGCTGTTGATATTTACAGTAAGTGGTTGAAAGTATTGTACAATTGAGATCATAACAAAATGCTCGAAAGTTAAACAAATATTATCATTGTTGTCACTATTTTTTACAATTCATATTTTAATGAAACTAAATTAATCGTGCGTTCGTATAGCGCTCCATATTGCTTGGATTTGCTATCTAAGTAAGCGCAAAATTCTCCGTGTTAGGACGGGATGTGTAGCTTTACACTGAAGAGCAACCTTGCAACTATTCGAGTTATTAGTCGACTTTGCACAAATAACTGCCCTTTGCCCCATTACCTGAAAGGAAGGCTAGGGTCACTGATGAACATCAAGGAGTATTGTTTTTGTTTTCGTGGCCGCTGCGTCACAATAACAACTTTTGAGGTTCGCACACCAATGGTTCCTGCTCTGCCTAATCACAAAATCATGTAATATTTAATGCTGCATAAAATTATACCTAACAGAACTTCGAAGCTACAACACCAAAATTCGGACTAGTTAAGTTATAATCTGCGCAACGGTTATAATCGTTCGGTGTCGTTTTGAAACAACATATATCTTCCACTTCCTTCACATTCACACCAGGCATTGAGCTGATCACCTATCCTGGTTCTCGGTTCCTCATGCCCCTCCTTAAAAGGGACAGGAAGAAAAATCCCTAACACCACGATAGTGGTTCAACTAGGGAAGTTAAACAAGAGTATATCATACAACCAAGATTAGGGTCAGCAAACTGAATGCACTGGGACGTCAATTTTCTTCTCCCATTGCAACTCAGTAAGGTAGGGAAGATATGGGGGAATTGTGTTGTACTTTATACCTATATGGTTGCAAACCACAAAGCTTCGCCATCCATGATCTCCGGCCACGCCGTGGCTCAGTGGTTAGACCGCTTGGCTCTCACCAAGGCGGCCCGGGTTCGATCCCAGGCGACAGCAAAGTGAGATTTGTGGTGGACAACACGGCGTTTGGGCGGGTTTTCTCCGGGACCTCCGGTTTCCCCCGCCATCTCATTCCACCGGTGCTCCATCTTCATCTCATGTATCATCAGTGTCACCGCCTGCGGTGCCGTATGTAGTAAAAGCGGGCGTTAAACACTACACTACACATCCATGATCTCCGCACTCTTTGCCACAGGATCGCCGAAACGGTGTTATGTCGCACGTAATGGACTTGGCTGGTTTACTGATCGATCTGACTTAGTGATGGGCACAATCGAATGATTTTAAGAATCGAATACACTGTATTCGAATACTTTGAAGAATCGAAACTTTCACTCGAATGCAAGTTCTCGGATGAAATCACTCGGATGACGTCACATGCTGCGAATCCAGAACATTTTCCTGCATTAGAATGCAAGTTCTCGGATGATGTCACACGCTGCGAATCGATTTTGCTACAAAACGAGAACTGTTGCTTGCATTCGACTGCAAGTTCTTGGATGATGTCACATGCTGCGAATCGATTTCATTTACTTGTATTCGAAATCAAGGTCTCGGATGCTACAAACGAGAACATTTGCTTGCATTCGAATGCAAGTTCTCGAATGATGTCACATGATGCGAATCGAGAACACTTGCTAGTATTCGAAATAAGTTCTCGGATACTACAAACGAGAACGTATGCGTGTATTCGATGCAGTGCTCGGGGTCGCTGGAGCGGATATATCTAGCGTTCCGCTGCGTAGAGGGTCGCGGGTTCGAGTGCCGCCTTGGATATGGCATTTATTTAAACCGTGTATATGTGTTAAAATACAGAAAAACAACAAAAATAAAAACGATGAAAAGAAGGAAAATTAAATATTTGTTTATTTAGAAATATAGAGAGCATTTACTTGTTTTCAAAAACAAGTTCTCGGATACTACAAACGAGAACATTTGCGTGTATTCGATGCAAGTGCTCGGAGTCACTAGACCGGATGTCTCCGGTGTTCCTCTGCGTAGAGGGCCGCATTTTCGAGTCCCGCCTTGGGCATGGTGTTTAAGTGTATTGTGTATAGGTGTAAACATACAGAAAAACAACATAAAAATAAAAACGAGAACAAGGAAAATGATATACAACAACAACAATAATAATAATAATAATAATAATAATAATAATAATAATAATAATAATAATAATAATAATAATAATAATAATAATAATAATAATAATAATAATAATAATAATAATAATAATAATAATAATAATAATAATTTTTCCATAGGCAGGAAGTATAGATATAAACAATTGGCATATGCGATCTTGAATCATTTAATCTTGTTCTAATTCACTGTTGCAACGCTCATGACTAATTGCTTTGCTGCTGGGTTGAATGTCCAGTTATATCTATGATTGTAACTTCTTGGCACTAATAAATAAATATATAAATAAATAAACAGATAAATAAACAAATTGCCCTGTATGTCGTCACTATGCTGCGATGTTTCTGATCAGGAAAACACTTCATTTCAAGCCAAGAAATGTTGAACATATTTTAAGGCAGTGTCAAAGCATACAGCAGTAAGGCATAAAATAATGTTACAGCACGTACTAATAAGTTAAAAGCCCGCCTCGGTAGCGTGGTGGTAGCGTGTCTGCCTCACGTTCAAGAGGTCCCGAGTTCGAATCTCGGTCAGGGCGAGTTATCTGGATAAGGGTTTTCCGGGGTTTTCCCTTGTCCTGCAAGACGAATGTCGGGTAACTCTAAGCTCTATGGACCCTCGGCTCATTTGAGCGCCATTTCACCCATTCCATTCATCGTCCGATATGACTTAACGTTGGAGGACGTAAGTTACAAAAAAAAAAAAAGTTAAAACGAAAATAAATTAGTCATTATTGAGCACCTGCTTATGCATATTGTCGCGAGCCATTGTTGCGAGTCGTCGTGGCCGACGCGCACAAAGGGACAGTGTAGTGTGGAGATAAAAGCTTGCCGAAACGGTGGGGGGAAAGGAGACGGATTTCTGGAGAATTCGTCTTTCTTCTAGTGCCGTCTTGATTGTTTGAGAACATTCCACAAATTTCCGGAATAGTGAGTAAGCTATAAAAAGAAAGCCGCAGCTCACCAATATGGAACAGTTGTTAATTGGACTCGTGTGCACGAACAGCTGTGTTTGTGGTCGATGACCTTGCAAGTTGCATTGTGTATGTGACGTAATTCTGCTACTGTAAGGGTTGACCAAAGTGTGTTTCTACGGAAATAGAGCAATTTTTAGTGTTTGTAACCTGGACTTTTAATTTCACGAACCCACAAAGTCAGAATATTAATATAATTGAATTAATACCAGGAAGCAAGACATAGCACAATAATACATTATTTTCATTGTCAAACTCACATTAACATGATTTTACATATAAGTACGCTATATTTTATATGATATTGTGTACTTCGAAATAAATAGTAGGTCAACATTATAAATTTGAATTTTGTTTCGAATTTAAAACAGTTATTCATTCGTTATAGTCATATATATCTCGTAATGTACATTCTTTTCCCCCACGATTTAGTAATTCAAGTATATGATCATGTATTGAAATAACTGTTTTGGGAGAGTCCTATAATCTTGAGATGTAAGCAGGTACCCGTAAACAGTATATTTTATCTATGTATACAGTAAGCATGTCTCACCCTATCTATTACAATGTTTGTCAACCAGTTCACTTCTCCCGCCTATGCTGCCTGACCTTTAAGATGTGAATCTGTGGGCACCAATCAGAATCTGTGAAACTCAATCGAGATATGGATTCAAATTCCACCTCAGTGCACCTGCACCTAACGAGAACTTCGGGCAGAAAGTGTTCAAGAACAGCACTCAGGACAAACGAAAACGAGAACTTTGCATTGTATTCGAATATACATTTAGATTTCGAGAACATCTCGAGAACTACCAAGAATCGAATGAAACGATTTTTTGTATTCGAATTCGCCCCTCACTAATCTGAATGTCACGAGCGAGGGGAAGAAAGCTCAAAATGAATGCAAATGGCCATGAAAAAGCTGCCATCTTCAACTGCCAACGTAAAAGTTTCACTCAAGCCTGATATTCCTGGTGCCTAATATGGTGCAAATTATCTTCACAGTTGTAGAAACCATATTCAAAACATGGTTAAGTTAATAAAACTACGTAGTATTTCATTAACATGAAACTTTTTTTTGGTGAATCAAAGAGTATTATAAATCTATGAGAAGGGATGACATTCGGAAAATACAAGCGCACGGTTTGCACGTTACAGAAATGTTTCGAAAACAATAAAAATCTTAACTATGTTAATACTGTATGAGTATTTTTATATTTCAGAAATATTTGTATTTTCGTAAGATTCTGATTGCAGAACTTGACCCCAAGCTATACAGTATACCTGCAAGGCAATGAATGGGCCTACGTAGTTCGGTGTTCATAATAATCATAGCTGCTGGTAAACACAGAGAAGTGATTTATGGCATCTCTCGAACGTGTGTACATTTCGTTAAGTCAAGGTTCCTCAGATAATCCATGCATGTTTCATGTCGGCATTTGACCTTACTTCCGTGCAATGCAAAATGCACATTGAACGTTATGGCCCATTCTCCAACCTTGCCAGAATGTACCCGCACTGCTTAACCTTTAAAAGGCCATTTCTCTCTCTTTAGGAAGAAAGAAAAATAAACAGGAAAAGAAACAGAGAAACCGGGTCGCTACAATCGCAAACGCTCTTTACCCAGAATTTAACATTAGTGTTTTCTGAGCATTATACTAAACACGTGGTACGAAAAGAAACGCTTAGTCACAATATTATTATGTAAGGCATGTGACCACATTCTTTTGCATTTTCTTTTTCGTCTTCATCCTTTTCGTATATAAAACTGATTGTGTTTCTATTCAAGAATAGAAGATTGCATTCTTTCTTAAACTTATCGAAACCAAGTACACAAATATGACATTAATAAGTGGCCATTTAATCTTGATTTGCTTTATTTTATCATTTAAAATTTATCTACCTTCACTGTTACAAACTGAATTTTGGTTGTTAAACCAATCTATCTAAATGTAACTAATAATAATAATAATAATAATAATAATAATAATAATAATAATAATAATAATAATAATAATAATAATAATAATAATAATAATAATAATAATAATAATTTCTATTTTCAAAACATTTTTAATGAAACTATTCCTTTCGCAATTTTGCATTGCATTGTTTATTACACTCATGCGCGTAAATGAACCGCCTCGCGCTTCTGCACATCGTTTGCTTGGCTGGAATACGTACACAAAACCACGATGCCTTCCTTCAATTATTTAATTCTTACCAAGCCTATAATTTTTTAGTGCCTATAATTATTTTAAACTGAGCCCTTTTTCTTAGCTCATTACCTCTAAATTTATTTTTTGGCAAGGCAAACTTCATCGAACAGTTTACCTATTGTAATTTCATTGTGTTTCTTGTTGGCGGCGGTGACGTATTAATATTATTTATTAATACAATTTTAATTTTTAATTCCAATTAATATTTAGCCCTCAAAGCCTTTTGAGTATTTATTGACAACATCCTGAAGAAGTTTGGATTGGATTGGATTGGATTGTTCGGAGGAGATTCGGCACCTCGACCAGATTTGTCTTCTGTACCCATGTCCCAAGTGGGGCACCTCCGGGAGGGAGGATGAGGTGAGAGGAGACTGAGGCTGGCTGAACTCGGAGCCACTACAGTACAGAGGGGGGTCCCTACACTTTACTAGATAGAGATTCCCCGGCGCTTCAGGACAATCGTCATCCCACCAACCGTGGCCCCGAAACAGTTACGAGGCCGGTTCGCAGACCGGAGGCTGCTCCCCCCCCCCCCAACCCCAGAGCAAAGAAGACTCCAGGCAGGCTTCCACAACCAGCATCCCGCCAGCCGCGTTCCTGAGTCGGCCCACTAGGACCGGAGTCCGCGACAAAGTGTTCACTCAGAGCACATCATCCTGCCATGCACCGACACTTCCCCTGAAAGAGGCCACCAGATGAGAGATGATATGAAATGACAATAGAGGGACAGAAAATTCGAGGGATATAATTAACCTACACTGCATTCGCATAGCGACCCGGTAAAATCCCCGAAAAAAACCCAAAGGTCAGGTAGGTCAGCCACGGGAATCGAACACGGACCGCCTGAGCAATCCCACTCGGTGAAGAAGTTTATAATACAGACACTCCTTTGCATTCACATTATTTCGTGTAATAATAAAACTGTGGCTACTTGACACAATAAAGCGTATGGTAAGTGGTCAGCTACTAAAGTTATTGGTTTATGACTGGGAAAGCTATCATTTTAGTACTAATTGATCGCTCTACTCAGTAATAGGTGGCTTTATTTTACACTTTCCTGTGGGCGAAAACACCGTAATGACAAAAAACTTCTTTCATTGTTAACGCAACAATAGTCTTTTTATCAATAATACTCAACAGTCTCAACTAGTTACCAGGAATAGGAAGGAATTATTGTTGATGAGCTGGCTTCAAGTTATCTGCACTCAAACCAAAGACTGCAAACCAGAGGCAAAGTGACAGGTAAAAGCTGGTCCAAAAGACTGTGCGAGTGTTGGGGATTTGTTATCTGCCACCTCGGTCAAGTCAGTGACAGTTCAACTTTATTTCTTTCCGTCCGGGCTTTAATAAATAGCTATTCATGTGTGTGATAATTATGAACTAATGATTCGATAGAGGCATTACTAAAAAAATATCTGCCACCAGCCCGTACATGACTAAAGTGTGCAAATTTTAACATGTCACGTTTACAGTCTACACTTCATTAAGATAATACCGAATGCTATTAAACGAAAAATGAAGAAATGATTTTGCCTGCTCCAAATGGTTATCATCACTATAATAGTGCCTACGTTAATGTCTATTTGCCTGCCCATTTTAAGCTTTTTAGCAACAACTGTGTTGAGCTCTATTTACTATCAGGTTAGGTTAGAATAAATTCCTGAGAAAATACAAGACGCCACTTCTTATGCAAAATAATTTTAAAATCTTTGGCATTGTTGTGAAATCGTATATAACCAGGAAACCACAAAAAACAGTAAAAATGTATCTCGCTGTAAGAGGTGCATTCAAGCGACGAGAGTTAGGACTGTTTTTGATACTTAAAATGACAACGTTTTCATTGCAAGAACAGCATGTAATCGTTCGTTTTCTCCATTTTCGTGGTGCGACACCTATTGAAATTCATCGCCAGTTGAGTGAGGCATGCGGTGATGGTACCATGGATCTGTCTAATGTGCGTTCTTGGGTGCGACAGTTCAATGAAGGCAGAATATCACGTAACAACAAATCGAGACAGTCACGGCCTCGCACCAGCCGGTCAGAGGACATGATCCAGCGAGTGGAGAACGTTGTTTTGGAGGATCGCCGATTGAGTGATTTCAGATCTTCATGCAGGATTGTGTGCACAGATCCCACAGATATGCCGATATTGGAGGCGATGTCTGCAACTGTCTTGGTTTGTTGTCACACGATGTTCTGCCTTCATTGAACTGACACATCCATGGTACTATCACCACATGCCTCACTCAACTGCCTATGAATTTCAATAAGTGTGACACCACGAAAATGGAGAAAATGAATGATTATACACTGTTCTTGCAATGAAAACGGTGCCATTTTAAGTATAAAAAGCAATCCTTACTCTCGTCGCTGCCTCGTCGCTAGAGTTCTGAAGCAAAAATGTATGTGGCGAACAAAGAGTTCTACGTTGCGGCGCCAATTTGTAGCAAAAATTTAATGGCGAGCAAATAAGTCGGCAAGCAATGAGGTTTCTCTCAGGGTATGCGTGGATGGGTGTGAGAAGGAGATTTTAATAACACTGGAATGCCCGTCTCCAAATTATTTATTCACTGCTTCTTCTTTTAAAACCTCGAAATGAAAGTTGCCGACCAAGGGTTACCAATCTCGGTTTAGAGTTACTGAATGCAAATGTTTTATTACTCGATAAATTTATTCGTTCCTCATATATATACGAACCGACAATTATCAAACAAAACCAGAGGACTGCCTTAATCGCCCTCACGCCTCAGACTGCCCTCATCGACTTCACGCCTAAGACTCTCTGAATGACCACAGCTGCGTGTGTATATGTAACTTTCACTCTCAAAACTCCTTTTCAACCAAAATCCCTTTGTGGCTGTTTTGTCGCCATTGTAACTGATCCAAAGAATTCCCTATTCATACTAGTCAAGTGACAATTCCTTTAGAAACTGCTAAGGACACTGCTTCTTATATTGCTTTGTTATAACACTTTCCCCCAACTAAACTGGCCTTGCCCTTGTCGTAACAAAGAACCAACATTCCTTTGACATCCCTCATGATTCGTTCCTTCTGGCAAACCTTAATTTCGGTATCAGTTCTATGCACTGTACAGTGCTGACATCTCTGTCACGCATTCACTAAGAGTCCATATGTATTTTTAAAAAACCAGAAGTTCTTCTCTGGTCCCACTCCTGAAAAAAAAAAAAGGGTGTTATAATTTGAACGCACCTCGTAGGACATGTCAATTGCTTCGTAGCATTGGGCAATTTTTTTAATATTAGCCGTTTGGAGTTCAAATGTCCATAGCTTATAGGAAGCATTTAGAAAAGTTTAGCGCAGCATCGTTATTTCGTGAAGAGATGGCTAGAAACCTCCAGTCGGTTTTGTGAGCCATGGCTAGCTTGCTTAATCATTAAACTCACTTAACAACGGGTTAGCACACAACAGTCATTAAGCAGCTTGATTTTGCCTCAGAAATCTGACATTTAAAATATATTAACGAAAGAGAAATCGTAACAATTTATAGGTATTAAAATACTGATGTTTTTATTTCAGTTTATAATCTGTGATTTGCGCAGTAGATACAGACATCTGGGTGGGAGGCGATGATCCACATGGTACATTTAAAACTGCGCGAGTTTACTTATTGCAAACTTTAAGACCCTTTCACAAAAGTACATAAAGTTAAGCGTAGCGAGAGAACTTATCACGGGCTTATAGATCCGTAAATAGTTCGCTAATATCTTCCTACAGTATCCTAACGACAACCAATTTTATTCAGTATCAGAATACATTTATAATTGCATAGGGCGTAGAAAGGTGTAGAATCAAGCAAACAAGAGCAACGCATGATAACAGCACTGCCAAATGAACTGCACGACTGCACTGTAGATGTCAAAGCTCGCATCACAATTGTATGTTGTTCAGAACTTGGCAATGCATACAGAAAGAAATGCAGCTTCTTCCTCTTTGCACGCAACGCAAGCATAAAGTTCGGAGTTTCGAATCTCTTGTATTACGTGACCATGTGAACGCTTCCATTAAATAAATTATAAGGGTGAACAGTCTTGTGCTTATGCTGCGTCTACTTTCACTTTTTATTAGGAGGGGTTTAAAGGTAAGGTAATTTTAATTTTGGGTTAAAGTAATGATTGGGGCAATAGAGTTTTAAATAAAGAAGCCATCTACTTATGACCCATCCTTGCTGTGTACCATTTGTAAGAAACCACTTTTTGTGCAACATATTCCACTGGACAAATGTACACAACAGCTGAAGTAACCAAACAAGCTTAGGTAAAATGTAATTGAATCTAAATTGTGTGCAACCGTTTTTATATTCATTCACTTATAATAGGTATACCTATGAGTAATTTAATGTTATTATTTTGCTCTTCAACTGTTGTGGCCCTGACAACACTTCATTGTTAAAGCTACCAAAAATAACTGAATATAAAATAGCTTTATTCGTTTAGGAAAAATCACTTCCTTCCGCTACCTGAAGTATTTCTGAAAGCTCAGTCCTAAAGCAAATATGAAAATAAAAATGCTTCAAACACGGATAATGTATATGTATGCAAGTCTCTTTGTTGTTGGAGATACAACCCTCATATCATAACAGCTCCGTAGCTCTCAGCAATAAAATAAATACTAGTTTTAAGAAAATACAACGCTAATCCGAAGTGACAGCACCGTAAAGGTGTCAACAGTTTAAAACAAAGGTCACAAATTGGCGCTGCGCTCCGCCTCCCAAAAAATAGTTCAGCGCAAAAAAAAAAAAAAAAAAAAAAAAAAAATACCATAAAAGGCAGCTTTGTGTCGCCCACAAATTGAATCTATTCAGAATACCACTGAAACTCTAATGAGAAATCAAGCGATATGGGCAAAGTGCAGATTTTTATGATCTAAAAATGTTTAAGAAAAAAACACATATAAAATGTCTAACGTTTTAAACAAATTATATCATGATTAAAAAGGAACCGAGACCCATTTAATATGTTAACATCAGTATACAGAAAGTCATGAATTAATGCATATATAAGCATAACTGCAAAAACGGTACGTATAAAATGATATATTTTAGAAATTACTTTAAAATACATGTTCCATGTTTTGTTCTTTGAAAAAAATGAAAATAAAGTTAAGAAATCTGTTTTTGAAGCACGTTTACAAAGCGTAGCATTAACTATTTGAGTTTTCAGATTATGCAAAATTCATAAGGAATGACGAGGACCTCTACAGTCTTATGTCGCGACATGAACACGAGGACAATGGCAGTCTGACTACACGAAATTTTAATGCATAAAGAAAAAAACTAACCTATCTCAATCCTAGTTTGGGACAATACTCATACAATACTCATCCCTCCATTCACAATAAAAATAAACTATGCATTTTCGTAATCTGAGACCCATGGTAAGGATTTACGTCCACATGAGGACTGTAAACGTGAAACAATTAAAAATTAAATGTCATTAGAATAGGGGCCTTGGTTAAGAGATACAGGGTCTGACATAAATCTGTTAAGAGTTCTATTTTTTACGATCGCGTGACAGGACTGTTTGTCAAGAAGAAAAATCGGAATTACCTAGAGGCACCTGAAATTAGAGTGTTCTAAATAAAAAGCTGTGCTGAATCAACTTACTGTGCTAGAATACCTTCTATTTCCATCACTTTATTTGAATCAGAGATTCTCAAAGAATTTTTTATGAACTGAAACGTAAACCCGTTTTTCAATAATAGAAGCAAGTGACTTAAAATTTACCTACAAGCTACCTCAAACTAGCACGATCCTGTTGTAAAATATGGAAGGGGACAGACAGAGAGATTCTTCAACGGAACGATAGTCTTTTGGTTGGTGGTGTGAAATTCAATGTAGTTTATAAAGGTGATTGCCGGCGGGTCTGGAATTGGTCGCCCTTCGAATTATCTTCCCTCATTTTTTCCATTTAGGGGTTATGGTATCGGCACAAAGAACCTACTAGCCTTCGTGTACACACAGCTATGCCTCAGTGATATGGCGGCACCTCTGTTGTCAATCTATCTTTATCTCCCCTCCCAAAGAAATAAAGCCTCAGGAGAAAGAAATGTTGTATCCAGAAGTAAAGAAATAGCAGCTGAAAATTAGATAAAGTGATTCTGTTACTGTCCCTTGGCTAGCTGACAGAGGCAATGTAGTAATAAGTTGTTGCGTAAGACCTGGAGTGAACGACGAACTTGGTATGACATTAAAAGTATTTCATAAAATATGTTTGGGGACAAATAAATACCAAAAATGGAATCTCACCTACACAAGATTTCGTCTAAGACTTGGAATGTAGGAAGAATGTAGTACATCCCGAAATCGGGGCAGAATATCACATGTAGGCAAAAGTGGCTCTTTGTGATTTTAAGAGACCTCTGGGAGAAATGGAGGGAGAGAAGGGTGAAGGGGAGACCCGAAGGGCGATAAGAAAAGGACGAAAATTTACAAAAGCATGGTCGGGGTCAGTAACAATGAACGCAACCGACGTCGGTTAACCCTGTCCACAAGCCCCGAGCTACCCGGTGCTTCAAGACTCCAGGAACCAGAAGGTGGATCCGTCAGCAGTCCAACCGAGGCCAGGCAGATACATCCATTGCACACCTCCAAAGCCCAGCCGCAACATACTGAACGTCTTCGCCTAATATTTCAACCCTAAAAATACAGTAGGAAATGGGTGCAAGAAAGTCGTGGCAGAAGAGGAAAACTAGCGCCTACTGACCCGGGGAAATTACGTCCGTATGAAGTCGAACCTGAGGCCTCCCAAATGCCAAACTTACGCGCTACCGCATAGCCATCTCGCTCGATAATACTTTGAGAGACTGGTCGCAGATACCCTGAAGGACATTTAAGGTACTCTGCATAAACCAGCATTTTCAGAAACACCATCGATAAATATGAATAATTTTGTCAGAGTGATATAATTATCAAATTTGAACTTAAATAATGAAACCTCAACAAACAAGATCCTCTACTGTTTATATGATTACACATGTGTGCAGCCAAATTGTCCACTTCGCTTGAACTTTTTCCCTTCATTCTTGAGTAAACCAAATTATTGGATTTTCTTGGAGTAGTTGTGTATTCGGTTAGTAACATTTTATATCTTTCTGGAAAACATAGAGAACAGCGGTGAGTGCGACTTTCAAAACTGAAAAGTGGCGACTCTCCGCTTATACGGTATAATAATAAGAATAATAAATGCACCACTACCATTAATGGTATATACATGTCCAAATTTAGGGAAGTGATGAACAGTTTACAGGATATGAGAAGATACCTTACTTCGTTCATGCCAAGATTTTGACATACCATGGATATCAAAATGTTAATTGATACTCAACATTTGCACGAAAGTAGTACGTGAATTTCAACTAGGTCTAGCGTGCTAAGGAAAACCATGGTATCACGAGATTTATTCTGGGCGGAAGCACTGCTATGGAAATTCTACTCATGTTCTTAGCGCTAGTTTCTCTTTAAATTCTAATGTGTTGAACCGAATGAAGCGTGGGTTTCATTTCTCTGCGTCTGTTAATGTTTCGAACAAACCATTATTGTACACATTAATGCATTTCATAGAAATGAAAACGCTGCCTAAAAGTCCTGAACTATTCTTCCAAAGTTAAAAGTCCTGAACTATTCTTCCAAAGTAGAGGAAGCGGAATAACTTAACAGGGACTGTTACAACGTTGGGCAAGGCCGACACCATGATCGCTGCAACCTCTACCTCCATCCAAACATAGCTTCTTCATTTACAGCAATAGTTCTGTTATGATTGCAAAATTCAAATCCTCTTAAGTCGCTTATGCGCGGTTTTCGGGATAAACAACTGCTACCGCTCAATTGGTCTCCAAGAACTGAAAGACACTTGATATAATCTCACTTCAGACCAACCAGAACGAGAAAAATCCATTGTCGATACCGCTGCTTGTGGACAATCACATGTTCGACACGAGATGGCTGACATGCTCTGTTAAAGTGGATTAAGTACTTGCTTTTCTTTACGTGAAGAAAACCTACACCAGTGACCGTGTTGTGTCAGTATCAGTGGTAAAATACATTCTAAACGAAAGCTTTTAGTGAATTTTGTAAATATGTTATACAAATGTCATTCTACACAGAATTCAAACAAAGATGCTATACTGCTTTCGATACATTCTAATGCTAAACCGCTAGTTTTAAGGAGTTCATTGGTTATTTGAGTTTAGATACGAACTAGGCAGTTCACACACTGCCTACGTCAGACAGCTGGACTTTAGAAAGGACACATCTATACACTTTGGGTATTCATTTCAGAGCGTGTAGCGGTGTCGTTGTATTGAAGCTAATTGTTGAAGAGAGACTGCTCTGACAGAAAGAAGTAACGTAGTACACCTGGGTCGGAGAAGTTGCCTAGTAAGTATGATGTTCAATCCGAAGATTACGATAACTACATTAATCATAAAATGTAGAACAAATAAAGTACTTCGTAATTTCGCATGGGAGTACAATAAAATAGACACATTAATCTTTCTTGCACAATCCTACCAACGTCCATTCACTCCACACGTGTTTTTATTTGCATTCGCAGAAGGGAGCCGCAACACACACACTGTTGACAAATTCCTGTTTCCTCCTGTCGATAAGTAATCTATTTACAGCTTTTAAGATCTCACATCTTTTCCAAATACAATACAGTGTGAAAGAGATTTTGATAGAATTAATCTATAGGTCCTCTTCTGTCGCCGCAACACACACACACTGTTGACACACTCCTGTTTCCTCGTGTCGATAATAAGTAATCTATTTACAGCTTTCAAGATCTCACATCTTTTCCAAATACAATACAGTGTGAAAGAGATTTTGATAGAATCCATCTATAGGTCCTCTTCTGTCGCTACGTTAAAAAAAGTTTACAGTTCAGACTGAACGCCTTGCTTGCTAGAAAACTTCTCAAAACACAAAAGTTTTGTGGAAATATTAGGCGGGCTGGATTCTAAACTAAGAAACTAGACGAGTGCTGTCATACAGTATATCATGGTACAATTAAATGAACTAATAAATATCTGTGCGTGTGTGTGCGCGCGAGCAAACTAAGAAACCCTACATCCACGGTATAAATGTAGAGATCTGCAGAAATATGTTATAGTGTTCACTCTGTCTGGTATTAAATGTGAACCTAGAAAGCATTTTTTCAATTTTAAAAATTATAGCAGTCAAAATAACGGATAAAAATTCTTATTTTTACATGCAGATAGAGTAGACCACTTTAAAGTTGATATCCCTGGTGGTTTCCTTTTCAAAGACTTTTAATTTTATTACTTGTATCAAATGTTAAACACTGCTCCTCTTTTCATCGTTCTCATGTGTTGTGGTTACAAGATAACTTAATTATGGAAAACATCTTTTTAATACAACAGATAGATGAACTGACAGAAACAAAAAGTATTTCAGGATTTTTTTCTCAGCGTTCTAATTAGCGCCTTAGTTTTATTTTTTATTCTAATTACCTAGCAAATTTATTCCTCCACCCGTATTTCAGAGATATTGTCAGGTATTATAATAAAAATTCCGCTCGCAAACACGTATAAAGATATTTCGTAACACTACAAACAAAGCCCGTTGCTACCTCTAAACAATTATTTAATAATTACCAAACTAATATCAAAATGTGAAAAGCTCGAAAGCTCCAGAACGCGTTAATTGTGTTTATTTTTCCTGTACATTAATCATATTTTCTATTTTCTCTCCATTCCCTTTACCATGGAGAGGAATATATTCTGCGATCACTCCATTGTGAATAAAGCCATGCAATATCAGAATGAGAAATATACAAATAAATATGTATTAAAACATACTAAAATATGCAATGATAAGTGTGTAATTATAAATATGTATTAAGTAATTCAAAACTGCTATAAAAGCCCATAATTTAAATGAAAGATGGTTTACTCACCCGCCATTCTTTGCACTTCTGTGTTTGTTACTTTTATTACTCTACAGTGCTGTACAATTATTTTAAATTATTATCAATGTGATAATCTCACAATCTAGATCTTAAATGTCTCTTTTGTATTTTTCAAAGTATTTTGTGAACGCTTCAAACATTGTCCCAAAAACACGTAGACCAACGCTTTATAAATAAAACAAAATAAACCAACGCCTTCATAAACAATAATTGAATAAATTGAGAATGAATATGTAACATGCCTATTGCTTATTTCCTGGCACAATAAGATACTTCTCCACATTTACTAGCGAATGACATTTTGCTGATAATATCTTCTTGTACGAAGAATGGTCTTTCGACACCCAAAGATGTCGCAGGACTACCTATTTTAATAATTTTTGTTCTGAAATTATGTCCTCCAAAGGTTACAACTCCTGACCACATGTGGATACTTAACAGTTAAATTGGATTTTGTAAATCGTTGATAAATGAAGCAAATGTTAAAATCGTCTCAGCTACTGCACAACGTCAACACTATTTTCGTCTCAACTTTAACTGTTATTTATTAGCTCTTCTAAAGGGAGGAGAAATAGATACAATGCTAAATAATTAAGAATGAGAAAAGGTTTTATTTTACGTAAGATTTTAAAATACGTAAAATATGCTGAAATATGTAAGAATACATAAAATGAAACCTAAGTATAGCAATGTCCATGCTACAATTCGTTGACATTTTCTGTTTCTCTGTGCAACGAGTACAAATATTGGCGCTAATCGAAACAACCGTGGTGGAGGTACTATAGTAATTGCCACAACGCATAAATTCTTGGGTAATAGAGTTAATGACGGTGTGCAAGACTAATAAGATATATGAATTAATCAGAGGTACCCCCTATATATCGAAGTGTCATATTCAGATTTACTACAGATACTCCAAAAAGCATTCGTCTAATCATAGCACATAGAATATAACAATCACAATCTGAAAAATATAGATAAGAAAAATATAGATAAGAAACGAACAATAACTATTCCCTTACATCGGTTGATATCGATTGAAAAATGAAACGCAATTTGGGTTCATATATTGCTTAATTAGTGAACAGCTCTACGTTATATAAAATCATGTCCCATTTGAAGTCAAACAAGTATTCGTCTAGTAAATAAGATCCCAGGTATGTTGCCTCGCTGACACACCCCTTCCCTGTTCTTATGCAGTTGTGTTTCATCCACTATCGTTGACAGTTCCATCTCTGTTTTCTAGCCATTGACTGCTATTTAAGAAATATGGGTCGAAAACGTCGTGAAACTACAAAAGAAGAGGAGCAATTTGCACCAGGTTATTTAAAAAAGGAAAACCTATTCAAGAAATTGGAGAAACCATTGGAAGACCTACCAGTACAGTGAAGGTTTGATCAAAACAAAGCTTAGGAAATCAATCAAGAAGCGGTCGTCCTGCAGTTCTATCCGAGATGGAGAAACGACAGTTACTTAGATAAGTCAAGAAAAATCCTGAACTAAGTGCTTCAAAACTAGCTAGTACAGTTCAAACACAAAGGAAAGTCCGTTTTAGCACAAACTATAAGAAGCGTGCTTTATGAAGCTGGGTATGGAGGCCCGTAGAACACCATACATCAGTAAAATCAACAGAAAGAAGCGAGTTGCTTTTGTAAAAGAACCTAAATACGATGAGTTTGATTTTCTGGAAGAATGTTATTTACTGACGAGAGTCAATTTGAGCTCTTTAAGTCAAAAAGCCGAGTAATAGTGTGGAGAAAAATATAACAACTTCAGTTAAACTTGGATGCGGTTCAGTACTTGTCTGGGACTGCATGAGTACAAATGGTGTGGGGGATTTGTGTTTTATTGGTGGAATTATGAACCATAAGGTTTATACAAACATCCTAAAAACACCTCTCTCCAGAAGTGTGAATAATATTTTCACACGATAATGGTCCAAAACACACAGCTCTAGATGCAAGGCTATGGTTGTATAATACTGCACGGTGGATGCCAACACCACCACAATCCCCAGACATGAATCCAATAGAGAATTTGTGGAGTATACAGGACAAAAATATTGAGAATCATCAGATATCTAATATAAAGGAACGCTATACTAGAGGAATGACGTAAAAGTACAGTGGAAACAGCACAATCGTTGATGAAATCCATGCCAAGCAGAATGCAAGCGATTATAAAGAGGAATGGAGGGCATACTAAATGCTAACCGTAACATTCTTACACCATTTTCAGTATGCAGACGAATACTTATTTTGCATCCTATTTAGCATCTTTTCTCTTGAATGTTTAACTATGTTTATGTGAATATATACTATATGTGTTTCTTTATTGTATTCTCTTTTTCACTAATCAATAAATAAGACAGTGCCCCTGCGGTACTTTATTCTGATGATTTTCCACTATCTATACATCCTTAAACAAACTCATGCATTAGACGAATACTTTTTGGAGTAACTCACCGACATTAAATTTTAAGGATGCAATGCGGTGCTTTATGAAATTAATCACAAAATTATCCTGCTTTACCATACATGAAAAACCTAAATTATTGCAAGCAGAGGTTGCAATAATTGCTAATAATTAGCAAGTTACGAAAGAAAGGAACCTTTAAATATCTTGATTTCTACTCTATGATAGTTTAAAAACACGACAAATAGACCAATTACTGTAAAGAGTGGTATTTCTAGCAGGAAGATACAAATTCTCCACGCTAACTGTTCTGGTGGCCCAATCCGTATCACCGAGAATTGGTGTTCCAAAAGTTCCTGTTATGCCGGCCCTCATAGCCATAGTCGCTAGACCGTATGTCCCTAGCGTTCCGCAGTGTAGAGGGTCGCGGGTTAGAGTCCGTCTCGGGAATGGGTGTTTATGTGTATAGTGTATATGTATGAAACTACAGAAAACAGACATGAAAACAAACGGAAACAATAAAAAAAAACTGTTAAATAAGGAAAATAAAAATAAAAAAGCTAGTTTAAAGCATATCTTACGGCAGTAAATTTGCCTAATCCGAATAAGGATATCGAATCCAGGTCCACAGTACAAGCAGGTAGTCGAGTGGCACTGTGACTTTGTCCACATCCAATTGAGTAGTGTTGATGTGTTTACATCGTACAATGTCCCACTTGACATTGCGTTTTGCACACAGTCGTGTACTTATCCGCCTTCGACAAACTTCAGTTTACTCTGTTTATAACACCAAAGAAGCCTTCTTTAGAAGCTGTCAGAATTGGGATTAACTGTCATTGAGGTAGTCTTTCATTAGTAATTGTTACAAATTGCAAATTTTATCTGGACTTATGTCTGGCTGACTGGTGAAGAAAAGCGGCGGTGCACTTAAAAACAGTCCTGCATTTTTTAATGCATTAGAAAGTGAAAAAGTTTCACCTGGTTTCATACATCGAGGATCATAAGTGATCAAAACTTGCAGCATAAAAAATAAGCTCTACTCGGTTCAAAATGACAAGACGAGCCGAGTCGAATATGTGCCAAGAGGAACTAGTCGAAAGACAATTTTATGTTAACAAATAACGTTATCTACACAGCAAATCTTCCTATTGCTCCAATTAAAGTGTCTTATGCAAAGCACACATTGACTAGATCAGAAGAATACAGGCAGCCGCTAAAAATGCTGCCAATATTTAAGATGTAAGTTGCGTCATTAAAACCAAATAATGTTGCCTGTCTTTCCTACATTGCGGTACTCCACACGTCTCAAAAAAAAATCTTCATCCTCTATGGCAGTACTACAGGTTCGGTGACGTCACATGCTGAACTCTTCAGGGCGAGCATGGATAACAGTGTAAATGACGACACACCTGCACTGCCTGTCCTCCACTAATCTAAACCGATAGGACATTCAATTATTATTGCCCAAAGTGTTTTTGCAGTTAATTACAATTCATGGATACATTATATTCCTCGTGTTGTGTTGTGCTTTGTTTGCTGAAAAATAAATCCAAACAACCTATAAGATCAGTTTTACACAAATTGAAAGAATACACTGCTTTTGATTGTGACTCGGAGCAACGACTATTCAATGATTTCAAAAGGATACAAAATGCCCGTAAATTCAGTAACCCAGGCCCCACGAGACTAAGTTTCATTTTTCACAAGTGCAGTGGCGTGCGATTCAAAGGTTTCGTTTAGTTCGGAATATAAAGACATGACTATAGAAACAATAAACGGTTACGTCACAGGTTTGGGCAGAGATATCTAAAGCCAGAGATCCCTGAAGTTCTTCATTTGTCTCTGATTTTTATGAAACAAAACCTGAAGATGACCAACTGATGTTACTCAAAGTTCCTTCTGCAGACCTACACCTATGAAAATGTCAGTCTGGGTGGCTCAACTGGTTAGGTACTAGTCTACTCATCCAAGGGTCGCAGCTTCGAATACATACAACCCAGAACGGGCTTTAAAGCTACCTTAAACCGACTGCCCCAAGTCGGTAGCTTTACTGGCAAGTAAAAACTCCTTCGGGACGAAATTCCGGAACACCGGCAGCATTAATATGAAACTATTAACAGCGTCGTTAACATAGAATATAATGAATGAGCAGAACCAGTACTGGTAGCACTAATGAAAAAAAACCTATGAGCCAATACATACCCATTTTAATTGGTTATTTCAATCACAAACACCCAAATGTGCTTCTTTCTATTGTTCTAATACAAAATTTTAGGAATGAGATGTAAATAAAGTTGCGGGTGTTATAAACTCTACAATTTTCAAAACGCCAAAATAAAAAAGCAACCAAACTGTTGGAATCTTTGGTACACAAATATACCTATGCTGAAATGGACAGGCCAGATTAATTGAGGGCGCTTTCCTATTACAATTTTTGAAGAATAAACAATTTTACGACTCAAAGTGAATATAAAATATATATACACACATATACCTACACGTATAATTTCTTCACCTTATCCCTAGTAGTAACGCTTATTGCAGTGTTAGGGGATTCTGGTTCCTCTATCCCTTTATGACGGGCCTGAGGAACTGAAGCTCTGGATCGTGATAGAGAACCAGGATGGGTGATCAGCCCGATGCCTGGTGTGAGGACGAAGGAAGTGGATGATTGTGTGTGGGCGAAATGAGTGATAGGAAAGATGATGAATCAGTTGGTGGAATGTTGGCGGGGGAAACCGGAGGACCTGGAGAAAACCCGCCACAGCGCCATGTTGTCCACCACAAATTTCACTTTGCGGTCGCCTGGGAATGAACCTGGACCACCTTGATGAGAGCCAAGCGGTCTAACTACTCAGACACGGCTCGGCTATATACGTATAACAAAATGAAAAAAAAAAAAAAAAAATGTAATAATTTTTCAGACTTTAACTTCTGTGGTAATTGGAAAATTTAATACTCCTTATAGCTGATTAAACATTTTTTGCCAAAATAAAGAAACGTAATACATCATAGGCTTACGTTAATTTATGACAAGATGAAATATGTAATAATTTTTTGGGAGGATTGAAAGAACCTTTTCCTCTAGTGCCTTCTGGATAACGTTAACTGCATAGTTAAGGGAGTTCACATATAACACTGATGCTCTTTAAAAATGTAAGAGAATTTACATTGTGCTAGGGGTCCCTGGTTCGATTCCCGGCGGTGGGGGTGGGAATTTTTCTCTGACCAAGATAGTTCCACATCTTCCCCAGAATCTGGAAGTATAAATGAGAGTGCGAATGTGTGCGTGATCTAATGATTAAAACTCAACGAATACGAGTTAACACCTTCGATATATTCCAAAGGAGAACGGCCGCCGATATAACCATTGGAGTTTTAAGGCGGGGTATAAATGGAACAAATAAAATAAAAAGAATTTACATTTAGCTACTCTTGCTGCTTCCTCCTTCCATAATCAAAGATACCAAAAGCTATTTAATTCTACGGCTGACTATAATGCTGAAAGCAAAAAATATGTAATACTTGAAACAAGCGCTAAACGGAGTGGGCTCAAAGTTGTTAAAACGCTTGTTGGTTCTGAAAATCACACAATTATGTAGCTTTTCCAAAAGCTAAGTAAACATTTTATGCACCATCTGTTCTGGCATCATAATTCTATTACTTTGAACTTTCTACTGAATTCTAATAAACCTCCCCGTGCAGGTACAGCAGTAAATAATGGCCACCAGGGCATAAAGTCAATATCACTGACCTGCCATTTTGCCAGAATGTAAAAATTGAACCAATATTACATCTGCCATTCTCTTACAGTGCGAGCCGATATGCAAACAAAACGGACAAAAATATATATTTTGTAGCGCTCTCCAGAATAACACGAATCATACGGTATTACGTGCTGAATGGATTTCAGCTCCTATAATCTCAATCGGAGAGAAGGCACGTTACTGTGAAATTTCGGCTACGAATGGTCTACGGTCTTCCTCCTTGCCTTGCTGAGTATACTACAGACACACGTAACCATTACTGGAGTCGAGCATTTGTTTTAGGTTGTTGTGGCATGCGATGGATTTTTTTATGGCAACATATTCTGTTGTGTAAGTAACATGGCGACTTTTGTATATGATCTATTCAAGATACTATTTTCAAGTAGATTTTTGGAGGAGATAGAGGTAAAGAACTAGGTAGACTTCCTCTAAATTAAAAGCTATAGTTAGCGATTAAAATATAAACAATAAAGGGTGAGAAAAATTAATTCGAAAGTGTACGAAAACACGTGTATATTTTTCTGTTGTGAAGCTTGGAATGCACTATTTTTCAATCTATGTTAGTTATTTGGAAACAGTGACGCGTGTGATACTGACATCTTTAGGCATAATTAAGGCATTAATAAAGAAACAATGTAAATTACATACATACAATGAGCCCACATGACCTTAATGCGTAATGCTCTGTGGTGTGGGAGTAGCGAGTCTGCCTCACATTCCAGAGGTCCGGGTTTCGAATCTCGGTCAAGGTAAGTTCTCTGGATTAGATTTTTTTTCCACGGTTTTCCGTTATCCTGAATGATAAATGTCGTGTAATTCTACTAAGGCTTATCTGAGCATCATTTCACCCATTTCATTCATCGTCCGTTATGACCTACTCCGAGGAAGTTAATTAAAAAATAAAATAGTATTAAAACATACTTAAATCAAGTTAGTAAACCACAGTCAGCAGGTGGGAGGGGGAGATAATCTACTCTCTATAATTATTGATTGTATCAAATTTTGTGGTGCCTTGAGCTTACTTTCAGAGGGCGCAAGACAGAAACATCGAAAAATCCAGGTGCCTTTTTTTTATTGATTTAACTTCTGATACAGACAGTGCAGTGAATGAACATATAGCAGGTGATCAAAATCCATGCAAAGTTAACTGCCCGATTTTATGTTGGGAGCTTGTGAAGCGATATTGGTAAAACTAAATATTGTAACAAACATACATTTGCACGAGCCGCTACTACATCCAGTTTTGCACATTATATTCTAACATCGAGGGAAGCCGTTATCAGAAGGTGAATCTGGCAGCCCCAAGCAATTGTCATTACATCCGATTCCTTTGTGTACTGTTTGTGGAGAAGGACAGATAACATTTATCCATATGCCGTAACTCTCACGAGCTATTAGTTTTACATGACCTGCAGCCACCTGAGCAAACATGTCTATATTTTGGTATGTTTGTTACACTTGACAGTGAAACGTGATGAACACTCCAAAGAGAGCATTTTTTATTTATTACATATTATTTATGTGAAAAGGTCTTTGCTGCATACTCCAAGTATTAGATACATATAGCGTGACTTCGTTACTGTTTTTTAAGTGCGCAATACGTGTTTCATAGAAATGGTGCCTGAAAGCTTTACTAGGAACTCCCATTTCAAATGAAACTCGACATTTTCTGTTATTATTATTACACTAAGCAAGAATTCTTACATGCATACTGAACTCATTAACAGTTAATGAATGTGCTTGCAATCCTTTGCAGTTCTAAATACTACGTAGTTTTCATACTATAGCATTATATGAAGGAGTGTCAAGCATTATCTTTGTGTTTTTCTAGTACGAGAGATAAACAGGTATCCCCACGGCGGCACGGAATGTAAGATCGCGTAATTGGAGGGCTCGTGGTCCTGTCTCCTACACTAGTCTCAGACCTGGACGGTGGAAGGTGGAAGAGTGTAGTTCCAACAGTTCGAATTTAAAGATCACACCGAAAATGTGGTGTGGCTTTAACTATCCAGAAAACGAAGAGCAGGAAAGGAGATAGAGGAATTCGCTTAAATTCATACTTATCAAGAAATAGAATTAGGTCTCCAACGCTTTCATGTGCACTTAAGAATAGAAAGGGAAACTTTCAGTTCATTCACAATCAAATAAAATAGAAAAAAAGAATGCAAACAGATATAAACTTAAATTAAGAGAACTTTAACGAGCACCATTCCTAAGACGATTACCGTAGGAAAAAGTCATTGTTGCTTTATGCCTGTTATGTTCAGCATGTCTGTGACTTCATTTTTTCTTAGCAAATCAGACAAAATTATTATTTTTTTATCCCCAACAGAAAAACGCATGAACTAAATTGAAAAGCTTACAAAAGTGCCTTCCAATTATGAATTCTCCCATAGTGAAATGTGCGTGTACCGCCAGTATACACAAAATACGTCGGACCAACAGAAAATCGTAAATATGAAGGCACCATGCTACGAATTAAATCATGTGCTGTGCCTGGGATCGCAACGGCGTGGTTCTAAGCAGTATGAATGCATAGGACATGACGTCAGAATCCGTTGAGTTAAACTTATCAATCTTCGAGGGAAAGTAATACGCGCTTGTATGAAACTTCCCTCTCCCTCTCCCTCTCCCTCTCCCTCTCCCTCTCCCTCTCCCTCTCCCTCTCCCTCTCCCTCTCCCTCTCCCTCTCCCTCTCCCTCTCCCTCTCCCTCTCCCTCTCCCTCTCCCTCTCCCTCTCCCTCTCCCTCTCCCTCTCCCTCTCCCTCTCCCTCTCCCTCTCCCTCTCGGTATCCAATCTTGCTCAGGATGTGGGAATGATCTGACCCTTTAGTCTCCAAATTTATCTATGCATTCATTTATTACAGTAATTCCTCGACGGCAAGACCTGTCCGTCCAGCATGTTAAAATGAAAACAAACCTAAAATTTATAATTTTAATAGTATAATAACTAGAGCCCGGATTTGTAAGCAAAGCGCTTATAAATACACATAAATGTTTGTACGTGCGTTTTTTTGTGTGCTGAAATACGGGTTTTGCTTGCTAATTTTATTTTTTATTTAAAATAATTTATTTCATCCAAATCACGTAAATTTAAAAGTAAATTTTCACTCCAAGCCATCATTTCATCATTCAAACGGTTTACATCGTCTCGCTTAAACACTTAGGAGCCGATATTATAGATGTGGATCTTCTTGTCTCTAGCGTAAAGAAGGTGTTTGTAATGTCACCGATTAGAGTTCAAAAATTTCATGGAGACCTTCCAAATTTGTCCTTGCCTTCTCAGCCAGTGTTAACTTGGTTACAGGCCTTGTCGTACTACGCAGAGAAACAGTGTTGTACTCCTTACATGCAGAAGATGCAACCAGCATAGCCACAGCGCAGGAATGTTTTGCTAATATTGGCATCCAAGATAATATAGAGTACATCCATAAACGTTTCACCGAAATACGTGCTATTATAACACAGTTTGAAGCTCGAAATAATACCTAGGAACATTCACTTTCTTTAAGAGATGAAATTTCAGTAACGTTGTCTTCAGAGACTCGTGGTATTGCTAAAACTGCCTTTGAGAAGCTCAGTAAAGTATTAGTGAATAACCCTGGTTACGAAACACAGTGTAAAATTTCTAAAATCTTTCTGAACGTATATAGAAAAGAATTCACTCAAGACGAACTATGGTGCTTTTCACATGTCCCGGTAAACGTCATGCGGCGTTGAGAAATCCTTTTCACTGTATAAAAAATTCTTCACTGACAAACGCAGGAGCTTCACACAAGAAAATCTCAGCAAACCTCTCGTGTATGTAACAAGCTTACGTAAGGTAAGAATTCTAAGAAACAGTATGTTTATGATTAAATTTTTAGTTCTTATTTGCTTATTTCTGGTGCTTATTTGTTTCGTTTTTCGTATTTATGAGCTTTCTTATTTCACCATTTGATTGTGTTTACAAATCCGGTACAACATCGCGATTAGTTTTACCATTAGTTCGTTTTTATCCTACTAGGCAATTTATCTGTGAAGGAAACAGACTTATTCATTCGGCGTGAGCGATATGCTTCACAATTCACCATGGAAACTGCTGCTCGTATTAGTCTGACCAGAATATGCCATAATTAATTGCTTTAAAGTTCACAGATACACCCATACTCTCCGAATATATAGATAATTCTGAGAAGTGGGCGACACATACATGTCGTTCTTGCATGGAGATGGTCGACTAAAGACATGACTAAAGATTAGTACCGATCGTCAAGAGTTGGGTAACAAAAGCATGCACAACAGCATTCTGAGGATTGCTGAACATGAAAAAATGTGTATCCAAATGTGTTAAAAGTGGGCTGAGAGAGACAAGTGTAGGAAGAATGCAACCACAGAATATTTGTTGCTTACCTTAAGCAGAAATAAGAGTATACACATTACAGAATGTCTAACCCAGAGGGACAGCTTTATGCAAGGCAACAAAATCTCTTTTTTTTTTTTTTTCAATTCTTAATAACTATATATACATTATTTATGTACAATAAAACATTACGCTGTTTACAGCTTTTGGGGGAGATTTCCGTAGGTGACTAAATGATTTTGTGTACACTTGGAATGTTAAAGATGCAGTCCTGATAAGTAACTCATTTTAACACTGATAGCTACAGCAAGCCTGAGAATTTTGACAAATTTAGTTCATATGGGACATGTTTTTCTTTTAGCGTAATTTTCGTACTTAAAAGTCTTAAAAGTATGAAATATTTCAGCGCTCTGCCCATTTTAGAAGCCTCCTTTTCTAGGTATATTAAGATCCCACGATTGAAATTACTAGGATGATTCTCCATTAGGAATCCGATGAAGAGAGTTGTTTGGTTTTCCCTATTGCGGAATTCCACAACCGCAATCATTTTAGAGAGCAATACGAATTTCCCCGAGAGCGTTGAGCTAGTAGAGCCGACGTCACGAACTTAAACGCACAGCCACTTATGCATCTCGTAGAGGGATGCTGTAGTTTTAAGCGCAAGATACCAATGTCCTCCTTTAATCGATTCCTTCTTTTAATTTTATGTGACTGCATACGGGAGTGTTGCTTTAATAAGCTAGAAAGCTAAAATGTCAAAACGATTCAAGCGCCGGGTTTTCGAAAGTCTCTACCTGTACCTGCAGTCATGTGTTTGTATCCAACACAATAATCCCGACGTTATTCCAAGTGCCAAATTAGGTAGAGTTTCGGTAATCACGTTCAAATTTTGCATGGCCTAAATACCTTGCCTCAGTGCCATTTTACGTTTCAAGTGAAAGAGTTTCTTACGAACTCCTAATGGTACATTACGAGAATGCATGACGTGTTTAATGTTTTATGACTATTCTATGGCCTTACACAAATAATAAAAGAAACAACACTTTGAAAAGACATAGCTGTATATACATGGAGAACTGCCCAACTGAGGTTGTGAAAAATAATAAAAAGGGACAAATCCTGAGATTTAGATACTTATTAACTTACATACTCATCTAGTTCAGTGAGGTTTTAGTTTACTCTAAAGTCACCAAGCTTTCTATACGAAAACACCACACCTAAGCAACTTCTAACCTTACAAGCCGGGGCTGAGTGGTTAGACTGCTGGACTCCAAGGAGGCCCGGTTTCGATCCCAGGCGACCGCAAAGGGAGATTTGTGGTGGACAACATGGCGCTGGGGCGGGTTTTCTCCGGGATCTCCAGTTTTCCCCGTCATCTCATTCCACCGGTGCTCCATTTTCGTCTCATGTCATCAGTGGCACCGTCTGCTGTGCCGTATGTAGTAAAAGCGAGCGTTAAACACTACACATTTCATTAGAGCATTCAATATTCCATCAGCCTTACAGGCGGTCAATCAAAGCCAAACTACACTGTTAGTGACATCTTCGAGTAGGTACTATAATCTGCCTCCAACTATACAGGAGGGAAAAAGAGAGAGACAGAGATACTTGAACAGAACGCCCTTAGATGCTGGTTGGCGTAGGGAAATCCATGGGTATTTATAGAGGCGGTAGTCAAAACATTGTTAATATAACAGCAGTTGTAAAAAAGTTTCTTCCCAAAATATAAAGAGCAAGAGTATGGTCTGGAACCAATTTTCGGAATTCTAGCAGAGAGAAATTATAAAATTTATGGCTCAGCTAGTAGCAAAGAAATTGCTTCTTCTACGTGACTAGGGTTGTAGTATTAGGAAAAAGAACAGTGAGAATTGCAGAGAAACAGCAGTAAAACTGTTTGTCTGGAACGTAACAACTAACATGAATTATTAAATGCACCCCCTGACTTCATTACCTGTAGCTTAATTGTTTTATATTTTGGTTCAATAGAATCATATCACCACTTTAAAGATTCCATGCATTTGTTTCCTTTTGCAATATCACCTACAATGCAGTAATACGAACATGATGATGATTATTATATATTATTATTATCATCATCATTATAGTTTGCACTACAGGCCATGCAGGCCTTTGGCCTCCCTAACCACCCTCTTCCATTCTACTCGGTACTCTGCTTTTTTCTCCAGCCTTTGCTGTAGCTGAATTAGGAAAGTTTACAATCAATAACATTTTGTATTATTATGAAGACGAGTATCATTTGTGCTCTTAGTTTTCCACCGACAATTTAATTTTGGTTTCAAACTCGTGCATCCTTTCGTGTAATAATTATTTCGAGACTGAATCGTTTACCTCAATTAAATTGTGGACTTGTGCTACTACTATTCAAAGTTAGTTATTCTGAAAGAAAACACAGGAAAATTTTCACATATATGTACTTCGTATTTCATATAAGAAAAGAAATTTTAAATAAAATCACGTCCTCTGATATTAATTTGAAAAAAGAAAACAAGAAAACAAAGAATGGTAATTGGAATGCAACAAAATCTGAATAAGGAATACGAAATTTCCAATGTATGTTTGCTGGTTTTCATGTTTGTAACTGAAGTGCGAACACCATAATCACACGAGACCGAATTTTTGGGTCATATCCAGACTTCATTTTAGAATTTTCATACACACAAAATAAGTTTTTTAGGCTTTCTTTGGGGATGAATACTATTACTACCACCAATTACCGTTATCTTATTTTAGGCTAAACGTCCATGATTTAGTTTTCTATAAGCCGTAAAGTTTTTCTTGCCTTTTAAGTAAACGCAACATTAATAATCTGTTACTTTTCCTGTTGAAGTAACATTTCTTTATAAACTTACTTCACGAAACACAGTATTATCAAACACAGAGAACATATTTCACTATTTATTTAGCTTGCACTTAAGAACGCAGTATCTAACTTAAAAGCATGTCCAAATTGTCTGATATGAAGGATCTGCTTTAATCAATATTTTTGTTTTATTTTAGTAAGATTTTTTAAGTAAAATATTTCACAAGAGTTTGACCTTCCAGAAACTACTCAACTCGTACAATAAATTTCATTTTTCTCTTCTTTGTCATATTATTATTATTATTATTATTATTATTATTATTATTATTATTATTATTATTATTATTATTATTATTATTATTATTATTATTATTATTATTATTGTTGTTGTTTTAGGAGCGTTGCAGTAGATAACTCACACTTGGCCAAGTTTTTACCTATTACCAAGCATCATATCCTTGTAGGACGTAAAGATTCTTTCCACAGAACCCTTATTTACGCAATTTTAAGTTCTATGAAATTTATATTTTTAGCCCCCAGGAAGCATGAATGGTTAATATCCAGAAGAAAAAGGTTAATATCTTAGAATCCGGAACCTAATAATCATTGCCTTATCGTCTGTCGATATATTCATGAATCTGAATTGTGTTATACAACCCTTATTAACTTACAATGCCACTGAATTTAGAAACAGAAAGTAGCAGAGGCAGAAGTAATTAGAAAGAGTTATATGTTCTTCCAGAATGATGGAGTTACAATTTGACATACAGATTTCCACGAACTACATTGGACATGATGCAAAATTTTCCAAGCCAGTGACTCTTCCTCCCGTTTCCAGACGTTTTGCCAACATCTGCATGCGACATGCTGTTAAAGGAGAGATATTAATTTGTAAACGTCAAACGGATTACTCGTGTTGTCAGCTACACTATCGAAAGGTTGAACGAGTTCAGCTGGCTAATGAAACCACAGTCCAGAAACCGTAACTGTTTTGTTACAGCACAAATTAAAACTTTGGCATTGTTCACACGGTGTCAACTTCAGCAACTCGGTTCACGAACTCTTTATATTGACTCAGTTGTACTTCTGATAGAGGTCGCCACGGATGGCATGCCAATGCGATTATAAAATAGAAAAAGTTAACGAGAATGGCTAGGATTTTTATGACCTAAAAGTGTCATACTGCAGAAATTGAACGTTCTACTCTGACCTATAACGCATACAAATATGCAGAGTAACTTGAAATTATGTTCAGATAGTAATATAATGAGGTAACATATCAGCTCTAGAAACTAACGAGTTTATGACAACGCACTACTTATTTAAGAGTAAACTACAAATGCTGTTAAACTATGGAATTTGACATTATAGTGCTTTTTAATTAAAATTATATGTACGTAATTAATGTGCAATTATTTAAATGCTTCTTTTTACTTCAGTTTATGAGCCACGAGTTACAATAAATAACTTGTGCAAATATTTATATAAAAAGGATTTTCTAGTTTCAGCTAATATACTCAGCCTTATGCCTTAATCACTTTCATTTCACTGACGCAAGAACAGGATATTCGGAATGGCCAACATCATTTCAATCTATTTCTAAATAATTTCTAAAAAATTTCAGCAACAAAATCATTCAAATATAGCACCGAGTGTGATACTCTTCAATTTTTTTCTAGTACTTTGTTAAACAGTTTACAGTACAGTATTTTGCCATCAATCGAAAACCCTCGCTGTACTGTGAGAAAAACTGTTGTAATTTTACTTTAATACTTTGCTTCACTTTCGGCGTTTTTACACTTGTTAAAGTGCCAACATTACAAAGCACAGGTTTAAATGGACACCTACCTGCAGTGTAACAAAAGACTACAAACACTCAATGGTACCTCTCTTAATCCCAATTTCTTATATCGTATTTTGTTTTCAAATGGTCCATAATGAAACAGTTCTGGCTCTTAAAATGAAGCTGGTAGTTGCCAAGATATATGATTTTAGTTCTTATTCTTTAGCAATGGGTGATAAGATAATCAACCTTGTTACTTTACTTGATATTGGACTTTGTAACTCATAATGTTGTGGTGAATAATACTTATTGCAACAAGGAATTACTAAGTTGTAAAAAACTTTACAATTAATGTTTTGTTATCAGTAGATAACAAAACAATGGATACATAAGATAAGAATATCAACACGAATCCTGTCTAATAAACCATCTCAGGACATTAACGTAAATGTACATGGGTATTAATTGTGATATACAGCATCGCTATAAACACTATCAATTCCAATTTCAAATTGTTATTAGATACGGACTGGCATAAGAATAGTTTACGGTCTTTCCCAAAATATTTGAAATTTGGCGGATTAAATCTTTTAGCAAATAACCATCGATACTGTGAATTCAAATAAATACGGAGGGAGATAGATTTTCACAATGAACTCCTTTAAAATTTACTCCAATGAATGGCCGCTGAATCATCTCGTGCTAACACATTTTAGGTTTGACCTTATTGTTGGAACATTTGTGCTCGCAGACTCTAAGTTATGCATCTCAAAATCATTATTTACTACTCTCTGCACGCCTTTAAAATAGAGAGGTAGAATTCTTAAACACCCTGTATGTACGCCTGTACGTATAAGCGAAATAAAACGAACTAGGTGAGATGTCGAATTTTTCCTCTCTGTGAAGGACTCTTACCCGAAATATGCATTACTGCTGTGACAGTCTTTTAGAGTGGCTATTTGTATAACTGGACACCACAGAGCATTTTATATTTTATAACATATTCTACACTTTGACTGGAGGTTACAATTTTTACATTAAAATAGTAGCCATGCATATCAATCAAATCAACCCATGACGCAACAGCCCTAGTGGGTCAAAGCGACCATCCAACCGATACAGCGTGGAGATATGGTCAGCATGTCGACAGCCCCAGCCGGAAAGTTAGCTTACGCAACCAGGGCCGCTACCTAGCATAGCTCCTCAAATTCCTCACGATGCTGAGTGCGCAACGGGACTTAAAATCCGCACCCACCAGGGGTAGGATCGATTTCGGGAGCATTCCATCGCTGGGAACCAAAGCATGACGCCTTAGCCCACTACGCCACGGCTAAGGCATGCATATACATACATATTAACACACATCACGCAGAGATTCACTTACAATTCATACATTTTTAGCTTCTTTGTATAAACAACCTTTACTTTATTCACTATTTCAGCCAAATTTAAATTATGCCGAGACATACTTGAGGAGCATGTATATAATTTTATATACGTATACAATTTCAACTCTGTAGGTACAGCGGCTCATGAACTGGATATTTGTAAGACTCATAATTTTGTACCAAATGTACCTAAATTTGAAAGACCGAGAGAAATTGCATTCAAATTAACGTTTGCAAAACGCTGATGGCATATATGCTAAGGTCCACGAGTTGTTTTATGCTTAAGCTGACAGGCGCTCTGCACTAGGGAGTGTTAAAGAACCTGAACCCTTTCCTAAAAAAATCCCCACTGTACCAATGACTGAAGTAAAGGACTTCTTATTTAGTGTAGACACACAAGCATTATCACATTTATGAACTGAACTGAACCAGGGCCTGAGATTTTATCAATTTATTTCTGTCGGGGTACATTTACCGAAATGTGTATATAAAACAAGACTGAAAAATTCCTAAATTATTTTTTAATGAGACTTGAAACCGACTAATAGTTTTCTGTGTAAGACTGGGCTCGGCCCTAAGAGCCCAAGGCCTGTTCCGTTCTCGTGCAGACCTCTAATGATTACTTGTCAACGTGCGCTTTATAACCAAACACGCTATTCACCTGTCTTTTAATAAGAAAACGGGACCAAGGTAGTGCCGCCTATATTTTTACTTTCTCTATCACGTACCTAGTAGTTGAGAGTTATTACATTCCGGCCCAAAATAATTCGATATACAATTTTCAAAGAAATACACGTTGTTTTAGACCCAGGAATGCCATTCAAGCAATTCTAAAGGCTTAACATGAAAACGAAATGTTGACATTTACGTTCATTACCTACCAAACAATAGAGCCGAAGATTTTAGAGAAAATCTTCGTAACCCAAATTACACTTTACATGGAAAAGATTTCAAACGATTTTTTATTTTTTTTTCACAAATAACCAACTATTTTTAATAAAATGCCATAACAACGATTCTGATTAAAATACAGTAGAAGCCCAAAATAGCGTAGTCCGAAATACCGCGGATTCAGTTTTAACGCGGGTAAAAGTATGTCCCCGTTAAAAAATATTGTAGTTAATTATTTTATTACTTTTTTTTTTTTAATCTGGATAGTTGAGATAAAAGTATTCTGCAAACACAGGTCCAGCAGTATAATTTTCACCGCCACCCCTGTTCTTGACACTGACCACCGCATTCCAGGAAAATAACGACTGATAACCTGTTTCACCAGCTCATATACATAATACTGCTGAATGTACTCACGCTCTGCGGGTGGAGAGTATGGGGAAGGCATCCGAATCACAGTCCTTGCTAATTCACAGTTGCTCTTTTTTCCCCCACACATTGATCATTGCATAAATTAATTATGCCATCAGTGCATTTTTAAATTAAGATTCAAAACATTACAGTCAAGAGTCGAGAAAGTGTTTCAAATGTATGAGCATACACGAAGAAAGAAGCTAAAAGCAAATAACTGGTTATATCATTTTTTTTTGTCAAAGGTGCATATCAGATGTCACAAGAGTTAGAAAAACAGCGCAAAGAATCGTTAAAGAACGCAAACAAAATGAAAATCAGAGCACATCTTTGGAACTCCAAGTAAAAACAGTAGCGTTCCAAAACGAGTAATAGATCTAAACGACTTTGACAAATGTGTTGTTAGAAGGATTCAACTATTTTTATGTTCAGGAAAAAGTTGGTCCTACAACAGCTAAATTATTATTTGAAGAGAAAGCATTAACATTCAGGACAGTAAGTCATCCTTAAACAGAATAGTGAGAGAACTGGGTTTCAAATGTCAAAAAACACTAACACAAACAGAAAATGCTTATAGAAAAGTACATAATAGTTCTAAAGGTCTCCGTTGAAGAAGAAGGTCTATTTGTTATAGAATAAATTTCACTACAATAACCTGCAATTATGCTTTCATTAATACGAACAGATTTGTACAAATAATTCAGCCGGTAAATTGTGTGGACATTTTTCTGCAAGTACTATACCACTTTACTAACGAGAGTCTTATGATTAGCATATGAGTCTGACGCAATAATTTGTTTAATCCTATCCACAACAAGAATGACTGAAGAACAATATGACGAGGAGACGGGAGAAAATGTTCTGAATGATAAGCGATAACTAGGGCCCGAATTTGTAGGTTTTAACCTTATTTCACCAAACAAAAGAGGTTTTGACTCCTAAAATAACCTAAATAGCTGCTTTCCCTTTTTGAAACGAAGAATTATATTTTCCGATTGTCAAAGTTAATTTGGAAGGTCATATTCGAGAGAAAATTAATAAAACAAGTGAAATGCACCCTTAAATGACATTCATCTCAATAAAGAAAACGTGTACGGATAAATCAGTCCGACCGAGCTTCGAGTTCTGCTCCTCCGGAATATGAGGCAGAAACACACAATGGAACACAGCGGAAACAGGTGAAATGTTTCCCTGGAGTAGTTCTTTGCAGCTATGAGATATATGCATTTTAGACTCCACTTAATAGAATTTGTTTTGTTTCACAATAGCATATATTTTCATCTTATCTATATCAATCGAGATAAACACATGCAGACATAATTTTACTACATATTACGTTGCAGACACAAAAGGGAAAAAGCGATGTCTTTCCGATCGAAACTCCCGTTAAACGCAGCACACATGACGTGTGGTGACATCTTAATGCAGCTATTAAAACCTCATTGAATTGTGATCGAAAACCTCCATAGCTCTTTGTGTGTTTGAACCTGTCACTTTTGTCCATATATTCCCCTGAGCTACAGGTAAAACTATACAATGTACATACGAATTTTAAAGTGGACATAAACAAACCATGTGCGTTTTAATCTGCTGAACTGGCATCAATGATCTACGCTTCAATGACGTCATGTGTTGTTGAAAGACGTTTCTCGTTTATAAGAATATGTTCCGTGAGAATAGGAAATCGTTTTCCTCACAACATTTGGGTAACTATTTACTGTAATGCCAAAAAATAACCTACAAAGCAAACAGTAAACTATTTTGTGTGTACTTTCATGAATGTTTTTGACAATGTATAGGTGCAGCTCATGAATAAATCTTATAAATAATTATATTTACATGTACTGATAAATAAATAAAATATCAAAAAAAGTTATTTAATAAAGAAACATCCAAAATACCGTATTCTAATAAAGAAAAACAAAAAAAATATTTTAATAAAGAAAAACCTAAAAAATACATTCTAAACAATTAGAATAGTTTCTGCAGTGGCTGCACGTAGATAGGCTTTTCCAAAGAAATTTCCTATCTGGTAAACTGTAACCGCTCGACCAATATTACTTTTCAGACATGTTTCGATTTCCTGGCAGTAGAAGTTTAGTTTCTAGCAATAGTACGTCCTAATATGGGATACCCCAAATTAAGCTCTCCATGGTACCCCATAATAGGGAACTCACCATTTTTAATTTATTAGTTCTTCCAGCTCCTTTTGTAATTGAACTAAGGAAAAGGACTGGTCATAGAAAGATAGTTTGATCTTAATACTACAACTTCAGCAAAGGTGTGTTTAAAACAATATCTTATTATATTTGTATACACAGATGTCAACAGCAAATAACGTCAAGGAGTAAACTTCCTTTGTCAGCTCATCGGGACACGATCTCAAGCAGGAATGCCATGACGTAACCACAGAATGCTTAGTCCCCAAAACTCTCATCACATTTCTAGAAAGGTTCAGCACTATGCAGCTGAGATACAACGGTACCCCAAATTGCGCACCATCCCATATTAGGCTACTTTCCCGTATAACATTACTGATGACATTACACCTTTGCCAGTTGAGTAAATCAGCTTTTCAGTAATTATTCCCGTTGTACACATTGATCACACTAGAAAATTAGTTATATTGCCATGCACTTCTTATAGTTGCAATAGTCATTTAATAACAAAGGTACAGTTGGTTTTCTCTTTCTTTTTCCCCGTTATGAAAATTGCAGAAGCTAGTTGTTTAGCCTCATTTTCATTATTTGAAAAATATTACAATATATAATTATGTGGGTAAATATTTAATGCGTTTATTATCATACAGGTTATTTTATATGATTATTCACCCGCGTTGCATATAATTGGCTAACCTTGCATATCAGACACGCAAGTCGCAAGTGCTCCATTTGTGTTTCGTACCTTACTGTAAGCCAACTTACTAATATTTCACTCTTCTTATCAAAAGATAAAATGACTTCGCAGCGCTAGTCATTGAAGTTCAATACGCCTCAATACTTTGTCGAGTAGTACATCTTTGCTTCTTTACGCAATACTTCATTATTTATTGTATTTTTTTTTTTTCATTAAAGAAAATAAGACTAAGTATTCTGTCTTCCAGTTTCCATAAGGGGGAGCAGAAAAACAACTAAATTAGTTACTAAGTTTTCTTATTAAGCAAGAACTTCTGTAACTGTAAGAAGTGCGCGTTAATATACCTACAGTTCGTCTGAATAATCTCTTGTTATAGATAACCCATAACCGCCTAATCCCATATCGCATCACTTGACTCCGCGTGATTATTTTGTAGCTATCCCTTTAATACTTTCAAGTACAGCGTTTTCAAGACTACTGATTGATGGCGGTAGTATAGATATACCATCCATTGGGGAGGGTCCCTGCACACTGCAGTATCTTCAGCTGCACTGTCCTCAGATGCTGGATTACACTCGCAGTCTTCAAAGTCATCGTCCGATTTAGAGTCACTTTTTCTGAATTTATGATAAAATTGTCCAACATATCAATTAATCCCTCATTTCCCTAGTACATTTCTTCTACCCGCTTCACATGATCACAGGCAGTCTTCCATTTTTTGGAGTAACTTCTAGTGCTGCATTGCGGAAGATCTCGCTTATATCTCGTTCTTTGAATATCACATATCTCGTCATATCTGTTTTGGTTTCTGCCGAAATTAGTTCGATGGCATTCACATCGCAATGGCACGGAGGCACGCGAACTACGGTATGTTCATTTAATTCAGCTATGGATTCTACTAGATAATGTTAGAACTTGTCTTTGTTTTTCTTAATTATGTCGTACAACACCGGTTTTGATGCCATATTTCTATTATTATTACCACATTTCACTGTCAATATAAGCCTATGTGTAAATAAGCAAGCTTTACACTGTTTTCAGCATCTGTCGCTGATTGGTGAAGGCTAGGCAGTTGCGGACAGCAGTGGCAATGCGTTTACGAAATTTGTCACCCCTCCTTTGTCACAGGGAGGGGTAGGGCTAATAACTTTCTGTATTGCTATCTATACATCTGAAATAATTTCAAAGAAGGATACTTACTGAAGTGGTACAGACACAATGTCAAACACTTGTCAGCAATTTCTTCCGTTGAACAGTAATGTCTGTTTCACTGCCATCAACACAATCTACTGCTATAAAAGTATCAAGCTTTCACCTTCCTGTTCCAATAAACCAACTTTCCCAATGATCATCAATAACCAATCCTTTTAGTTTTCTCACAGTTGCAAAACTGTTATTAAATACCATTTCTTCTGTCTGACAATTAATAACAGTTTATCCTCATAACGTGATTGCATGTGCTGCATCTGTGACGTGTGTATAATCTGTGACTTCAACTGAGACACTGTTCCTCGACGTATAAAACATCAAGTGTTATGCATATTTTTCAATACGCCTGTTCGCTTTGTCGACTATAATGTTTCAAATTAGAAAGATACTGTTATAAAGGTATGTGAGGGAACAAAGAGACAGAAGTACCTTCACGGAACGCTCTTATGTTGCTGGTTGGTGGAGGGAAAGTCAATGGTGTTTACACAGGCGGGAATGGTTCTAGTTTGAGACAGGTTATATAGTACGTTACAATTAAATGGTCCTGAAACTCTACACAGTATTTCCCTTTTCGTCTTTGAGGTTTCACTGTTCTCTATTCATTCATTTCATTCATTTCCCTCAAACACACTAATTACCTTGGGTGCATCCTCAAAGGGGACCGCTCTTTCCTTAACAGGGGCTGTTTACGAGAAGAGAAAATAGAAGCTAACTGCATACTTTGAAATGTGTCGATAAAGAACCCAAATATTTCCAGAATTGTCCTTTGAAGTACAAAGAGAGCGAGACTTAATGCAATGGAGAAACGGGGTAACTATTTTGCTCAGGCAAAGTGAATCCACGTGCATCTGTTAATATTCATAACATATATCAGAGAATTCTGTGCAATATACTGAACTGCACAAATATTGTACGTAAATTTCACTGAGAAGTTACTTTACAGCTTTTTGCAACTAATTGCTGCATTAGTTCAAACTCCAAAGTGGAAGAAGTCCATGGGAACATAAATTAGGAAACAAAACTCGCTCTGGTGTATTGGCAATATTCTAAACAGTTGCTCACTGTGCACAGCAGAACTGTTTAATTTGTTTTAAAACAATGTATAATCCACAACAAGGTTGCAATAAGGGAATACAATGTGTTAAAACGGCTAGTATAAAGCGCCTGTAAGCGAGATAGTGCACGCAAAGCACACAAAGGGAGAGGAAGAATATAGAAGGAAGGTAAAACAAACAAGAATTACTTCCAGAGATGAAACGCGTCCTTATTCAAAAATGATCGGTCGCTTGTCGCTGTTTGCACTGGAAACCAAAACACTGATCCTACATCATCCCATCTACGACCATTTAATTATTTTCGTCATGGGTAGGGCGACTACATGACAGTTTAAAAAAAAGAGCAGTTACGTATGAAATATGAGAATATACACAAAAAAGTAGGACACTGGTATATTTTTATGATCTGTTTTTATTTAGGACAGCTTATAATCTGTCGGTTTTACACAAACCTTGTTTATCAATACTAAAAGTTAACTCATTTACACATATTATACATGCACCTGCTGTAAAAATCTATTCATTCACGCATAATATGCAAGCTTTTAACGATAATATTGTAAACATTAATTACTATACATGCATTTATTGACTCCCAGAATACCTCTGTGTAATTGACATTTTTGATAGCATCTGATTATTTAGTGATACATATTCATAAAAATCTTTACAATCAAAGTTTTTGAAATTGTACTTGACCAATAGGATGACCGCAAGGGATGGCTCAGGCGGTTTTGTCTGCGGCCCATATTTGGGAGGTCCGGGTTCGATTCACGTGGCTCGCCCACCTGCACCATGGGTTTTTTCGGGGGGTTTTCCGGGTCGCCAGGCAAATGTTGGGCAGGTTGATTATATCACCCAAATTTCCTGTCCCTCCATTTCATCTGCATTATCATTTCACATCTCTCATCTGGTGGTCTCTTTCAGGGTGGAAGTGTCGGGAGCACCTCGGCGCTGAATGGCAGGAAGATACGCTCCTGGTAAACACTTCCTTCTTCGGTAGGATGGTTTCGGTTTCCGGGCCGACAAGTGGGCCGTTTCCAGACCAGTGGGGGCGATACCGGCTGTGCCGGGGGAGTTTCCAGCGGGTAAATAGTACGTACCCTGCCCTCTGCACTGTCGTGATTCCTTGGGTAGGCCGCCCTTTCTCCTCTCGCCTCACCCTTCCTCCCAGGGATGCCCCACAGATCAAGACTGGTCGCAGTGCTGAATCCCCTGCATACCGTAATCCAATCGAGTCCAATTCAATATGATAACTTTTATAGATTCTATGCTTAAACAAATTCTGGCAAATAGAGTAGATGCATGCGTATAAAAGCTACTGCGATCTCTTGGGAATACCTATTATCCTATAGCATTTTTTCAACGAATAATCTACTAAGATACAAACTATGTAAAAGTCAACGGATAAACAAGTAATGAAGACATTTTAAAATGTAGGACAATTTCAACATTTTCTCGGACACAAATGGTCACCCAAACCACGAAGCCCAACTGGAATTGCAAAATATGATTTACATTTTTCTACATCGAACATTATTTAAAATGGGTAAATCAAATGATAAAATTATAGTTAACTTAAATGCTATACTAAAACTTCTACTAGAGCATTCTCAGATGAAGAGTTACATATTCAGGAAAATTCAATTATTTTTAGCAGATTCAGAATTTTCAAACCGAGAGAGAAGTTCATAACATGAGTTCTGAGAAATAAGATTCTAACTGGGACAACAGATAGCAGCTACGAAAAGAGCTACCAGATCACCAGATGACCGTTGAATGCATAAGACAATAAGTGTCAAATGCCGGTTATGCACTGAAACAAATCTTTGTCAATCTGGTGGCTCAGTTGGTGAGGCGCTGACTGACTGTTCACAAGATCGCGCTCAAACCGAGCCCTGGCCGATGGTTTTTAAGTGTGCTTAAAAGCGACAGTCCCATGTTTTTAGATTTGCTGGCATGTAGGAGGCGTATCCGTAAAATAAGGTCTCCAAGGCGCTGGGGCCGTGAGGAACACTGTTACGCGAGATCCGGCAACAATGGCGTGTAGGTTGGTTTCACCATTTCAAATTCCCACCACAACGAACCCGTTGCAGCCATTAGTCTTAGCTGGGCAACCGTTTGCGATGGAGCTTCCTATCACTTCCGCCGACAAGTGCGAGTTGTGTGCAGTAATCCGTTTTTTTTTTTTTTTTTTTTTTTAGTGCCAAGGGCACTACCCCCACCGGAATTCATCGTCAGTTATGCGAAGTCTATGAGCCACAGTGTATGGACGTAAAAACTTGCGAGAGTGGGTCAGAGAGTTCAAAGACGGACGTACAGACAGACGTCCATGACGAACAGCGTTCTGGTCAGCCTTCGGTTTCATCCGAAACAATTGCAAAAGTGGAGCAATAAATGCTTAAAGATCGACGTGTGACAGTTCGCGAGCTGTGCGAACTTACCCCTGAAGTCAGTAAGACTAAGATTGGCAAGATTTTAACCGAACATTTGCATTATCGCAAGGTGTGTGCGAGGTGGGTCCCCAAAATGCTCACCGAAGACCATAAACGGTAACGTGTTGAAGCTGTCCACCAATTCCTGGAGCGCTATGCAAAACAGGGAAATGAATTGTTGGATTCAGTTGTCACTGACGATGAAACATGGGTGCACTACACAACACCAGAAACTAAAAGACGTTCTCGTCAGTGGCGGCATTCGAATTCGCCGAAGCCGCGAAAGTTCAAGTATTTTCCGCCGGCAAAGTGATGGCCAGTGTGTTCTGGGACAGAAAAGTTGTATTGTTGTGCGAGTTTATACGTACCGGCACAATTAACGCAGCTGGCTACTGTGAGACTTTAAAAAAAAATTGCGACGTGCCATTCAAAATCGAAGGAGGGGAATACTGACGAAGGGAGAGATTTTTCATCACGAAAACGCTCGTCCGCACACTGCACATGCAACGGCTGATCTCCTAGACCAGTTCGGATGGGACATCCTCACCCATCCCCCCCTACAATCCAGACTTAGCACCTAGTGATTATCACCTGTTTCCTGAGTTGAAATCACACCTCGGTGGAACACATTTTCAGACCGACGATGATCTGAAAAACGAGGTTGAGCGCTACCTGCGTAACTTGGCGGGAGAGTGCTATGACAAGGGTATACAAAAACTGCCACAGCGCATGCAAAAGTGCATCGATCGCAATGGTGATTACGTTGAAAAATAGCTGTAAGTTCCGCCTTTCCATCAATGTAACATTCATTGACAGTAAACATGTTTTCTATATTAGATAAAATTAGAGACCTTATTTTATGGACACGCCTCGTAAAAAAGAACTGCGGGGGAAATTTCGTTTAAGTAAACCGTCAGCCCTGGCAACTGACCGGATCGTTAAAAATAAAACAAATATCTGCATATTTTCATTCATTTCATTTCCCGTATTTGTCTCTTGTTTCATGAAGTCGATAATATTTGCAGTTATTAACCTCTTCTGGCCGTGTAACACCTTACCAGTTAATTTTGAAAAGTAGGAGCCATAGTTACAAATATCACAAATATAAAATAAGCTCCATTTATCCATCTCTACAAAACCAGATGTGGAATACCTTTTATGCACACCTTTATGTTTTGCGCACTGTTAATTAGCGAAGGTATCACATCGTTTACTCGGAGTGAGCCAAACAGAAAATTCCTATGCTTGGCAGCTGAGTTGGTAGACAGTGTCACAATTCCAGAAAATCTATGCCAACTGTACGTGATGTACTGCATTTTGTTCTGTGAATGGTGACTAATCGCAGTTAACACTTCAACTCCTGTAATAATTTATGAGTGTTAGCTTTTAACATTTTTAATGTAAAAAATCTCCACTCGTTATTATCCAAGATGTAGCTTTCATCTTTTCAAACTCCAGACAAAAAGCTAAGAAGGAAAATCTGAAATGGGATGGAGAAACACATTATGTTCCTTGATACCACAGAGCGTTGTCGGTATTTTCGTTTTTATTTCTGGATATTTGACTGAATTTCTAAATTTTCTTCACGAACCAAATTAAGTGTTTTAGGGGACCAGGGTGTAGTCCGCGCTCCACCAATAGGACAACAGTAATTACTCAAAGTTTATCACTGAAACTGTCATCACTTTAGATTATACATCACTAGCTGTGAAGTATGTTTTTGTTTGGCTCCAAAAATATTCTTCATTTACACGGTTGTATTATTTAGAGTTTAAAAAAAGGGAAGAAGAATGTTTAAAAATGCAACGTTTATAATAAGGATGTGGAACTGAAATTGTAAAAAGAGATAAACAAGATAAGTAGGTATATAGGTGGCTACGAGTGACGTGTATATGAAGAAATGAACAGTTGCTATGGGGACAGAAAATCAACTTCCGGGGAACGCGCGAGAAAAAGGTGAAAAGTCGCAGAAGTGAATGTATACCTAAGAGTTATTGTGTTATTTTATTTTGTATTTAGTGATTGTGTTTTTGTATTTTTTTACGTAACATTCTTTTACATTCATCGCGATTTTCAATGAAATTTTGTGAAAAGAGTATTGTAATTTTAAGCCAGTAAATGGCTGATGCCACAAATGGAGCATTTTGTAGACAACCTTCGGAATATAGGGCATCAATAAACGTCTTCCATCTTCCTCTATGACTAGGTAGCCGCTTCACCTCCCTCCAGCTCTTGCTACTCTTCTTGATCTTCTCCTATATGGTTCTTCTCCATGTCATTCTGGGTCTACCTTTTTTCCTTGCTTCTTGAGGATTCAAATCCATCACATCCTTTTTGATAGCTCCCTCTGCTTTCCTGAGCGTAAGATCTATCTTAGAAACGTGCTGAACTTAAAATGCAAGTCTGATATTTATACCACTTTTTGTTACTGAAAAGCACAGTTACCACGTACCTTTCTGAAAAAAAAATTGTTTTTAAGTGCCTGAAAACATGCAATTTTTTTTTTTCTTATAAAGTCAGAATTGAATTTTTGGACGGAATACAATGTAGTACAGAAAGCAAACGCAAGCCGGATTGCGAATAAAGTACGGGCATCTCTTGAAACTTGTAAGCAGTCCAGAATTTTTGCTGGCATCCAAACGGCAAGAGCTGAAACTTTGTCCAAATTACTCCAACGGTACTCGTGCAAATTTTTACCTTAAGGGGTTTGAAATATGCGCAGGGGTAGTTCTTGAAACTTGGAGATAAACTTCAATTTGCCAAGCAGTGTAGTACGGCATATAAGAGCTTGAAGATATACTTTAACGGTAACTTAAAACACATTTATAATATTTGTACGACCAGAATGGTCACCTGTTTAAATTGGAAGCATTTGGATTGTTAGTATGCTAACTACATGGTTCTTCATATAAAACCTAACGAACACACGACATTTCGCCTGTGCACGATTGGTGTACCATAGACGGCTTTGCTCCTACATAAACTCCGCGCGTAAGGCATGTACAACACTTATCTTACAGAAGATGCTGGAAATGTGGTCCACCTCGGCTGAACAACCATTATATCGGGAGAACACATTCTCATCCACACGACTAAGTTGGGCCACTGTAATGCTTCCGATTTCATTTCTAATATTTTAGTTCTTCCAATGTATGGGGATATGTCTTGTAAACTTTGTCTTTCAGGTTATCTCACAAGTAAACGTCGCACACTGTTATATTGGGTGAGCGAGAGCGCCGTATACCAGCACTGATCACTTTACCTTCCAACATTTCCCTAATTTTATTCATGGACTCCTCTGGTCAATATGATTTCGCTTCTTCTGCCAGTTCATGAAATGTAATTTCGGTACCGCTCTGCATTTACAGTCTGCTCGTAGAATACTGCATACCGTTGCTCTAGCGCTAACAGCACACCAAGCTCCAACTTTCCGGTAAATAAAAACAATTCATGAATTTGAGGCTTCTTATGTGTTTTACAGTGAAAACAGAAACATACCATAAAATTTTGATATAGACTTTGCATTTCGGGAATCCAACCATAACGACACAGGACCACGTGGACTCCATGACTCTCCACACATTACCGTTTTACACAGATTCAAGGCAGGATTAAGAAAAAACATTAATTTATCGACCACAGACACCTAAGTTAATCCTTATTTCAGATAAGCTTGCCCCGTATCTCTTAGCGCTCACGTGACCTAATCACCTCTCATTGGCTGCTGTCGTATAGACTCTCTGCGGTAAAAATGAGTTCGTTATTTAACATGTATCTTAAGTTCGACGAGAATTATCAAATTTATATTGTCATAAACATATGAATTAAATATATTACGCAACGGAGTTAATTTATCTGGATGCATGTTAATTCTTAAACGAAATAAGGAGCAGGATCCTTTGCTTCAAACCTGCATCTCGAGATGACTCACGATATCGTTTGCGTTTTTTTGGGTATTGATGACGTACTTGTTTATATGACTTTTATCGCTAGTCTAGCTTTGAGCTGGATTTGTCGTACATTGCACCACTTACGGCGGTGCATTAGCCAATTAGGGTAAAGGAGAAGGCAGTAGCACAGGAAGGATACATGTCAGCGGGGCAAGGTTATCTGAAACAAATCTTAGAGGAAGCCCTGCATTCTAGCCAAAACTACAATATCGAAGCACGTTTGAGTTGTCCTGAATGAAAAGTATAAAAAGGACATGACTGTGCTGATATGCGTTTGTGTGAATGTACTTGTACGGTATTCTCAAAAACAAAATGGCGAACAAACTGCAAATTTCATATATTAGGGTCCATGTTAACATTTTCAGACAAATCCTGTCACCCCTAACAACCACTACGTGAGTAACACTGTTATTTTTAGTTTCTCAAAAATGATAAAGATTTCTGTAACAAATTACATATTTGAAGTGCTGGCATGCAGAGCTTTAATTTCCCATGAATAGTCTGTGGCAGGAAATACGTAGAGCTTATAAAAACTACAATTTAATCTGTAGTGTTAGCCATTTTCAAAATATTCTTTGTATATTTGCACTTTCCAAGGTTGAACTGTGTCATCTAATGGAAGGTGCTCAAGAACGTGCGATTTTCCTTTTTCTGCGCGAGCTCATTAGTGGCACTAATTGACTCGTGGTAAAAAGTGGCTAGTTCTGTTTTCACATCTTTTCTGTAACCTAGTCTAGGCCATCTAGCTGGAAACCATCTCTACTCATTCATATAAAGTTGGTAAGAGGATGTTTTTTCAGTTTGAAAAACCAATAGGTATATTAAGGATTACTGTGCATTGATAAATTGCTCGGATGAGTACTACATGTCCGATTTTTACTTTTTCACCTGTTACAGTGACCTATCGGGAAGATGTGTGTCTATACGTTCTCTGAATTCAACTGTCCACTGCCTTGTGATGAAAGTGCGTTAAAGGATTGATTAAATATCTATAAGGGAAATTGGGTGTATCTGCTGGTTACCCCCAAAAATGATTACACCAAGCCTTATTCACATAATATGTCAACATTTACCGATAAGTATCAAAATAAGGAGATTCTGCACATCCTTTTATGCGGGGAATGCGAATTCCTACAAAGTCGAGATAAGTCGTATTTAAATGTGTGATTCCCACAAAATTAGAGGTTGAATTCCTACAAAGTGCGGTTAGCATAATTAAAATAATTTCAAAATTACAAGAAAATAGTTTTCCTCCACTTTGTACAAACATGGGACTGTGCAACCATATTGATTGGCGTGGTTAAAAATGTTATTTTGGTCCATCGTCAAAATAATAAAGGTAAAAATATTACTAAAAGTGTCCATGGTGATTTAGGCGTGTATGCCCCGGCTGACTATTGACAACTGACTGTGATTGAGAATAGTCACTGACAGCAAGTTAGTTAATAACAGGCCCAGACAGACTTGACAATTGACTTGAATCTGGGGTGTTACTAGATAAACAGGTTTACCAATTTACAAATGTGTAGGAATTAACATATCTCCATTTCTCAAACATTTTTACCTGTTACAAATTTGTAGGAATTCACAGCGACCCCCTTTATGCCAGTTCTCCGCAGCTGATGCTATAAAAATCACTAAATGCTTAAGAAATACCGCTGATACAGTTTGTGCAACGAAAATTCCTGGGACAAGTTGTTTTACTTTTTTTCGGTTAGGGAGCGCCAATAGCCCACCCAAACAGATGCATAACAAGTTCCTTGGGCTCGAGAGCCTGATGATGACTCATGAATAACGGCAATTAACGAGTGTGCTTGTTTACGTTTAGTCTATCGAAGAAACAAGAGCGATTATTTATTTTGGTCCTTGCGGATTGTCCACAAATTCTACACATGGTTCAATACCATGGAAACGTCCCTCGTGTTAATACTATCTTTCACTATAACTAAAAATATATCTGGAAATCACATTTGAATATATTTAATGAAATTAAATATAAAAGGTAGCTCAAATATACCCATATTTACGAAACCCACATTCAACGCAGACTATTTAAATCTAATCTTGGTGCAGTTACAGCCACAATATTTAAATAAGCTTCATAATACTGTTACAGGAAATCAGACATTTTGAAGGAAAGAAGTTCTACTTAAAGTTAACGCACACCTTAAATTCTGAAATGATGCAAATACAATTTTTCGCTCGAAAGTGCGGAGTTCTCAACAGCTGTTATTCTACAGCTCTTGCTTACATAAAATCGGATTGCCTGACGTTTGCACTCGTCTCAGGAAAGGCGTTAATCGACCACAGCCGCTGCCTAATTAGCACATGGATTCCTCTTCACCTGACTCAATCTCACGAATATACCACTCCTTGGGTACAACTGCACGTGAAAGGCATATTTGGTTTCGAAATTTTTGGAGACTTGTTCTCAAGTAAGTCAAAGAGCTCTTAGGTATGTCGAATTGAAACTGTTGAGATTCAGTATGGGGTATAGACATAACTCGATTGTTAGCATCATTAGGACTAGTTAGTAACCATATCTGAAATTGAAAGAACGAAAGAAAAGGAGAAAGAAAGAAAGAAAGAAAGAAAGAAAGAAAGAAAGGGACAAAGAGAAAGAAAAAGAGAAAGAAAGAAAAAGAAAGGGAGAAAGACGGGGAGATAGAAAAAAGAGAAAGAAAGGAAGAAGAAAAGGGGGCAAGAGAAAGAAAAAGAGAAAAAGAAATGGGAAAATAAAAATAAAGAAAGGCAGAGAAACGAAAGAGATGGAAAAGGAAGAAAAACGAAGAGAGAAAGAAAGAAAAAGAAAGGGAGAAAGACAGAAAGGAAGGAAAAGAGAAAAGGAAAAAGGGCAAAAGGAAGAACGAAAGAAGGGAAGAAATAAATAAGTAAAGAAATGGAAAAAGAAAAATAACGAAAGAAAGGGAGAAAGAAACAACGAAAGAAAGGAAGAAAGTGAGATAGAAAGACAGAAAGAAAGGGAGAAAGAAAGAGGACAAAGGAAAAAAGAAAGAACGGGGAAAAAGAAAGAATGAGGGATAAAAGTAAAAGAAGGAACGAAAGAAAAGTAGAAAGGGTGAAAGAAAGAACAAAATAGAGAAAGGAAAGGAGAAAGAAAAACGTAAAAATAAAGAATTACACATAAAGAACGAAGTAAGAAGAAAGAACGAAGTAAAAAGAAAGAACGAAGTAAAAAGAAAGAACGAAGTAAAAAGAAAGAACGAAGTAAAAGGAAAGAACGAAGTAAAAGGAAAGAACGAAGTAAAAGGAAAGAACGAAGTAAAACGAAAGAACGAAGTAAAACGAAGGAACGAAGTAAAACGAAAGAACGAAGTAAAACGAAAGAACGAAGTAAAACGAAGGAACGAAGTAAAAGGAAAGAACGAAGTAAAAGGAAAGAACGAAGTAAAAGGAAAAAACGAAGTAAAAAGAAAGAACGAAGTAAAAGAAAGAATGAAAGCTTCGCCATTATTGCAGCACGAACTGAACTCTGTAGCTGAAGACAGGATTCACAAAAATAAACTCTTGACAAAATGTAACATTTATTCAAATAAGTTAAGCAAAATATCTTATAATGCAAGAGCTTTCTTTATTTTCGGGTGTTATCTGCACTTATGCAGAATCTATTGTGTTTTACCACAAAGGTCTGCCACTCGGAACATAAATGACCAAGCTGGTGGTGACGCACCCCTAAACCTCAAACACGTTCACTTGCTGCCAACACCGATAAAGGGATTGAAGAGAAGGGAAGCCACAGGTCCCCCTTCGGGAGATTATGGCACCTCTATCTGAGGTACAGCGACAGAGAGAGGCCTTTAATCGCATTTCCTTCACAGCGGCGTTTGGGGAGTATATAAGTTGCGTAAAAATTACCTACACAAAATTTCACGACGACAAATAAGTTCTAAATTCTTAGAGCGCTATGTGCATCAACTTGAGAATAATTTGTGATAGAAAAAGATTGACATCAATCCTGGCCCTGATTATTATTATTATTATTATTATTATTATTATTATTATTATTATTATTATTATTATTATTATTATTATTATTATTATTATTATTATTATTATTATTATTATTATTATTATTATTATTATTATTATTATTATTATTATTATTATTATTATTATTATTATTATTATTATTATTATTATTATTAAATGCCTTTACAGTTACACATCACCAATGACATTGTAACAAAGGGAATTAGCAAAATTGTTCATGTTCTTTGGAAGATCCAGAATTAGTTGAATCAGTTCTCCTGCAGCCATTATGCGTTGTAAATATGTTCATTTTCAACTGGCGTGTCGCAGCTTCCTTCATGTTCCTATGACAAAATGATAAAGGTGTTAGAGGTCAGGTGAACAAGGTCAGATAAATACGGAGGCCACGCTATACACCTCGATGACCGATCCACTTCGCGCCAAAGTTATTTTCTGGCGATTTCCGGTATGCTTGAGAAATGCGGAACACGTCATACTGTTATGACTATTCGAAAAATGGCATTTTCCAAGAAAGTAGGCAAGATGTCTGGTAGAAACACACAGCAGTCGATGGCACAGTACAGTGTTTTGTTTATAAACATTACTGTAAAATGGTTGAACCAAGTTTTTAATAATAAAATGAATATGTGTCAACTTGATATCACATGTAGTGCTGTAACTAACCACTATATCCAAAAAGCTTCATTTTGAACATATTTTTCATTCTCAAATTTTGTGTACATAACTTTACCGGACTCTACAGTAATATAATTGCTAATACATGGGTCATTCAAAAATTAATGGTCATAATCCCTGCATTTGGCGCTATCAGCGGTAAATCATGTAAGCTGAAAACAATGAAAAATAAGAGCATCTAATGTTTGTTAGCTGTGAGGTTGAAGACAATTTTATTTAATATGACATTTTTAGTAAGTTTAATTGTACGCTGTTATCATTAGTGTTCTAAATATGTTTAGTAAATACGGCAAAGATGCTTCATTAAAATTCACGTTGCAAGAGGTATCAATGCTCAACAATGCCATACAGAATTATTGGAAGCTTGTGGTACACAGACTTCACATATCGTGCCGCGGCTAGGTGGGCGAATGTTTTTCGTAGAGGAAGTGAAAACGTTCATCAAAAACGTGGAGCTGGCAGACCGCAATCAGCAAGTGATGATGTGCATGTGAATGCTGTTAGAGCACTGCTGGAAGAACATCGTTGTTGGACTTGTATTGAACTAGCAAGGGAAAATTGAGTTACCACTTAGAGGATTTCGCTTTAGAACCAGACAGACAATTATAGCAGCAACAGAGCAGTCTGTTCGAGTATTAGGACAACAAGACGCTGTGAATGGCATCCGTCGGCTGCCTCATGTGTGAAGGCAAGTTCTTCATGTTGGAGATTACTTCTAAGCACTGTACTAATGTGACTGTTCCAAAAATGTTTTATTTGCTGTTAATTCAAATATTGCCACTAATTATTGAATGACCTAAGTATTATTTATTATACCGACATTTTATTTAATCTAGCTCAATGCATTTATGTGCATATTTTGCAAGAGTGCAGTGAGTGAATATACTTCGTGGAATTGTTTAATGGAAACAGAATTTTAAATTATACAAACCTATAGAAGTGCAAAGCTTTGTTTCATCTTATTTGTTGATGCTGGCATCACGTACATTTAACGTTAAGTGTAATTCTAGTTGCATCGTACTCTTCAGAGAAAAAAAATCTTATTTTTAAAACAGTATCTGCGATATTGAATAAAAAAGATCATGGAATAGGCAGCTCAAGGTATTTGCTAGTGACGCAGTTTATCCATACATTACTCTGCTAAACGTAAACTTAAGGGCTGGATGTCAAGTAAGAGAAGGCAGTTTGAAGTAAAACGTCTCACGAAAGAAAACTGTAACATGATTTTATCAGATACACGTGTGCAACTAAGGGGTACTGACAAATGACTTATTGTCACTGGTATATTCGCATGGCTAGCTCCTGTGCACCAGTTCAAGTATATTTACCAGTGTTGCCCAATCTTGTCTCTCTTATGAGCTAATAACGTCAACTTGTTGCTCTACCCCACCTTATTCGTTTTGTGCTTGAAGAATGTCCTTTTCAGCCATTCAGGTAATCAAGCATTAGACAGGTTCCATAGCGTCATAGTTTGGCGAAAAGTAGGTAAAGGCAAATCCGCCAGCTCTTTCGCGGGTTGAGCATCGCCAGTAGTTACAGATAAGCCGGCCACATAAATGGACAGCACATAGCAGGAATTTCTGAACAACGGGCTACAATGAGACATCGCGTAATCAAGCAGTACAGGGACAAAAGTTGGACAAGGTAAAAACAGTTTTAGTCGGTTTGTGCAACGTTCTTGATTTCTATGGAAAGGGAGTAAGCGAAAGGTGCATCTTAACGGAGTTTGCGAAAAGATCCTTGTTGTTTGACACGAGTCAGAAAGATTATTCGAAAACAAAGTTAAAGTAAATTTGGATTACGCTGTCCGTGAGTTTGACGCCTAATTACGCTAAAAAACAAGTTTAGGACATTTTTTACACATTTAAGGCCAACATAATTTAAAAGCTTCCCTTATGATTTAGGCTTTGCAACATAGAAGTCATGAATTTTCCTGCTAATCAGCAGCCTAAGAGCGTTCTATTCAAGTATCTCGGCTTTCTTATGTTTACAACAGGATATCTAAAATTTGAGGCAATATTATAATTGCAAAAGAGCCACCAAATAGCGGTTCCATGGATATATGTCGCTGGCAATGAAAGGGCTAATGATAGTGGAATCCACTGCAAACCAAATGTACCTATGTGGATATAGAAAGTGATGTTCAATCACTCAACTAATAACACAAACTGCGTTGCAAAACTTCCCCTCATATTAACGACTTAAGCTGGAAAGTGTTTTAGCAAATTAATCGTGTAGCAAGTACCCTTTTTTAAACATGAAAACACCATTTAATTCAAACCACTCAAACAATATTGGATGCCACGAGAGATGGTTAATTTCTCCAATTAAATAACATGGACTGCTATGCTATTATTCCGATTATATGGCATATTTACGTATTTGTAATACAGCTTGTTTATACAATATCGCATTCTTTACTCGTAACCTTCCACTTTAAAAATACAATATACACAATACTAATTTTATAGTTCCGAATTAAGGGGGAAATCTGTTGAAAGAATAGGGGTTGTATGAAAGGACCGTTAACAATAACATTGTGTGTCAAAGAGGAGCCATTTTTAGTGCTATAAATTGTACCAACAGTTAGAAAAGGGGTCCAGGCCAGATCTTATGATTTCCCAAAGATTCAGTAAGCTCCGTACAAACCTATGCAACTCGACAGCTCACCGGCTGCGCTTCGAGCAGCTATGGCTCTATTAACCATTCAAGTGATCCGAATAATGACTGAGCCCTGAGCGAGAGATATAATGTACAGCAAGTTCATGCAAGCGTTCATCCCAAACACTAATGAGGGAAAGACCATCTATTAGTTCTACTCCAATATTCTCATAACAAACATGCATTTAAACCTTAGACGAGCTTAACCGAGTCTTAAAAATAAACGAAAATTAATTGTTTTAAACATTTAAACAAGTTATTCTTTAAAAATAATAATAGTAATAACAATAAATGAAATGTTGCTTCACATAATGAAAACAAACGTTCAATTTATCCGATTTTTGGATTCTGTACACAAAGGTAATTAATTATTCTATCATAGTATAAAAACGACGTAAACTATATTTTGTTCCATTAAATAAAAACAGCATCTCAATATCTTTCGAATTTAACAATTAAATTAAATGGCCACTGTATGAAGATATAAACCTGAATTATTTTTATCTCAGGAAATTGTTAAAAACGTACAGCATTTTAAAAAAGAGAAATCACTTAAAGAAGTGTATGAACGAAATTATTTTATCTTATAAATTAACAAGAAATTTGATATTAATTGTGTTATATTTAACACAAGTCCAAGTTTTGCTGTGAAAATATTTTTCTTTCATAATCCAATCCAACTGCATTAGAATGCAATATGATATTATAGCGTGCTGAGTAGTGATGTTATGGAAAAAGCAGGATGAGAAAAAAAGAAGAGAGAGAGAGAGAGAGAGAGAGAGAGAGAGAGAGAGAGAGAGAGAGAGAGAGAGAGAGAGAGAGAGAGAGAGAGAGAGAGAGAGATATGGTTAGTGAAGTGGTGGGGACTGCCCTGAGCAGGATCAGGGCGCTCCGGTTCGATAAGTCACTGTATCTACTCTAAAATGTAAAAATACACGGTTTTGTTCTGTAACTGCAAGCATAACGTAAGATAAACGGCCGTGATTTATCGATATCAAACACACAGCCGATGAATGGAAGTGCTATCTTCGATAGTTTTCGGAAGAGATCAGTCATTTGTATCAGAAAATGTCGCACAAAGAGCTGTTCATAAGTAAGACAAGGGCGCAAAATTTATATATTTGCAAATATATAAACCACACGCAAGTGGCCGTAATAATTAGCGGCGGTGGTAATGTCTAGAGCAAAGCTCCGCCCTAAAATATGATCTGAGATATAAAGACCATTTTATTATTGGACTGACAACGCAAACAAAGTGTCCAAAGCAGTAAAGCGGAATCAGCTCCCATCATATGATTTACACCATATTTTCTTTGAGGAAGATGTGCCTGGGGATAGCGGTCACATCCTTCATTCAGCTGTAGTAGAGATCATTGCTACCCCGTTTTTATCCAGTAGGAATTGATTCATACCTAACCTTAGCCAATCAGAGACATCAGAACATTTTCCCCACGTGTAGTAAATCACGTGATAGGAGCTGATGCCGCTTTACTGCTGTGGTTGTGATGTCAGTCTATTAATGGACTATGTTACAGCTGTGTTCTAAGGGTGAGTTTCTTCCTAGGTTTTCAGTTTAAACGGCTTCTCCACGATAGGCTCGTTAGCCTAGGTTGACCAAGGTACCACTCATGGAATACCTACAACCTACAGTTTTTAACCAAAGTTGTTCACTTTAGTTTGCGCTAGATTATACCAATAGCACACTGTCAAATGTTCGTTTTCATACATTCCACTAGTCTTGTGAAAGATGTTTCACTTGTATTTTTAAAATAATGCATTAGAATGTTCCACATGATGCATTTAACAAATTTCTGGAAAACTAAAGTATTAACATTCGATATCACGCTAAAATCAACAGTCAGACTTTTTAAGACTGGTCTAGGCAATTTGGAAACTATTCCTGAACTTTTAAAAACCCGTGTTTGATATATGGGTGTAATATTACCGTATCTGAAAATGTTCATCAGTAGTACACGGCATTTGCCTATAAATATGCTATTATTTTAACATCAAAGCCTTTGTGTATATAAATGAAATTTCATACTTACTGGAGTAAAATATACTAATTTTATAGGTTCTACTTGAATATTTTCATAATTTTCGTCTTTTAGTAGCTTAAGGGCCCCCCTATAACACTTTCCCTTGTAAAGAGGACTTTTATAATTCATCATTCAATCACGTTTTGTTTATTTTTATTATTGGCGGTTATTTATTAATGTAATGTTGACTTCTCAGTACCGCAATAAATCTTTAACGCTCTAAGCCAATGAACGTTGTGCACGGCATTCCTCTCGTAACGTCAACGGTGGCATTGTTTCGTATAATAAAATAGCGCTTATTTATCGCAACGAAGCGTACAAAGTTATATGTTTACGACTGGGATATCGGGTATTTTAATACAGACTCATCGCTTGGTTCATTAATTAATACAATGGCTTTATTGTTAATCATATCCCATGAGGAGAAAACGCAATATTGAACTTGCATATCTAAACCTTTTTTTTTTTTTTTTTCATTGCCGATGCAGCAATAGTCAGCTTTCACAGTAACTTATAACAAACACAATGATAACGGTTATGATAATGATTTTTTAACTAATATAAAATATATATCTATATAGATACCTATATAGATAATATATTTTTTCATTTCCTTATTTAACTATTTTTGACCCACCGGGATGGCTCAGGCGGTTTCGTCTGTGGTCCGCAATTCGGGAGGACCGGGCTTGATTCCAGTGGCCAACCTACCAGATTTTTGGGGGTTTTCCCAGGTCGCCAGGCGACTGCTGAGTAGGTTAATTATATCCCCCGAATGTCCTGTCCTTCCATTTCATCTACATTATCATTTAACATAATCTCTCATCTGATGGTCTCTAGACGTGTCAGCGGGTGTCTTCGTACTGTCGTGACTCCTTGGGTCGGCAGCCCTCTGTCTCCTCTCGCCTCATCCTTCCTCTCGGGGATGCCCCACTTAAGGCATAGGTGCAATAAACCACAGGTTTGCCCTCCGTAGTAATCCTAATGTTAACCGTTTATTGTTTCCATTTGACTACTTTTTGTACTTTTACACATATACAGTATACAGAAACACCCATGCCCAAGGAGGGACTCGAACCCGTGACCCTTTATGTGGCGGACGCTAGACAGACAGACAGACAGACAGACACACACACACTAGCGACCACGGCTACGAGGGCTGGCATGATTAATAAATAAGTAAATAATAATGATAATAATGATAATAATAATAATGATAATAATAATGATAATAATAATGATAATGATAATAATGATAATGATAATAATGATAATGATAATAATGATAATGATAATAATGATAATGATAATGATAATAATGATAATGATGATAATGATAATGATAATGATAATAATGATAATGATAATGATAATAATAATAATAATAATAATAATAATAATAATAATAATAATAATAATAATAATAATAATAATAATAATAATAATAATAATAATAATAATAATAATAATAATAATAATAATAATAATAATAATAATAATAATAATAATAATAATAATAATAATAATAATAATAATAATAATAATAATAATAATAATAATAATAATAATAATAAAAGTGTAGGGGTTTAAAACGTATTCAAGAAAGAAACTACCTAACAATTTATGATAGTGTTTTCCATAAACACATAGTAACTGCAAATTGGGGATAAAAGTTAACCATTTACATTTCATTAAGAGAGTACTGAATTTAACAATTTAATATGACATGTGAGTGTTTTACATTTATACGCTCCTGGGGCCGCACCGTGGCTAAGTGCTTAGACCACTTGGCTCTCACCAAGGCGGCCCCGGTTCATTTCCAGGCGACCCCAAAGTAAGATTTTTTGGTGGACAACACGGCGCTAGGGCGGGTTTTCTGCGGTACCTCCGGTTTCCCTCACCATCTTATTCCACCGGTGCTCCATCTTATGTAACATCAGTGTAACCGCCTGCGGTAAAACATGTAGTAAAAGTGAGCGTTAAACACTCATTTCATTTCATTTCATTTCTGCATATTTCAGTCATGTAAAAAAGGGTTTAAAATTAGTAAATAAATACACGATTGCCCCTACTTCAATGTTTGTCATTACTGATTTCAACTATATTAGTTCCTATTTTGAATAAGTTGTGTCTATTGCATACCTATTTTACGTTGTTAAGCGTCGGCCTCTAATCATCAGTTTCGTTTGTTACGAGTTTATTCACGGCAAGTTAGTGATTTGCAATATTATATTTAACTTCCCAAGTCTGTTCTAACTTGCAATATGTAATTCTAAACCTATTTTATGTATTAGAATTAAGTTTTCTGCACTCTTGTAATACTGCATAATGGGTTTATCAAGTGGTACAAGTGATCTTAAACTCTCCAGACAACTTAAGTTTTATAAGTGTTATTACCATTATAAATTCGAAATCACATTTATAGGCTAAAAACTAAACTTGAATGCATAGGTATAAATAAACACACTTCAAAGGAAGACACGTTGGCCGTGGTAGCTCAAAGGTTAAGAGCGACTGGACGGAAGCCAGGAGATCCGTGGTTCAAATCCCGGCCATGGCATTGAATTTTTCATGTTGACTCTATCCAACACTTCAAAGTAATTTTATCTAATAATGTTGAAACATGTTTTAGTTTGAACCTGTGCAAAATGGCTAACTTACGATAGGCTTATTCTAACTTCGCTAGATGCAACTCTCAGATTTTTAAATTTTAGAAGTAAAAAGATGTTAATTTTCACCTAAATAGCTATTTTGGAAAGACTGGAACATTAATATAATTTACTGATTTTTATAATACCAATGAAAGATTTCATAATCTTCTTCAAAATAAATTTTCTTACGTAGCGTACTTATAGAGACATACTTTAGATTTAAATTTTAACTTCAAACATATTAAATTGTTTACCAAAATTGTTGGATCCATATTTAAGAAAATAACAAAACGTTATTCAAGTGAAAAGTAGTTTAGGGTGGAAGCGTCTTCCTGAAAAACCTTCCTTTGTATATTCAAATAGTTTCCGACGCCATATGAAATTTGGTTTCTATAGGACTTTTGGTTTGTAATGCTATTTTCTCTCACTCAAAAACACTTCCTCTGCCTGTATAGAGACGGTAATGAAATGCATCAATTACGTTTTCGGTCCAAATTTAGAGGTACCATCCTGATGTTCTTAACAGTTTCAATCAATTCAGAATCTATGATAAAAAGCAAATAGCCATGTGACAGTAGCTCTCTAATGGAACAATTCAAATAGAGTTTTGCATTGTTATGCACTTAGGGCCTGGTACAACATCACATATTTGGAATATTGTTGTAATCCTCCTCAGCTAGGATGCTTCCATTGTAAACATATGGGAGAGGACAAAGAGAGAGGCAGATACTCTAACGAAACGCTTTTCGGCTAGTGGATGGTGGAGGAAATTTATGGTTGATTATAGAGGCGGTTCGCATTAGAGTATGTCTCCCTTTGTCCCCTTCCATGTGTTTGCAACAGGATCATATAGAAAACCATCCAATATGAATCTGGAGCAAAAATATAAAACGCCAAAGTCACCAAATAGTTGACCTAGGTGCGCTGATCTCCCCACTTGAAATACGTTATCAGCTGCTATCACGACGTAACAATACCCATTTCAACTGCAACTGATATCCAGTTCTGTGGAATTTGCAATCCCAGGTCTGGATGAAACCAGAAACACTATCGCTTAAGATGAGTTGACTTATCTACCTCAAGACCACCACTCAATAACGATAGTACATCATCTAGGCCCATTATGCTTCTGCGAATTCAATGCCAGTTAAAACTGCCAGTTACAATTTCACACGTCTTTCTTTAGGGGAGGGCAATCTAACGATACCGTTTACAACAAGATATAATGTTTCATGTGACAAGATTACTGCCAAAAAACTATTGTAACTTCGTAAACCCTAAACCGAGTTGCATAATTTTTACCACGAAACTCTGTGATTACTTACAAAATGTAAAGAAACGGATATTCAAAATCTGAACATATTTTATGCAATCCCAATTTATAAACAAGAACAATTCCCTGTAAAAATGACGTGATACCCGTATCTTAGGCTGCCGTGGCTTATAGAGATAGAATGAAAACCATTTTGCGATGAACAACGAGGATGTTTGTACATTGCTAAATAGAAAATAATTACTATCTAAATTTTGAATTTACTTACCATGTACTGCCGATAACTGGTTATACCACAGGACACCTAATCATTTCTCTGTCAAGAAGGGGACGTATGTATTGGCGGTCTTGTTTACTGTTTCAACACAGTAGGTAATAACAAATGAAATGGATGGATATCAATTAATGACCCAGTTACCAACAAGCCTGTGTCAGCTATGGATTCTCGTAGAGGAGGGGATCCGTCCCCTTCAGCTGCCGTGGTGCGGGCGCTGCGGACCCTAGCACTCGTGGTACCTCTGACGTTACTAGAGGAACCCCGGGCCGAACATTCGAGCCCTTCCCTGATAGGGAGTTGTTCGATTGGGTTGGACTCGAGGGGGCAGTGGTTCCCGATACCCGTGGGAGATCGGGTACGTCTCCGGACGGGGTTGAGGGAAGCCGTTAATATTCCCGCGTACTAACCAGCATAGCTAGTAGAAGGTGTGCTAGATCACCAGGTGGCCCTATCGAGGTCATAGTAGCCTTCCCACTTTGGTGTTGGCGCGCGTAAGTGGCGTATCCACTTCCATCCCGTATTGAGTCCACAGGACCAAATGGTGGGGGGGGGCCTTGTTAGTCTCTAGGTCTTGCCTTATGGAAAGCCCCACGGACACGCCGGGCGCCCTTTCGGGACAGCTCGGTAACTTCCTGGTCGAAGGGGGCCCGGGTCCTTGGTCCTACGGGTCCAGGACTAATGGGAGTAGATCCTCTGGCATGAATTGTCAGTTATGGATGCTGAATCATTTAATGATATTTCCTACAATTTTAAAGCTAAGTTTACATAAAATTAGGGATGGAACTTCGATGCCAACGATACCCCCAATACTTCGGATATTCGGTGGTATCTATGTTTAATACTTTGAGATAAACCTTCGATACTCTGAAGAGTTGCTGGGCTATAGTTCTTTGTACATCTTAACTGTTTTTTTTTTTTGCGAGGGAAGGAATGCAACATTCCACAGAATTTTGTGTCTAAATGAAAACATGCAAATCAATGCGGAAAGCAATAGAGATACTCATGGAACATGCAGCGTTAACAGAGTTGTGAATGAAGCTGATCTAGCTGACACACTAAGTCACATTTCCGCAATAACCTATCTTGACTTCATTCTCAATCATTTCATTTACCTATTCCAGCGATAAAAAAATCTGCGAATCCAACAGAAACAAATCACAATAGTTAATTTCGCAAGTCAAACGAGCGTACCTTAAACGTATACCATAAGAATAAGAATAACTTCATAACTATGGTGTTTTAACAATGTACTGATACTGAATAAAACGTGAGTGAAGTGCGGAACTATTTTGAAATAGACAGAACTACTATAACAGAGCAATGTGTAAAATATACATAGAGAAAATCTTCGCGCTATAGCAAGTCACAAAATCCAACAAATTTAAAGAAGCATAGTACATTCATGCACTGAGTGAAGTTCACAGAACCTACTGAATAAGCAGTATATGAATTCCGCGTCGCTTTCATAAGTTGTCACATCTTAAAATGGACAAAAATAAAAATTATTACATGCGTTTACACAGAAAACTACTAATATTTTTTTCAGTGAACTTTCAATCGCCTTTACAGCTTTTTATAAGACATGGAGTATCGATTATCGGTACTTAAAATCAGTATCGGTATCGAGAAAGTTATACCGTCTCATCACCTGGTCAGAAGGTCTAATTAAAACTGTCACACAACCAATAGTGAGAGTGACATTTACTCGTATCGTATTCATCAATATTAAACGCTTGTTGCATAAATTACTACTATTCGCTGCATCTCGATGAGCGGACGCGAACCAGATGAGGTCACCGCCACCAATATCCCTCAGACTTCGGAAGAAACAGATGTGTCCGGCGGCTTGTGGCATTGAAGCGGAAAATTTGACCTTAAAATATTTAGGTATGGTACAAAAAGTGCCTCTATAAATACTCTTGAATTTCCCTCCACCAATTAGTGACCAACAGTGATCACAATTCCTCTGTCTCTTTCTGCCCTCCCGTATATTTACAATTGGGCCGCTCTAGTTTGTGAAAGTATCGAAGTTGCATTACGCTACTACTCAATGGCTTTGTGGTAGAGGCTCGTATCAGACATGCGCAGAATTCACGGCTTCCACCAGTGGACTTTAAAAAAAAAATTACGTCCTCCAACGTTAAGTCATATCGGACGATGAATGAAATGGATGAAATGATGCTCAAATGAGTCCGGGGTCCCTGGAGCTTAGAGTTACCCGACATTCGTCTTTCAGGATAAGGGAAAACCCCTGAAAAACCCGAGATTTGAACTCGGGACCTCTTGAACGTGAGGCAGACACGCTACCATCTACGCTACCGAGGCGGGCCCAGTGGACTTGTGTGGGTGTCCCAGGGTAAGAGAATATTACATATTCGTGACAATTAAGATACCCAACACCGTTTCATGTGGTAGCATATGCAAGTAGAGGTACAACATTTAAGTTATAGAAAGAAGATAATTAGTAAGGCCCGAATTTTTAGGTACAATATTCCTTCATTTTAGGTTTCTTAAATGTTTGAAATTTTTTTCAGTTTTCTCTTGATTAAAATATGTTTCTAAATATTTTGTTTGTTTATCAGTACATATATTTATACTTTTCCTTTTCTGCTACTTGTAAGATTTACTCATGAACATTTCACAAAAGTATACACTGTCAAAGACAGTCATCAAAGAACGCACAAAATAGAGTTTACTGTTTGCTTTCTACGTTACTTTTTTGGCGTTGCAGGGGTAAACAATTACCCATTGTCAGGCAACACACTCTTGTATAACGAAAACGTCCTTTCAAGAGAACATGACGTCATTGGATCGTAGACCATTGATCCCAGTGCATCTAGGGGTAGCTTTCCGTATACTTTTCCCCCTGCATACCGAGTTTATGATTTTCATGTCTTCAAAACAGGATTTCGCTAAATGATCTGAAACTTCCAAGAAAAAGCAACTCCCATTGTTCCAGATATTCGTTTTCTTGAAACATTGTCAATGACATCCATAGCATCTTTCAGTGGCAAAGTTGTATTTTCCAACCGTTTTACACTATTTTGGTGTAAAACATTAGTTTTAATACTAATACAATTAGTGTTAATACAAGCAAGGGAAGCTGCAAGAGTGGGGCACTCGAGTGATACTTAGCCTTGGCAATGGAGAAAGCTTCTGTTTTATCTAATTCATTGACGAGGTTTTGAATGCCCTTTACGGCAGCAGACAGCCAAGTTCCCCGCGCTTAAGTATTGGCCCGGATGGAAGAGAGGTTGCCGGTACTTTCTCTTTGAACAATTGAATACATGTGGGGCTTTTAGAAAAACCTTGACCGAAGAGCTTCGGAGGAGCAGAATTCGAAGCTCGGTCGGACTGATTTGCCCGTACATCTTTTTCTTATTGACACGAATGTCACTAAAGGGTGCATTTCACTTATTTTATTAATTCACTGTCGAATATGGCCTTCCAAACTCACTTTGTAAATCTGAAAATAGCATTCATTTCAAAAAGGGAAAGCAACTACTTATATTATTCTAGGTGTCAAACCGTCATTTTGGATTTTTTTTAGTTGAAATAAGGTTAAAACCTAAAATTCCGGGCCCTAGTAATTAGGCATTCGTCAACATGTTACACTGTAAACATTAACACAAAAAGCTTTCAAAAAAAAGTCCTCGAAAAAATTTATCTCATTTACCTTATAACTGAAAGAAATTACTGGTGTTAAGCTTATAGCGTTTCTGAATATCGAACCAGTTAGTGTAGTGAAATTTTCGAGCAGTCGCTCTTTGGTTCCGACCTCGTATGTGTATTTAATCGTGTTATCAGGAAAACGCGAACTGAGTTGGAAGTAATGCACCATTAAGGGGGATGTTAAATTGTAAAGGCTGGAGCGTGTAATTGTGTACGCCTTACCTTCAACAAAATAATTGTGTTTGCTTTCAACAATGCTAATATCACATCTATACATTAACTGCGGGATATCGAATAATTGCGCCTTTGATGTGGCTTTTTGCACAATTTTCTCGTTATTAGAAGATACGCCTTTGTGACCTGTCTGCTTGCACCCGACAGCGTGCTGCGGTTGCTGTTAGGGGGTAGTAGACATTATAGACCTCCCGTAGGTCGCAGTCCCCAACGTTAATATACCCTACATGTCATGTTCATCACATTAGAAAGCCATTCACGATTTAAAACATTTAAGGGGCTATTACACTGAAAATTAGTAAACATATACATTTGTATTCTATAACTTTAAAAATACCAAGGACTATAAATTCAAAATGTATTTTGACGTTTTATATTATAAATACCTATATTTATATGGTGTATTTCATTTTGAAATTAGAGGTTTTTGGGTTATTTCCAGCACATTAAGTTCTTGAAAATGCTTTACACGATGCAATTTTCATTAAATTCTTCTGAAATTCGTCATGCATATTTCCAAAACACAGGCTATTAAATTGTTACCAGTTTTTTTAAACAATTTTAGTTAATAAACATTAAAATATATAAAACTACAAAAACTAGACAATTCAAATGAGGGAATTTTAATATTTAATTTTTAATTAAGGCCAGCAAAGCAAAATTATGACAAATTTGTGCATTATAATCAGCTAAATCATACAGAAGTTTAAAAGACGGTTGTTTATGAAATTGCGGTGTGGAGTATTTGAGATAGGATAATAAAATATAGCTTTAAAATTTCATAACTCCGGAGCTAAAAATATCACATTGAAATGTAAAACTACCTAATGTTTACTTATATAGCTGAAAATAAAATTTGGGCTGAAAGTTGAGAAAATCACATTTTCAGTCTGACATCGTCTTAATATTGTTTTTATCTGTATAGCCAATTTTAACGCCAACAGGTAATTTTCTGTAATAAGTTTCTTAGGAAAAAATGCATCTTGCGGGATTTTTCATATATGCAAAGAGCTAAGAAAGAATTGTGAGAAAACAAGAATTTAAAGTTACAGCCAACAGCACTGTGCACGTCCAATGAAAATGACTATAGAGCGTCCTTTCTGTAATAGTCCTGAAGAAGTGTGGTATATGAGTATTTCTATAAATATTACGTTCAAAATATTTGACAATACAACATTTGAATTTCAAGATTTTTAATTTTTTGGTCAAATTTCACAGCTGCATTACTTTGAAATGTAACTTACGATTACCCACAGTTTAAAGAGACCAGCAAAGCTTCATCATCCTAATAATCACCACACATTTGGTTAATTACGGAAAGAAATTTCAGCACTTTGTAACTATGTAAAATGCCTCGTTACATTTTTTTCCAGAAATCTGTTACAGAAACATTGTTTACGTTAAAATCAGCTATACCGATAAAATCACCTTAATGCGATGTCAAACTGAAAGTGATTTTTAATAGTTTTCAGTCAATATAGCTGGAATTTTATATTGTAAAATTTTACACGGTTTAAAAGTTCAGTGTGATATTAAAGATAACCTCAATAACCATTATGTTCTGAGGCAGATTATTTAACAGACTTAGAAAACCACTAAATACTTTTTGATAAACTTGCTGATGCTTTCTCTAAGTTTGCTACAATGTATGCTAATCTGCTACACTGATTTTGAAGATATATAAATCTTAATTTACTATATAATCATACCATTAAACGAAAAATAAATCGGTATACTGAAGTCGTTACAATCGACAAAATGTTGTGTGGCGCATATAGATTGTAAATAAGATTGCTCTCATCATTTGCAACTTTTTTACTTTCTTCGATATTCCTTAGAGGAACGCCGAGTGTTTTAACAGTTAAGGCCACACCGCAAAGAAAACATTTGTAGTACATTATTTTTCTTGAAAATATGTTTGGCCCGATAATTAACAGCACATCTGATACTTTCTGGTGAACATCTGCTGGAATCAATAAGAACCTTTTTACGTCATCACTGAGCAAAGAAGTCCATGAAGTACCAAACTTCTTTACGACGAATATAGCCAAACTAACTTTAGAACTGGTTGACTGGTATTTATAACGTATTTAAGTTAAGAATATTTTAACTTCTCCTAATAAACTACTGTTGAAATTTTGAACAACGGCAGTCCGGCATTTAACTCGACTGGCATATAATTAAACATTAAGCGCCAAATTTATCATCATAGACGGTGTTTTCCAACCACTCTTCACTTGAAACCGGTAATACACACTTTTGCCTGTTGCTGCAGCACCTTGTTGCTGACTTCTGTGGCTTATTTCTCCATGTTTCTGAAACGAGATAGAACTTTCCAGGTAACCGACCATTTGCATGATTAGTTTACAAAGAATCGATGCTCTACTGGCATTCTATTTTAATCAGCGTCTTACGTCCGGCGACACTTTCCCGGTTTTGATGAAAATCGGCTACTTATATGGAAGCAAATACGCTGATTCCGAAAATAATAACAGTTTTTGCGTAACATTTACGCAACATTCATAAGAAATTCGATAAGTTTTATATATTTGACACTAGAGTATTTTCAAAATTTATTTTGGATTTGTGGGAAAAACTTATGTGATAGAAAAAATGAAAAGCACTATTCAATTCAGCAAATCCAAATTACTTAATATGATCTTTCAGATCGCTAACCCGTGAACAAAGTCTTATTTCGCAGGACAATGTAATTGGTGTGCGCAAATTATCACAACCAAACACTTCATTTAATATGTTTAGAAGTTGGGGTATCAAAATGCAAATGAAAAACTGATCAGTGAAACCAAAATATCTATAGATATAAAACGCAAAGAAACTGAAGTATTAAGCAGACGCGCAGACGCGCGTACGCCAAAGAATACTTGTGCCCCCCCCCCCACCGAAAAAAAAGAACCTGTGCATGGGGATTTGCACTTGGCACGACCAACTAAAAATGGGTCCTTAAAGGTTAAACAGAAACATAGGCGTTGTCTAAAAAAAAGTATGTCACCCGGATCTTAAATATTTACGGCTAACAGAAGTTAAATTTGGCGTTCTACTGCAAATACGGTAGATTTTTAAGGACTTCGGTATATGCAGAAGCCTAAAATATTTTAAAATTGGGTCATTTTAGAGTGATTGTGCACTTGTTCATATCAAATTTCCCTGTCACTTCAGCGAAGTTTATCTTTTGGTATGACTGACAAAATCGGATACATTTGGACTTTAAAAACTAACAAACTTGCCCTCATATTCGATCCCTATTTTGAACCCTCACCATACAAACAATATTCCTTGGCCTATCTTATGAAAATTTGTACGCATATACTGTAAGAACAAACTAAAACTATAAGCTACCTCTCACGTCTAAAATACTGTTAGATTATTTCCTATCCCATACATAGAATCGGTATGTTTAAACCATAGAGTTAGCATATGTACAATTAATTATACATTAGAAGTAAGCAAAAATCATGTTACCTTACAACTCTCTGAAACCACTAAATGCTTATTTTGGATTATATATTACTCGAAAGATTTAAAGCTACCCTGTTTTATTTTAAACCCTTATAGATAAAAGCACACTGCATAGCCAAACAAGGCACAAATTCTGCGAATATATATATACCATTAGGTACAACTTCAAAAAGTTACCGGTATACATTATGGGTTATCCCTAAGTTTTGGCGTTTTAAGTAACATTTTAAGTGGGACATTAAATACTTTGGTAATGCATTTTATGTTATTCGTTAGAAAATTATGTGGTTTACAAAAGAGAGAGCAACCGCTTCAGCAGCTTTGGCACCTCTAATGCAAAAATCAGGAGATATCGAAAATGCCTTTTGTTGGCGACCTGATATTCCTTTTATTGACCTGAAAAAATAAGCAGTATTTAAGCATGAAAAAACTAAACACACTATTTTGAAAAACACAACATTCTCTGTCGAATAACACAACGCATTGCCAAAACAGTTCATTTTGCACTCGTCTTATTTAAAAATACGACAGTATAAATTGTCAATATTTCACCAATCTTGATACAATATTGGACCATTAGAAACTGCAAACTATTTATAAGTTTCAAAATACCTTCTAACTTATTGTCAACCTCGTATTTTATAGAATATACTACCGTAATGCCGAGCATCACGCATTTGGGCGTAAAATTTCAGTGTAATGGGTGTCAAGCGACTACTTTTAGTTCGCTAGCAAAGGCATTTGGAAATGCACACCAGATAGGAGGCAGTTAATTTTTCATCTATAGAAATGTTCTCTTTCGAAATGTCCACGCCTCGCTGGATGAGAACAAGTGATTTTGATTTCTGAAGTGTTCCATTAAATCGTAAACAATAGCCTTGTGTGATATTGAGTATAGGTCGTTCTAGACTGACGTAATTCCCTCATCATTAATGTACGCTCCAACTGTTGCATTGCCGTGCTAGTTTAATCGAGTTTCTCAATCTGATGTACACATGCTTTGAAATACTACTTCTCAGTAACGAAAAGGAGACAGAAAAACAATTTTTGTTTATGGCTCAGAAGGCAATGAAAAGCTTAGAAACACGTTCATTTGTTTGTAACCAAACGTGCATTTATGGTTCGATGAACATACAGTAGACGCAAAACTTCTGGAATTGTAACCGTAACTGACAATCCGCTGCCGAGCCGAGGAATTGTTTGCCGTTTATTTTTCTTGGAACAAGCCAGAGGAATCGCTGTGAATTCCTACAAATTTGTAGTAGTTTGAGAAACAGAGATAGGTTAATTACTACAAATTTGTTGATTGATAAACCTGTAGTTATTATGCTGCTTCTCAAAAGGTTACCCTGGCTTTATCTTTGTAAATAGAAACCTCTCATATAACGCACTGATAACTCCACGTGGACATAACATCTATCTGTCATTTGTGATTCCTGCGCATTCCACTAGGTGAAGTGGTGCGTTCATTGGCGCTTAGCACACGTCCGAGAAGCGCGCCAGTACCCCGTTCACTTTTCCGAGAAGGCATACCCGCCTACATCACCATAGAAGCTTATAGTCTGTAGAGTGAGTAAAGTAAGCCTTTACTCGTGGTGAATGGCTATACATTTTTTTAATCAAGTGCACATGCTGCAATCCAAGTTGCTGAGCCTTCTCGATTAGAAAAAGGAAGGCGTTGAAGAAAGGGGCATCTATACAAGAGGCCATGCATAAATATTCAAGTCGACACAACACAGGATTTTAATACATTAAGAAAGTGTCGTACAACAAAATATCAGCAAGTTTTTCACTCTTTTTTTAACTTTCATTATTTTAACGATGGACCACCAATCAATACCATGGTTGCACAATCACAAGTCTGTACAAAGTGGAGCCCGCCTTGGTAGCGCAGATGGTAGTGTGTCTGCCTCACGTTCAAGAGGTATCGAGTTCGAATCCCGGTTAGCTCGAGTTACCTGGATAAGGTTTTTCCAGGGTTTTCCCTTATCCTGAAAGACGAATGTCGGGTAGCTCTATGGACCCCGAACTCATTTGAGCATCATTTCACCCATTTCACTCATCGTCCGATATGACAACGTTGAAGGACGTAAATTACAAAACAAACAAAAATGTACAAAGTGCAGGGAAAGTATTTTCTTGCAATTTTGAAATTATTTTAATTATGCTAACCGCTACTTTGTAGAAATTCGCCTAACTTCTAATTTTGTATGAATTCACATATCACTTTGTAGGAATCCACATATCTAAATTTCACTAATCTGGGCTTTATAGGAATTACATTCCCCGAGCCAGAGAAGTAGATGGTGGCTCTGATCGGCAACCTGTCGTGCACAGTGCACAAGGGGCCAAGACGTAGAAACCAGTTTAGTGCAGGTTTTCGCGAGATGCACTCAGAGCAAGGGCTGCGTCGCAGACTGCTGTTTAGCCGGTATTTTGAACCCTATGGGAAAACAATATATATGCAAAACTATGCTGCAGGAGTATACCGATATATACAGACATTACGAATTGAGACATCATGCAGCATACGGTCAGCTTAATTTTGGAGGATATTGCCAACCGTTATTACTAATTACTTTCTATGTTATTTCAATTATTTTAAAATAATACAGCTAAATATTATTTTACTTATTTTTAATTCCAAAAAGCTAAGAATCTCCAGTTCAAGATAACAGATTGCAAAGTTGTCGTTATAAGCTATCTAGCTACCCACCCATCTGACTGTCCGTCTATATTGTTGTGTAATTTCACCTTTATTCATTTATTTTAATAGCTGATTTTGTCCTTTTGTCCAATAACCTAAGGGATAGGGTAGGTTTAATAATGTCTGTAACGTGAGCTAAATCATAAGAAAATTGTAACAGTATGTCATTATTTTAATCACTCTGAATAACTACGTATACATGTGAAGTAGTTTTCTCGACACACCAAGAAGTACTGTTCTGTTCACACATCAAACCTGTATCTGCACTATGTATCCTCCTAGTACAAGACAATTCTGAAGGTAAACATTTGATAAGGTGTACTTACCGAAAGTATGGTTTTGCCTGTGGACGCAGCAAACTGCAGCAGACAGGTGACTTGCTGATAATCCTCCTAACACTCATATGTTGCGTCATTCTGTGTGCGGGCCACTTGCGCCCAATTGTGCATGTAACCTTGACACCACTGGAAAAAGCTTGCTTACAGCAAGCAACACATACAATCTGCATCGGAAGTGTTCCGCATTTAGTTATGTTCTCAAAGAGAGTAGTTAAATAATGCTTATTTCATATTTCTGATATTTATACGTGCAGTTCCTACGTTTTGAACGTTATCCTTTAAGGTATCGCATTATGGAAGCAGGGAAATGATTGCACACATCTTCGAATTTACGGAGCAAGAGGCAGATATGAAGAAACGAATAAGAGAGCAGTTCATAAGCCGACGTACGGTAGTCCTACACACCCTCCAGCATACAGTCGAACCAGTACCTTCTCATCTGGTGACTTACTCGTTTAGTAGCTGTCATTAAGGTGTTCACATTTCTTGATGTTACATCAATTATAAATGGGTACTGAAATGTTACTGAAACATGGAGAATGTTGAGGTTCCAGATGCTGAAAGGTTGAATTTGGTACACCAACAACAAGGTTAACTCAAAAAAACCAGGCCAAGTCTGAAGTAGAAGGAACAGTGCAAGATGTGTTGAAAGGGCGGTAAGGAAAAAAGAAAACAAGTGTGTTGATGCAGCTAAGCAGATTTTTGCATGAAACAGTTTTTTTGTGGGGGAGGGGATACTGTGGAAAAAGGAGGGCATTTAGAACTTGAACTATATTTCTGTAACATTCTGTATTTGTATAAATGAATATTTTCTGTGGCATGGCTGCAGCAACTTCCTAGGGCACTGACTCACAAAGTTCGTTACTACAATTCGCTCCACATCTGCATTTTATTGTGATAAGCACTACACCGTCAACAACTGCACGCATCGATAATGTATTCGGGAATCCCCGCAGCGTAGGCGAAAAGAAATGCTGCACTGCGGTTGACACATGAAGGCCATTACTATAATCTGTTTCAAATTACAACGATTCTATTAAAATATACGGGAGGAGAGAAAGAGAGAGACAGACTGTAACTGTAGCGGTTCACACCACTATAAAGACAGTTTCCCCTCCACCAACCAGCAGTGTAAGAGCGTTCCGTTACAGAATCTCTGTCGCTGTCTTTCTCCCTTCCCATATGTTACAACGAAATCGTTCTAATTGGAGACAGGTTATAACAATATGGCCTCGAAAGAGAATCTACAATGTATTAATAAATTTCCCACAACTGAAGCACACGCATGTGTTAATTCATAAGATTTTCTCTATCCACTATTTTCTCTATCGCTTACTTTTCGAGACTTCTATATGCCAATCTTATGAAAACTTTACTTTTCCATCTAATTCGAGATTAAACATTGTACAAATAGTTTGACTATACATTTCGCTGTAGGTACAAGGGGGGGGGGAAACAAAACATGTGTTTATAAGCTAGTGGCCATATGGAGACCTTGAAATTTCATACACTTTCCATGATAACCTAAACTGAAAAGGCACCGCACTTTGAAAACATTAAAAAGGTATGAAGAAATCAAAACAATAATAAAGTGTAACAAAATTTAATTGAAATAAACAGTGTGGTTTAAAGAGGTTCAGATTATTTGTATAACGAGTTTGCACGTTTAAGCTTTACCAGTTAAAAATACAAAATTATGTTTTTAAAAAATCCTTCCGAATGAACGGGGTTTTACATGTTAACTTTTTCTTTTCATGTAAATAATCTTAAAAGATGGATATGGTATTTTAATTAAAAACCGTTGCACCATTTATAATTTTCGAAAAATTTATCTGCAAAGGGTAATCCGAAGTTCGTGGAATTTCTTGAAAATCTTGTTCCATCTTTTGCGGAAACTGAACTTTTATATCAAGTTCGGTATTTATAAGAGGTTCGTTTCTACAACCTGATAATTGACAAATACACACCAGCAGTTTTTATAAAATTTCTGTTTTAATCCAGGAGGCCTAAAAACGTTAATTTAAGATGAAATTTCGATGTGAACTTTTTGGGAAGAATGCAATCCCATCTCTACTTTCTAAGCAGATAAACTTACTATATATTACTATAGCTTATACAATATTTATCAAAGACACTGAAGAGTTCAAGCTCTGTCCCTTTTAATTCAAGTTGATCAGTAATGTTATTTCCGAACGCTGTCAGCTAGCTGGCCACGTGGGTTGGGGGATTGTCGTCGTTTCAGGAGGTTAGTTACCTCCACTGCTGTGACAATGGACCGTGAACTGCAGGTCTGGTGACTATTGGAATTATACAAAGATTACAAATCATGTTAAGTGGGTTTTGTCTTATCGTTCTGAACGATGCGATAACCGGTGAATTCAGGTATTATCTTACTGTGATCGATGTCCTTGATTTCGTTCAGATTACAATTTTAGCTGACTAAAAAGGTTTCGCCCGAAGTGATGTTAAAAGCACTTTTATGAGTTTTAAAGTTTGAGCTGTCGGCTTTATGCTAGACGCGTGGAAGGAGCTCAAGAAGCAGCCTGAGACTGAACGGTTAGAGTGCTCTATGAGTGGCTGAATGAGCCAAACACTAAGTTGACAATTCAAAATATCGACACATAAAAAAGGCTGTAAATATCATTTTGGGCGAAAACCGTTTAAGTTTATGAGGAGCACATTTTCTTGGACAGCTAAGCTTACAACCTAAACCTAACTGCATTTTAGAACTAGTGTAGCGTTCCTCATTGGCAGAATATCTGCCAAAGGTGAACGCTTCAAAAGTCAAGTTGTATCGAACACCTAAATCCCTTCACTGTATGTTATAAATGGTGGTTTTAGATGTGAACAGGATATTTTACTTGGCTATTTAATGGTGTGCAGTACTTTGATCAAAAATGGAACTGAAGAAGATTTTTAAAATATACGAACTTGGAGATAAGCAAGCTCCCTGGGGGGATAATAGTAATCATTAAGCATATGACGTATGCTTTTCTTTTTAATTAACTTGCCGTACGTCACAAACTCAAATATAAATTGGGATTAATGATATGTTATTAGAAGAAATAAAAGCATAAAATTTCTGGGCCTTCAGGTTGACAGATGTTTAGATTGGAAAGCTCATATAAAGTATATCTTACCTAAACTCACCTCTGCCTGTTATGCTATTCGAGAGCTTGTTAATATGCGTTCTACTGATACACTTAAATTGATATATCATGCATACTTTAACTCTATCATGGAATACGGAATGTTATTTGAGGCAACTCAGTAGAAAGTAAAAAATATTTTTTATGCAAAAGAAGGTTATAAGGATTATTACTAACACCATAGCAGACGTTCCTGCAGAGATCTTTTTACAAGACTGAACATATTAACCCTTCCATGCATGTATATATTCTAGATACTAAAATTATTTGTATACAATCGGGCCTCATTTATAACAAATAATTTAATTCATAGAATAATCACTAGAAAAAAGTATAATATCCATTATGCCAGTGCTCAACTTTCTTGCTTATAGAAAGGTGGACATCATGAAACCATTAAAATATATGGCGCTTTTCCTAATGATCTTAAAGAGAGAGAGAGAGAGAGAGAGAGAGAGAGAGAGAGAGAGAGAGAGAGAGAGAGAGAGAGAGAGAGAGAGAGAAGATAATTTCGGTAGCTTTACAAATGCTGCTAGAGAATACCTCTGCTCACAATCATTTTATTCTATACAAGATTATCTGAATGGCAAATTATCCTGATAATGCTTATGTAGCTCTGTAAGTAGAATCTAACTATTCTAATGACAAATCGTTGCCAATGAAACTCCGAAGCCTGTTCAAAAGCTATTTAGTGTATATTTAGATGTACTGGCAAAAGTGAAGGTTGATTAAAAAGTGATTTTGTATCACATATATTTATCCCTGCCTTGTTTTCCATATTGCTTTTCATACTGCCTGTATATAACGTGTCTCTTAGGTTAAATTTTCAAGTATATATGCTATTAAACTGTATACCTATGGACAAGTTCAATGTTCACAGTCCTTTGTGGCTACAAGTAAACACACAACGCAAATCAATCAAATCTAATCTCTAATCTAATGTAATCTAATCATTTAGTTACTACACAATTCGCAGAATCAGGAACAGAGTGGCCTCGATCACTTCGATCTGCTGCCTGTTACATACCTGTTTACTTTTGCAGACCTAGCGCACTTAAACATAAAGGGACAAGCAACACAATACCTGCATAAATTGGCATTATCTACCCAAATCCAGTATCTAAACAAAATAAGAGACAAAAACGGGGACCGAAGGCTTAAATACAGATCGTTCAAAGGATTGACAGGATGTCATTAAATAAGTGAGCCGCTGGCGACGACCACGAAACAAGGCTGGGATATATATCCGTTTAGCACTGAAAGGGTTAATTGAAAGAGTTGCTTAAGCGTGTTAAATCACATCCTTATGCAAATAGTGTATTGTCGTTGCGTTCGTCGGCGGCGTCTCTTAATTCCTGGGTCACAAAAACGTCATAACGGTAAAAAAAGAGAGAAGTTTGGCTTTAACTAGAGAAACGTTCGAAAGTTCCGGACACATGGTGCACATCGTTGACGCTGACGAGCACCAAGCACACCATGCTAATATTTAGTTATACATAGTTCATAATTAACTCCATTTCGGCGGAGAGGGATGTTTCTCTTCTCTCCAACCCACATGTCCGTTTGTATTAGTTTCAGCATACTTATAGCTCTTACCTTAACATGCTTTATATAGTTGTCTCGTTCTTTAAATTTTCCTGATCACCTTCAGCTTATAGCCTCACAAGATAAAAGGATTGCCCTCATAGAAAAGCTACCAATGTTATTTTCTCTTCAATTTCCCTTCCACTAGCTTTCATATTTGTATGCAACTTATCCTATTTCTTCCTATTAGTATTACTTTGTAATTTATACTACATGGCATTGCACTTATTCTTGTGCCCTGACGAGTTACACAACGAAACACTACATCGTACGCAAGTCCTTTAACCGGACAGCGCCAATTGATAGCCTTCGAGTTTAACGCAAACGAAATACAAGTGACCAATGTTTTCCGCATGCATCATTTTCAACTAACGAAAACTCCAATAACGTGACAGGACATTCTTCCTGACAGCCTAAATGTTTACGCTAATATCTTGGCGCTAGAGAATCAAGAACAGCTTCGTTTGAACAAGAAGCACAATATAATTCTGCTGCTGGATGTAATTGCTACAAACATTAGCTGAATATGAGTTCATGGAAGGAGCTTTAAGTGATTCAAGAGTTCGTGGAAGATAACGCCAAAAACATCATCTGACCTCCGTAAAACCATCACTTTGAAAGAGAAATCAATTATTTAATTCCAATCTAGAACTCAAGTCTGATGTATGAATATTAATATGATGGACAATCATGTCCTTAAACAATTATTCACAATGCATTCGAATGCCGCGATCTCAGGTAAGTCTTCCGCGTTTACTATTATTTAATGGCGCCGTATTCAGTGAAGTATATAATTGACCTAATAGTGGTCTAAACGATGAAGTTCCTGGGACTTAAGTAATTACAGCATAGTAATTCGCCACATAAAGCTATCTCATTGTATACGAGATCTCCTAGTGATTTACCGGGAAAAAGTACAGTCAGTTGGAGAACTTAGTGTCATGCTGGCATGTTGCCATGGTAACTCAATGGTTAAGATAAACCAGACGGAGACCGGAATATCCGTGGTTCAAATCCCGGTTATGGCATTGAATTTTTCAAGTTTGGCTCTAGCTTTTGATGAAGCAAATACTTTATATTGGTAAAATACGTTAATGTATTTATGGTGTGTTACGTGAAGGAAGACCATACCTATCAGAAAACGTATAGCATAAAACCTATTATCTTTTATACAAGTATTAAAAGTGGAATTTGATTTTGGAGAACGTAGCTGAAAGTGAAGTGTAGCTATTCTATGAACACATTCTTAGATTATTTTAACATGTATTGTCAAATATTATTTTCAGGCAGCTTTGTTAAATATTAAATTATAAAGCATGAAGCTGAAGTAGGTAGGTGTAGAAATAACAGTACGCATACAGATATGCGCACTAGTGAGCTATAGTCGTTTCCTCTTCGTTGCTTGACTTTCATAGCATCAGTCAGATACCTGATCACTTACACAATCACAGTTCTATTAATAGGTATATAAAAGGATGTGGAAAAACACGAGTTTCGTTTCACACGTCATCAAAGGTGACGAAGAGTGAAAAGTATTGTAAAGGTGGACATAATTATTTAGAGTACATTAAACTGAGTTTTTGCTTTTGTTATCAGTTTCTGAGCGCAGACTTTCTTCAAAGTTTAAATATTCGATTTTATTTAATATATAGATATTTGTAACCATTCCTTGTGCACGCTTTTTCTCATCTGCCGTTTCTCTCCTTCCTCTATCTCTCTCCGCTGTAATTTGAGGCTAAGCAGTATCAGTGAAATTACTGAACGAATGCTAATATCAGCTTCACTTTAAAGACTCAACCATTCGATATTCGAAAGACAGAAGAAACAAAAAAACAAATGCAGAATGAAACCTCCTATCACACCGGTTGGTACCCAGACAATGTGAGACACGAGACCTGGCTTTCAGAATTTGAAACCACGTTGTTACTACACAAATAACACACACACACAAAAATAACATAATTTATTATATTGCTTTCTGCACCGATTATGAACGATATCTTTAAATGCTCGCTATATTTGAAAAACGTTTAATAACACTGACCATTAAAATCATGATGTAATCTTTTCTTGTGTAAAACATTCTCAGAAATTGAAACTAAGTAAAATCTTAAGAATTTTTAATTCTCGCTACGTTAGAACTCCATGTCTTGCGGGAAGGTTTTAAAAATACCATAAAATATATTTTTAAGAACCACTTAGGTGTGCTGTGTATGAACTTTTAAAGAAACTGGTTCAGTTTGCAGTATCTGAAAATCCTAAAATGCACGAACATGTTTGAAACTGTGATATTTCACACAGGTCACCTTTTTTTTTAAAAAAAAAAAATCCAAATTTGAAATGTTTCCCGATCATTTCTTATCCAGTTTAAGGGGACTCGGTAAGCAAGGAATTCTTTGTATTTATGTTAAAACTTCTCCATACATTTTCATTAATTTCATCTATGGTTCATACTTTTAAGTAGCTTATAATTAAGGTAATACTGAAAATTAGTGTACACAGCGTTTGGTTGGGTTGATTCTAGTTTTAAACCTCGTTTACAAACTTATACTTTTTACAACAAGTATTTTTTTCCCTAAAACTATCAAACTTAGAAATTCACATCAGTAACTGGTTTGTATTAGATATCATTTTCAAATGGTGGTTTAAAAATACATAACATTTATAAAAAGTTACATGTGATTTACTGGATTTTTAGATTAAAAACAGCCGATAGACAAATTATAACTTATGAACTATAAAACATTAAAAAAAATGTTAAATATTGTATAAAAATTGCATTTTTTTAGACAAATGTAGATACTTCCCTATAGGTATTAAAATTGGAAAGCTTAAATTTGCACCAGTAATCGTTAATATTACGATACGCGTTTTAAAATATGTCGTTTTAAAACATCTAATAAGAATCAAAAGTTACGATGTGATTAACTAGATTCTTATATTAAGAAGAGGCGATAGTTAAAGAAATTATAAATTATTGAATATTTAAAAAAGGCCGCGCCATGGCTGAGTGCTTAGACCGCTTGGCTCTCACCAAGGCGGTTCGGGTTCGAATCCAGGCTACCGCAAAGTAAGATTTGTGGTGGACAACATGGCGCCGAAACGGCTTTTCTCTGGGTCCTCCGGTTTCCCTTTTGCTCCATCATCTTTCCTATCATTCATCTCGCCCTCATATAAATCATCCACTTCCTTCAACTTCTCACCAAGCATTGGGGGCTGCTCAACTATGCTCGTTCTTGGTTCCTCAGACCCGAGCTTAAAAGGGATAGAGGAACAAGAATCCCCTAACATCACGATAGTGGTACAATTAGAGAAGTTGAAGAAGAATATTAAAAAAAAAAAAACATGTTAAAGTTCGTAGGAAGGTATGTTTTAACTACCGTTCAAGTTTCATTACGAAATGTTGCGTAGCTCGACAGAAAAAGATTTTCAAGTTCAAACGAAAAAAGGCAACATATTTTGGGCTATGAAAGCATCTCTGCTTTTAATTTATAGTTATTATATTTCAATTTATTATAAAAGTGTTACAAAATAAAAAATAAATGTTTGCTCCACCAGTCACTGATAAATTTAAACATGCATATTCCAGACAGCTGACTAGCATTTTCCAACGAATTCTCACTGAGACCGCAGCCCTGAACGTGTCAGAGTCTGTCAGAAACAATTTTAACAAATGGCATACCATTCAAACCGGTAACAGATGCTGAACCGATCACGGACCTTTGCGTTTCATAGCTTAGCAACAACACACAAAATCATTTAAAATCCCAAGTTAATGCAGAGTAACTTATGGGATGAATCATCATATGCCTTTTTAAGTATGTACCTGCACACTGTTATTAAATCAACTGCAGAAAGATGAAGCAGTAACCGTAGAGTGAATCACTTTCAACTAGATGTCGTCCTTGGGCAGAGGAAATACCCAGCACTGAAACTCAACCAGACAGCCTGGGTCATTCAGCTACCGAACCTTAAGACTACACACAGGTACAGAAACGACAGAATTCCGTCTTTAGATCAGAGGATCACAAAAACATACACTATCGATATTTGCTAATTGTATCTATCGATTAATTGTCGATCCTTTCCGACAATTTTGAAAAAAAGTTATACTGAAGAAAATGCCGCATTTTGAAAAAGATGGAAGTGTAAGGTGTAACTTAAAATTGACATCTATACATATAATCAGACTGTAATCGATATTAAACTGGTAATTTTCAGTGATGGATGAGGAGCTGGTGAGAAAACAAGAGGATATCCTGCAGCAAAAGGCCACAGCCTTTGTGTAACTGTTTTCATACGTCCATAAGTTGCCTTTTCGCTCAAAATGGCCAACTAACCTTGATTACACTTGCCATATAACATACTTAAATTTTCATACAAAAGACAGAATATATGTCATCTTAATTAACATTCGAAATGTGGCACGAAGTGAAGTAAGAAATCCATTTGGACAGATAGAGTCAAACTGAGAAATTCAATACCACGGCCGGGATTTGAACCACAGACCTCCTGGTTTCCGTCCAGTCGCTCTTAACCATTGAGCTACCATGGCCAACGTGCTGTCATGACATTAAATTCTCCAATTGACTCATATTTTTCCGGTAAACCACTAAGTTTAACGATGAAGTCCGTGACTCAAGTACTTACAATAGTAAGTCGCCACAAACGGTGTATCTCGAATACGAGAGCCCGTAATGTATTTTTTTTTTCAAAGGGTGTAAATTAAATTTTAGGATTATGAAAGCAATCCCTAAATCCAATTCAGGGTTTACTTAAAAAAGAATAATTGCCAATTCGTTTTAATAATAATAATAATGGATTGGGCAAATAACTCTTGCTTAATAAAGCACTTATGTGTTACTTTTCTAATAACGAATATCACGTGCATATAGGTCGAACAGTGGACGACGGGGGGGGGGGGGGGGGGGAGAACAGGAAAAGAGTGGAGTGAGAAATTTTAATAAAAGAGGAAGAAAAGAATCACAATTAATGGAATCGCTGCGTTCTCCCAGTATATAAGCAAATTTATTTAATGAATCGCTCCAAAGATTACACTGTTGTTCATTAGTCCGCTGGTTTTGCCTTTGCGAAAAGAGCGGTCTGTGGAAAAAGTGATCAACCTCCTAGATCAGGTAAAAGCTTTAAGAAAGTGAGACTTGATTGCTTATTTCACATTCCTTTGTTAGAAACACACCGACTCCCGTCACATATTTCCATGCTTTGAAGTGGCAAGATTAAACAGTACCGTTATTATTCGATATTATTGCCATGTTTAAAATCAAGTTCTTTTTTTCGCCTAATATGTACCTACGCTTTTTCACCATAAATAGGTCTCATCGGATGCTGCGCAAGAGGCTCCGATATCTCCAAAATATTTCTTGGACCTTTCTTTCATTCCGAGTCATTTTATAACACCAATATTTATTTACTACATGCATAACCTTGTGAAGCGTTCGTGACTCCCATTTATCCCCTTATTTGAGTAACACTCCTCACTCATTTTCAGCGAAACACAAGCAGACAATTCTGTGGTCAAAAAGTAATGGTACACATGTGCTACATGACACGCAATGTACATCTGATCGGCTTTTTCACATGCTTGGATTTCTTAACACCCAACAAGTCATACTTAGGATTACTACGGAGGGGATTCGGTACCGAAACCAGAGGTTTATTGTACCTACGCCCCAAGTGAGTCATGCCCGAGAGGAAGGACGAGGCGATAGAGGGCCGCCGAACCAAGTAGTCACGACAGTGCAGAGGGCAGGGTCCCTACTATTTACCAGTTGAAAACTACCCCGCAGGCTAGCACAACCGGCATCCCACCCAACGTGGTTCGGAAACAGCCCACCAGGTCAGCCCAGAGACCGGAAACCGTCCTACCGAAGGAGGAAGTGTTTGCCAGGAACATATCATCCTGACATGCAGCGTCGGAACACCGACCGATACTTCTAGACTGAAAGAGACCAGTAGATGATAGATGTGAAATGATAATGGAGAAGAAATGGAGGGACAGGGAATTTGGGGGATGTAATTAACTTACCCAGCTTTCGCCTGGGTACCCGGGAAAACTCCAGAACCCATGGGTCAGGTAGGTCGGCCACGGGAATCGAACTCGCGCCTCCGAATGTAGGCCACAATCTGGTGGTCTCTTTCCGGGTAGAACGGCGGTGCATGGCAGGATGATATGATCTGAGGTAAACTACTTCCTCCGGTAGGTCGGTTGCTGGTCGCCGCGCCTCTGCTGGAACCATTTCGGGATCCAGCCAGGGACCTTTGGCGCTCGGCTGCTGGGTTCCTTGCCGCCCCGCAGTAGGGGAGCGTGTCCGTTGTCCTGGCATGTCGGGGGACGTCCATATCTAAGTAAACTGTAGAGACCCTGCCCTCTGCACTGTTGTGGCTCCTTGGGTCGGCCGCCCCTGTCTCCTCTCGCCTCATCCTTCCTCCCGAGGGTGGCCCACTTGGGGACATAGGCAGTGGGCCCAGCATGATGGCCTACATACCGAATCCCCTCCGTAGGTATCCTAATCCTGGCTTGAAGGGAAAATTATACAGTGCGTTCCTTATATTGTCGGGCCGCGGAGAGCACATATGCGTGCTTTCTGCACCATCTATTACACTGAGAAGGGAAATTTCGTTCTAAAGCTTTCACGTTACTTAATCCTAAGATATAGTATAGTAACTTTCACTTTAACAACTACTAACCTTGCTTTAAGTTGTGTTGAAAATGGTGTACATCTACACTGAGACAATCCTGGCATCTTCAATAACATTTTCATTCATACGCCTAAGTTCCTCTTGCGTCATTTTTATAATTTCTGTTTTATATTGTCTTCGAGTTCGTCCACATGATGTGGAGATTGTTCCTGTAAACATATGTCTATATGGTAAGGTTTTTAGTATGTGTGTGCAGAAAAGCTCTTTGTTCAGGCGCGAAGTTTTCGGTAGGCATTGCAGTGGACTTACAAGGACAGATCTTGAATAAACGTGCACTTCTGATACGCACAATGCTCAAAACCTAGTCTTTAAATCATGAAAAGACACTAAATAAATTACTACAGTCCTACAGTACACAAGATAGCAACTGACAGTTAACCTTCACAATCACACCAGCCGTGTTGAGTGAATCTTTAACGGTAGTGAGTTACCTGAGACACCGAGGCCATGCAGTGCAAGCGAACTACACATGTACGCGAGCCATGTCCCAATTATAAATGAAACGCATGGTACATGTTCTCGGAAATCCCAGGCGACAACGCGTTTTCATCGTCTATCAGCGGAGTATCACACCTAAAATATTTTCATTGAATTCAACTCAATATTAGCTATCATATATTTTACGATTTTTTATCCTCAATCTATTAATTAATCTTTAAACAATGAAAGACCAATTCTGCAAAACACAATCTACAAAACACCTTATGCCATTAATGACTAAAATATTAAACAGTACAGTAAAACCTGCCGAAAACGGACCCCTTATATGCCGGAAACCTGAAAAAACGGAAAATAGATTTTGAAACAGAGCTATTTCCCATTTAAAATTATACTCTAAGCCTAAACTACCAAACGCGGAAACTGAATTATTTTTGGGAACCTTTTGCGTAAATAACTTGATTAAAACGGATTACTTTATGTGTAATGGGTTACAACGTACGTATTGTAAAACGTGAAATAATTTTAGGGCAACTGTGCTTGCACCGAAGTTACCTGAACTATAAAGTCATAAACTTTAATCTTTCGAGGAAACGGGAAAACAAATCATTAGCTCTTAACTCTCTTCCAACAAACATGGTAAGGGTACAACTGTTTTGCAATGTGTTCATTCTTAGTTTGTGTTACAAGTGATCAAGTACGAGTGGAAGAAAATTGTGAACTTTGGTGATTTTGACAACATAGTTTGTGCACAAATTCTGTAAAATGAGTTCTAAACATAAGACCTTATCATTGGAAGAAATAATTAAGATCATTGAAAAACTCGAAAGAACAAACGCCCAGCTAAAGAATTAACTGTGCTAATTAATGTGGGGAAAACTCAGATTTAACAGATTTCGAAAAAATAAAAATTAAAGAAGAGTGGTTAGGGCACAGCAGGGCATGTGAAAAGAATTACAAAATCTACAGAGCATGACGAAAAAATCGTGCTTTGTTCGAGTGTAATTTACGTCATATCGGACGGTAAATGAATTGGATGAAATGATGCTCAAATGAGTTCAGCGTCCATGGAGCTTAAGAGTTACCCGACATTCGTCTTTCAGGATAAGGGAAAATCCCGGAAAGCACCTTATCCAGATAACTCAACCTGACCCAGATTCAGGCCACGCCGTGGCTCACTGGTTAGACCGCTTGGCTCTCACCAAGGCGGCCGGGGTTCGATCCCAGGCGACCACAAAGTGAGATTTGTGGTGGACAACACGGCGTTGGGGCGGGTTTTCTCCGGGACTTCCGGTTTCCCCCGCCATCTCATTCCACCGGTGCTCCATCTTCAATTCATGTATCATCAGTGTCACCGCCTGCGGTGCCGTATGTAGTAAAAGCGGGCGTTAAACACTACACATAACCCAGATTCGAACTCGGGACCTCTTGAACGTGAGGCAGATACGCTACCGAGGCGGGCGGTTCTAGTGTAGTATGCGCGCTAAAGGAATTCCCATTTCTTGACCATTGCTGCAGACAAACTTTAGAGACAGCAAGAAAATTAGGCAAAGAATTTCAGAGCTTCCAATGGATGCCTCGACAGTTACAAAATCGCCATAACATGTTTGTTAAAACTAGCTTGTTACTCCACCGGTTATGCAGGTGAAATTCTCAAATTCCAGGAATATTTCATTTCAAAAACGGCTAAACAAAACCATACTTTAACTTTCCTTAAGTAAGAGACCTTCGGTTTACTTCCTTTTTATTTTTTTAAACAAATTCGCAAGTAGAATATGTTAAATGATTTTATACAAAGTAAAGATTATGTCTAGCAAACCGAAATCAAGTCAACCGATATTTTACAATCAACAACAAACTCAAAATATTTTTCCCCACACTGGTTATTTATCAAGCCAGCTCAAAATTTTGCTTTAAGAGCACAGCAAACCAGTTAGCAGCCAGGACTTCCCAATGTTAAAACTCTAGGAAGCTCAAAAATTGACCGTGCATGCTCAAAGCAGCCTCTATTGCAGGTTACAGTCTAACGGTGAGAATGCAAAAGGACATCATAATCCGTTTTCTCAGCTGCTCTCTGCACGAAACCGGAAGATCCAATGCCTCGGATATTCATTCGCCCTCCTCCAGAACCTAGAATTTCCCACTGTTGTTTTCTTTCATTGCTGCGACTACAAGAGACTCGCCTACAAACCGGTTTCAAGCCGATTAGCACGAAATTATGTAATATGATTATTTGGCAAGTGGCTTTTCTACTAACTCACTCAGATGGCTATGATTAATGCTGCAAGCTCTGTAAACGCCACTAGTAAAATATCATTACTTACTGCTACACTTAAGGGCAATTTTTTAATAAAATAAAGAGAGGGCTAGAATGAGGCTTAAGTCTTTGCTTAACGGATGACAAAAGAAATTGTGAACATTAGGAAACGGATTTGTAGGTAAATACATATTTTTATGTAATTAAATATTTTGCACAATTTAGTTATTTGTATATATTTTATGCATTTTGTGTGTGGCATGACTTTGTTCATGAGAAGAGAAGTCTTCTGCTTATTATGTAACTTTAATTTAGATTACGTTTATCAACAGCTGGCAACAATATAAACATATAGACGAAACTCGAAGGAAAGAGATTTCGATGTCAGATATTGCACAATGCACTTGAACTCAACACGACCAGTATGGGTTGCTCGTTAGTTCCTTGCGAATGACCTTCAGCAGAAATGCAGCGAGTTGGCCTACCCTTAATGAAGAGGTCAGCAAATTTTATGTTACAATAATAAACAGCTCTTCTTTCCTTTGTACCTGTTTGAGTCATTCCTATTGCTTCAGTGATTCGTGATTCATGTATATACCGAAATGCCGAAGGTAAAAAGTAGTGTTAGTTTTCGGTTGCAGCACTGCGTTAAAGAATTTACAGATACATTTAAAACAGATGGAAAAATTCTATATTGTCAGCCTTGTGGAAAGTCTATATAACAGCCAATCAACCCACCGACGTAACGCAGAATTTATTTATTTCTATGAAGCAGGTGCTTTTAAGTGAACAGATTTCTAATAGACAATGTAGATAAGGCATTTGTTGTGCACTGTAACTCCAAACAATTTCCAACTGACAAGTGACATCAGTAATCTACCAATGGCGAGTTATTAAAACAGTTCTTTTTATTACAAGTATTTCTATTACTATATAAAATGAAAGAAAATATTTTTTTCGCTTTAGTAAATTTTTTGAACGTTTTAATAAATATTTTCTTGATTTTAATACATAAAAAATAAATAAATTTAACTTTTTAGCACCTAAAAATCCCTTCCCTAGTGAGCATCCAATTACTAAGGCTTTTGGAGCTTAAAACCCTTCCCTGACATCCAAAAAAGGAAAGGGGGACAGTTACAGTAAACCATTTCTGTATCGTCTGCTTTCAAAACTGCGCCACATATTTACCTTAAGAGCTTTCTGCGGACTCTCTGCACCGGTATACTATAGAATATTGATTTTAATTAGGCAAGTAACAAAATATGCAGGTTAAAAGGTTTTTACATTTCTTTCTTTCCTCCCAAAAGCGGATTTAACTGTTTGTGTGTGTGTGTGTGTGTGTGTGTGTGTGTGTGTGTGTGTGTGTGTGTGTGTGTGTGTGTGTGTGTGTGTGTGTGTGTGTGTGTGTGTGTGTGTGTGTGTGTGTGTGCGCGTGCGCGTGCGCAATTTACATCCTCCAACGTTAAGTCATATCGGACGGTGAATAAATTGAGTGAAATGAGCTCAAATGAGTCCCGGGTCCATGGAGCTTAGTTACCCGACATTCGTCTTGAAGGATAAGGGAAAACCCCGGAAAAAACCCTACCCAGATAACTCACCCTGAGCGAGATTCGAACTCGGGACCTCTTGAACGTGAGGCAGACACGCTACCACCAATTAAAAATGCACACACTGTGTAATTCAAATATAGTATGTTTCATTAAGATTTAGCTAATGTCCAAATGAAATTTCCTAATACTATGTTCTTCCCCACCCCCGAAAAAAATGGCTGTCTTCAGTTAAAAATTATAAAATGTACATTAATAAACGTATTATGGTGCGTTTTTAAATATTGCGACATGTTAAATTATAGATGGTACTGATATCTTGTGAATGTTTCCTTGAAACTTATTTCACACCCAAATTGTGTTTAATTTGTATTTGTTTTGGGGGCATAAAAGATTATATTCTGAAAGTTAAAGCAGACGATGTTAAACAATGTTCAAGGACTAGCAGCAAAAGGTGACCACATGTACGGTATTTACTTGAGGATAATATTGGAATATAAGTTACATAAAACTTCGAAAACTGTTTTGTTCTTAACCACTGTTCAGCAGAGCAACTTCAAGCTACAGTTACCCAAGAATGCTGGTTAACTGCAATGGTGTTTTGAAGAAACAAAACAAAATCCACACACATCACAAGGTTGATAGAACTGCAGATTGCTTGGTCCGCCACTGATTACGACGGGTATAGCAGACACGAAGCTGAGATGTTAAATTTGCAGTTTCAATTCCAACTAATGGAGCCAATAAACAGGCCTGGCTGTGCTTGCTCTGGTCCACTTCAACACTTCTGTCGCACGCTGCAGTGTGTATATCAAATGTTACATGTCTTGTCACAAAAACTGACCTCAATCCGCACTTCACCCGTATAAATACTAAATAACGAATATTACTTTCTCCACCACTTTATCTATAGAACGTAAGACGAAATATCGTTACTCCCGCAAAAAATACGATGTACGAGATTTCACCGGAAAAACACATTTTCAGACCCCAAATTTATAAAAGAAATTAGTTTTAAAAAAAAAGTTCCATGCACGTGTGTAAACAGCATAATCCAAAAACGAAGTCTGATGAATACCAAACTTCGAATTTAGGCTCAATAACTTGATGACACACGAAGATTTTTAAAATCTTCCACCACAAACTCTGTTTACAGAGAACTTTTTTCCTCCTCGAAGTTTTGAATCCATTCAAATATGGCAGACACAATTTTGATCCAAATACCATTGTTTTAAGATATTTAAATCACAAATACAAGGCCACCTTGGTAGCGTAAATGGTATCATATCTGCCTCACGTTCAAGAGGTCCCGAGTTCGAATCTCGGTCAGGGCGTTACCTGGATAAGGTATTTTCCGGGGTTTTCCCTTATTCTGAAAGGTAAATGTCGGGTAACTATAAGCTCTATGGACCCTGGAATTATTTGAGTATCATTTCATTCATCGTCCGATAGGACTTAACATTGGAGGACGTAAATATAACAATAATAATCACAAAAATAACACAAATAAAATGTATATCTTGAATAATTAACTCAGCATGGTCTGTGAAGTCCTCTTAGTTCTGAAAGTTATAAAATTGGTAAAAAATTAGTGATAAAAAGCACTACTTAAAATTGTAAATCTCTTTAAAACCCAAAATTTATCATCACAAAATGTTCGAGATATCTGCTGTTATTGGTTCGAATGTTTTCAGCTGTTACTCGTGATATGGAAAGACTAAGTAATTTCCAGACCAGTTAAAAGCTAACATGGATTTTAAACATCTGAATATCGATTCGGTTTGCTCTACACAACCCACAACGAGAATTAAAGGAAGCTATTTCTGCAAATGTTTATCGAGTACAATGAAGCAGATAGGAAATAGAGAAATTACGAGGGATTATGCACTAATTGCTTTGTTTCTCAATGGTTATGTTACACTATATTATCCCCAACTTGCTACAGGCTGTTTAGTTCCGCATTGCCTTCGTTCAGTTCTACGGCCCTACAGATCTGCGTGTTACATTGTGTACGCTATTTCTTTTGCACTCAGCTGGCCTCACTATCACACATTTTGATTCTTGCTCCTTGTGTAAGATAGCATCCTTCGGAGACCCAAATATATGAGTAAGGAGCAAGATCTGGGCTTTAGGGCGGAGAGGAAGAGACTGTCCACGTAGTCAAATCTTGTAGGAGCTCTTCACTATGTGATAGATCTAACAACCCATTCGCTAGAATTATACTACTGAACGGTTTTCCTAGTGGGGAAAGTATTTGAAAATTCAAACCCGCAACAAGGAATACCTCGAAAATGACCACCATAAAAAGACAAAGTTGTCCTCCGCGATCTAGGGATAGCACGGTAGCCTCTGGTTTCCAAGGTCGCTGGTTAAACCCACCGGACGTAAAAATTCTTAGCATCGTTTTCTTCGGAAAGGAAGTAAAGACAGTGGTCCCATGTCATACATTTCCGGCACGCAAAAAAACCTCAAATCTGATAAAGGGGCCTCTGAGCACAATTAAGTAATCTTTCACACCCAATATAGAATATGACGCTGAGACTCACAGCAGTTCTAGAGCGTCCATAATTTAAAAAGGAAAAAAAAAAAAAAAACACACACACACACACACGCGCACGCACGCACGCACACACACACACACACACACACACAAAATAAAATTAGACAAATCGTGAGCCTTAAAAAGATTTTTTTTTTTTTGTGCAGCAAAGTTTTGTCTATCTTTTACTGTTTATCAGTTATGCAAAAGTTACGCAGAACGAAAAACATTTCAGAATTTTTACCAGAACATTAAAGATATACATTTTGCATATATATAATAACATATGTTATTCTAGTCAAAACCGTTACAACCTTAGAGAAAATGAAAGTTTCCGAAAATTTTTCCATGTAAAGTGTAGTTTGGGTCAAAAGAATTTCTGAATATCTTCGCATTGAATTTTCTTGAGTTATGCTGTTGACACATACGCAAGCGCGAACGCGAGCACCGTCGCGGACCTTCCACTATCAAATTTTTTTTCGGGGAACCTCAAAGCGTGTATTTTCGATGAAATCTCATTATCGAATTCTTTTGGTGGACTGCAATACCTACGTGGAGAGAAAGTAAGGCCACAATCCTTAATTGGATTCCATAACCTTTAATCTCGCCTCTGTGGTATGGAGGTAGCGTGTCTCACACTTAAGAGGCCCCCAGTTCGAATTTCGGTCAGGGTCAATTACCTGTATAAGATTTTTTCGATGTTTTACCTTATCCTGAAAGATGAATGTCGGGTAACTTTAAGCTCTATTGACCCTGGGTTCGTTTGAGCATTTCACCCATCTCATTCAACGTCAATATAACTTACATTGGACGTTAAAAAAATCCTATCATCATCTACGTTAGGCTTCTGAATGCATATTAATGATAATATCCCCCTTAAATCCAAAAGTTAAATATATCTAACACTGCTAAAGCACAACAAGACGGCGGATCACTTCATTTGCCGTCAGTCTGCGGTTGCACTTTAATGAGATTTTCCTAAACATGTGCATTTGAAGGGGATCGAAACCCAGATCTCACGATACCAGACTACAGTCATTTAAATTGAAAAACGATACGAGCTTTTTGTTCATCGTGGATATTATACACTGCTACTCAATTCTGAAAACTCATTTCGGAATAATTACCAGTCACACTATCCAATATCAAAATAAGTATAAAAAAGTGGATAGCTGTAATTAGAAAAACGATACACAAAGTTCAATCAGAAATACGTCTCTGTGGTAGTGCTATTAATTCACGCAGAGCGTGCTTAATTAATATTTCAGTTCTGCCGTGTTATAACACAACCGATTATGACGTTTGATTCAAACCATTTAAAACATGTATAATAGACTTAAACTGAATTTCAAATATCTGTAGGTATCTGAAATATCAGATGACTGAAATGCAAATAGTGGTCTCAAGTTAGATTATAGTAATATATCAGTTACTTCTGATAGGAAACTATAGCCATTTTTTATCTAAATAATGCGCTCAAACGTTGTCATGTCGGATGATGAATAAAACGGGCGCTCCTAGGGTCCATGGAGCTTAAGAGTTATCTAACATTCATTTTTCAGGTTAAGGGGAAATTCCGGGAAACCCCTTATCCAGATAACTCACCCTGGCCGATATTCGAACTCGGGACTACTTGAAAGTGAAGCACATACGCTACCACCCACGCTACAGAGGTAAACAAAAAGTTGTTAAATTATTACATTAATAAAGGATAATTATTAGAATAACTAATACCTCTTTATTCCTCATATAACTTAAATATTCTATTTTTAATGTCCTACCTCGTGGCACAGTGAGCTAGAGCATGGAGCTCTCTTTCCCGGCCACGAATTCGATCTCATACAAGGAGGGGATGCAGATTTCATCTCTGGGGTATAAGAGCGACATCATGAGGAAAGTGAGGCGCTGCGATAGGCAGCGCTCCCGGTGCCCGCCTCTATAGCGTAGGTGGTAGCATGTCTGCCTCACGTTCAAGAGGTCCCGAGTTCGAATCTCGGTCAGATAGAGGCATTTGGATGTTTTTTCGGTATTTTTCCTTAATTGAAAGATGAAAGTCGGGTAACAGAGCTGTATCGACCCTGGTCTCATTTAAATATCATTTCATCAACTTCATTCGCTGTCCGATGACATTACAGGAAACTGACTTAAAAACAATAAACACGCGTTCCCGGCCAAGAAAATCAACATTCAGGCTGGGATGTGTGATACTGGCCATATCACCTCACCGTAGCGGTTGGATGATATTCCACTTCTGCCACGTGAGTGTGAGGCCGGTAGTCAGGTTGGTAGGTCAAGGCTCGTCAGGTCTGTAGCGTGATTAGATTATTATTGGAGACATAAAGCCATCCTAAGCCATAATAGAATAGGCGAATCCAAGTTCATTTACAATACTTCGCACCTCAAGTGGAATCGCCATTTTCTTTTGGTGTTTCGAAGTGACAGCAATCTTTCGAATGTATCCTCTTTATTACTTTGGGCTTTGACTTTAATTTTACATTCGATATCATTACTTATATGAACTTCACAAATTAAGTTACATAAGACTTTTTCAAGTTAATAGAAAGCAAAATCGAATAGTTTTCTATGTAATTAAGAAAGGCTTAAAGTTAACTAAATAAAATGACTTCACACCACCGAATATAGTGTTATACTAGTGACAAGACGTGCCAGTATTTGTATACTAAATGCATGACCTTTTTATGTAATTAAGGTGAGCAAAAATCGTATACTTTATAAGTAACACATTCACACATAATTTGAGTACTGTTTGATAATGCATACAAATGGATATTCCAGTCTTGAAGACTAGGAAAATCTGGAGAGGAAAAAGCAATCAAAGAGGATGGTGCTGGAGAGATTTGAACCGCAGGCTCTTTCAGGCGCGTCAATACCTTAACGACAACGGCTATCCGTGACGGTAAAAATAATCTGAAACGCGATAAGGTAACCCCTAGCATTATTTTTCTTCAAACGTTAAATTAACAATTTATTTAATTTTCAGTCAATCGAAAACATACTATGATTGAATTTTACTTTAGAACCCAATTACATGAAACATTTAACCAATAACCGTGGGAGCCAGAAGACGAGGAACTGAATTCCTGGAGCAGATAACCGACAAAAAGAAAACGATAAAACATTTCCCCCCTCATCTTTAAGATGACAGCCTTGCTTATATTAATATTATGTCATATAATTGTTTTATAATTGTTTTATGAACAGTGGGTATTTCTGTAGAAAGAATTTTTAGCATAACTAAAGCAGTGCTTTCTCAAGAAAAGAGCTAAGATTAATTATGACCTTTTCAATATATGAAACCGTTTTGCAATCATTTTGAAAGATAAGCGTACGGCACTTACTATGTACGTATTAGTTTAAGAAAATGTAACATGTTTACTTGTAATTAAATGTAATCCGGTTCAATTTCTTTTTCCAAGTATAGTTAACAATAATTACTAAGGACTCAAATGTTAAATATTTTGTTTGTTACCGACGCCGTCAATTGTCAGGACCTTGTCAGCGCCGCCGGTATCTAAACTAAATCTACTTATAATGGCGATGTGGTTTTAAGCACAATTAAAAAGCATCGGTCTGGGCCGGCTGCAACCTGCAACCTTGAGAATAATAGGCCACCGCCTAACCAACTGAGCCACCCAAACCGACTACAAGGACTCGGATATTTAGACCATCTTTTTCATGTTAGTAAGAAAATGCTCGGCTACTTCGTGGAAATTAATTGTTCTTTCACACTGGCCGTGTGTAGGCTAAAGTATGGAAAGATAGTCAGACTGAAAAATTCAATGCCATAGCCGGGATTTGAACCACGGAACTTCTGGTTGCCGTCCAGCCGCTCTAATCATTGAGCTACTATGGCCAACGTGTTTTAAGCCCACTATTCCTATTGAACCTATAAATTATCGTTAAATTTGATACGGATCTTCAAGAGCTAAAACAATCTTGATTAGGTATAGCATGGTTCGGAAGGGCCCCTGACGTGGCTCCACCTCTGACAGGAAGGAGGGTGAGGCGAGAGGAGACAAAGGACAGTCGCAACTATTAAACACGACAGAGAAGAGAGCGCGTTCTTCAAATTTAGACTACCCGGTTGCAGCTCGTACAACCTGCCCCCCTCCGCTTCATCCACTTCCACGATTTAGGCCTTTGTTCTGTTTCTACGTCAAGAGATCGAGTTTATCCATCTGGTGCATGGACGTCCAACTCTTCTTCTGCATTGAGGTTGGTAATGAAGTAATGTCTATGGTAATCTATTTTGTGGCATCCTTTCTATGTATTCTAACCAGTTATTTTATTTATTCTGTCGTTTAAGTTAAATATGTTTAATTCTGTTCTAATGTCCTCATTATGTCCTATCTAAAAGTGTATATCTTGCTAGATAATGTAAGAATTTCATTTTGGCTGATTCTATCTTTCTTCTATCTGATCTTATAAGTGCCCCATTCTCACAGGCATAAGTTAACATGGGAACTGCCATAGTTTTATAGAATTTTGAGTTGCTTTTAATGTTTTATTTCTCAATGTTCTTGTTCCACACATACTATAGAATCTGCAGTAGGACACATTAAACCCCAGATAGTGAAAATTACTTACCTGTTCTATTTTATTATTTATTACTATTTTACATCTTAAGTGGTTTGTTCCTTGGAATTCCATCACATCTGTTTTCGTCTCTGAAATTCTCATGTTATAATTGCTGGCTATTCCTTCTAATCTGTGTCCTGCTATTTGTAGTTCACACTCTGTATTGTTAAATACTATTTATCGGCTCCCCTCTCCTTGTAGTCTTATAAATCTCACCGAGCGGGCCGACACTCAGAAACCACCCCTAATCCGGGGTTTATGGTTTATCTCCCTTTTATGTAACGTCAAGGTTTCCCCAACATAACATTGAAACAGCTCAGCAGGATTAGGTGAAATGAAAATTGAAGTGAAATGGAGGAACAGAAAATTCGGAGAATTTCTCAGCATTCGTCAAGCGACCTTGCCTTTATTAAAATGAAATAAAAAAAATTCTTTTGTTTTTCAATTATTTCAATATTTAAGATATTCGTAATAATCCACTGATTTTTTTTTATTTATTTAATGTGAAAATTACAGGTTTCACCAATTACAATGTTCACTATAAAGCTACAATATGAACAAAATGTATCAACACAAAATTAATCACACAGAACAAATGATAACAAAAGCAAACACAAATACAAACACAAACAAGTTGGCAACTTTGGTTCACATATACAGTCCGTCAGTCATTCTAGTATTGGTAATAAATAATCACAGGATAAAGCAAAGTTTCTAACTTCCATACTAAATATATCAATGTTTAAGGGATGTATTTTATTGCATAATGACTGCATTCTATGCATTGGTGAATATTATATGAATCAGTATTAACCTTCCGAGGAACAAAAATATTTGGAACGTAAAAACGTATTGTCTTAGGTTGGAGTCATCAATGATATTATGAAGAAATTTGTAAAGGAAAGGCAACAACTGACAATTTCTCCTATATGATAGACTTCTTAAGTCGAATAAATGAAGCAATAAGTCATATGATATGAACATAGGAAAATAATGAAAAGTTTTGAAAAACACATATCTTAGAAATTTGTATTGAATAACTTCTATAAGTTTAATAAATTTGGCGAAATAAGGACTCCATACTAGTGAAGCATATTCGAGTCTGGTTCTTATAAATGAATTATATAATGTAACAAAAAGTCTAATATCGTTGAAGTTGGATGAGTTACGAATAATGAATCCCAGATTTCTATAAGCTACACTGAGTACTGTGTTGATGTGTTTATTAAATGATAGATCCTTATTACAAATAACTCTTAAATCAGTTGTTTCTAACATTTTTAAATTAACTTTATTTTATAGTCAAAATTTTACACCTCTAAGCACGTTAACCTGCTAAAGAGTTATTCACAACTTTCTAGGAAGTTGCTGACAGAATGTAATACAAGTTACTTCCACCCAGCGTTTTGATTCTCGTCAAAAATTGCGATAAATTATTTTACTAAACTTCTACCGTGAATATAACCGTTATTGCATTGTATTCTAATTGCTGCATGGAGCTAACAGCCCACAAAGGAATGAATGAATAAATAAATAAAATTAATAAATCGATAAGAAGTGGACTGGAAAGACAATTTAGTAGTAACAGAAAACAACTTTTGTCGGCCTGTATAAAAAAAAACAAGTACAGCTAAATAGCTACCTTCTGTTTGAGAATAGGAATAACGTTCATAATAAGCTTCATTAATTGCACGAATAAAATCATACAATTCGAGCTATATTCATGAAATGGGATTATATATAGTGTCGATAACTATAATTATGAACGTCAGCATAGCATTTCAACTGGGTGAGCACATGAAGTAGAAAATGAAAACGACTTAGAGCCTAGCACATTTGGCTGCACTGAGTAAAAACAACTGTACGTCAAAGTGACGGTAAAATGGTAGGGTACATAGCAGGTTTAAAAGCAATTCAATCACAGATTGGTCTCTTGATATGAGGATTGAGCTTTTGTCACATCTACAAAAAAGAGTCAGGTCAGAGGTATATTCCATTCATGTTCTAAAATATAAACATATTTAAAGAGTAAATGTACATAATGTAACAAGTTTGTATACAACTAAATGTGACACGAATGGTCATAATTTATTTCCATAGAAGCAATAATGGTTTTAGTTTCATTAAATTTTATTTAATGCTTGGCTAGACATGCTACGTTACTCAAATATGACACAATGGCACTGAAAATAAATACCTTACCTTCAAAACTGTTCAGATTCAGGACTATTAACAAACTGAGCTTATGAACATCCGTCGTCACAAAGATCTACATTGCACTATTATATCCAGAAGTGTATAATAAACAAAAACAGGCAGCCTCAGGGAATTCCTGCTCCTATTGCGGAACAGTGAGTGAACCAGAAGACGTTTACATAATTTATTTTCAAATTTACGCGCACGTCACTCCGTACTACAACCTAAGAACATGTATAAAGTGACATGGCATGTCACGCAATTCTATAATAAAGGAGCAAGAGAATGTGGAGTCTGAGAATACAGAAAAGCAAATCCACGATCCTAAATAGGAGTAATTTACTGTTACGACATCGCTGTTGATCCAACAGAGAACCACTATTCTGTTTCATTTTAAGCATCAAGGATCAGTCGCCCACCTTGAGCAAGTTATAATGTTCACTCTTAACTGGATTCTACTGCATTCGCTCGGTAAACTGCTGTCTCCTTACATACGTTGTTAGTATCACGTTTGCGGTTTATATCCCGACACCTGCGTATCAACGGACATACATCTCTGAAAAGTTGGTGCATTCATACTTACCCCAAATTTCACCACTCGTGTCATTATAAGTTTAGGGGACAACTCATTACAGGGACGTGGTGTATCGTCCATTTTATGAGACTGGCATTCGCAACAAAGGTGCTCATAGCAGTACCAGGTCTTATCACGTGATTTACTTCACGTGGGGAAAATATTCTGATCTGTTTGGCTTAAGTCAGACATGAATCGATACCTACAGACTGGAGTAGAGTTCATTGGTATCACGCTTCCATCCTTCAGGAATTGATTCATATCTAACAGATATCAGAATATCTTCCACACGTGGAGTAAATCACGTGATAGGAGCTGCTTCCGCTTTGCTGCTGTGAACACCTTAGTTATGTCAGTCTAATTATAAAATGGACTACACACGCTACTGACATCACAGGAGGTTATTTCTAATGTTACATTCACATGGCTTTCTCTAGCGGCCATCATTTCCTTATATAGCTTTTTCTTACAAAATTCTTTATTCCACCCAAAATTTCGATTCCAAGATTTCACCGAAAATACATGTTTTGAGGTCACCTGAAGAAACAGTTTTAGAGAACTCAGCACAGCTCAGGAACGAGAGGTCAGTTACATACCAAACTTTATTTTAGAATGCATTATATTACAAGAATGCGACACGAATATTTTCAAGAAAATCTTTTTTTCTCTCTCTTCTTCTTCTTCTACTTCACGGCTAGGACTTTTCAATCCGTTCGGGCTCCAATTTGGTTTGCCCATCTTTTCTTCGGGCTTCCCTGGTTTTGTTTTACCTTTGGGTTAATAGTTTGTGGCAATTTTAAGTATTCTATTGTTATTCATTATTTGATCATGCTTTTCCCAAGGATTTCAGTAATTAGCAATGCCTTATTCCTTATACTTTTAATTCCTTCCTAACATCTTGACTCCGTTTTTCGTGTTTTTAGTGTAACCAGATATTGCTCTTAAAAGTACATGACCAATGTCTGTATTCTAATACTATTTCTTTTGTTAAGGTTCATGTTTCTGATTCGTATATTAGAGTAAGTACTGCCATTGATTTGTACAATATTACTATAGAGTCTTTACGGACGTTATTTTTTAATGTGCCTCTTATATAATTAAATTTATTTATTTTTTCTATTACATCAGTTTCTCCCTGGTATTTACATCCTAAATACTTGAGTGTGGTACCTGATCTATTATTACATGGGCTAACACTATTTTTTATCTAACTAGGTTCATTCATCTAAAATCCATAATTTTGGACTTAATTGCTGATATTTTCATTCCATATTCAATAGCAATTTCATTTAAAATTGTAGCATTTTCTGTTGGCCATCTTCATTTGTGGTCATTACAATGTGATCATCTGTATATAACTAGTTTTAAGCTTAACTACTGAAACATTAATTCCTCCATTAACTTCATTCTTACTATTTCGTCTACTATTTCCAAATTCTTACTATTTCGGAAACATGCAAATTAAAAAGCGTGGCTGATAGACAACCTCGTCTTACTCTACTCTACTATCACTGGTTCTCTTTCATTTATTTTTATTTTTGTAAATCCTCCCACCACAAACTATCCTTTACATGGAAACTTTTTTTTAAAAAACTATTATTTTTCTCATTAATAGTTCTTAGGAATAATGTACTTTCACAATAAAAAAAACACATCTTAAATTTTCTAGGAAAAGCCTCTGATGTCATCTTCATTCTGAATGACATTGTGTAACTGGTAAACCGTTAATCTCAATAGATTTAGATTAGCAGACAATTTATATCACGTCGTTAGTTATTTAAAAAATATGTGCTGCACTCACGTGACTTTCTCTACTCTTGTACAGTATATTTTTTCAAATGTTTATTCCTCTATCTACTTCATGTAAATTGAGAAACATTACAGAAAGTATTTTTCTGCACATTTCGTTGCAGATACAACGGAAATAAGACAACACAGTACGCTTTAAGCGATAGCTAAATCTCTTAACAGCTGTTTGCTATGTGATGGCTTTCAAATTCCTCTCTCTTAGTGTAGCCAGGTCACGACACAGACAATAACGACTTCCTGTATTTTTTTTTTGGGGGGGGGGGAGGTAATGTTTAACGCCCGTAAGATGGAATACCGGTGGAATGAGATTGCGAGGGAAACCCGCCCCTACGTCACTTTGTCTGCCACAAATCTCACATGCGTTCGACTGGGATCGAATCCGGGTCGCTTTGGTGAGAGTCGAGTGGTCTAACCACTCGGCCACGGCGCGGCACCGACTTTATGTTTGAGCAAAGTTTACATTCAAACCGATAACAAGGAATATCTCGAGGAAAAAAAAAAAAAATACTACGCAGAAACTGGATAATTTAACGGGATTTAAATTTTTTGTCTAGTAAGATTTTGTCTATTTCTTGCGGTTTACCACTTACACACGTCACCTAGAAGAAAGAGGACTTCACAGTCCATTCTCAAAAAATTTAAGATACACATTTGTCATGGAAATATCTTATACGCATGGTCGTTCAATAACCATTTGAGCTATTTTTTGAGAAAATCAAAATTTTCGAAAATGTATCCATGTAAAAGGTAGTTTGGGGAAGATAGATTTTGTTGAAATGCACAGTGCTGCGGCTTTAGAAGACGAGCTTTTAACCAACTGTTCGCTAATGAGCTATGCTTTCACAGAGATATACACGAATTGTTTTCTAAATTTTTTTATTAATTAGGGTACCTCAAAACATGCATTTAAAGTGTAATATCGGTATCGAATTTTTCGGTGGAATGCAATACTTTCTCTACCATGATACATAATTATGGCTCCATTAAATAAACTATAATCAATAATAAAACTAATAAATGAAGAAGTAGTCATAACTGACAAATGATCCACAAAGAATAAGGTACAAAGAAAAACAGAGTCGTTCTTCATTAAATACTAATATTTAGCTAAGTGGTTAAGGGGTTGTAGGTTTGTCAATACATTAAAGGTAGATCTTTGCTCAGGTATGAGGACATTAAGTACGACAATTAGCGAGATCTGGGTTTTCAAGCCAATTCACAAAATTAGCTCAGAAGTTTACGGGAGTGAAGAGATGTGTAGCTATGTAAGATTGTCGAACTAGATACCGCAGTGTGACTTGGGAATCTTGGAACTTGAGGTACAATTTTCCAGGCGGATTTATAAACAGACATTTCGAGTTGAAAGCAGCAGATATTAGAAAAGTAGAAATTTAACCACATAGGATTATGAGCCAGGAATGGAGTTTCTTACATTCATTACAAAGTGGAATTTATTAAGGGAATGTTAAATCTATTAGCGCTCTTAGGCATCATTTAAGACAACTCTGGTCCGATCGCTGGAAGGCGGATTCGGAGTCATTCTTGCCTCAATGGCAAAACCACGTACTATCTCCTGGTGGAGGACCCAGCGTCTTGGTTCAAAATATTGCCACCTATTATTTTGTTATACAATAATTCACTGGCTAATAAGGTTTTTGCCACATGGGTGAAAATTGACATTTTAGGTTCAGTTTTATGAACAATTAACAAATATGAGCCTTAAAATGTTCCTACACCCACAATTTTCTTAAATCACTGAAATATAAACACAGTAAAAATTGTCAAAAATCCAGGTAAGTAAACTATGGACCTTTGAACGCCCCAGATGCTCTCTAAACCAGCTTTCACAAATGTTTTCAAAGTTTAGGGTTCATACTTAAGAATAACAACCTAGTTCAGTCCAGTCTATTAGGTATGATTAATTACGGCAAGTACAGCTGGCATATATGTGGAGATTTGAAGGTAATTGCAATTTTATTAGGACTTCAAGTGGGATTTACAAAGTACTGCTGCTTTCTACGCTTGTGGTATCGTACGGACACTGGATCACACTACGGTGAGTGGGCTCTAAGAGAAAGTCATACACCCGTACAATGTCAAGTATGTATCATTAGTAAATCCAAATAAAGTAATACTACCTCCTCTCCATATAAAATTAGGCCTAATGCAGAACTTTGCTAAGGCTATGGACAAAAATGGAGAAGCGTTTGCATACCTCAGAAGCCTGTTTCCGAAACTCAGCGATGCTAAAATAAAAGAGGGAATATTCGTTGGCTCCCAAATTAGGAGGATTTTGAAAGATGAAAATTCCGAATAAAAGTTAAGTAAAAATCAACTAGCTGTACGGAAAGCTTTTCAGGAAGTGGTAAAAGGATTCCTTGGAAACAATGAGACAGAAAATTACCGAAAATAGTTCAAGAACTTCTAAACAGTTAGCAAAAGCTAGGATGTAGGATGTCCCGCAAAATTACCGAGCCGGATGGCTCAAGCGCTTTCGTCTGTCGCCCTCATTCGAAAGGCCCGGATTCCCTGGCCGACCCACCTGACTCATGGGTTTTTACGGGGGTTTTCCCGGGTCACTAGGCGAATGCTGGGTAGGTTAATTACATCCCCCGAGTTTCCTGACCCCCCCCCCCCAATTCATCTCCATTATAATTTCATATCATCTCTCATCTGGTGGTTTCTTTCAGGGTAGAAGTATCGGCGGGAGTCTCGGCGATGCATGGCGAGATGATATGCTCTGAGGAAATCGTTTTCCCCTCCGGCGGGATGGACTTCGGTCTCCGAGCCGGCCTAGTGGGCCGATTCAGCAGCGCGGCAGGCGGAATGCCGTTTGTGCAGGAATGCCGTTTGTGCAGGCCTGCCTGGAGAATCCTGCTCTGGGGACGCGGCCTCCGGTCTCCGAACCGGCCTCGTGACTATTTCGGAGCCACGGTAGGTGAAATGACGAGTGTCTTAAACCCACCACCGGGGAGGCTGTATGGTAAAGTGTAGGGACCTCGCCCTCTGTACTGTAGTGACCCAGTGACTCCTTGGGGTCGGCCGCCCTCTATCTCCTCTCATCTCATCCTCCCTCTCGGGTGTGCTCCACTTGGGGCATAGGTATAAAAGAGCAGTCTGGTCGAGGTGCCGAATCCCTTCCGAACAAACCAATACAATTCCGCAAAATTCACTTTCTCCATTCACATTTGAATTTTTTCACAGAAAACTTGGAATATGCGAGTGAAAAACACGGTGAAAGTTTCAAAGATATTCAGAAGATGGAACACAGATACCAGGGTAGATAGGATCCCAGTATGATGGGCGACTAATGCAAGTTTTTAGAGAACGCGACACGGCTACAAAAGGAGGAAATAAAGCCGTAGGAGCTAAAAAATAACTCTCGTGTTTAAAATACATTTTATTATAGCTGCATGTACCAGTGGTTTATGTTATATTTGTTTTTGTTTAATTGTGATGCTATTTTGCTTGTGCTTTTTAGGCGCCTTTTCATGTTTCTTAGATAAAGCAAGTTCTAAAAATAAAATAAGAACTATGTAAAACTACAGCATTTTATGCACAGGGTGAACAGTGTTCAATGAATATTCATCACGTTATTAGAATCATATACTAACAAAGGGAAATATTTTGTCGTTGTGAGAATTCATCACAGCTCTGTTACACAAAAATGTTACGTATTACATAACTTTTGTCATTTTCGTATTTAGTAGCTTCGATTTAGTTGAAGTTGTTTGTTCACGCGGCAGATGAAAAGTTGAAATTTGTTGACTAATTATTACAGGGATCATACTTTAGCGCTGGACATTTGTAAAGTTTATTAAAAGTTTCTTAATCAGAACAAGTTATATCCTTCCTTTGAAAAATACTCACCCACGCAGGTTTCTCGTATCTGGAGCAGACAGCCGGAATTGACGTCCCATCGTGAAGCAAATCACAATATCTTGAAATTATTGTGTACGTGGTAGAGAAATAAAGTGCTGATAAGTTTTAATCAAAATAGTGTAATTGAAAATAACTCCCTTAATGAACAAACTCTTTCTATAAATCATTCCTTTTATTAACATCCTGTAAAAATATCAGTCTGATATCTTAAGTAGTTTGAGAAGAGCTACGAATTCATCACATTTAACAGAAGCCTGATAGGACTTTTAACCTCATCTTAAGTTTTTTTTTTTTTTTTTTTTTTTTTTTTTAACTCCTCCAACATAAGTGACAACGGACGATAAATGCAATGGGTGAAATGATCTCAAATGGGTTCTAAGGGCCCTTAGAGCTTAGTGTTCCACGACATTCAGCTTTAAGGATAACGGAAAAGCCTTATTTAGGTAACTCATCCTCTGAGATCTCTTGACCGTAAGGCAGACACGCTACTACCTACGTCACAAAGGCATGCTCACCTTAGTCGAATAATCCCTTGTTACAAATCGTAAGATAAATGGAGCAGGGGTAGTTTGCCTTCTGATGTGGAATGTCTAAGTTGGAATCCTTAGGTAGATAAATATTTTTCAGCGTTTTCCTAATTCTCATACAACAGTTAATGCCCGATTTCACCAACAGATGTTAAAATCGACGTTAACAAATGTAACGTAACAATTGTTACAGCGCTAACAAAAGTGTTAAAATTCATGCATTTCACCAACTTGTTTTCTGAAAGTGTTAACAAACACGTGTTAACGTCGAGATACTTTACAGATATAGAACGCCTGTAGAATAATCGTGTTATGTTCTGAACGTACTGCGATGCGATGTCGTTTACACCACACAGCTGAAAAAATGGCAGGTGAACAAAATACGAAGCGACTTCGTCAATATTAAATTCAGAATGACGTGCGAAGGACAGAAGTGACGAGAGACTTGAATGTTTCAAGACGGGAAGTGAACAGTGTATTATCCACAGAATTCAGTGAATTATAAAATCGCAAGGTCATTAATACTTGAAGCAAAGGTGAGATCGGCATATTCCTATTCGATACATGTTCTAACCTCTCTTGTACTTCCCCAGTAACCTTTATAAAAACTTGTTTCGACAGAAAATCTTCTTTTGATAGATACTAAAAATCATTTGTCCTCATAAGCCGTTCTCTATTACGAATGCCATTTAGACGGTCTAAATATAGCAAATCGACATCAAAGGCTGGGTTCACGCCCGCCATCTTGACAATTCTACAATTGTTAACGACTTAACAGAAATATGACTTGTTAGTTTAACAACAGATTTAACACGAGTGTTAAGCTAACACTTGTTGGTGAAATACAATTTTTGTTATAACTATTTCTAAACAGACTAACAACCGTATTAAGTCTTAATAGCATCTGCTCGTTAAATCGGGCATACATCTCATCTCATAGGACTCCGAACTCATTTTAACGTCCTTATACCCATTTCATACAGTCCAGATGGACCCGAGTTGTAAATGTGACGTTGATTCATGTACACAAATCAGAAACTGATTTCGAAATTAAGCAACTGGCGGGAAGAAGAGTATAGAACTCTTAAAATATGGCTGAAGATAATTAAAACTTAAAAGAGTAGCGGCAAATATATTGAATTCCTACGGTAATGGTTATCCGCTATTCAGCTGTTACTTTATTCCTCGCAACATCTCTGCTTTTTGGGATATACCGTCTACCACCTGAATGATCCGAGAACGACCTTGTATTAAACATTTAAACAACGAAATGTCATGTTTTAATGTATTATACAAAGGCATTTAACAGTCAAAGACCTGAGTCTAATAAAATGAACTTCGGAAACGTTGGATGGTTCATTCATCGAGCTCGAAACACCAAAAAAGAACGCAGCTCGAAAACAGAATTGCAAGACACAGATTATTTAAGCAATAATTAATGAACCAACGGGAAAGGGAAATTAAGGTCGGCCAAAACATGATGCGTCGATGAGGTCTAAGGCAAATCCCCGAGGCTGAAAAGTACATTACTTGTTTCGTTTACGTTGCGTATAATATTGTTAGCTTTGCTGAATGTATCAGCTTTTGGATTTCAATGACCACAGGATGGGGAAAACCGGAAATGCGGCATTCCAAATAATTTTGCTCAACACCATACAATTCACCCAAAAGGAGACGAAACATTTTTGTAAAAACATGCATCAAGACATTACACTTATTTGCCAATTATGGCCTAATTAGGAGCGGAAAGACATGTTCGTGATGAAAATGCCACGAAAAAAAAAATCTCACATCCCACCAATACGTACAAGCTTTTCTTTACATACCATAACGGAACTTGAGTGTGTGTGTAGGTGTGTGTGTGTGTGTGTGTGTGTGTGTGTGTGTGTGTGTGTGTGTGTGTGTGTGTGTGTGTGTGTGTGTAACGACCGCGTTTACTACATATGGCACTGCAGGCGGTGATACTGATGATACATAGATGAAGATGGAGCACCGGTGGTGAGACGGCGGGGGAAACCGGAGATCCCGGAGGAACCTCGCCCCAGCACCGTGTTGTCCATCACAATTCTCACTTTGCGGTCCCCTGGGCTCGGACCTGGGCCGCCTTGGTGAGAGCCAAGCGGTCTAACCACTCAACCACTGCGCGGCCCGATGGAACTCTATAACAAACAGTTTTGTGAAATAAACAAATATTGGGATATTTAATTTTAGGGCTCGTATTAAGCGTACACAATTAAATAAGACTACGGTGTCTTAAAAACGAAGTTTTGAGTTAAGACACCAAATTTAAAAAAAAAATGCATTTCGCGCTTGAATTTTTTGTGGTTTAAATAGTACTTTAGTGCCACTGTTGTCACAATTATTGAATTGCTGATTTAAAAAACGCTAGCTGCTGACTGATAAACACCCAATATGTTATTTCCGCAAACCAGCAGTCTAGGAGCGTTCTGTTAAACTGTATTTCTCTTTCTCGCTTTCTCTATGTTCACAACAGGAATTGTTCTAGTTTGAGACAGATTATCCCGGACAGTCCCTTCTGTATAAACGTTATCATATGCACTGACAACAATGAAGCCTGCTAAAGTAGTTCTTGACTTTCGGTCTGCGTTTATCACAAATTGCATAAAGGAAATGACACATATGAATTGCAAGAACCTTTCTTTTAGTGACAAATCAGCTGCGTCAATATAAACCTTCCAGCACAACGAAACAAGCCAGTTTCTGGACTGTTCTGCGTTTATTTCAATTCCAATGTTTATAACACATCAACGGAGCGATTAAAATGCAGGATTGAAATTTCACTTACGAAGATTGAGTTTTTATTTTTGGACGCTGTTTAACTGCTGTGGTTCCCAGTGTACCATTCACAGCCGACCCTCGTAGCCGTGGTCGCTGGAGCGTATGTCTCTAGCGTTCTGCCACGTAGGGAGTCGCGGCATCAGTCCCACCTTGGGCATGGATGTTTGTGTGTACTACGTATAGGTGTAAAAATACAGAAAAACAGAACACTAAAGCAATATAAAAGTAAAACCGGAGAAAAAAGGAAATATTTATTTATTTACTTAAATTAGAGAGAAAAAATCGTTATTCAGCGTGGGTCTCAATCAGACTAGAGGTTCTTTCACGTGCCGTAAACCTACGACACGGGACTAACGGCTTTACTTCTCTTCCGAAGGAAGTAATGCTAAATATTTTTTAACGCTGCTAGGTTTGGACCGGACCTCGGGAACCAGATGCTAGCATATTATCCCAAAGACCACGAAGGACATTTCACGGCATAGAATAATACAGGCTGCTTTCACAGGGTGCTTCGTTTATAAAAATAAGGTTATTACTGAGCACAGACTCAGTCACGAGCCACCACAGTTTGCCTTACGTAGGGCGGAATTCATGTTCTCGCACACTTATCTTGCTATTTTACTATAACTGCATTATACTAAAACAAAGCCATTTTAAAAATTATGATATAATAATAATAATAATAATAATAATAATAATAATAATAATAATAATAATAATAATAATAATAATAATAATAATAATAATAATAATAATAATAATAATAATAATAATAATGTGATAGAGTCCTTAGCTGAAAAGTAGCAAGTTAACACCAAAGTTCCTGATTGACAAAGAATTACTCAGGAACAACAATCACGTCATGCGAAGCCTCTACGCCAAGTTGGATCAGCGAGTTCGATTGCCGGCTAGGTTCGGGTATTATTCTTTAATTACAGTTATTTTACATAATTTGCAGTGTCAAGAAATCGAATCACGTTATTGTTTGTAATCGAGGTGTGTATAGACACGAAATACTAAAAATTACGAATTAAATTTCTCTCATCATGGCCTTTTAAATCTACATGCAAGAACTGCAGCCTAAGAATGTTTTGATTTAATACTGCTATATGTTATTAAATAACATTTACGATGTTGTAACTAGTTGCACTTCAATCTAGCGAATAACCAAAGGAGGGATGGAAAAAGAGATTTTAACTCCCTCCCAAAGGTATATCATTATGTTTAATAATATTTGACGTTATTCACTATTAATCTTATAATATCTAAATAAAAAATCTGGTAGCCAAATTCGGGATTTTTTTTTTTTTCATTTTTAATGCGCACAAAGAACAAACAATATTATGACCGTACGTAATCTGGTGTTTTTTTTTTTTGGGGGGGGGGAGATGTTTCGTTTTATTACATGTATAAATTTTGTAAAGCTCAACCAATTTTTCAACTCTTCGTCTATGGGTTTAAAAATGTATTTAACCAACACTTAGTAGAACATGTTTACTATAATATCCGAAACTGCGGAGAAAATAAGTTTTGACTTGGAGGGAGAAAGAAAAAGGCAAAACTTACAAAGTAACACTTTCATTGAATTTGTTTAAGGGGACACTAACTTGTATTTTGGGGGTAATATTACTGACACTTTCTGAGCACTTTGATATATAGTTTAGTGTGAGGAACGCATTACAAATATTTTAAATATATTTTTGAAAATTCTGCTGCATAGAATCCTCATTTTCATCATTTCAAAGCGAAAAAAAAAAAAACGTTTGAACCAATTGGACTAAAAATAGAAATTTAGCTCATTTTATAGTGGAATTCAAACGACTGTCCCCACTATCGCCAAGACGGCCGCTGCCTGTGCGAGAGAAAAATAGTAAACATTTGAATTTTAAAAGTGAGTTTTTCTTTAATTGTTTTCTTCATTCTAATATTCCCGTAAAATACATTTTCTGTTACAAAGGTACAGTCTTTTCAAAAACTACGAAAGATAAATATATCAAATGTTAAACAAATATCAAGCACACTACAATAGAGTTGTGGAACTAGTTTTGTGAAGATCAGTGAAATCTTTTTTCTTTAAATTCCTTTTTGTTTAATATACCAAGGAAAAATTTATGTAGAAAAAGGTTCTAACATTTACATAAATAGACCTTATACCAAAAAACGTGTTCCACATACTTAAAAACATTGCCTGAAACCTGTAAAAATGTCACACTGATATCTGCAGTAGCTCCAGAGAAAAGTGCACCTTAAGTTAGCAATTTTAACATTGGCGGGATAAGACTTTTTAATCTCTCCTTAACCTCTCAGTGTTTTCGTCTTTATAAATGTATTTCTCTGCCACATTAAATCACATTTCCAGTTACTAAAAATATACAACGTAATTTATCTACCGCTCACATACGAGGAAACTGAAAAATGAACATATTTAACTAAATGAAAAACTTGTAAAATGGCGGAACAGATAAAGTGTAATGCATTTTGTATTTCTGGCAGCTTAAAACGAGAAGTTTTGTTTGGTTAATTTGGCTGCAACAACTAACTTTGTAGTAGGTAATAGGAACGGCAATGTTCCGTAGGTGTTTCGGTGTCATGGCGGAAATTTCACGAACTGTAATGCGCATATTGCACAACTACAAACTATTCACGCAATCAAGTATAACAAAATATACTGCGGATCCTAAGCCACAAAGCGTACCGAAAACATTGTGAAGTCCAATGATCTCCAATTACTCCTTATTAACACAGGGTTAATGTGAATCTACTCTGAAATCGTCAATGTAAGTTTTTCTCAAGCTTTAGTAACAGAACACCTACAGATACGAAACCAATAGAAACTACTGCATTCCACCCAAAATTTTGATATCGAGATTTCATCGGAAATATACACTTTAAATAGACATTTTTAATAAAAGAAACAATTTTAGAAAAAGATCGAAGTGTGCATACAGTAAAAGTAGGATCTTGGTAGCATACTTGATATTTAAACTCAGTATCTTTCTTACATTTTTCGATATTTTTCCAAAATTTACGACTTCGGTTAAAATACCATAATATACTTACAAGGCAAATACAATGCATATATTTGTAGAACATTTTCTCGAGATAACTATAGGCCACGCCGTAGCTGAGTGGTTAGACCAATCGACTCTCACCAAGGAGGCCCGGGTTCGCTCCCAGGCAACCGCAAAGTGACCCGCTGATGCAGGTTTTCTCCGGGATATCCGGTTACCCCCGCCCTCTCATTCCACCGGTGCTCCATCTTCATTTCATGTATCATCAGTGTCACCGCCTATGGTGCTGCATGCAGTAAAAGCAGAAGTTAAACATTGTACATTTCATTTCGAGATAACGTAACATCCTCTTCATTTAAGAGAGCATTTTGTATAATCCTGTAAAATTGGCAAAACGTCAAGATGAAGACGTACCGCACAAATAAATGTAGATCTCTTTCAAATACACAATTTACTTTGTGGATATCCTACATCTGAGACATCCGTTATTCATGGTACGAATTGTGCATTACCCCATTTTTTAACTCCTGTCGACATTCTGTTGTTTCCCGCGATTGCATAGAAAGGGCATGGAATTTTAGGACACGCAGTTTGCATCCAATTCTTAAAAATATGACTTTCACTATTCCCTTTGTAGCTATAACGAAATGTGAAATAAACTATTTCTGCTAAGGTTTATTTTGATTACAATGAATAGAACAACGGTGTATGTTCAATAATAAACGATAAAGGGTAGAGAATGCCATGTGAAAGTTACACATGGCAATTTTTTAAAGTGGGGATAAATGCTTTCTAAAGTCACTGTATAGGCATTAGCTTTCGGAAATATTTCCAATATCTCCATTATGGAATATATAACAATGCTCCTCCTTCGAAACCATCTGTTGGACAAATAAATAGGAGTGCCTGTCTGGGCAATTTAAGTTGCACCATTTGGTTTACTGGAAACATCTGCGGCGCATTTTATTGAATTTCCAAAGAGCATTCGCCATGACAGACTGAGAACAAGCAAATCATATTTATCGAGCTCAAAAGAGGACTTAAAAAATGGAAGAAATTATGGTACACCATTAAAAAAAATATACTTGATTCGTAGAACTTTTGACTTGAATTAAAGGAGTATAAATTAAAACACTAGTGCTACAAAAATACCTCAATTTAATCACTTACTGTGTATACACATTAAAATATGGACTGTCTGCTGAGAAAGCTTTGTGAACATTCAGGATTGTGGTAATACTTTTTAAAAGCACTTCATTTTTTAAAAAGAATTTAATTTCCTAGTAATTCGTTAGTTTTTTTTTATGAAAAGTTTTAAGTAAGCTTAAAACCATCCCAATCTAACAAAAGTGATTTTAAGCTTTTAAATATTTCTTTTTTTAAATTTTAAAGAAAATTATCTTACATTAAAGATATATTCTAAAACGGAAACGTGCTGCAACTTGTACAATTTTAGGCTAGAAACAAGAATTATGGCTTATCCTTAACACAGCTTGAACATATTTAAAACAAATGTACGATACATTTCAAAAACATACACATGGTGTTAGCTTCATATCCTAATGTTGAGATCAACAGTTATATGGATTTAACAATACTCTATTAGATTAAATTTTTAATTATCGCGGAAGATTTTCCAGTTACGACCTAGTCTAAAAGTACTAGAGAGGGGGGGGGGGGGGAAGAACTAGGAAATTTAATGTTACGCTCAGCTCATGATTAAGTATCTACATTTCCGAGATTAAGAAAATTACTAATATTCCAACACAGGTTTAAACTAAATTATTATTTAAATGTTGATATAGAAGACACGTCCAGGCTCTTTGGGAATTTCAATTATCTCATGCATGAATGTATAAAGCATAACCGCGTATAAATGATTAATTGCCTTAACCGTCAGAACATCGATGCTTTGCGATTTCAGAGAGAAGCAAAATATATCTCTCAAATAGTTTTGAACTCCATCTGTTATAATTATACTACCCCGTCGTAATTAGTAATAATTACTAGTACGCACATCGTACTGAAAGTGTCGGATGACAGACCTGAATGAATGTCTGGCAACCCTGTAGGTGATACTTTCACATTCCTATAGCCCACTCCTGGAATACATCAAATACATAACTGCCTTACATTAGAAAGACAATAACCACTACATGTGCCTACATCGAGTCAAGATGCTTAACTGTCGAACGAGGTTACACTAACGTTGCTCTCACCAATGTGTTTTAAAATATAAAATGATACTTTAATATTTGTGTATTTCACCAATTTTATTTTATTTCGACTGGTATATAAATTTCATTAGATCCTAATTAAAATGTGTTCCATTCCTTTTTTCAATAATGGTTTATCAAATCATTTCTGACTTTTGTAAACAAAAAACATATACTATAGTTCATGAGTACAATTTTTGTGGTGCGTTTTGTTGTTTACACAATTTCGATAAAAATAACATCTAAAGAACTATATCATTTTTATTTACTTAAAACTTTTGATGTATTAATTTTTTATATCTTGCTGTTTGTGGATAGCAAGAGAGCAAGTACAAATAAAAGGATTTGACACAAGTTTGTATAGTATTAAATGTATTAATTATAATTTGGAGAGAGGGGAGAGGGAGGGAGAGAGAGAGTCAGTGCAGTTCTGAAGTCGTAATTTGACTGTTTCTCTGTTAGGGACCATGTTCTTAAGTTTGTCGCTATTGTTCGGCCTTGCTGAATTCTAATACAGCGCCCCTTTTGTTTTTCTAGTCAATCGATCGTTAAGGAATTTCACTTAAAGAAGAAGTACCTTTAGATTAGCGACATTTAAGGACGCGTTAGTGGTAACGATGTTTGGTGAAACACAAAATAGATATGACTTTTAAGCAAGCTAATTCGTTTACGAAGGAATTAGGCTAATAAATTTGAAACTCAGCGTGAAGTATGTTTGTTTCCTTGGACTATATGCGAATATTTGTACTCAAAACCGTAATTTCCAATACGTCTTTGAATTAATGGTTATGATTACGAAACTCCAATGAAATTTCAGCTAAACTTTTACCCGTTTTCTTTTGTGCATTTTAGCAGCATTCCCCTTCCTATTTTATACAGACTGGCGTGTCTGAACAAAAATTCATGATTGGCTTGTAGATTAAAAATGCTGAAAGGAATAAAATCTGTATAACATGAAATCAGTATTAAAGCTTCAGTATCGATATGATTAGCTCAGTCAACACATGGGATGAGAACGTTCAAAATGTTTGATGTTACCTTGTATTATAACTGTATCATTGATACGAAAGTGTTCACGCGCAACCGATACGCTTACAAGGAAAATATCCACTGCAACTGATTTGTTTATGTCGCAATTGATTAACTTTTAGCCCTTTCGCGCGCAGCTGATATACGTCCAAGTTAATTGGAGTCGACACTTTGTCCTAGCATGGACGTATGGTTTACTTGCCATTATTGACGTCACGGAGGCTATGGGTTCAAAGGTACTGCACTGTGAAAGGAGAAGGCAAACTGTTGCTCCGGAGAACGGGCTGTTACGTATCTACCAGTAGTAAGTACAGGTACAAAAAACTTCTGGCGTTAATACATGAAACTGCAGTTTAATAAGTTAATCTGCACCTCATTTATACCAGCGATTTCATTATTTTCTTCTACATTTACCAACAGCTGTCCCTGGTAGAAAGTGCTGCAAGCTAGCTCCTGATGTAGGAATATGACAAAGGATTGCTATGTGAATATATCAGTGTATTCCTACAGGTTTCTCTGAAACTAGGTGTTGGTGGGGTTGACGGAGAGAGCAGGGCGTGGAAGGCGGGGAAAAAAAACTGAATATCAACCGAGAAGGGGAATAATTCCCTGTGGAGAGAGAGGGTGATAGGGTTTTAGGTGCAACCAAAGCTGCATCCTCCCAACTAAAGCATCTATTATATTTTTTTTTAGAAACACCGCCGAGGCTTAATTTCCCTGAGTACTAACACCTGAAGGTAACTGTACAGCAATGGTACGATATATAAAGAACTACCCTAAGGTATTTAGAGACGGCCATCAAGTGCATACAACTCTGGGAAGGGGAGAACTACATTGGGAGGAGGAAGTTTCTACTATGTTTAAAATTACGTGATTAAGTAGGGATAGAAAAAGTGCAAATCCATACAGCACACCATTTCTATTTAACATTATATTTAGAGGAGCTATACCTGAAGTGTTTTACCTGGCATTTTGTAACAACATGCAGCTTAAACGAAGATTTTCGAATTTCTGACACGAATTTTGAAGCCCATTCACTGGCGTAAAATCGACGTATTACTGAAAAAATGAAAGAAAGAATATGGAAACTCCATTATCTTCTATGGCTAACTATCTTAACACACCGTTGAAGAAACAAAGTGGTTGTATTTTGGTTTAGAACTGCTTCTTACTTACTCATGATCAGGCACAGAATTTGCAAGCATTGAACCCACGTCCGAAGGAAATAAGATTAAACAATTCATTTACTGTCACTGGACTAGGAACGTCGCAGATAACAAATCATCCCCCACCCCTTGTACAGTCGTTAGGAGTTTGCAAATAGCATTCGTCTGGGAGGGATAATGCTCTGAGAGTAGATAAGTTGAAGCCAGCTGCTTAAGAATTCCTTTGCCTGCTCATGATCCAACCTTACTTTGTACTACCGCAAAATATAACTTTCTATGAAACCTATTGTACTGGACTATCGTTGTTACAATAAATTGAAGCGACAAGCTGAGATTATCTACAAACTTTTATAACAAAATGTAATTAAACCTACAATTTGTTAACAGCTAATTGCATATTCAACCATTTACAATATACATGTTTATGATGCTTTACATTGTAATTTGATATCACTAGTCCTTAATTTACGGTCGCAATAAGACTTCATTGTTAAAGCGATCTAAAATATTTCAATAAAAAAAATCTAACTTGTTATTCTTCGAACATTAAGCGGACTTCAGAACGCCGTACGTTTATCAACCAGATATTTTAATTATACCTTTCGTTATTATCATTTTAAAGATGGTGACAATGATGCAGGCTCTCGATGCTTTTAAGTTCGCTCACTGAGTATTCACCTTGGCGATAGCTATATGATTGCACAAAAATGTATGATGTTGGTTATTTGAGATGGACTGCCGTGGCCGAGTAGTCCAATTACCGGCCTTGATCCTGCCTCGAACTAAAGCCTCCTACATACCTACTTTTCTTCTCCTATTTCAACAGGAAGCGCTTCGGAACACTACTGTTACACATTTTCTGAACTCTTATCATGCAACTTATTACATATGTAACAAATTTTTTCATAAAAGCAACATGAGCTATTATTGTATCTTTAAAGCTTAAGTGGATACTTCGAGATATTAACTTGAGTATAGCGAAAAAAAATTCTATAAGCACAGAAGACAGGCAGATATGTCACAAAATATAAGTATTACTCGATTTAATATTCACTTTTTTCAAAATCCTATTCTTTAATACCACATATCATTCTGGGTTTAAGCGTATGATTGCAAAAGGTAACAAATTAACAGTTTGTCACTTCTACATTATTCGCACAATATAAGTTAAATTTTTAGACACATTTAGTCCAGTTACACGCCTTCTTATTAATAAATTACATTTTTCTAGTCCGAATGTAAGAAACATATTCTTTTACTCACTTATAAGGTATGTTTATGCTATCATATTAAGATAATTTTATTATGTATGGATTCCATATACTGTATCCTTGTCGCTGAACAAAGCAGCAAGCATGTTGGTCGACGCATCAATATTTTCGGAACGCATTACTGCTGGGCACTTGTTAACAGTACGTCGGGCAAGATCTTCCTTCCTCACGCTGATCTTAAGTAGGGCTAATATAATCTGGCTTCCCAGAGTGTAAGAGAAATTCAAAATCTAGAAATTACTAAAATATTTCTGTCCTCAAAAAGCCTAATGACCTTAGAATTTCTGTGATTAATGCATTTAATCAACTTCATATATGACTGACAAAAACCAAAGTAAACAAAAATGTATCACCTTTTTAAAGCAGTGCAAAAGCATGTGTTCTGAATTTGGTTGCTTGATCATGAATAGCAGTACTGGTATGAATGTACCCTAATAGTGTATTATATTTATTATTATGTATTTGTTTCATTTAAATGGCATATAAGTCGATTAATCTAATAAATCAGTTTCGGTTCCATAACAAAATTCACTTGTATTTTAGTCTTAAATTAAACATAATTTTAGATACTACGTATAAGCTGTGTTAAAACAAATCCATAAAACTTACATACCTAAGTGATTTAAGAATTATCCGAAATCAAGGGAAGACCTGATATGAATATTTTCACGTGTTTTTATTAAAACTTCATTCATAAGAGACCTAATTACTGTAATGGAAATAAGCTTTTCACACTCCTGATTCGGGTTTAGAACATCTTAGAATACTCAGTTTCCCGTTACTGCCACGTGTTTCTTTTTTTTTTTTTCGGAGCAGATTCGGCACTGTGACCAGTCTTGGTCTATTGTACCTTATGCCCTAAAGTGGGGGATCCCCCGAAGGAAGGGTTATTTAATTAAGCCAATAAATAACAAAAAATACAGGAAAAAAGTTGTAGGTTGAATATATTTTGTCATAGGTTCGTGCGCAGGCATGGGAATATCTAAGCACTAAAGCCAAGAGGAAAGGAAGGTTTTTTTTTTTTTTTTTTTTTTTTTTTTTTTGTAATTTACCTCCTCCAATGTTAAGTCATATCGGACGATGAATGGAATGGCTGAAATGATCCTCAAATGAGCCCAGGGTTCATACAGCTTAGAGTTGCCGACATTCGTCTTTCAGGATAAGGGAAAACCCCGGAAGAAACCTTATCCAGGTAACTCACCCTGACCGAGATTCGAATTCGGGACCTCTTGACGCTACCGAGGCGGGCCTTTGCAGATAGCACCCTATCACTGACCTTTGATCTCCTCATTTGGCATTTTTGTAGGGAAGCCAACTGCTTAAGAATTCCTATGCCTGCTTATATGCAATACGGAGTAGTGTCTACCTTTCATAAATGAAAACTGTTCAACTTCACCAGTGTTACTAACAGATAAGCTTCACTTCCTTCGAATGATGAAATTACTTGTGTTACATTTACAAACTTTAAAGCATACCTGTATCTCTAACATTTTTTTTTTTTCACTTCTATACCTCAGAAGTCTATAGTAGCTCTGTATTCTTTCTCTATCTTTCTAAAATGCAACTTATTTCGAGTTCTTCGCCCCCTCGTAACATCTAGGTGCACCTATGGCTCCATGTTACGCTATCATTCTGAATATATACACGAGTTTGGATTTGATATTTACGTAATCAATTTGCCTGTGTTTATATGTAGGTATTGCTTCTATGTTTGTAGCAGGTCATTTAGCTCTGTTGACTGTTGACATGTCTCTTCATTGACTTTGTGAATGCAGAGCGGAACTAATAAGCCCTGCAACGCACAACGCAGTCCGAGCTAGACGGGAGAGAAATGGGTATAGATGGAAATACAAGACTGAAACTAAATAAATATACGTTACTAGCTCTGCTCTATGATAGGTAATAGTGTGATGTTTTGTTAATAAACCGTGTCCAGAAATGCTTTTTTTACGCACTAGGTTATCTTAAAATATGGAAGACACTCAGTACGGATCAAAAATATAGTAAAGAAGCATGAAAAGAAAACTCAAAATACTGTAAATACACAGTTGACTTAATAATCAACTATATAAGTTGCCTATATCCATCTACAATACATTCTGAGTACTTCCTGGTTGGGTGTTTGTAACGACTTAAATGTTTCATGTAACGCCTTTCAAATCCTGAGGACATGGTGTCAGGTAGGTGACGCTTGTTGACGTAACTTCGATGCAGCCCTTTGGCTTCCCCGCAGATGAGAAACATCAATGAATGCTATAAAATATCAAGCCACTAAACAGAAAATATTAACACTACCTTTATATGTAGGTATGGTGAATCTAAATTACGCAAAAGGAAAAAAAAAAAAACAAAAAAACATAAAAACGATTGTATGGAAACAAAAGGAAAACGCAGTGCGATTATAAAACAGCCAGCAGAAATAAAAGAAAAATGAAGCCGAGGTTTTTTTATGGAGCGAGGAGAGTTAAAAAGATAAATATAAAATAATAATGAAAAAATTAGACAAAGTATAAAAGTGTTAAGTTAAATAATAGCACCAGCTAAATTTGTGTATCTACTATTAAAATGAAATTTGTAAATAACCCTACGATAAAGGTATGTCGCACACATACACAGAATAATGATTTGTCCCAAGTGAAATTACGAAGTGTAATTGGCAGAGATATTGCAAAATCAACAGCAAAACTCTTCTCCAATTATACAAATCAACACATGTAAAATGAATAAAAGTAAAACTTGGAAGTTCAAATTATAAGACTGGAAGACTGCGGAGTACAAATAAGGGAAAGTATTAGTACGTTACTACTTGCATTGCATTATAAAACTACAGGTTAGTACAGTATCTCCACAAAGTAATATATACTAAGGAAAATATAAGTTGACTAAAGTTCTTAAATTAAGACGGTACAGATTCAAGATGCCAAGGCATAAGAAATTCAGTTTATACTTATTTTATTTGTGCATCGTGTTACAGCTGATGCAGTACCAGTGGCAAGCACTTAAGTAAAGAACACGACGTCGACCATAATCTCAAATTAAAACGATCCTGTTGTAAACACAGGGGAGCAGAGAAACAGGGAGACAAAGATCTACTTAAACAGCACACGCTTAGGCTGCACATTGGCGGTTCTTCGCCGGGAACCGCTTCTACACCAATCAGCAGTCAAAGAGCATTCCATGTATTATTTCTCTTTCTCGCATCCCATATGTTTACAAGAGGATCGTTCTAGTTTGAGACAGATTATAGATGCTGAATGTACGGTTTGTTTACCGTTATTTATGCTCCTTTCCTTTCGTACCTTCTAATGCATGCTTTAACGTGTTTCTGTACAGAGGTGTACAAAGAATGCTCACAGGTACAAATCTATATAACATCGAGCAGTGTAACATTTTTTAACACCCTCTATACACGTTCGGTCTCAAAACGGCAGAGAAAGCATTGGAGCAGTTTTATAATGCAAGAGCTCAAAATGGAGATAGCAGTATTTTACGACGTAGCTTTCTGCATAAAATATGCGGCAGAAGATTGCCGGCTGGATTTCTCATTTGATCCCCGAGAAAGCAGACAAACCTCTAGACCTGCGTCAAAGGGCTTATGCTCCTTTGGATCTTGTAAACTTTGTTTCAGTGAATCTGTCATCGGTTTTCTCGCTTCTCTCCCCCTTTCCAAAGAGCACTTTAAAATTTACAAACAGCAATGAACTTGGTTTACTTGTTGCATTTATTATTACGTAATAAGAGAAACACACATTTAAAAACGAGTAGCTACGACTATGGAAACATGCCACCGTTACAGATATACAAGAAAGCAAACCAAATCAGTAAGGTTATGCACACTGCGGTGATATATGCAGTTATTTAGAGTTTTAGTTACAAACACATTAGGTAACGGAAGGGATACTATCACCACAAATCTTTTGGGCACTCACCACCGAGACGTAGGGATGAGATAAAACAACCGCAGACGACCTATGTGCTGCAGAAATGGACAACGTAAGCGGCAGATAAGCGTTGAGTTCCCTAACATTTACTGGCTTTACCACAAGCTGGGAAGCTGAAACCACCATATTCTGACGGAGTCGAGAAGAGGTTCCAAATCGCAAGCCTCCGCGCCTTCTGCCCGTCGCCGACCTATATATAGCCCTGAAGTCGTCCAGTAACAGGAAAGAGGACGAATTTGGAGAGAGGTCAGCCATGACAAATGGCACACTACTCTAGCATATGCTTTGCCAATCACGGAAAACTACGGAAAAGCCCATAGAGAGGGCGGCCCCCAGGAATGGAGCCCAGACCTCCCAAATGCGATCATCGAATATTACGGCACAGACATCTCCTTCAGTTATTAAGTGTTAACTGTACTACATACATAAATGTGTGGGCTTAGTAACCATTTTTGAGTGCCATATTTTTTAGAATAGCATTTCAAAGCTTTTCACAAATGTCATTATGATAGTAATGTTTAGTCGCTAATTTTCATACATTTGCTCCCAATCCAAAAGCAATAACTAATAAGACATTTTTTTTCCTTTGGTTAAAATATATGATTGCAGAGCATGTGAGTTATGACCCTTATTAGCATAGGGCGAGCTGTTTGCGTGGCTTTATAGCCCCGGAGAGGTTAATAAAAATCGCACAAATGTTTAAACTTCAGTGACATGGAATGCAAGTTTTATCAATAATTTTCTTAATATTTAAGGTTTTTATACCTTATGCCCATTGAGTTTTGTCTATGTATGGGCGAATCTTTGCTGGTACAGAACATGGCTGAAAATATCAGCACGTTCTGTTTACTGAATTAATAATATATGATATATTTAGTTGTATTTTCATCCTGTAGTTACGTGAAGGCAGAGGTGATGAAAGGGTACATTTGGACCACCTTGATTGCTTCCGTCTGTTAGGCAGTCGAACTCATTTCTAGCCATATTTTACGTTTTACTAACCGGTATCCAGCATTTTGTTATTTCTCGGACCTGGGGAAGGAAAACATTTTCACCACGCCTGTATTATCGAGAAATGATTAAAACGCTCCACCTTCTGACGCTAGAATTATAAAAATGATGTATTAATATCCCAAAGAAACTGGTATACCTTAGAAGAATAGGGAATTATTAGCTCCAAGCTATTAGAATTTAATTAGCTTCATTTATTAGTAAGTATGAAACTTTCTTCACGTGAGTTTGTATGTAATCATCTAGAAAATAAGCAAAATGTTACTCGTTGACATAAAAGCTATATTATTTAATCATGAAATTAGTTTTCCTCATTAGTTTTTGAACGTTCTTTTTTCTAAATTTCTTCAAAACAGCTACCATTTTATTTAAGAATATCACCTTTCTAAAAACGTTACACTTTGAGTATGTGTTGTATTTGCATTTTGTACTACTCCTACTGAACTATGAACCCGTTTGGACAAAAGCTATAAAAAGAAGGTAATATTTGATACATAGCAAAATGTTGCTAAATAATAAGCCGCAACAGAAACAAATGCACATCAGTTGTACATGTCATTTATAAATGTTCGCAGTGGGATTTTGATGTGCGAAAAACGTTTTACCGAAACTCCACAAAATTCGATCAATACGTAACCTTGAGAACCTAAAAGATAACGAAAGGGACGGAGTGAATATCGCAGGAGGTACAGATACATTTTACTTTCTCTACCATGTATATAGTAGGTAGGGAATTCAATATCGAAATTTCAGTGGACATTCACGATTTGAGGTCCCCTGCAAAAATAGCGTTTTTAGAAAAGGGTCTGTGTGTGAACAGCATAACTCAAAAGAAAGAAGGATACGACACAAAGAATTTCAAGAAAATTCCCCCACGCCAGACTACCTTTCACATTAAACATTACACGAACGTTTTGATTTTCTCAAAAAATGCTAACGATTTTGATTAAAATACTGTGTGTTTAAGATCTTTTCACGAAAAATGAAATGTTTATCTGAAATTTTCTGGAAACGTCCTCAGAAGTGCTCTTCATTATGAATGACTTTTGCATAACTTGTAAACCACATGAGGTAGACAAAAGTCACTACACAACAAATATAGATTTCGTTAAAATGCTTAATTTATGTCAAATATATTTTCTTATGGAGGGAACCATTTCCGAGTTATTCCTTGATATTTGTCTGATTTTTTCAACACTTCTACTTTTCTCAAATGGGTAGTACTTCATTTGTTATCTCTTGGCCATGCAAAGAGAACGGAATTTCAAAGGCATAATAGGGCGGCCAGCTTTAAAACATTTAACTATTACTACTATATTATTGACTATTTGACTATTATATAATATTTTCCTAGCACCAACATGAAAATCAGCAATAAGATAATTTCTGTAAATGTTTATATCGATTAGCATGAAATCGATAATATAATATCCAAGGTATAACCATAAATGAAATCAGTATATTTGAGTACTTTGTTACCCAATGCTAATCGATACAGAAATAATAATTACAGAGAATTTCAAGTTATAAGCACCAGTAAATAACCAATGTGGTAATCCCACAATAAAAAGTCTAATGCCTACTGGAATTATAGGAACATCGGAAGTTATTGAGAAATTAAAAAAAGTCATGAGACCAACGTTTCTAGCTTTTAGGATCAATTTTAGGTTTTAGCTTCGCAAACACGGCATACTTCTGACTGTTCAAAAGTCTTTGGTTTACCACTAGAATGTATGTGCGTAAGGAAAAGTTCACCAATTGGGAACAAAAGAATTTAACAAAACTCGACGTTTATGATAACGGTGTCATTTTCTGCTTTAAAATGTTTTACGATATTTAAGTATTTTAATAGAGTAAAACAACAAACTGTGAAAGAATTAATCTTAACAATGTAATTTGCTGTTATTTTAATTTCAAATAACATGTTATTTTTGGAAGGCATAATATAATGTATTGAATAATTAAAATCAGCGCCTAACTTGTTGACCAAACTCTTGTTTCTTGTAACTTTGCCCCACAGACATATTTTTTCGCGTTGCCTTTCCCTTCCCTTTCCCATGGTTGGCTAATATATGCCTACGTATGTCAAACAAGCCATTTGCAATGCACGGATTGCCGAAAGAGCTATACAGGCATTCCATGACAGATATACGTGCTTTCACTACCGTGATAGGCAGATTTAAAGCATCTATTTGTTGATAAGAGCTAACTCGCTTCCAGATGAGTTAATTACGTTACGTAATATATATATATATATATATATATGTGTATTTACTCATATATTTGGTACTATGACTAGTCTGGATTTACTGTGCCTCACACCCAAGTGGGGCATCCCCGGAAAGAAAGATGAGGCGAGAGGAGACAAAAGTGTGGTCGTCTCAAGGAGCCACGACAGTGCTGAGGGCAGGGTTCCTAATTTTACTTAGATGGAAACCTCCCCTGGTAGGTCAGGACAACGGACGTTCCCCCCTTCTGTGGTTCAGAAGCGGTCCCAGCAGGTATTCGGAGACTAGCAACCGACCTACCGGAGGAGAAAGTGGTTCACTCAGAGCACATCGTCCTGCCATGCACAGCCGAGATACCCGCTGATATTCCTATCCTGAAAGAGACCAATAGATGAAAGATGATGTGAAATGATAATGGAGGACAGGAAATTCGGGGGATGCAATTAACTTTATACTACTACTAGCGACCGAAAAACACCCATGGTTCCGGTAGGTCGGCCACGGGAATTGAACCCGGGCCTCCCGAATGCGGGCCAAAGACGAAACCTCCTGAGTCATCCCACTCTGTTATTTAATCCATACTCTTATTATAATTAAATTCGACACTTATCTTCGAATATATTAGGATTAAATAATCATGTCAAATAAGGTACTATTATGTAACGTACAATACCCTATTCCAGCATTAAGAGATACATGGTAGTTACATGGTAATATGTGGCTTATTTTAGGTGCTTAAAACACACTTACCCATTCCTGCAATTTTGAGGACGTAGGAATCCACTTCATATCATAATTCCAATCAGCAAGCCACTTTATAAGAGGAAAGCAGCAATATTTATTATCTGCTACCAAAATCTGGTACGTTAGCAACGCGCTCCGAATGGACAAAACAGCTTTCCAAAAACAATAAAATTGCCATAAATTAAGATTAGCTTCCCGTAGAGGAAGCAGGTTTCTTGTCCAGTGAGTACTATAGATGTTCCAACTACTCTCAGGAACTAGTCAAATATTTTAGATCTGATCGCTAAATGGTAGCTTTGAAATTCCGTTCTCTTTGTATGGTCAAGAGAAAACAAATGAACGACTTCCCATTTAAGACAAATAGAATCATTGGAAAATTCGATAAATAACAAGGAAAAACTCCGAAACGGTTCACCTCACAAAATAATGTACTTGACAAATTGTGTGTTTAACAAGATTTATTATGATTATGACTATTTATTATTATTATTATTATTATTATTATTATTATTATTATTATTATTATTATTATTATTATTATTATTATTATTATTATTATTATTATTATTATTATTATTATTATTATTATTATTATTATTATTATTATTATTATTATTATTATTATTATATTATTATTATTATTATTATTATTATTATTATTATTATTATTTTGCAGTAACATTTCGTTTATCTTTTAATGGTTTACCAATTATGTAAAGGGGGTCCAGAATGAAGAGGACTTTTGAGGAATTTCCCAGAAAATGTAGGATATACATTTCAATTGTCATGAAAATATCGTAAACAACAAACTCGCTAGTCATTTTTGAGAAAATCAAGATTTTCAAAAACTTTTCCTTTTAAACGAATAGTCTAGAATGGGGGACTTTTCGTGAAAATTGTGTTGCACTCTTAGAAGATGCTGAACGCCCTCGGTAGCGTGTCTGCCTCGTTTTCAAGAGGTTCCGAGCAAGAATCTCGGTTAGGGTGAGTTACCTGGATACGTTTTTTCTGGGGGTTTCCCTTATCCTGAAAGTTGTATGTCAGGTGGGTCCAGGCTCTATGGGCCCTAGATTCATTAGAGCACTATTTCACTGATTTCATTCATCATCCGATATGACTTAACGTTGGATGACGTAAATAAAGAAATGCTGAACTTAAAAACTAAGTTTGGTAGATATTTAATAGTTCTTTTAGTTATGCTGCTCAAAGAGACGCACACGGACCTCTGTCTCTCTCTGTCTCTCTCTGTCTCTCTCTCTCTCTCTCTCTTCAGTTGTCCCAAAATATATTTCCGGCGAAACCTCGAATTTTTAAAATGCAATAATTTCCCTACTTATTACCAGATACGGCAAGTAAATAAATGATTTATGATGCTTGTTGCAACGATACTAAATCAAGTGCTTCAGTCACACATATTGTGAACAACCCAACAAGTTATTAGTACTATGTGTGCGCCTCAAGTCACCCAGCTACGAGCGATTAACACACTTTAACACCATAAAAATACTTTAATTTGTTGTTTTTTTTATAAAAACATATCCCCTAGGAATTAAATGGTTAGTCATTCTTTTTCCACAAGCTCAATTCGGCTTGTTTAAAGCAATGCACGATGAACTTCCTAAACCCTTCAGTTTACAGCCTTTTATTAAATGTTCACATTCATTAATTAAAAGTACAACTCAAAAAGCAGAAAGGTTTTTCTCCCCCCCCCCCCTTTTGAGCTTTAGGTTAAAAGGAAAGGAAATCCTGGGGCAATATAAAAATACCAGGTAAGTTATAATTCCGCCTCTCTCTCTCTCTCTCTCTCTCTCTCTCTCTCTCTCTCTCTCTCTCTCTCTCTCTCTCTCTCTCTCTCTCTCTCTCTCTCTCTCTCTCTCTCTCTCTCTGCGTGTTTTTCTTTGATAAACGTCAACGAAAACCTGCACAGTGAACATATTTAACATAAAATCTATAATAATTAGATGTGGGAAAACAATTTTGACAAAGCTAACACGTCCTCTGTATTAGCGAACGCACCTAAAAAGGGTATAAAACGTAGTTAAATGCTATGGTTTAGAATATTACTTGGCTTGATTTTAAGTTTTCCACGTGAAAAAGGTGCAAATATTCTTTAAGTCGAAAAACCAAATAACAAAGAATATTTCGGAAGTGGCTTACTAAAAAGAGGTCATGAATCACGTGCTTTAATTAGATCTACGTTTTCTGTGTAGCAAGATTTTATGCAATACGAAAGTAACTCAGAATGATGACGATTTCGTAGGTTATTCCCAGAAAATGTAGGATATAATTTTTCATATAAATAACTTCGCCATAAGGTATTTTAAATAAAACCGTCACACCTTTGAGAACATCAAAATTGATTAAAATTTCTAAGGTAAAGTGTAGCTTGGTTTGGGGACATTTTCTTATAAATCTTCGTGTCGCATTCTTGATGTTGAACTGAAATACAAACTTTGATATTTAGCATAATTTTCTGTTTTGAGTTCTGCTCTCTTTCTCTCCACACACGCGCGCGCTTAAAAAATAAAAAAACTTGTTTTGGAATTCAAAGGGTGCCAAAACTATCTTTCAGATGAAATCTGCGTATCAAAATTTATAATACAACACGTTTTCCACCTGCTACGGTTAATTACTAGAGAAAATATAAAGATATACAATTTAAGAATAGCCAAAACTCAAATTATTTAACAGCCGTGTATACCACAAATTACTTATACATTTTAACAGTAAATGTCCTTTATATCTCTTGACCTTAAAGGAGCTTTTCCCCTTTTTAAAAATAACTTAGGGAAGTTATAATGCATATCTATATTTAAGAACGTACGATATGCGCCATTCTTGGGGATCGCGCCCCCACTATTTCTGAAAGACTACCTAGACCACTTCATAATGACAACAGGTTTGGAGAACCTGTATTTTTCTTTCACTTCCATAGCAAGATCTAAGAACATATGCTGACAATTTTATCTATACAGAGGACGGACACTAACTTGTCAAGAATGTCGGAAAGTGCACATCCCATAACGTTTGACGTAACGAGGGGATTGGACCTTTAGTAGTAATTACAAAATCAATATCATGTTTACAAAAGGCACAAAATCTTGCGCTTCTCTGTGCTAGCAATTCTATAGAGCACCCTTTTAAAAGCCCTTACTAACATGAAATGCTCTAGTTGCAGGTGTGTAACAGAAGATTACAGCTTCAGGGCCACCGATTTGGGGAGGGTAATAAGATATGTCGTAATATTTTGGCTCTTAAGGGTTAAAGGACAGGGACTTGGTTTCTCACCAAGAACCCGTCTTATGCTTGACATATAACCTAAATTGTGTATAGACAGAAGATAAGTCGGTCCTTTAAGGATCTGCGTTGTAAGATTTTTTTTTTTGGGGGGGGGAGAGGGGCGGGCGGGGGCTTTTGCGAGCGATTACTAAATAGAAAGTTCAAGAAATTGGAAGTTACCAATTAAATGGCAACAGTCAATCCCAAAGATTCCTGTTGCTCAGGTAAACTATATTTGAGTCTGTCATTGAATTATTACTTGTCTCATGATAAAATGATAAATACCGCTAATTTCTTCTTAAAAACGAATAAGAGAACTAAAAACATTGTCTTGTCAACATTAACGATGAATATTATTATTATTATTATTATTATTATTATTATTATTATTATTATTATTATTATTATTATTATTACCAAAACATTTTATAAATCACTAAGTCAAAATACTGAAATAAACAGTAATGGCAGACATATTCTGTTAGCGTTGATTATCGCTTACCAGCAATAAAAGTTGAAAAGTTAGAACTTTCGTGTTATCCCGTGAAACGTTACTTTGTAAGATGAAACGTGCATAAAAACAAATGTGAGAGACGCCGCGATGATAAGGACTAAATTCCCGTTGGCATATAGCACAAGCGATATTTCCCTTTTCTTTCGTTTGTTATTGTTTACCTCTGTGCACGTGGATAAGCACATTAAATATCTTTGAGAAGAATGTCTCTTGCTATTTCAGGCCTACGGAGGGGGAAGTTTAAGATAAACCTCGGTCAGAATAGAATGAGACTCCACAGGTAGTATGGCGATTCTTGCGTCACAAATGTTAACACTTACATAATAGCATCCCTTCAGACGGAAAGAAAGCCTGTTTGAGGCAAAATAGTTTCTGCGCCGGGCTAGACGGCTAACCACAGGTGGCATTCAGTTATTTCTGTTTATCTTCCACTTCTGAATAGAAGCTAATGTGATTGCTTTCAGACAGTCTGCCAAACGTTTGTTAATATGCATTGTCTGTGGTTGTTGACTGCATTTTGTTACGAGCTAGCTACACAAAATTGGTTAACACTGCAATTACACTATTCTCTCTAAAGCAAATCACTTAAACGGCATTTTGTAGGCATAAACAAACTAAAATGAAGCAGTAGGTTACAGTGTATAACTTTGTAGAGAAACGGTAGGGTGCAATGTAGAGTTTCTTACACTCCTTTGCGCGACAAATGAGGTCTTCCTGTTAGTTATAGAATAGATATTGATAAACGGCGATTCTTGTGACGGATGTCCAACTTCGACTCTCTCTCCCTTTTTGTCTCTGCGTTTCCCTCTCAAAACCACGAAAAGCATAGCAGCAGACACAAATGTACTACACCAGCAAGCTAAATTACTTTATTGTCCGCTAGTGAGAGATACCGCGACGTCGGGAACAATCGAAGCGCAAAGCGAAAACAACTTGATTACCCAAAACACGATCATTTACACCACAGATCTACACGAACTATATAAGCTGGAGAACGTGAATTTTGTGCCATTTGTATTACGAAAACAAAGAAGCATTCTATTTCCGCCAAAATGACATTGGAAAAACAGTTTTTAATGCAGAATACTCGTATTTTCAGATGAGAACGTTGCTATGCCAGGAAAATCTGCGCGATAAATTATTTTCAGAATACCAAGTGTGAGCTGTCTTAAAATATAATTTTAGTTTGGTACTTTTTTCCTTCCTTTTTTTTTTTTTTTTGAGATTATTTAAATGTTCTTGGTAAAATATTACAGTTTTAACTCAAAAGGGTACTAACATTATGTTTAAAATAATAATTTATTAAACATTTACGACTGATACATAAGCAATTAAGTTGAATTATACACCTAAAAGCGGAAAATATCACATTTTTGTTTACAAAGATTAAATGTTTTCACAATTACATTTGAAAAATGAGTTTAGTAAGTATTGAGATTAATTAGGACAGAAAAAAAAAACTTGAATCGAAAGATATTCTATTGCGAATGCCACATGGATTCATGTAACAGAAGAAATAAACCGAAACCTTACAATCAAAACGAAATCCCATATATCTATGTAGTATAGGATTTTGTCTTAAATGATTAAGAGTACAATATATATTTGTTCTAGAACAACATTCCTAATATGTTCCTTGGACGGAACAAATCTTGGCGAGCGGTACAGCTCAAAATATGTATATAAAATCCAAATATTCTAAGAAATTGCATCCAAATTTTTAATTTTAACAAACTTTATAAATATTTGATACTTGTTTGTTGTGTTTTATAACACCCCTAACACTTACAAAACCCGAACATTACTTTCTTCATGTGTATAGCATATCATGAACGTGAGATTTTCAAATAACTGCGTAATATAGGCAAGAAACTACTGCAGTTACTTTCCCTGATACTTTTAATGGTGTGTTCAAAATGTTCAACATACGTGGAATAATGTATATTTTGTACTATACGTGATAAAAATTACTTTTAAATACTTTTCATATTCTTAGTATGGTAGAATAAGCATTAAGCACCGAACCAGGTTAGGTTAGGTTAAGTTCAATATTTACGTACTAATGTACTACATATTATATCATTGTATTTAATTGCCGTTTCAAGAATATGCAACATCCTGTCATTTAGTGAGAAAAAATACCTCGACACGAAATTATACCAAATAATTCTTTTTAAACATAACAACTTCATATTAGCGAATAGGAGAGCTGTTACCGAAATACAGCGCAATGTTTTGGTTTCGTCTATACTTTAGAACAGGAACAATAATGCTTACTAGTTAAAGAACACAAATTTATTTACTTTAGACACTTGGAAATATACTAAACTTCCGGAATGTTACTCAACTTCATTTAATACAACGTAACCTGAAATTTATCCTAACGGACATCACGAACGAGTAGACATCCAAACTGTTGTATTCTGCAGTACAGCGCTGTTTAGTTTCGATGAAAGGTTTCACTTACACAAATTTTACTATATAACGGTTAATTTTATCTACAACGAAGGGTACAAAATAATGGAGAAAGCAAAATGCCAAAACAAATTATTCACATACTTTCCTGTGAAAGAAAATAAAAAAGTATGTTAGAACGGTTTCCTAAATTTATTTTTCTTTTGGATTATATATAAAAATATATTGAAATGTATTGTGTATCACCTGCTTTAATTTGAATACAAGAAATTGCGTTGGAACCTATAAGAACTTTTATCTTTTATCCTACTTTACATTATTTCTATATAATTGTTTAAGCTACAATCAGCTGGAGTTTAATATACTTTCTTATATGCAATTCTACTCCCATGTTTTTCTGTGTAATCTCAAGTGAACACTTTTAATAGTTATCCTTCGCTTATTGTAATTTGCAACAACCATAGAAATAAGTCAATTTTAAATGCAACATTGTGCAAAGTAATATTGGGAGAGTTACGCTATGGTTAATATTTCATTTTACAAAGCGACTACACAGAGCCGCGATATATTTGGGGGGAGGGGCAATTTAAACACACAACTACCCCTTTTAAAACAGAAGCTTAAATATAGGCAAATAGTTTGCTGAGTTATTAGTTTCTGAAGGAAAAAAAAAAACAATTTAACACCTGTAGAGAAGTTAAAAATTAAATTATTTTCAAATCACAAAAAGGAGGCAAGTATTTGAAGCACCCCCATGCGTGTTATTTGTTACAGGTTATAAAATGAGCAGCAAGAAACTATTTTTGTACTGTTTTAACCACCTGACGTGTTTTTTGGGAACTCTATTATAGCTCATGAAGGATCAACACAAACAGACCTTAAACAATTTAAATGAACATCACAGTGTGCTGACTTTAAAACACAAATTTCACTAGATATTTGCATTGAAAAGTTGCAAGCCCTCTCTGAAGTTCTCGTTAAGTTTGCGCCAAATTTTTTTTCTCTCATAAATAGTACACAGGATACTCAGAAACCTTCGTCTGTTCTAATGCCCTGCCAACATTTAGAACTTAATTACCTAACCATTTAACACTATCTGGTGACATGACCACAGAAACTGAAACACGACTGATTCAGCTTAAGTGACACTTACCTTAGTCTTCGTTACAACGTGTGTTGCTAGTTTCACTACCGCAAAATTTCCTTTTCCAATTGTCCGTTCGAACTCATAATATCCTACTCTCACTAACCTATCTGCCGTTAAATTTTGATTTTCAGAGTTCCTTTCACTGGCCACAGTTGCCATTTTCACTTTCCCGTTGAAACATTGGATTTGACTACCGTCCTCTCTCTCTGCTAGTTGCACATTATAACCACGTTAGCGCTATCATACAATTAACAAAGTAGCAGCGATAGTTGAAATAAAAGTAAAGATGGCAAGTTGGAGACACGAAACATCCGGTTCCTCTGGTGGTTTAGAGACCTCTCACGTTTAAGTTCCTAGCTAACGATTTTGGGTGTTCTACAATACAATGAACACCATCGCCATCTTCTGTCCAACTACAGAGTTGCTCGAACACGTGTTGGACTCGGAGTATCTCGGTTGCAGTCGCTGTCGCGGTCGGCTGTCATGAACACAGTGTAACTTGCAACATTCGCCCTTATTCACTTGTTAACAAAGTTACTTTTCGTAGTAAAAGTCGGGTATACTGTCTATTATATGCATCTGGAAGCCCTAAAAAGCATAGCTGTTCTGTATATGTACTTTATTCGTTCTTTTGACGGATGTGCGAGACGGGAAAGCGGGTACCACAGACATTAAACACAAAAATAAGCGCTGTCCGTTTTAGCGTTACTGGAAGGTTAATGGCTTGACGTTGCGAAGGCCAATGTTGCAGTCAGAATTAAAACGCGCGCGCGTGTGTTTACGTGTTTCCCGCTAAATTAGCTGCCTTCTTGCCTTTTAAAACTATATACTCGTTTTACATATTTCCTTATATAAGAATTTTATATATAACTGTTCGTTTATTATTATTATTATTATTATTATTATTATTATTATTATTATTATTATTATTATTATTATTATTATTATTATTATTATTATTATTATTATTATTATTATTATTATTATTATTATTATTATTATTATTATTATTATTATTATTATTATTATTATTATTATTATTATTATTATTATTATTATTATTATTATTATTATTATTATTATTATTATTATTATTATTATTATTATTATTATTATTATTATTATTATTATTATTATCATCATCATCATCATCATCATCATCATAATTATCATTATTATTAAACTTTTGGTTACTTCATCTTTTAGGCGATAAGATTTTCAGAAAGTTCCCCTGCTCCACCAGTGCTCCTTCAACCGCCTGTAGCTAAGCTGAGCCTACCACTCCGTTCAGTTGCAACAACGTGTATTGGGATTGCCACAATGAGACGTCTCATAAACTTGTGCGACGAAAACAATATTTTTAATATCATACTTCGGAACTCTTCTTGGCCAGCTAGGTTGCTGGAATTATAAGAGAATCTGAGTGTCTCTCTCTCTCTCTCTCTCTCTCTCTCTCTCTCTCTCTCTCTCTCTCTCTCTCTCTCTCTCTCTCTCTCTCTCTCTCTCTCTCTTGCTTAAGGGCACCTTTTCTCTAATGTCCGATGCCAGCACTAATGGAGTCGTCGACGGGTCCGTGTCAATACTCAGTGGAAGCTTCACTCGCGCGCGCGTGTACACGCTCTCGCATAATTTCCACAAAATACTCTTTAATTTACATTACATGTGTTAAATGAAGAGTTTCAATATTAGTACTCAGAGAGAGAAATGAACGTTAGAATATCTGGTGAAAAAAATGGCAAATAGGAATAAGTGTCTTTATTAATTAAATCCAATTATTACGGAGGGGATACGGCACTGCGACCAGTCTTTATCTGTTCCACCTAAGCCCCCAAGTGGGGTATCCCAGGAAGGAAGGATGAGGCGAGTGGAGACAGAGGGTGGCCGTTACAAGGAGCCGCGACAGTGCGGAGGGCAGGGTCCCTACTTTTACTTAGATGGAAATCTCCCCCGGTAGGTCAGGACAAGGGGCATTTCCCATAACTGTGGTCCGGAGACGGTCCCAAAAGTCGCTTCGGAGATCGACGATCGACCTATCGGTAGCAGGAAGTGGTTCATTCAGAGCACATCATCCTGCCATGCACCGCCGAGACAACCGCCGACACTTCTACCCTGAAAGAGTCCACCAGATGAGAGATGATGTGAAACGATAATGTAAATGAAATGGAGAGACATGAAATTCGGGAAATGTAGTTAACCCAGCATTTACCTGGGCGACCCCGGTAAACACCCGAAAGAACTTATGGGCCAGGTAGTTTGACTGCGGAATGGAACCGGCCTCTGGAATGCGGGACACATACGAAACCGCCTGAGCCATCCAGCTCGGTTAAATTTAGTTATACTTTGAACCGTGTGGCACACTAGTTTAAAACACATCATGAATAAAGCAAGATAAAACAAAATTTATAAAATTTAGGACTATAATTTATGGATTAACAAATGCCCAAACAGAAATTGGAATTAATGACATGATAAAGGAGTAAATAAACTATATTGAATTTCTAGGCCTTGAGGTAGACATTGGAATTAGAAGTCTCACATTGCATAAGCACCGTTGGACCTGCATTATACGTAACCCAGTTCTAAGTAATTCGTGTTTATAAGTAAATATTTGTAGGTCCCGGGAAAAATGTATTTTAGAAGCATATAAATAGAAAATTGTTTATACTAATGTATTTCTATCTTAAACACGAAATGCATTTTGCTTATCGCTGCTGATAAAGACGCAAGCTTAGCGGGCGATTTCTGCCGTGGAAACAATTAACAAAGTCTACCTGGTATATTGTTTTTTAAAGGAGGATTAAATGTATTTGGTGTTTGCTGTTGAACAGCGGTTTTAATTCTCAATTCTTCGTTTCCTTTAATGATCCACGGAGAAAAGAAAAAGGAAATTGCGCTAGATCAGAAAGTAAAATTCATATGAGAGGTGGCACTTAATTGACACAAAACCAAAACGGATATTGTTTCAAACGTGGAATTGTTTATATATTCTGCGCTGAAAATGGTTTTGATCTGTTGAAGGGAAAAGTGTAAAGATGCTATTACTGAATTTTCTCATTATGCCCCAGTTTTTACAACTTCAACATTTCTATTTCTATCTAATTTTTGACTCGCTACCATCTACGCTACTGAGGCGGGAATAATAATAATAATAATAATAATAATAATAATAATAATAATAATAATAATAATAAGAAGAAGAAGAAGAAGAAGAAGAAGAAGAAGAAGAAGAAGAAGAAGAAGAAGAAGAAGAAGAAGAAGAAGAAGAAGAAGAAGAAGAAGAAGAAGAAGAAGAAGAAGAAGAAGAAGAAGAAGAAGAAGAAGAAGAAGAAGAAGAAGAAGAAGAAGAAGAAGAAGAAGAAGAAGAAGAAGAAGAAGAAGAAGAAGAAGAAGAAGAAGAAGAAGAAGAAGAAGAAGAAGAAGAAGAAGAAGAAGAAGAAGAAGAAGAAGAAGAAGAAGAAGAAGAAGAAGAAGAAGAAGAAGAAGAAGAAGAAGAAGAAGAAGAAGAATATGCCTTGTCCAGAGAAAAATTAGGAGGTTAATAAGGGGAACTAGGAGACAGTAAAATAGAAAACAAATCCACTCTTTAGGTGAACTAAAACTAACGTACGTCAAAAAATTGCTGCCAATACCCGAGAGAGCTGTGGAGTGTAATGAGCAATTGTCTAAGAAATAACTTACGAGACAAGCCGTGTATTTACTATGCAATTCTCGTCACCTGCAACACCTACACAGCAACCAGCATAGCCGACCGGCCACGCGCCCCGAAACTGGCCCCATTAAGGATTGTTTACCCCATAGATAAAAACGGAATAACGACAACCTCAATTTTAAGAGCTGAACGCTATATACACACCTTAAAATCCCATCCTCTTTGAATGCAATCGCAAGAAACACTGAATGTCAATTGGACTTAAAAGTAATTAGTTAATGACAAAGCATTGAAGAACTCGAACGAATAATAACGTTATGTATATCTCGAAAATGAATATTGCCACAAAAGTTATTTGAAATAAAACTGTATAATTTTAAAATATCTGCACTTCTTATGAGGTATGATTTTGTCAATTACTTAACGTTTATCAGTACAAAATTCCTTCCGAATAAAGAGTACCTCAGAGGATATTCCCAAAAAATTAAATATATAAATATTATTTGACACATTAGCATCTTTAATGTATAGTAGAGTGTTTTAATATAAATTGTTAAGACAATTTAAAAAAAAATAATTCTGAAAAATTTTATGTGAAGAATACTTGTGTGTGGGGGACATTTTCTTAAAAATCTTCATGACGCATTTTTAGAATATATTGAAGTTAAACATCAAGTTTGGCTAGGTCGCAATGCGGTAGCCGGAATTTGAACCACAGATCTTCCGATCTCCGTCCGGTTGCTCTTAACCATTGAGCTACTATGGCCAACAAGCCAGCATGACATTAAATTTTCCAACTGACTCGTATTTTCCCGATAAACCACAAGGGGCTCTCATATACAATGAGACACACGCCCTTTGTAGCGAGTATGCCGTAAGTACTTAAGTTCCAGGCTTCATAATTAAACCATTATTAGGTTAATTGGTAGAAATTAATCATTCGTCTACACTAGCCGTTAGTCAAAATGTAAATGATGCTTCTACCCTTAAAAATTGATCATAATTTTACAAAATTTACTTACCATCCGTGCTCTTAAAAAAGTTTCAATTTTTTTTAGAGTTTGCATAGGTAATTTTGGTTCCTCAAAATAAATACAATATAAAAATTTCTAAATTTTTCTAAAAAGGAGAAAAATTCAATAATTAAAAATCTGGCATTTATCACTTTAACTATTTAGAATTGCGACCGGGTTTATATTGCAAGGACCTACCGTAATTTAGAAATCAGAATGAAGGGATATTTTAGGAATATTAGATATAAACAGATTGATAAATCAACCGTGGTAGATCGTCTTTGATCATTTAACCATGAAATAAATCCGGAAGTGAAATTATTAAAGCAATTAGATGGTCCAATAGATTTAATGGTTTGGGAGAAAATATTTATCTTAAAATATTGAAATCGCTTATGAATTTCGAAGTACCGCCAAAGGATTATGTCTTTAAATTTATTTTACATTCAGAGTTTGATAATAAGTACAAAAATAATCTGTCATCTCTCCAAGGGAGATAAGAAGAAGAAGAAGCGCAAGAGGAAGGAAAGTTACGCCATTTACACTAGCGGCTGTAACGATAACAACGGAATACACAGATGACTCAAGATGCAAAGAATAATTCGGAAACCACTCTCTTGAGTTCTATGAAGAATTTACCAATTTCTTATTTGTAACAAATAATTATATTTTATGGTAATAACAAGTTAAGTATTTATCCAACTTTTTCATTTTTGGGCTATCGTGTTCACACACATGCACGCACGCACTTTTTTTCCAAGAATACTTGTGTTTATTCGGGTCTCAAAACATGTATTCTCATTGAAATATCTTTAAAAAAATGAGTTGAGTGTAGTAAATGGAGAGGACTTTAGAGGATATTTCCAGAAAGCCTAACATACACATTTTATTTTCATGTACAGAGTGTGCCAAAGGTCGCGATCGGGTAATGTTCATATTGAAACTTTCACTTTCCGAAACCGAAAAAAGATTAAAAACTATTCATAGGTTGAGAGGGATATTTTTTCTCCTTCATATGCCTTTTGTTCCATTAATTCGACAATTTTCCGACAGAGCGAAGTTATTGTTATGTTATTGCGGCAAGCCAGATTTTTCGCGGGTTATAAGTTGATGTCAGTATGAAATGCTTTTTGTGTTGTAAGCAGTGACTGATACAAGCAAATATAGGTACGATTGAGGAATGTCTCATTGTTGCGTGTGGGTTCATGAAAAAGAACGAGTAGGCGAAACGTACGAAGCAATCAGAGACTTCTTTCTTCATAAGAAAGAAGCTCCCGGTGAAGTCAATCTTTGGAAACTAGAAAAGAAGACTTTCTTAACAGGCTCTGTATTGGATACAAAACGTAGCGGAAGAGCTAAAAATATTGCGGTGACGATGTTAGTAATCTGTGTGAATCATTGGAGCGTTCGCCGGATAAATCAACAAGGAAACGATTGGCAGAAAAGGAAGTATGCAATAACATTGAGAGCAAAACCCCTTAATTGAAGAGAGAGAGAGAGAAATCATCCGTGTCTTCAGAAAAATCACTCCCGAAATGTTCAGGTAGGCAAGCAGATAGACATGGCTGTGTGTTCAACAGTGTGCTGAAAATTATAGCATACAGAAATATTAGATGTTTAATAACGACGCTGACGGTCCAGTTATATTTACCTTTTCATATTTCCATTCCTTATTAGTGCAGTAATCAATAAATAACGTTTTACGTCACTTGTAAGATTTTATTATTGCTACATAAACTTAGAAAATATGCGAAAGCGACTTTTGGCCCATTCTGTATATCTTCAGTATAGTATATTTTAATCTAGTAGAAAATGACGAGAGAACAGCAGAGAGAACAACGAAACATCGAAGTTATAACGCGACCGATACATTATTAACAAAGTGTACATTCAGTTGTTTCTATACAGGCAAGTAACAGTATATCGTGTTGCCCCCTCAATAGCGTTTGTTTGAATCTCGGTCAGGTTAAGTTATCTGAATAAGGTGTTCTTCGGGGGTTTCTCTTATCCTGAAAGATGAATGTCTGGTAACTCTAAGCTCTATGGGCCCTCGTTTGAGAATAATTGCACCCATTTCATTCATCGTCCGATATGAATTAGTTTGGAGGACATAGATATAAAAAATAAAAAGACAGTATATTTAAAAAATTATGGTTTGCATTGATATTAAGATTATGCTACTCCGACAATGTGATTTTCTTATTTTTCAGCCAATTAAATTGAAAATTTATTTTTAAAATCTTATATAAACATTAGACGATTTTAAATTTCCGAGTTATTAAATTTCAAAGCGGAATGATGTTACCTTAGGCCAAATGCTCCATACGATGCAATTTAGAAAACAACAGTTTTGTTTTTAAATTCATTGTTATTCCCTGGTTATAACTTTTGTGTTACTAGCCTTACTATTCAAAAGAAAATAATTTTTAATTCTGTCTTTTACAACATTTAGCATTCTGAAGGTTTTATATAATTTTGAAGTTAACAATTAGAACCTGTTCAAAAGTTTAATATACGACGGATATGAATGTTTGTGTTTTGGAAATCTAGATAACAACTTTAAGAAAAACTGGAAGAAAACTGCAGCGTATGGGACGTTTTGAAAAAGTGAGTGAGCTGAAAAAAGAATTTCAAAAGCTTCAAATTAAAAATGATATATTTATTTTGGAATTTTTATAAAAATATAGGTAACTATGATATAGCCTTTAAATACTTTTAAAGTCATAGAATACAAATGTCAATATTTGCGAGATTTATACTAAATTTCAGTGTAGTATCTATTTAAATGTGATATGCCAATATCGTTCAGATAATTTATAATAAAATCTTCTGCGAGATATGAAGTTTTTTAGCGTTGTTGAAAAATCATGTGGAATTCCACGCTGTTTCCATCTGTGTTTAAGCAATAAGGAAGTGGTAGAACGTGATGTTTCTTTGGCAGAGGTCACATGTCGGCTGCATCTGATAAGAGTGTAAAAGGTCATAGTGACTAATTCGCAACCAGTGACAATGACTTGTTCTCTTCTAGTAACACTACTTAGTGTAGCTTACCCACTAAGTACTGAGGTACTTAGCGGTGGATCGCCTTCGTACCTGGTGCAATTTTCCTGATGGTTGTTGACTGCACTCAAACTTGCATTGTTCTCTTGGTGCTTTGGAGAAGTGGTTTATAACGTCATAGTATGCTGTTGGAATATTGTTTTGTTGGGGTAACGGTGTGTTATCCTTGGCAGTTTCATCCGCTCTTGTTATTTTATTGCTTAAAATGGAGGAATCCAAACGAATACACTTTTGCCAACGTTAGAGATGGTACTGATTAATTTCTTGATACCCTGTACAAACTTATTATGTGCAGTATAGTTCCTGATATGTGATGATTCTTATATGTCTGCTTCCCTTTGAAAACTGGTGTGTGTGTGTGTGTGTGTGTGTGTGTGTGTGTGTGTGTGTGTGTGTGTGTGTGTGTGTGTGTGTGTGTGTGTGTGTGTGTGTGTGTGTGTGTGTGATCTAAATATTTAAGTATTCTAAAGATTGACTTTACAGCAGTAAACATCTTAACAAACATTTTTACACTTAACAGTGACTGGATCTGAAGCATCCCCCTTCTAGCTTTCCTATATTGATCCCTCTTGCCACACGCGTTCTACTAAATACAACTGTGTCCCTCAATCCTACCGTACTCCCTTGTGTGTGCCTTCCCTGCGGCAATTCAACCCTTAATGGTCTCACCCCTACTATCGCTCTCGCCAGCACTTTATCTGTCCATTCGATCAAGAAGTCAATAATGTGTAAAGTAGTATCAGATAAAGTTTGTTTAAAATAAGTGTCGAGCAGTAAAACTATTCAGTCAGTTACTCCTTTACAGTTGAAACGTAATCTCGTTGAACTCTCGCAACAAAATACTTTGAAAATGTTTAAAACTGAAGCTAAAGATCAGCGATGGTGAAACTTTTCAATCTAGTGTGTCATTTAAATCATACTTATTATTTTTAATTATGCGGTGTCATCAATTGTTTTTCCTTATATGTGTATAAAACACTTGGATTGTTGGATGATCTCCGATAGTAAATAAAGTGCAACATCTTATAAGCGCACTGGAATTCTGGTTCAATGATAACACTTTGCTAATACCATTTATTAGATTCCAAAAACTTTATGTGTGAAAAACAAAATATTTTTACTTTAACTTCATATAATTTGTAAGAGTATAATAATATCACCGTAGTGGGCTGGAGCGTTGCGCATTGGTTTCCTGCCACGGAAACTGTGGTGGTGTGGATTTTAAGTCCCGAGTTTAGGTCTGATGCCCACTCAGCATCATGAGGAATTTGGTGAAATGCAAGAGGTAGCGAATCCGGGTTTATGAAAGCCAACTTTCCAGCTGGGGGAGCCGAGGTATTGACCACATCTCCCCGTAACGGTTGGATAATCGCTCACCTCTACTTTGGTTTGTTTATTAATTATTATTAGTATTATTAGTATTATTAATTATTATTTAATTCTTAATGTTTCCTGCTGCCCGTAGTTTCGGCATTCTTGTTTTAGGGGTTCTTTCATCCTTCAACAAATTTCCATTCTTAAATATTAATACAGAAGATAACCGAGAGGGACAGCTTAGACGGTTTTGTCTGTGGCCGGCATTCGGGAGACCCGGGTTCGATTCTCGTGGCCGACCTACCTGACCCATGGTTTTTGGAGGGTTTTCCGGGTCGTAAAACGAATGCTGGGTAGGTTAATTACATCCCCCGAATTTCCTGTCCCTCCATTTCACCTCCTATCATTTCTCATTTGTTAAGTTTCTTTCAGGGCAGAATTCTCGGCGGGCATCTTAGCGTTCCATGCGGGATGATGTGCTCTGAGTGAACACTTTCTCCTCCGACGGGACGGACTCCAGTTTCCCAGCCGGTCCTAGTAGGCCGATTCAGGAACGCGGCTGGCGGGACGGGATGCCGATTGTGCAAGCCTGCCTGGAATCTTCCTTGCTCTGGGGGCGAGGGGGGGGGGGCAGCCTCCGGTCTCCGAACCAGCCTCGTGACAGATTTGGAGCCGCGGTAGGTGGGATGACGACTGTCCTGGATCGCCGAGGAGTTTTTAGTAAAGTGTAGGGCCCCGCCCTCTGTACTGTAGTGACTCCTTGAGGTCGGCCGCCCTCTGTCTACTCCCTCCCGGGGGTGCCCCAGTTGGGGTATAGGTACAAATGACCAGTCTGGTCGAGGTGCCGAATCCCCTCCGAATAATCCATTGTCAGAAGATAGTTTTGCTACTTTACTGCAAATATTTTCCAAGACATCACAGGATGAAAGATTGGGATTTTATACTTTAAAATGGGGATGTTAGCTTGAAAGGGTCTGTCACGCTCGTATCATTACATTTTTCTTTGTTTTTCACAGAACAATGATATGAATATACATACTATTGTAATGATATGGACAAATTATAAAGATAAATGTCCTCGGAACCAATAAAAGATCTGTGTGGTGTACACATGGCTTTCTCTGCTCGCTCTCCCACAGACGATTTTTTTACGAAAGCTTATTCTTCTAATTCTTATTAATACAATAAACTAGGGATGGCTGCTTGGGATACCTCGATACCCACGATACGTGCATGGTACCGGCATCGGGCGATACTTAGAAAATTCGCTCGGTACTTTTTCAATACTTCGGTGGTGTTTCTGCAATTTTTATTTTAAAATCACAAATATTATTGCAGAGAGTAGAATATTGCCAGGAATGTGGTACTTTATGCAAGAAATTGATCGTGTGTCAATTTACTGCCCGTTAACAGTTTCCAAAAATAAATCACTGCATATTTCAATTGCGATTTGTCACCTCCTCCTTCTGGTGCACTGGATTACTAGAAAGCGAATTTAAAATTTCCACGACTAAAAAAGTTAGCCGTTAAATATTTGTGTATTCCACCTACTACCAAAAAGTAAAACAATGTATATAGGAAGGAAAGAAGAAGAAGTTAAAATTAAATGTAATGATGAAATCTTAGAACAGGTAGACAGTTATGAATACCTGGGTACAATTATAAATAAGGATGGAAAACTAGAGCAGGAAATTTTAAAAAGAATAAGAAAGGCCAATTCGGTCTACTATCAGATTAATAATACTATTGTGGGAAAAAAGGAAATAACAAAAGATACAAAAATTATAGTATTTAAAACAATAATACTACCAATTCTATTATATGGAGCAGAGAACTGGACTCTCCTACAGAAACAAGAAAGCAAAATAACAGCTATGGAAATGAGATATTTAAGACGAGCTGTGGGGAAGACAAGAAGAGATGTGATTAGAAATGTAACAATAAGGGAAGAGTTGGGTACACACTCCGTTAAAGAAATATTGGAAAAAAGACACCTTAAATGGTATGGACATGTACTCCGCATGTCAGAAGAAAGAAAACCCAAACAATGTTTAGAAGCAAGACCAGAAGGTAAAAGAATTAGGGGAAGGCCACGCATGTTGTATCAGGAATACATTGAGAAGTTGGGGAAGGATAGAGGGAAAACCATGACAGAAATGAAGAGAATGATGATGGACCGAGAAAAGTGGAGGAAATGGGTAGAAGAGGCTTGTACTGCACGCTTAACAGCACAAAGTTAGAGAAAGAAGAAGAAGAAGAAGAAGAAGAAGAAGAAGAAGAAGAAGAAGAAGAAGAAGAAGAAGAAGAAGAAGAAGAAGAAGAAGAAGAAGAAGAAGAAGAAGAAGAAGAAGAAGAAGAAGTATTCCACCTACAATAGTTTTCTCTGAAAGACGATTTAGCACAGCAGGACTCAACTCATATGAGACAAAAAAAAAAAAAAAAAACTTGACCCCGAAAGAGTGGGAATACTAATATATTTTTTTAACAAAAACATATAAATATGGACTGTTTCAAAAACCCATTTTGATTTCAAATCTATAATGTAGAGTTTAAAAATTAGTACACTGATGGTTTTAAACTTTCTCTCATTAAAGATGTGCTCCTAATTAATTTCACTGCCATTACAGTGCCTGCTTCGTAGCGTGTCTGCCTTACGTTCAAGAGGTCCCGAGTTCGAATCTCGGTCAGCGTGAGTTACCTGGATAAGGCGTTTTCCGGGGTTTTCCCTTATCCTGAAAGACGAATGTCGGGTGACTAATCTCCATGGACCCCGGACTCATTTGAGCACCATTTCACCTATTTCATTCATCGTCCGATATGACAACGTTGGAGGACGTAAGTTAAAAAAACTGCCATTACAGAATTCTCCGAACATTCTATTTTGTATTGACACTAGAAGTATAAATGACGGTATCCAGTATCGAAGAATCGGATATCGTGGAAAATATAATGTATCAATATCGAGTATCGAGAAAAACTGGCAACGACCCATCCCCACAATGAACCTTCTTTACTCATTTCATTGTAGGTATAAAAATAATACTTAAGCTAAAGCAATAGTCAAATCTGATTGAAACCGTCCGCGTGTGATGGATTTGAAATTCTGTGCTTTGTTTGAACACGAGAAAGAAAGAAAGAAAGAAAGAAGGAAAAGAAAAGAAAGAAAGAAAAGAAAGAAAGAAAAGAAAGAAAGAACGAAAAAAAAATAGTGATTTGCAGTTGAGAAAAGTAAATCCATACAGCAGCTAGAGGTGAGCTCCACACAGTCATTCCAAGCTGTTTGACAACAAAATTTCGCCCCAAATGAAAATTTTCAAAACAAAACACCAGGGTGCATAGGTGTTGCATTCTTTCTCTATCCCGAGGAACACTATAATTACCTCCTAAACAAATTTAAACTAAAAACCCCATACCTTCCGAAAAATTCCCAATAAAAAGCCCTACTTGAGGTTAAACCCTTAAAGGGTGGGCACACAGTAGAAATATCCAGGCTGTATACAGCCTGCCAGCACATGACTGGACTGGGTTGAGAAAGCATTAAGTATATAAACGTTCAAACCACAAACAATGGAAATGGTTAATGCCACAAGAACCTTTATTTAACAAAAAAAAAAAAAAAAAAAAAAAAAAAAAAATGTGCTCTGAGAGATGCAGTTCTGCATAGTAGCATTTTCTATACCTTTCATGGTTTACGAATTACAGAAACGGGGATCAGAATAAAGAGAAATTTAGAGGATATTTTCAGAAAAATCGAGATATAAGTTTTATTTGTCATGAAAATAGTTTAAACACGTATCATTTTAATAAAAACTGTTAGCGTTATTTTTGAGCAGATAAAAAACAACGAAACAATTTCCACATAAATGTATTTTACGGTTGTGGAATTTTCTTTAAAATCTTCCTTGGAAAATTCTTAACTTAAAATACTAAATTTCATTATATAAAATGATAAAGAACGTTGAAATATAAAATAAATGTTGATCCTTTATTAATTTTTTCTTTCCAAATAATAATTTAAATTCTTCATAGAGCCGAATTTTCGTTTTTGAGTTCCGTTGTTCATAGATACAAAGACGAAATTTTTCTCTAAAATTCCTGTTTTGTGTCCTGGAGTCCTCAAAACATGTTATTTTGATGAAATCTCGACATTGGATTTTTGAATGAAATACAATACTTTTCTACTTTCTGTAAGTACATAATGACGGGCTATCGTATACTTTAGGATTAGGACTACTACGGAGCGGATTCGTCACTGCGACCAGTCTTGATCTATCGTACCTATGTCACAAGTGAGGCATCCCCAGGAGGAAGGATGAGGCGAGAGGGGACAGAGGGCGGCCGTGTGAAATGTGTAGTATTTAACGCCCGCTTTTACTACATACGGCACGGCAGGTGATGACACTGATGATACATGAGATGAAGATGGAGCACCGGTGGAATGAGATGGCGGGGAAAACCGGAGATCCCGGAGAAAAACCGCCCCAGCGCCGTGTTGTCCACCAAAAATCTCACTTTGCGGTCGCCTGGGATGGAACCCGGGTCGCCTTGGTGAGAGCCAAGCGCTCTAACCACTGAGCTACGGCGCGGCCCAAGAGGGCGCCCGTGTCGAGGAGTAACGACAGTGAAGAGGGCAGGGTCCCTACATTTTACTTCGATGCAAACCTCCCCCGGTAGGCCAGGACAACGGACATTCCCCCTACTGTAATACGAAAACGGTCCCAGCAGCCATTTCGGATACCGGTAACCGACCTATCGGAGGAGGAAGTGGTTTACTCAAAGTATACCATCCTGTCATGCACCGCCGAGACTCACGCCGACAGCCCAAACGTGATATTATGCTTATACTCAAATCAGCACTGTTTTATTTGAAATAAAATTAAGCCCGTTGTGTCTCTTTAAACCGTTTAACTGCACTTAACTGCATAAAATCACAGTGCATAGGAGTCATAAGCCAACTTACAAATTTCAGATACAATCTTTATCCCTATTTTCAACAGTTTCTATTAAGCGAAGTCTAACCTATCTCGGCATTGTTACATCTATTCAATTGATAACCCATCTAAATACTAATTTAGAAAACTAGCTGAAGTTTTCAGGGAATGTTCTACAACAATTTTATTTTTGATTGATAGAAAAGAATAAACGTTTGTTTACTAGAAGGAAAATTACGATATTTTATGATAATGGCTAAAATTTTATTGAAAAATACGATGTTTTAACCTAACTTAAAAATTACTATACAATGCACATACTTTTCCTTTTATTAAAATAAGGCTTCTATATCTCTAAGTGAATGGTAACATTTTCAACACTTCGTATAAGTTAATTTCTAAGATATTGGGGCATATTTAAGGAAACGTGTAGTTGAATTGAATTAGAAAGTACTTTTAAATGTAAAATTTAAGGAAAACTCGCATTTATGTGTGCAGAGTGTGTTCAGGATCACAGTTACTGGATCCATTTATTTGCTTCTGTCAATAATTTCAGTAAAGAGAGATAGAGATAGAGAGAGAGAGAGAGAGAGAGAGAGAGAGAGAGAGAGAGAGAGAGAGAGAGAGAGAGAGAGAGAGAGAGAGAGAGAGAGAGAGAGAGAGAGAGAGAGAGAGAGAGAGAGAGAGAGAGAGAGAGAGAGAGCTGAAGGTTTGAAATATGTGTATGTAATCCAAACTTGATATGGAAAAAATAACATAAAACACCATTCAGACTTTTCTTAGATCGATCATTTATGCTCTGGATATAACTATAGGAATTCAGCCGACAATGTACGTCATTTTTGAGGCCCAAACCTATGTATTTGCTACACTATTTAACACTTTGTTTCTGGTTTATAAAACAGCACCACTCATAAATACCACAGAGCACCAAATTTGAAAATGCGTTATGAAATGTAAAATGTATCACGTTTTTATTACTTCGTCTACTGCGTATATAGGTACTAAAGTGTTGTATGCTGCCAAATAAAATTTAGATTTTGCAAAGATTTCACAGGAAATATATATTTTGTACCCTACTAAATAGTTGGAAAATGATATATGTGTCAAAGTGTCTCTAACTGAACAGTATATTCCAAAAGTGGAACGTCGGAATACATAAATGCCAAAATTAGTAGTTCAGAATCTTTCAAAAATCCAACACAAAGATTTTCAGGAGCATCTCTTATTCTAAATTAAGCTTTACATTGAAAATTTTTGCAGATATGTTATTTTCTCAAAAGTAGTTTAAAGCATTTTGATTAAAACATCATGCATTCAAAATATTTACATGACAAAAAAGTATATATGTTGAATTATCTGGGAATGGGCATGTAAAATTATTAAACGATAGACGAAAACGTACTACACGAAAAATGTAAATGTCTTTAAACCATAAAGTTTATTTTAAAGAACCTTTTTGTGGCCTCAGCCATTTATGAGATGCTATTGAGGTTTAGAACTGTTCAGTTTAAGTTCTGTCGACTTTCAGTTGTTTCTCGCGATTGCATGGAAAGAGTATGGTATTTTAAGACCAACGCACAAGAGTAGCATCCAGTTCTTAAACATATAGCTGTTGTTTATGTAACTTTAAAGAAAATGTTTATCTTGATTAACTTAAGCAGTTGGGATATTTTTAACCCCCTAGCACATGGTAGAGGGTACAGAGAGTTTATGAATGTAACACATGACATCTTTTACATATTAAATTATATCCCTAATTCAAGGTTATTTTTGTTGGTGTTTACGTAGATGTGTATATTTTCTATTTCCTGAAATAGGTTACAATTCAAACACATTGCTGGACACGTACAATGACGGATGGGACAGCTAATATTATGTTAGCATGATATCAGCCCTGTTGGGGATAAATCAATTTCTAATTCTTCACCCCTAACACATTTTTTACTTCATCTCTCCCATTCTATTTCGGCACGAAACAAACGTTATGTAATAATTTTCATGGCTTAATATAATTAAATCATAATTAAACGTTTTAACAATATATAAAAAGTATGCCCATGCTTGTTTCGTCTACAATTATATTGCTTTTCGGGGTAATAAGAGAATTACGCTAAAAAATCACAACAGTAACATAGCTTAACGTACCTAAGTACACGAATAATGGTAACACACATAGGTGCACATTTTATGAATAAAATAATAAGAACTGTTATGCTATTAGTAATTCTTCCTGAAGTGGTTTAATTTGTATTTTTCTAAAATTTGAGATTTTCAGTAAGATAACATTTACAAAAACCCATAAAACATGGTTCTAATACATAAAACATGGAAGAAACAAAAACACTTAATTTTAAAGTTTCGGCAACTACAGTAAACGGTCTCAAGTGTGAACGGTGACGCGATACATTTTCCACCACTGGATATGCGTGAATAAATGTTGTGGAAACCGTAGTGAATATCTACTGAAGAAACGAACTCTATTCCAGCCAATGAAGGATGCGACCGCTACCCCTCTTCCATCTTGTGGTAATTGATTCATATCTAACTTTAGCTAACCAGAGATATAGGATATTTTCACCACGTAGAGTAAATCACGTGATAAGAACTGGTTCCACATCATTGTTGAGAATACCTTGGTTGCGATGTTATTCTAATTATAAAATAGACTATACAAACAGAGGTCATCTAAATGTGATGACTAGACTCGTGGACTACCTCTGTGTGCTTAATACGCATGGTGATACAAGAAATATTTGAAGCATATCCAAGACAGCAATAAAACATACATCTACTCGTAAATGTGACTTAAGTAGGTATATATATTAGAAAGTGTCACACTCGTTTGAGATTTTAACCTAAAATGCCTAAATGCGAGTTTTACGTCTATTTAAAGCGATGTGTAGGAATATGTGCCGACATGAACCCCTTCGTGTGGCTTCAGCTTTTCTTTGCCCTTTTGTGAATGATAAAACATTAAAAATAAACTACACCTTAAATACACCTCTTTTAGGGAACAAAACCTTTAAAAACAGTGTTAATCACCCTTTAAGAGCATTTTGTTTACTGTAATTGCCTTCGATATAGTTTTGACTCCCGAAAAAGGAAAAAAAAAAAAAAACATTGAAATAGGCGCAAACCACCTACAAGTACATTTTTAGCACTACGTGTTCGGTAGGCTTGATTTTTTGTAAATATCTGCCACTAGTTTTCACTTATTCCTAAAGGGCTTAAGTATGCATTTGTGTTAAAATTGAGGTTTAATAATGTAAATTTACTTTTTAAATTACGATTTTGGTGATGGTAATAGTAAAAAGTAATGATAATAATAATCGTTATTGGAGGAAGAACAGACTGGTTTTAGGAAATGTCAATCCTGCAATGACAATAATTTAGCGTAAAAAGAATTTTAGCTAGGAGTCAAGAAGTCACTTTAGAGACGCATGTGGCGTTTATTGGCTTCACTGAAGCCGTTTATTCTAAGGTTGGGAGTATGTAATGTAGTAAAATGTATAAAAGGGAGTATCTCTTGAATATAATTCATGCTGTAAAGAGTTTATATAAAGAAACAATAAAAAAATGCATGCAAATAGAGCTAACCCGAAGAAATTAAGACGAATCAAGACGTTAGATAAGGATAAAAAGCGTCCTGAACACTTTTTAAAATACATTTAGATGATCTGGTTAAGGAATAAAAACAAGAAATTAACGCAAAGATAAAAATATGGAAAAACAAATTGATAAAGTTTTACTCTTTGCAAGCGATGTAATTATATAGAATAGTAAAGAAAATCTACTCAATGAAATGCACACAATGAGTAAATAATTTAAGAATATAAAAGTAAGATAAAAAGCGCTGAAATGATATTTTTGAGGGATTTTAAAGAAGGGACTATTAAGGAATGTAGATATATGTGAAAAATTAGAACTATACGACTTAAATTAGAAGATTGAGTAACTTAACAATAGTTGCAAAGGACATATGTATGAAGAGAAGGAGCGAAGGGAAAACGCAGAGGATAGTACATTGTAATGGTCTCCTTAGCGCGATGGTGGCGCTGCTGATTACCAAGCGGGAGATCTGGGTTCGATTCCCGGTACCGGCATGAGGATTTTCTCCTGCTGTTAGATCTGGTCCGGGGTACATTCAGCCTCGTTAGGTCCATGAAGGACCAACTGAGGAGCTATTTGATTGAGGAGTAGCGGGAGGGACCAGGACGCCGACCATGTTCCATCCTCAAACACTGCACCCCTACTCCTGACGCCCAAGGGGGCATAGGTGATGGGCAGAGGTTATAGGCCTTTGGAAACGACTATTGCGCCGCGGGTTAGTTAGTACCTACGTAGCTACGTACCCCAAGGTAGAAGAAATATTAGCTCCCCGAGGAAGAGTTGGGAATGAGTGAAGAGAAAGAATTATGTACATATGCATATGTAGAAAACTTTTAACCACAGGTGAAAATGGACTGGGTGGACCGAAATGGTTTTGCGAGCTCTTGAAGTACTTCTGTTCCGAAAAAAAAAAGGAGCGGGCCGTTTTATGTTTGGTTGTATTAATTGCTCTATACGCCACAATTAGCTTGTGTAAATTATTGCTCAGTGGAAGTAAAATGATGAATTATTCCGACCAGAAAAACTCTGACACATCGATGTTAACGCGCTTATTGAAAATACGAATGCGACAGAGGAATTTGGGGACAGAGAATATGAACGAGGCAAAACGCAACAATCTCTCCAGAATCTGACTGCAATCTTAAACGGCTTAAGAATGGATGCGCATATAAACAATGCACACTGTATCACTCCACGCTTGGCATTTCGTGAAGGCATGGATCAGATTCTTCCCCACCCCCCTGAAATGTTTACTTTCGGGAACTCAAGGAACTGCCTACATGACTTTCTCCATTTCATATTACACACGTGATCTTTCACCGTATAACATTGGCAGCTAAAGAAATATGTGTCCCTATACTTGATAAACAAACTAAATTTACTAATTCAAAAATGGAGGAATAAATGTACAAAGTTATTACGTTTACTGCAGCAAACACTTTATCCACAAAAGCGATTCATTTTTCCAGAATAAGATATTCATAGAATGGAAACAATATTCACAGAAGCACCAGCTGCTTCTGATGTATGTTAACATCAAAGATGTCATCATACTCAAGCAAACAGTTGAAAAGAATAAAAATTATGTTTAAGCCTTTTCAGCTTTTTGTCACCTACACGCTTAATTATTCTCCTCTTATTTGCTCTGTACTCAGCCATAATTATGACAACGCTGAATAATGATTTAGAACGACCGTTGCTTCTCTCCAGTAAATGACGCGGGAATGCGGATGGCTGCATGACCATGATAATAAATAAATGTTCAAGTTAAGTTTAAACGAAACGATTATTAAAACCGCTATGCTTATTCATACTGTTTATTATTTCAAGTAAAAAAGGGACGATAACACATCCAGTTCAAGGAGAAATTATATTTATTCTCTTAAAAGGTGTGCTGTGGCGAAGGCAAGTGTTCATATCACGCTTTCTTGAGCCGAACTGCGCACACTAGATATTGGCAAACGGATTTCTTAATATTGCTCAGTGTCCTCAGCATTTTGTGCAACACACACGCACAAATAACTTAATATTGTGAAGTAGCGGTTACAACGTACTATTATTGGGAGGTCAGCGCCGGGCAATCTGAACCGTAAACATCTCGAACGTTATGGAACGTTCCTACAGCTATTTAAACAAGCGTCCTCGCAAAGGGAGTGAGTTGTGGTGTTCATGAGTGAGGAATTCCGGCGAGTAAGGAAGTCAGGCAAAATGAGTCTTGCAGAGGGAGTGAGTGAATTAGGCGTGCGATGAAAAGCGCTGTTCTCCGAGCGAATTAGTGACGTCTGTGGGGAAATACTGCACGGTATTGGTGATGGGTTGAGTGAACCCTCTGGAAGAAGAGGCTGCATCGGACGTATTTCATTATGCCGCTAAGTCAAGGAAGAAAGAGAAGAGACAGAGAAAATCGTAGTAGATCACACTAGGGAAGTGGCAGAGTGAGCTAAGGCAAAGGTTGAACTAAATCATTAGGTGACAAAATACTGGATGAAGTTATAGTATTCAAATTAGAAAGCCATTTGTTGACTTTAGGCGGTGTAATAGTTTATCAATTGAGTTGTGAATCCAAAGAGTGCAAGCATAGTCATGAAGGAATTATATTTTTTTCGCGAGTCTTTCAAATTTGTTTTGAAAACCCTTTAGTACCATCATCACCAATGGCGGTGAAAGTTGACTGACAAATAATCCTCCAAAACAAAATAGACACTGGCGAGTAAGAGTCATAACATGAAATTGGAGAAACGCCGCATCTGCATCATATAGTAAATATGTTCATAATAGTCATATTAACCCTTGACCCGTCTCCGTGGTGTAGGGTACCTCACATTCAACAGGTTCTGAATTCCAGTTTCGGTCAAGATGAGATATCCGGATAAGGTTTTTCCGGGGTTTTCCCAAGTCCTGAAAGATGAATGTCGGGTAACTCTAAGCTCTATGGATCCTGGGCTCGTTTGAGGATCATTTCACCCATTTCATTCATCGCCGATATGAACTATGTTGGAGAACGTTAAAAGAAAAATATGCATTACGTTTCACTTCTAATGAAAGGCATGCGATATTGCATATCTCGTTCAAATTTTCCGAAAAAAAAATTATATGTCTATTGAATATTTATATAGATTTCTACTTCCTTTCTGTGAATAAAGGAATGTGTACAGGGCGATGTACGTCAACAATCACCAGAGCAAGCAGACTTATCAGTAAGTGTAAATGAGACAAGTAGATAATTTAATTGTGTGGGCTCAACTCTTATGTAGCTGTGAGAAGTAATTTACAACTTATTGTTTCTGTAATAAAATTATTTCGCAATGAGAATTTCCAAGCATTGACATCCATAACTTCGTACACACATACACCTTTTGACACAAAAAAAAAAAAAAAAAAGAAAAAGAGCAAACTCTGAAAGCGTATATTTTATCAAGTCCACATCGTGTCCACGACCGGTTTACAATATCACGGAACGCGACTCTTTTGCTTTGTTCTATTGAATCCTTTCATCATCATCATCATCATCATCATCATCATCATCATCATCATCATCATCATCATCATCATCATCATCATCATCATCATCATCATCATCATCATCATCATCATCATCATCATCATCATCATCATCATCATCATCATCATCATCATCATCATCATCATCATCGAAATTACCTAATAGGGGTCCGAACTATAACGCCCGGGCCTTAAAGTATCTATCCTGACCTCTTGTTGCCTCTTCTTTCTCTTCTTCTATCCCTTTCCTCTTTGTTAAAAAAAACTTACAGCATAGTTTAAGGTAGTTGTCTCATGTGTTTATGAGAACTCCTAAGTGGTTTACCGGGAGAACCACGAGTCAGTTGGGGAATTTAATGTCATGTCGGCATGTTGGCCGACAAACGGTTAGAGCGGCTGGACGGAAACCGGAAAATCCGTGGTTCAAATCCCGGCTATGGCATTGAATTTTTCAGTCTGGCCCTTTTAATAATGATAATAATAATAATAATAATAATAATAATAATAATAATAATAATAATAATAATAATAATAATAATAATAATAATAATAATAATAATAATAATAATAATAATAATAATAATAATAATAATAATGTACACATTGTGTATTGTTTCATATGTTTCGTGGATAACCACATAGGGTATCCTTCATTTTTCGCATACTGTAATATGTGCGAACAATTGAGTCTTATAACTTGAGTCTCAGTTACTAAACGGGCACAGACAGCCGAGAGCTAAGTTAGTACACAGATAGCCGAGAGGTATATACAAGAATGGACGAGCTAGACCTACAAAGGTTCGAATCCCAGACATAATTTTGATTTGTTTTTATTGTAGAAATACGAAATGTGTATTACGCACATTGTAATATAACTTCCAATTGCTAAGGTTTACTTGATCTAGGGCATTTATGCTCACACATAAAAACTGAAACACTCTACTCTGTTTTTAAACTAACTGATATAAATGTTTTATTCCTATATGTGAAATCAAATGAAAATAGAAATTGACTTAGTATAGGGCGTGTAAACCCTCTGCTTCTATTACTGCCCTCATTCTGCGGGGCATGAATGAGCCCAAATGCCTAGTGAAATTTTCACGAGAGGATACTTAGCATTATATGCCAGCAACAGATGAATGAGCCCCAGTAATTTGCACAACCAATGTTAAGGCAATTTTTAATAACATTGCATTTATTTTGAAAACGGCAAGAACATGTTATTTGCGTTTTTATAAATGAACATGCTTAAAATATTATTATTTATCTTCTGTAAGAAACACATAAGGTGTTGCTATTAAAGCAACAATAATAACAAAGAAATATACACATCAAGAATTCGAATTCATGTTGGTCCACTTACGAGACAGGCGTGTTTTACTGGTTGGCTACCTTGCATACGGCTAAGCCGCAAAGCATCTCCCTATATATCGCATAGCTTTGAAATGAAGCCAGAGTGGTATCAAAGAGTACATTGGAAAAATTGATTGTTTTTTTTTCACACTAGCCGTATGTAACCAAACTATGGAAAGGTAGAGTAAAACTGCAAACTTCAATGCCATAGCCGGGATTCAAATCCCGTCTATGGCATTGCATTTTTCAGTCTGACTACCTTTCCAAAGCGTGTATTGTGAACACAGCTTCATCGAAAGCTTCCGATGTTTTCGGAATCGAACTTTGTTTCTGGCAGCTGCTCCTTTTTTTCCCCTAAGGTTATTTAGTTAGTTATCCTTTGAAGTCGTCAGTTAGTCATGGTTGAACGCAAAGTTGTCTGTAATGTTATGGGGAGGAAGAAGAAAACTTTGCCGGAAGTTCTTTCGAGCGTGCTTATGACCTGAGTGGTGCTCCACAGCTGTAAATAGGGACGAATAGAAAAGTAGTCCGGAAGCATCAATAATTATGTGTTAATTGCACATTACCACAGTTTGTACTCTATTGCGGGAGGGCGCTTCTCTGTCAGCTGTGACTCTTATTTAGGCATGCGGTCTGTATGATAGATACTTAATGTTATGGGGAGGAAGAAGTAAACTTTGCCGGAAGTTCTTTCGAACGTGCTTATGACCTGAGTGGTGCTCCACAGCTGTAAATAGGGACGCATAGAAAAGTAGTCCGGAAGCATCAATAATTATGTGTTAATTGCACATTACCACAGTTTGTACTCTATTGCGGGAGGGCGCTTCTCTGTCAGCTGTGATTCTTATTTAGGCATGCGCATAAAAACGCTGAGGATGTGAATGCTTCTACTCCTAGAGGTGAACACAAAGGTCGAAACTCGGGTAATATTTTTATACCAAACCCATCGAGCGCGGAAACGTGTGAAGCTCGCATTCAAAACAGCACGGTTTCGATTCCCGCCGGGCCGGCAACCCTGACTAGATTTTTTCATGGCTTTCATAGTTCGGTAGACAAATGCCGGGTGGATTTTCTTCTGTCATAAATTTTCTATCCTTGTTATTTCCTTTTATCTGCTTTTTGGTTTGTAGGACCAGGCAAAAGCGGGATATTAGAATTAGGGCTATGTTAACATTTCGATGGGCAGCTGGTGCCCCTTCCAATGAGCTCATTCCCGGTTTGAAGATGACATAGCGTCGGCTCCAGGACTTGGATTATTCTGGAATCGTCAAGGACTTCGTCCTTGCTAGAGTTTATCAAGAACTTGATCTGGTCGCTCTTCCGATCTACCCTTCCTCCCAGTGGCAAAATGATTCATAACTGGCCTACGTGTGATGCTGAGCTCCAGTGACTGGGGAGCTCATCGCCTGTCTAATCAAGTAATCATACAACACAACGTATGTTAACTGTATGTCTGACGGAGAGGCTTTATTCGTAACGTACTGCTGAGAGCAAAAATGTAGAATTCATTCCAGCGGTTGTGTCGTTAACGATGGACTCAAAAATGTTTTTGAAAATAAACCTTAATAAAAGTATCGGTTTTGCTTTTCATACTTAGACATCTACTCGATCGCGAACCTACAACCGAAGCGAATACAAGACATTACAGTGACAAGCAATGGAGTGTCTTTTATGAGTTGGGCTTAATCGTACTAATTGCTCGGGAAACAAGGGCATTGTCCAGGAATTTCTTAAGAAAGCAGTAGAGTAGCCGTACTTCCATAAAGTCCCTGCATTTAAAATAGCTAAGCTTAGAAGCGAGTCTCATCTAGCTCAGTGGGAGTGGTAGGAGGTGCGAAGTGGGTGCGCTACTTTAAGACGATTGGAGAAGCTCTGTGATGTCATCCAAATCATCTTCTGCTTCGCTCGTATAAGAAACAATAACAATCTCACGTGATAATTTCTGTTTATGCAAGCATTGCCTCCCATCACTAGTTTATCCCCTTAACTGTCTCCCCCCCCCCCCCCATCCTGCAACCACACGAACTTGGTCCCGTGCAGTACATGACTCCTTTGTAACGAACAATACACTGACCAGCGCATACAGGCTTGAGCATGTTACGGCTGGACTGCTCGCAAACTGGAATCGCTGCCACTGCCTGGGACTTTATCGAAGTACGGCTACTCTACTGTCATAAACTCCGAAAGCATGTCACCACATAAAATGCTTCATTAATACATTTATTAACTACAGCACTTTACTAATAATTAATCTGCTATATGCTGCCATTAACGTTTCACACCAGTATTTTCCATGAACGTATTTAACGCTAAATCTTACAGAATACGTCTAAACAGCAAAAACAGATTATACATAAACTGATAAAATGGCCATTTATGAGGACTGAGAAAAACCTGAAAAAGTTCTTAGTAAGAGAATATGGTTCAGGGTTCAAACATTTCGCTATGGAATCTGTGCCTTCACGATCTCAGTCATCCATGCCAAAGATGCCATCAGCGCTACAAAGGTTAGAAATGGACCAATAAATATCTAAAAAAACGCCGAAAAAGGCAAAACAAAAAAGAACAAATAAGATACATCATTTTCTGTGTTACATGGCCCCAAAACAAACATATATTGCTTTGGGCCTCGTCTTCGGACACTCGGAAAGAAAAAAAATCCTCAACTTCCGAGCTCTAGTTATCAGAGGCGTTGAATCTTGCTTTCCAGCTCTCTCTCTCTCTCTCTCTCTCTCTCTCTCTCTCTCTCTCTCTCTCTCTCTCTCTCTCTCTCTCTCTCTCTCTCTCTCTCTCTCTCTCCCATGCCTTTATCATTCTTTAGCACCTTCCCGGTTGGGAAAAGAACCTCAAGCGAACTATAACTATTCGTTTATAAATACTTCACATCATCTGAAAAAGGGTCTAAATTACAAACAAATTGTACATGTTTTGGCAATAATAGAAAAGGCTTATGCATGAAAAACTAATGAACTCCGTTTAATAAAGCGTATCACAAATTTTAACGGTGTATTACCTCACTTTATTTCAGAGGCACCGTTTGGGGCATTTTTATTAGAGCTATGCACTTTCACAATAAAAAATTATGGTTAATTAACCATGGGGTTTAGAAATTTAAAACTTAGAGTTTTCTGTCATTATGCTCATTAGTTGTTTTCTTTGCAGCTTTTTTCTGAACTCCGGACAAAATTTCTTTTTTAGTTTCAGGGTTGCAACGCCATGGACCTGTTCTCAGGAAAGTCATCTAACTTAACAAACGACATACAATCATCTGCAAACATGTGTCCGTGAGGATGGAGAAAACAGCTTTGATCGTGTAGTAAGGAAGCAGGAGGATGGTAACAACTGCAAACGGTAGGAAGCCCGCTTGTGTTGTTTGTGCCTTCGGTCGCTAGATCTAGCAGTCTTCCATACTCATCCCTTCATTTCGAAGATCATATTGGCATAATATACCAACCACTGGCCGTAGTGCTGAAATCCTCATCCGTTTACAACTATAAGTAGATGTTCTGAACACTCAAGCTACATGGTCCTATAAATCTAGTGTTTTGATTATTATAATTTGTTAATATTCCACGCACCGAGTGGGATGGCTAAGGCGGTTTCGTCTGTGGCCAGCATTCGGGAGGTCCGGGTTCGATTCCCGTGGCCGACCTACCTGACCCATGGGCTTTTTCGGCAATTTTCCAGGGCTGCTGGGCGAATGCTGGGTAGGTTAATTACATCACCCGGATTCACTGTCCCTCCATTTCATCTCCATTATCATTTCCCATCTCTCATCTGGTGGTCTCTTTCAGGGTAGAAGTGTCGCCGGGTGTCTCGGCGGTGCATGGCAAGATGATATGCTCTGAGGAAATCTTTCCTCCTCCGCTCTTCTGCTGGGATAATTTCGGGACCGCCAGCCAGGGACCTTTGGGGCTCGGCTGCTGGGCTCGTTGCCGTCCCGCAGTAGGGGAGCGTGTTCGTTGTCTGGTCTGTCGGGGGATGTCTAAGTAAATTGTAGGGACCCTGCACTCTGTACTGTCGTGGCTCCTTGGGTCGGCCGCCCTCTGTCTCATCTCACCTCATCCTGCCCCACTTGGGGGCATAGGAACAATGGGCCCAGCTGGTGGCCTACGTACCAAATCTCCTCCATAATGAAATCATAATCCTAATATTCCAAGCGGTCCAATTTCGTGTGTTGGGTTGGTCCGACTTTACGGCGACACAGTATTTATAGTGTAACAGTTCAATGGTAGGCAAACCAAAGAACAAAACATCAAAGTTAAACCTAGCGTTCCCTTCATCGTAAACTCTATGCTCTATGGACCCTGGGCTCATTTAAACAACACTTCACCCATTTCATTCATCGTCCGATAACATTGGAGCACATTAAAAGAACGAAGTAACAGAAAAAAGAAGCAAAATAAATAAACGAAATACGTATTCAGTGTTTATACAGTAACATTTGTATAATGTTTCACTTCGTGAAATATTGCACTCTACCCACAAACGCGAAATAATTCATGAATAAACATTCAGAAAAACCACATTTGTGTTTGTACGTGCCTGAGCGCATGAGTTATGTGAAAAATATTTCGTCCAGAGTTTCAACATATCAACAAGGCCTTTAGGAGACACAGATCTTATGCTATAATGCAGGAAATTATAACTGAGTGTGGCTTTTAGCAGGGGCGGGTTTTCTCCGGAATCTCCGGCTTCCCCCGCCATCTCATTCCACCGGTGCTCCATCTTCATCTCATGTATCATCAGTGTCATCGCCTGCGGTACCGTATGTAGTAAAAGCGGGCGTTAAACACTACACATTTTCACATTTCCCAGTTTATATTGCGCGTAAAAGATACCTAGTTTTGCTCAGAGGCGTCTTTATAAGACTAAAAGTTCTTTTACATGCCTAAATCTACAAGGGACCATCGGCTTTACTTCTCTCCTGAAACCGAGCGGGATGGCTAAGGTGGTTTGGTCTGTGGCTCGCATTCGGGAGGCCCAGATTCGATTCCCGTGGCTGACCTACCGGACCAATGGGTTTTTTCGGGAGTTTTCCCGGGTCGCTAGGCGAATGCTGGGTAGGTTAATTACATCCCCCGAATTTCGAGTATCTCCATTTCACTTTCATTATTATTTCATATAATCTCTCATCTGGTGGTCTTTTTCAGAGTAGAAGTGTCGGCGGGTGTCTCGGCGGTGCATGGCGGGAAGATATGCTCTGAGTGAATAGTTTCTTGCGGACTCCGGTCCTTGTGGGCCGTTTCAGGAACGCGGCTGGATGTATGCCGGTTGTGCAAGACTTCCTGGAGTTTTCCTTGCTTTGGGGGGGGGGCGGCCTCCGGTCTCTGAACCGGCCGATTAGCTGTTTCGGGGCCATGGTAGGTGGGATGACGATTGTCCTGGACCGTCGGGGAATTTCTATCTGGTAAAGTGTAGGGATCCCGCCCTCTATACTGTGGTGACTCCTTGGGGTTGGCCGTCTTCTCTCCTCTCATCTCATCCTACCTCCCGGGGTGCCCCACTTGGGGTATAGGTACAAAAGATCAGTTTGGTTGAGGTGCCGAATCCCCTCCAAACAATCCAATACAATCCCTTCTTAAGGCAACCATGCTAAGGATTTTTACTCCCCAACAATTCCAACGCTCTCCCCCGGCTAAGTACTTCGGGAACCAGACTGCTATAATGCAGGAGTACTAATACTGTGCGATACGTTTAATGGGGGTAGTAGATTTATTTATGACATCATTGTGAGCTGCTACGTGGTAATGTCCATCCCTCACTCCACTATACCAAAATAAACAATTTCTGATATGAAGTCATGCCTACTAGAAGTAATCAGACGTAAAGAATACCCTGTAGAGCACTGACTTTAACCTGTGTGAGGGTTGATGACCGAATATTTATATGACTCGTGAAGTTCCAGCAAGTGCCTTGAAACATATTTTGTCAACATCTGTTGCACTTTAGAAAAGTGATTGTTTTTGTTAATGTTGCAAATGGCATATTACACATCTGCATTTACTTTTACCTTAACGTTTGCTGCTGTTTTTAGGAAAATAAACGTCTGAGTTGGAATTGCAGAACTTTGACCGAATATTTGTATGACGTTTCGAAAACCGGTAAGAAACTTTATTTTTTCTTATAAAATATGAATTAACATTAAGTGTTAATTGATATTAAAAGTTTAGGGTGCCAGTCAATACATAGTTAATTCTTTAACGTCGTTTATCTGTGCTCAATGAACAACTATGCCTATTATGTATAGCGGACAAGATAATACCACCAAGGCAACACTATTTCTAAATACCCGCCTCGGCAGCGTGGTGGTAGTGTCTGCCTCACGCTCAAGAGGTCCCGAGTTCGAATCTCGGTCAGGGTGAGCTACCTGGATAATGTTTTTACCGGGGGTTTCCCTTATCCTGAAAGACGAATGTTGGGTAACTAAGCTCTATGGAGCCTGGGTTCATATTACAAAAAATCTAAATGGTTTAAGTAGTTCCTTGTTCCTGATAACTAGGGCCCCGAAGTTTAGCAAAAAAAAAAAAAAAAAAAAAAAAAAAAAAAAAAAAAAAAAAAAAAAAAAAAAACCACACACACAACAGGTTGGTAGTGACGACAGGTTAGGTGTTATACGCTACCTGCATCTCGTCAACATACGGAAGGGGGTTGACTGCCATGCAATCGGGTACGTACTCATACAACCAAGGTCAAGGGCAACGGTTATCTATTAGCCACACGAAGAGCACAGTGTCATAGAGTATATTGCCCATTTATTTATAAATTATACAAAGCAAACTTATCCTTTCCAGATATCTGAATATAAACAAAAGAATCATTACTATTTAAAATGTATACAGTAAATGAAAAGCTACTTTGTTGTGACAATACTATGTACATTATGTCTGTGCCTATATCTCAGTATACTCAATGTACCAACAATTACATGCGCCACAGTCCGTTTCGTCTATGAAAACCCATATTCTGTTGTTTTCATAGGTATTCTTTAGGTATTCCTTGCGCATTGTGGACTCGGATAGCACTATTCTTTCAGTATATTTTTCTAAAAACTGCTTGAAATAACTATTGACACCATCACGTTGCACAGATCATTATAAAAACTACTATGTCTGCATTAACGTTAGACGCTGAAGGCCAGTTTCCTCTCCCTCTGTTTACCAACAGCACAAGTTGATGACTAACTCAGTTGACGATCGATACCTCATGCACCACTAACTTCACGAATTTCTGGCTACACGTCCGGGCCCTACTGATAACGTAAGTAACGTAACCCATGGCATAATAAACCCAAAGTGGGCCTGAGTCTGCCAACCCCACTGCCGGCCTCACGTTCGCATACGCAAGGCAAAGGTGGGCGAATATCCAACTGATACGGGGAGGAGATGTGGTCAGCATCCAACCCAGTTTCCCCAACCGGAAACTTGGTTTTCTAGACCAGGGTTCGCTAGCTAGCGTAGCTCCTCAATTTCCTCACGATGCTGAGTGGACACCGGGACTTAAAATCCGCACCCCCAGGTGTGGGATCTATCCCGTTCCCAGAGAACCAAAGCACAGCGCTCTAGCCCACTTTGCCACGATGCAGGACGTTGCTGGTAACGGATCTCCAGAATTATTCGGCCCTTGTCTAGGAGAGGTGTGAAATTGATCCCTGGATTGTGTTCGTTTCTAAACACAAGTAAACAAGTTGTACTGTGCTGGTGCAGAATTACTTTTCACTAGGAAATTTTGTGCATTCTTTGTACGCGAAATGGAAATAACCACCGATCACTGAATTTGCATGGTTGAATGTTGCTTTCGAATTGGTAAGATACCAGGGGTTCTATATTACGTTATTAGCCCTTATGTGGAATGATTTTCTCCTTTCTTGCCAATAACCGCATCAAGTCACGAGAAAAAATACGACGAAAAAAATTAAAAGATTAAACATAGCTAAGATTACAAATCTATAGTTGTTAGATTTTCAAGCATTCCTTTAGTACGCCAACTGTTTTGTAGTTCTCATTACTATACCGTTATGTTGCTTCTGTGGATTGTCTTAATTTATTCTGTGTAAGTCTGCTTCCATTTACTGTTCTAAAGAGTATGAACAAATTTTTTGTAATGACAAAGTTATGCTATCAAAGCGAGACACTCTACGTTAGAAAGACGCCCAATTAATTCAGTTACCCATCAGTATACACGCTGATATTACGAGTTTATGCGACGCATGCGAAAGAAGTTCAAATTACACTCTGGAAATGACAAGTCCCATTTTACTAAGGTAACTTCAAAGCTATTGATATCCGACCTTTCCACTCATGTTTTGCTTGTCCTCTGCCAGAGGCACTAATGAAAAACTCGCTTCACAGTACTGACGTCATAAGCACACATTCAACTGGCGGGAATGACTGAATAAATCTGAAGATCCGGTATTTGTTATGCGATGTGATCTTGTTATGGTGCGCTCAACTATTCCACCACCTTCTGAAAGGAGTGACATGTGACAGGGAGTGGTATTAAGAAATGGGTTTGACATACTCGTGATCAGTAGCAGAGAAAGGAGTATTCGAATACAAAATGTCGATGTATTCAACTTTTGGATACTCTCGAGATGTTCTGGAAACCTAAATATAGGCTGTCCATAAAGTCCTTCCAACATTATAACTTCCTATAGCGTGAACACTAATATAGTAACAGTTGTGTGGTTTATGGCAGACGACAGGCAAGCTCTTAAAGTATAGTTTTTTTTCCTTTGTTTTGTTTGTTTCTGGTATAATCTAACATGCCGACAAACCAGGAGAAAGCGCAATGTGTTTTATGGTACCATGAGACACGGTCACCTATTCCTGTTCAGAGAAGGTTTAAGAGGGAATATGGACCACCACCCAATTACAAATCTATCATTGGTTGGTACACAAAGTTTAACGAGACTGGAAGTGTAACCCCTCGTCCACGGTCAGGACGTCCATCCGTAACAGAAGCAAGCGTTGAGATTGTGCAGCAAGCATTTCAAAGTAGCCCTTTCAAGTCTAATCGTTGTGCATCTCATGAACACAGAATTCCATGGTCCACATAAGCGACTTCATCTGTGTGTTTATTAAGTTCAGGTAACACAAGCTGTGAAGCCACGAGACCACCCTCGCCGTACTGCTTTTGCACTGGATATTTTTAAGAGGATTGATATTGATAATGAGTATCTAAAGCGTGTCAGCTTCTCAGACAAGTCTATCATCCGGCTGGCCCCATAGCTCAGTCGGCAGAGCACCTGCCTGCCGTGCTAGGGGTCCCGGGTTCGGTGGGGTTGGGGATTTTTCTCCGACCAAGATAATTCCCCATCTTTCCCAGAGTCTGGAAGTATGAATGAGAGTGTGAATGTGTGCGTGATCTAATGATTAAAAACCAAAGATAACGAGTTAACACCTTCAGTATGTTCCAAAGGAGAACTGCCACCGATATGACCATAGCAGTTAAAGGCGGGGTATAAATGGAACAAGGGAGGAAAAAAGTCTATCATCCATATCTCTGCGAAGGACATCCGGCACAATGTGAAAATATGGGGCTCACAGACTGCTCATGTCGTCATAGAACATGAGGACAATAGCCTAAAAGTGAATGTCTGGTGTGCTTTAATGCATGGTAGGGTCATTGGTCCCTTCCTTTTTTATTGAGAACTCAATAAGAGCTAACATTTACCTGGACATGTTAAAACTTTATTTTGACTCACGGTGACATTCCAGCACGATGGAGCGCCGCCAGGTTGGGCATTAAACGTCAGAGTACTGAATAACACATTTTCTAACAGATGGATTGGGCGCGATAGTTCAACACCCTGGCTACCGCGATCCGCAGACACACCCCTAGATTTTTTTCTTTGGAGTTATGGAAGGACAGGGTATATGCAACACGTATACCTGATATGAACGCTTTGAGAAGAAGGATAACTGATGCTGTTGCTAGCAACTTACGAAATGCTGCATTATTATGGCGAAAAATTGAATATCGCGACAGCGACAAACGACGCACATGTGGAAGTGTACTGACCGTGTGTGTAACTAACTTTGAGAATTTGTCTTTCATCGGCCACAAACCACACAGACTTAATTTTAGTAATTTTCAGTTAATAGGAAGTTGTAATGTTGGAAAGTCTTTATGGACATCCTGTATAGTCGAATGCTTCTTGGATGAATGAATGCAAAGTTATCGTTTGCGTTTGTCCTGAGCGCTGTTTCCGAATACTTCTCGCCCAAGTTCTCGGATAGTTGCAGATGCATTGAAGACTGTAATCTGAATCCACATCTCGATTCAGTTTCATCATTCTTATGGTGTTCACAGATTCATATCTTAAAGGTAAGGCAGCGAAGAGGGGAGTAGTGAACAAATAAATCACGTATGAGAAAATCAGTCAGGACCACGGAGCATGACTACGGTAAGAAGATAACATATACTCTTTACACGTAATTAACCTATTTCCATCGCAAAGCTATTGAACTGTTCTCAATTATTTCATATACTTGATTACATTATTTCCGTTACTAAATCCTGGAATAAAGATATGTACAAGGGCGGTTCAATCAAGAATCATCACGATTTTTTTGACAACGTACCTTTACTCCTCATAATTTTGATGGTCCTTGTCAAAATAGTCTCTCCTGAATGCGATGCACTTGTTCCAGCCTTTCTGTCCAAAGACATGCTAGAAACCATTTTTGAGAGATCCTTCAAAATCGCATCCACAGCCTAAACCACTGCTTTTGACGATGGCTAATGCCTCCCACGAAGGCGTTTCTTCAAATTAGGGAATAGAAAAAAGTCACATGGGGCTAAATCCGGACTATAGGGAGGGTGAGGGATGCACTTCACATTGATTTTTGCAAGATATTCAGCAACAACATTGGCAATATGCGGCTGCGCAATATCGTGGTGCAGCATCCAGCCTGCTTCACGGAAATGTGGTGTTTGGCGCCTGATGTAGACTTGCAATGTTATCAGGACATCCCTGTAGTATTTTCCAGTTACTGGTGAGTGTGCAGGTACAACATGCTGACAAACCATTCCATAAATATCAAGGAATGAGATGCCCATAACTTTCCCAGCAGAAGCAACCACTTTTGCTTTTTTGAGGGTTGGTGATGTAGGAGATTTCCACACTGACCTTTGCTGTTTCCTCTCAGGATCAAAATGATGTAGCCAAGTTTCATCAGCAGTGATTACGTTTGAAAGAAGCACCGGATCTTCCTCTAACATCAACTTTAACTGCATGTTACCTCCATTGCAGCGGTAGGCGATACTGAACATGTTTGAACTTGCCTTGTTCTCACACGCGGGAACCAGGAGTACCAATAATGAAACTACTACGGCGTGTTTGTTTCACATTAAGCTAACAGAATATAATAAGGTTGAATTTTAGTGCGAAAAATTATGACCGTAAAAAATTATGATCATTCTTCATTGAACAGCCCTCGTACATTACGAGATTTGTAACTACAACGAATGAATGTTATAAATTCTAAACCAAGTTCACATTTAGGTATAATGCTGACATGCTACTGATTTTCAGGTACACCGTATTATATAGAACGTAGCGCAGTTAGGTGTTAAGTTCTGTTGATGAGAATTTCACAATGAAAATAATGTATTATTGTGCTAATAAACTGATGCATAGATTTTATACGCATTCCGTATTATAGGTATAAACGGCATTTCTGAGCGTTTCGTGAACAAACTTTTTATTTTCAGGATATTGAAAAGTCTTACGCCAAAATGGCGATTGTTATGGAGAGAATCTAGCAAATATATTTCATGTTATATTCATATATCAGTCTCAATGGCTGAGGTAAGTTCGTAAACAAAAAGGAATCAAGTATTTCTAAACCTTTCACAAACAACATTTTTAATGGCATGTTGAACGTCACTTAAATGCCTTACATTCCAGCACCTTCTGTCCCATCCGAGCGGGAAAAGTTTAATAAATTGGTCACTTAGCAAATGTAAGAAGAAACACATACGCTCTCACCAAAGAATTTGGGCATTATTTTAGCGATTCAAAGTACTTGTACAAGTAATTCACGATAAAATCCTAAATAGAAATACGCGAGTACACTTAATCTTCGTTTGAAATAAATATTCTCGATTACAGTCTGATTAAAAAAAGGATACATGACAGCTGTCAAGCAAGGGACGTGGAGGATGAGAGAGGAAGGTCGTTGCTATGGAAACGTAAACATTTACGTTAATCACCTATTCTTCAGGTCAGTTATCATTAGCTGTGTGCGGGAAACAAAGCGTTAAGTTGCGTTGTGAACTGTTAGCCTACTTTGTTAAAACACAATTAAAATACGTCGTTATGGAAGCAAGACTTATTGTCATTAGGATCAGAGGTAGACCGAGCATTCATGGCCCCTAGACAATGACGCTCCGGGTGTTACATTGCACAGCTCACTCGTAATAATGTGCCATGTGACTATGCTATGAGATAATGGGAATTACTGATGCTAATATGACAAAACAACTGCACCCAAAATGTATTGTCGATGAACCGGCTAAATCGCATGGTCATCGTGTCATACCTCCTTATCATACCCCACTGAATTAAACTGGGCAGAAGTAAAGGGCTATGTCGCAACACGGTATAGACATTCACCATGACCGAAGTGGAAGTGAACAACCTAAAAGTGAAGCAGTAAAATAAGAGACTCCTGAAAAGTGGAAGAACTACGTAACGCTCTTGGAAACAAGTGCTGGAAGAGGCTAGACCATTGGATGTCATCATGGACGATTGTGTGATGAGCTGTCGAAGGATGGAAGGAATATGCCCTCTATAAGAATTATGCTATTAGGTATGCTTGCTCACAAATATATTTTATATAATATTTTGTTTCATTATATAACTGAGAGAGAGGGGAAGGCAGATTCAACAATAAAACTACACCCATGAAGTCGGTCTGAGTGGGTCAGTTGTTGAGACGCTGACTTACAGGTCTCAAGGTCCCGGATTCAAACCCGGATCAGACCGACGATTTGCAAGTTGTTTAAAAGCGTCAGCCCCATGTCACTGGATTTACTGCATGTAAAAAAAAAATCGCTGCGGGACAAAATTCCGGCTCACCAGCAGCACTGATATGATCATAGCAATTGACAGGATCATTAATTTAAAAAAAAAAAGTTCAGGCCTGTGAAAACGCTATAACGCAGTGAATGTGTATTGAGAACAACTTTTTTTTTCTTAAAGTAGGCTAATACAGATTATATGTGCATGTTTTCGTTGAGGTGAGATAATCTCGAACGCTTGTTTATATATTTCTAGTACTGAGAGGGTGAAGAAGGGGGATATGCGTAACTTGCTATCTACTTCTCGGCAACATTATAGCTTTCTACGTGGAGACACAGATGACCTTCATATATTTTCTTCTGAAAATCAGATTGTAGTAGTGTGTGATTGTAATATCCAAGAACTTGTTCTCGATTAGCAGCATGGGAAAATATCCGAGAACTTATTTCTTAATACAAGCAAATGTCGTTTGTAGTAGTCGAGAACTTGTACTTGAACGAAAGTTTTGATTGTTCAGAGTACTCAAATATAGTATATTCGATTCTTGAAAGGACTCGATTCTGTCCGTCACTAATCAGTAAGCTTCGGACACGGTTGCTATTTCGTTGCACTTTGACTGGAAAATATGTGTGCACAGGTTTCACTGCACCCTCCCTTTCTCCAAACACTGCCAGCCATTCAAAACTCAACAAAGGCACAATATTAGTGCCTCTCTCCACTTGCTTGTAAACAAAATACCGATATAACAGAAGTTAAACAAAAGTAATGTCCGAAGATGCTTCTTCTTCACCTTATCCCTAGCCCTTTCACCGATACGGAAGTCATATGACGTCCAAGTTAAAATGCCCCAAACGGATATGGACGTGTATAGACGTCCTGCGCATACATGCATTTAATGCTCAATTAACGCCAATTATTTTAATCTTCCTATTTTACAATAAATTTAAATTAGTTCTATATGGGATGTAAACATACCCTTAAATGTTTCTTTTTGAATTGTACACCTCCAAACCGGGATAAACACCCAAGAGCACATCTGCAGATTCACACCAAATAATATTGGTTTCCTTGCGAACTTCTTTTTCGCAACACAATAGACATTTTCGAAATGGTTGCGACTTTTTTGGTTGTGGGTGGTATGCTTTTAGGAAAGTGTTTTCTCTCAAGTATGAGGGGTGATGTCGTGGTGAATTTCTTACCCCCTTACCTCTGAGTATTATAATACTCAATTAGGTTACGAGCTATTTATACGCACAAGTACAGGTAGATGAATGTCTTGCATGAATTTACAGCTCTGAAAATTACTAAACAATTGTTCATGGTTACATCCAGTGGTATAAAGGTGTTTTTTTACCATTTAACTGTTTTTCGTAAAGAGGGATAGCTAGTAATAGCCGATCCACATCACCCATATTTGACCCGCCACTTCCCCCAATGGAGTAGCTAACATGCAATCTGTAGACCAGTACACGCCACTGCTACCTATATCATAAACATCCCCTTCATAATCACACAACAAATATTTCAGATATTCTACAGTAATACCAGAAGCCTGTATACATCATACGCAAGGTAATTTATTTGCTACATTACGGGCATAAACCATGGTTAACATTGGAATTTAACAATATCAAATGTTTCTTTCGTTTAGCTCTTGATAGCTATAAGAAATCACTCTGAACACAGAGAGAGTATAAATAACTAAAATACTGAGCCAAAACAGCTGCATAAGGCTATAAGAAACCTTGGTTGAGAAACACTGTAATAACAGATGCTGACAGAGTTTTCTTTTCAGTGTAACGCAACATATACTCGTATGAGTATATGTTGGTATAGCATAAATAAACTAAACTTGTATCGGAGATGTGTTTAACGCCCGCTTTTACTGCATACGAAACCGCAGGCGGTGACACTGATGATGCATGAGATGAAGATGGAGCACCGGTGGAATGAGATGGCGGGGAAACCGGAGGTCCCGGAGAAAACCCACCCCAACGCCGTGTTGTCCACCACAAATCTCACTTTGCGGTCGCCTGGGATTGAACCCGGGCCGCCTTGGTGAGAGCCAAGCGGTCTAACCACTGAGCCACGGCGTGGCCGAGAAGTCGCTTGCGTAGCTATACATATAGTACATTCATTCGTATACACACAAAATAAAATGATTCAAATATTAGGCGCGTTCGGCACAAAGAATGGCTTTTGCTACAGTGAAACAAAGAAGTGAAATTTGAACGATTTATTACTGTAGTCTCCACTTTTTTGTTACTGTAGATGTATAATGCATTTAATGGGTTTTAAACCAATTTTTGTTTCGTTTAAATAACTTAATAAATACGGAAGATACGGAATTGTATTTATGATACATTTTTACAGCATTTAACAATTTAAATGTCTTGTTCTGTTTATTGGGTATCCGTTTCCGGCCCCTAAAGGGTTTAAATGGCCATCGGTGAAGCGGCTAGTATACCACTTCTCGCGGTGTTAGGGGATTCTTGTTCCTCTATGCCTTAAGGTTGGGTCTGAGGAACCGAACCTTTGAATCTGACATAGAACCAGTATGGGCGATCAGCCGAATGCTTGATGTGAGGGTAAGAGAAGTGGATGATAGTATCCCACCCCCAGCGTCGTGTTGTCCACCACAAATTTCACTTTGCGGCCGCCTGGGATTGAACCCGGGCCGCCTTGGTGGAGTCGATCGGTCTAACCACTCTACCAAGGCACGGCCCTTTTTCTTTCTTAAAAATTTAAACATATTTACACAATACGTTTATTTAATTCCTTCATTTTTAAACTCACTGATTGCTCTTAATCATTGGGCTCGGAATATTAAGCCTAACTTCAAAGATAAAACATATTTATATAGTTCCCTCACATTGCCACTCTACATGTCTTTACCTTACATGAAGATTTAGAAGGACAAAACCTGAAGACTTAGTTCAGTGATGTGAGTTTTGCATGAAAAAGGTAAACAGCAGAATTTATACATTGGGCCTTTGAGTATTTAAAGCATAGTAAGTCGCCATTAAGGTAGCTGTCTCATGTGTTTATGAGAACCCCTAGTCGTTTACCGAAAAAAACACGAGTCAGTTGGAGAGTTTAATGTCATGCTAGCATGTTGGCCATGGTAGCTCAATGATTAAGAGCAGCTGGAGGGAGACTGGAAGATCCATGGTTCAAATCCCGGCTATGGCATTCAATTTTTCTTTTGACTGCCTTTCTATACAATTTAAAGAGTACAACTGAAAAGGAAAATACACTCATGTAGAGTTTTTTTGAGGGGTTATTTATTAATGGGATGCGACTACCACCATCTTTTATTTTGATAGAAGAACTTTTATATTCAGGCCTTTATTTCAGCTCGTCAAGACCTGTTCAATATGATATCATAATGGATCACCAACGAACCAGTAGAAACATAAATCGAAAAACTCAAAAACCTCTATTCATAAATATTATGGTTACGTCAGAGTATTAACACAATATGTCTGAAGAATGAATGTTGACAGCCAACAGTGGAAGAAAAACAAACAGATAAGCGGAATTATGTCACCATTGCCAGTGCATGCTCTATATGAGAAATGCAGAACTTGAATCTTTTACTGTCTGCCTCCCACAAGAAGGCAAGCGGGGCCTGAAGAGGAAGAGGGGCTTCAACTCGCTCTGGTAGTGAATCTGTTTACTACGAAATGAGTGTACGAGAGTGCCTATGAGTCTCCCATGCTGCCAGATCTAATCTCATTTCTGTACCCCCAGTGATAGGTATTTTGCATGGGTGAGTTATATGACAACATTGTGTACTTTACATGAACCTAGCATCCTTTTCATATCCGAACGGCAAAAGTGATTGCATTACGCATTCCTCTGCCTTGCCTTCTCATGTTGGCTGGACAATACAGTGCACGGGTTCAAATTAAGTCGAAAGGCAAACACCACCGCTCGAAGTCATACGCTCACAAAGAAGAAAATTAACATCTAAGTGTTACAGTTTTGTAAAGAAGAAAAATGTAAAAGTCTAATTATTCCGTTAAATAAGACAGTAACGAGCTATGAATAATATATTGAAAAGGGTTCAAAACTCAAAGCGTACAGGAGAAAAACTTTTAACACCTGGTAAACATCGCTCATATCTAAAAAGTTTCGAACTCGATTGCGTTTGAAAAATGCTTTGTGCACAGAACTTTTCTCGAGTTTTACGAACAGAGAAGAGAAACTCCTACACTACGTAAACTCATAAAAGGTGTTAAAGAAAAGGCAGAACACATTCTGGAGAGTACTTAAAAGCATGGGTTATCGATTTTGCGTCCGCCTCTGTGGCGTAGGTGATAGCACACCTGCTTCACTTTCAAGAGGTCCCCAGTTCGAATTTCATTCAGGGCGAGTTATTAGATAATGTTTTTTTTCTGGGATTTTCCCTTATTCTGAAAGATGAATGTCGGTTAACTCTATGCTCTATAGACTATAGATCCCTGTTCGTCGAGCTCTGACGAACACGGAACACTTCTCCTGAAGATGCCAAGCGCAGTCCTTGGCAAAAACGTCGGGATATTCCAATCCTACTGGACCATAACCTACACGCCCGGAAGATAACTTTACTGTTCATGGCGCCGGCCGTGAAACCTCAAGAAATACATCTAACTTACATAGCTTTTATATAACGGCACGGAATATAATTCAACATTTATCATATATAAAACCCTTGTATGTTTTACCGTAAAATTACATAACAAGAGAAAAATAAAATCAGTCACAAGCGGCATTTACGATTGCGCACCCAAAACCTTCCCTGTTAATTCTGAAGCAAATGTAACTCTCGTTACCAGGACACAAGTTACATGTCCCCCTTTTCCAAGGAAGGGATTCCGCACCATGCTCTCAAAAGGGCAACTGCATGTCACACCTCTAGGAGGAAGGGAAGCTATGGGAGTATCCTTCGAGCGTCCTAGAACTTGGGCCAAGGTTTGCGAGCCAGCATGAGCTGGAGATACTCCTCGGCGCCAAGTTCCTTCATGCCGCAAGGGTTTCGACACCGACCTCCAACAGGAGATTAAAACGCGGCCGCATACGCCAAGAACAGCAGTTTACAGTGCGCAAAGTTCCAACACAGCAACGCCACACTCGTCCTCCGCCGACACTTCCAACACTGAAAGACCGGATTGTAACGAAGGTAAAATGAAACTGAGGTACGAGAAGTCACGAAAAGGAGAGTATCCAACTCGTCATTCATCAAGGGACAGTATTGACATGACTTCCTGGTATATATGAAACGTAGTCAACTCAGATGGCTGATCAACTGACCTATGCTAAAATAAAAAGTTAATTAAAAATAAAAAAAGATTATATATTTATGTATATGTATAATTCTATAAAATTGATAACCATAGATCATTTTCTGAATTGCAGCTAAATTCTTGGAGTTTGCCTGGCAAACATTTCTATCTTTCCTCTTGAAATTATGAGGATGATGGCAGTCTTTCAAGAAGACCATTCTCAGTGTTCATTAATTCAAACGCAGAAAGCCTTTCCTTAACTTGAAAGTTACGAAAGTAGCTTTTAATTTTCTTCAAGCATAAAAACGATCTTTCTGCAGTGCCATTTGTAACAGAAACAGTTATAGATAACTAAATCAATTTGGCTGCCTCTAGGAACATTAAACATAACTTCAATGATATAATATATTTATATAGTTCCATTACAGTGTTTCTTCTCATATCTTTATCCTATATGATACAAAGCCTGAAGACATAGTGCAGTGATGTGTTTTGCAAGAAAAACATTTAATTAGCAGAATTTATTCATTGAAATAAATTACTGCTAATCAGTGACACAACAGAAAGCTGACATTTCAAACGCGAGAAGAAAAAGTATTCCTTATAATTTTCCTGAAGTGATTTGAAAATTCCTTTTGGAAATGAGTGAAAATATTGGAAACCGAGAAGAATCCAATAAGCCAATTAACTTCAGTTTGGAATTTCTACGGTTATATATATTTTCGGAGAGGATTCGGAAGGAAAAGGCGAAAGGAGACAGAGGACAGCCATCCCAAGGAGCCACAACTATGCAGAGGGCACTTAAATGGAAACTTCCCCCAGCAGGCCAGGACAACGGCTATACCCCCGTATGTGGTTCGAAGAAGGTCGCAGCGGTCGGTCCGGAGGAGGAAGTGGTTCACTCAGAGCATATCATCCTGCCATGCACCGCTGAGACACCCGCGGATACTTCTACACTGAAAGAGACCACCAGAATAGAGATGATATGAAATGATAGTGGAGATGAAATGGTGGGACAGGAAATTCGGAGAATGTAATTAACCTACCCAGGGTTCGTCTAACGACCCGTAAAATTCCCGAAAATGCCCATGGGTCAGGTAGGTCGGCCTTGAATCGAACCCGGGCCTCCCGAATGCGGACCCAGACGAAACCGCCTGAGCCATCCCGCTCGGTTATGACCTATATTTAACCTGATAACTCCTTAATTATAATGGCCGTTATATGTCATCTTTATGTCTTCGCCAGGGCCATGATATTTTATATGGAGGAAAATTTTCTTCAACAAATTCACCCATTTCCTTCCAGAAATCATGAAAATTATTTCTTAAGCCTTCAATGTGTCTCTCATAAGCTTGAATTTGTTTATTACAAAAAACAATGTGTAAGATTCACCATTCCATTCAGAATCTTTATTTTCCACAGTTGTTTTAAATAACGATACAAAATCAATTTTATGACTGCTTACAGTTTCAACAATATGCCGTGAAAATTGCATCGTGTTTCAAGACTGATGACAGCTTTTGTTTACAATTAGATCCGATTCATATGTTTGTTTTCAAGATTTTGAGAAAAAGTTTGAACATTTAACAGTATAAATGAAGAACAACTATTTCTTTATAGAACTAGGTGACTGAGATAAAACACGGTGGTTAAGTTTATTAGCATGACAATGAACAAAGACCGCAGATTTGCCTGTAAACAATTATGGTCGGAGATTATTACGGCTGCATCTTCAGTCTGGGCAATTAAATTTGAACCACACTTTAGTATTTGAAGAAAGCTTTGAAGCAGACCAACAGCAGACTTACCACAGCTGACATCTGAAAACATAAAAAATCCTTCTCGACAAAACCCTCTCAGCAAAACTGAAGACATCTGCGACTTAATAGCAACATCAGTGCTCTCATCTAAAACGAGAACCTCAAACAGAGCTTTTTATACCTCTTTATTAACCGTTACAGTAATAACTTCACCAACTGAAAAAATCGAGGCATTCTGAATAGAAGAAAAGGATCACGAAAAAATTACATTATAACACTGACTTTAACACACTATCTATCCTGACAAATTCATTTAACAGTTGCACATAACTGTCCTTATTTTTGAAGAAGTAGATTCATGATGTGTAGAAATAAGACGACCAATTATTTCCGTTTCGCTGAAAAGTTTGGTTATGTTGTTCTATTGAAATTTTATAATGTTCACGAATAGAAAATTCTGTCCTTGCCCTCTTCCAAAACATGTATGTATTCTGTTTCACACGTATGTGATTAGACAATTCCTTATGCCGTTTAATGGGTGTATAAATAGTATTTAAATCACTGTAACCACATTCATTCCACTCATGTTTTAGTGAAAAAGTAATAAACAAGGCAGGAGAAGAGTTTATACAGTACTTCTCATCCACAAATCCAATGGTTGCTTCCAGAAATTTTCCTGTTTATGTGACGAACACACAGTTTCAATAGGATGGCTACGTTAAAAAACTGCAGTAGTTGTCCAACACTAACAATTTTATTTTTCCCGTGAAAGAGAGTGTACTAAATGGCTGCCTTAATCAGCGGTCAATAATTATAGTGGTCTGATTTCGGAATTCACGCTTTCTCCCTATCCCGAAATGCACTCCGATGTCATTTTAAAATCGTGCATTTTCATCTTTCAATATTGTCGGATATACTCCTCACAAACACGAAATTCTGTCCATTTTACAATATCATTAAGCAGTAGACATATATCTTCTTTTATTACACTTTAAAAACCCATTTATTAACACATACCTCAGTAAAATACGAAACAAATGCTCATAACTCAAGCTATCCCTCCTGCCTTGTTCCACATTCCTAACGTACGAAAGTGTTCAACAAGAGACAAATAACCTTAAGGTGGTTGCAATTCAGACGCACTTCCGCTGTCATCTTCAATATGGTTTTGGAATCATCTGACATTAGAAACCAAAAATAATGGTCAAAATAACGAGTTTGAATTTGTTCGATAGCAAAGCTGATTCTATTTAAATAAAAATAAACATTGTAATGAAAAATCCGCAATAGCTGATGATAATTATAAGGGATGCGACACATCAATCGCATCACCGGTAGAGCAACCACTCTCTAGTGTCCAAGGAAAACAGCAAAGAAAACTTGGGTCAGATTGGTCGATCACCGGTGACGTTAAAGTCTGTTTAGTTAACGCGTGTGCACGTCAGACTCTACCTTTGACGAACCCTTATAATCGTTTTACAACCCCCGACCCTTCTTCTCCCAGATCTTTCTGCAAAGTTGCCACCTTTCTCGATACGCCATGGGTGTCGTACGAGGTTTCGTCTAAATAAATTATCTTATGTCCATTACTGCGAAACTTCCATAGTTTTGACATATATATCGCCAAGCTACAATTCTACTGGATTCCATAATAACCCTTATCTTATTCAAAGTGCGGTACTTGAAACCCAGCAGCCACGCCGTGGCTCAGTGGTTAGACCACTTGGCTCTCATCAAGGCGGCCCGGGTTCGATCCCAAGCGACCGCAAAGTGAGATTTGTGGTGGACAACACGGCGCTGGGGCGGGTTTTCTCCGGGATCTCCGGTTTCCTCCGCCATCTCATTCCACCGTTGCTCCATCTTCATCTCATGTATCATCAGTGTCATCGCCTGCGGTGCCGTATGTAGTAAAAGCGGGCGTTAAACACTACACATTTCATTTCATTTTGAAACCCAGCTCCTTTAGGAGATCGCACAAAGTGAAGCGCCCATAAGGAAAATCACAAATTTCTTGCAAATGTGCAACTAATTCGTCTAAGGTGGGCGCTCTCCCTTTTGCATAGAATCTATAAATTTCTCGACGAATTAAATCGCGTGTGGAATTATCTACTTTAGAGAAACGTTTCCTTTTGTTTTCACACTTGATCGGCGTCTTTGGTATTCCGTTCGTCACAATATTTCTTACTGTAGGTATTTCTGTGAATACCCAGAATTTATCATCAGGTTCATTGCACGACCCCTTACCAAGATTATTTTTCAGCACATATTTATATGTGTTCAAAACAAGCGCTTGAATTTGCTTAGAAACAGTTCCCGTTATAACTTTGCTATATTTTTGAGGCTTTTCCAGTAATATAACTTGGCCCAGTTATTTACTCTGTCTTCACTTTGATTATTTTCACGTGACTGAAAGTTATCTACTACTTCATTTTCATTTACCACTGCATTTCCCTCCTACGGTCTCCACATTGTGACACACAACGAATTTCTGCACGTAATGAAACAGATCAACTAAAAGCTGGAACTTTGGAAACCGAGACTCCACGTGGAGTAGACATGCGACTGTCACTTCGAGAAAATCAGGGTTGCTATTGGTCCTCAACGACAGTGTTCCATTTCTGAAGTGTGGAGATAGATTTATGACGGCCATTAGTGGGCGGGAGGCTCAGGTTCCTTTGACTCCGAACTGCACATGCGTTAACTAAACAGACTTTACCGCCTGAGCCATCCCTCTTGACCTTTTCCATGGAGTCTACCCTTCCACAAGCTGTACCCATTGTATCTACTAGTTTTTTAGGGGGGGGGGGAGGTTTGGTGTAAAATATAAATGGAAATTGAAGCAACTTTTATTTTCAGCAAAAGGGCAGTGGAGTTCAAATATCATCCCAAATCACCTTTTGCAGCTCCTGATTGTGTAAGCTCATGTTAAGAACTCCATTATAAAGAGAGACTGCTATGACAATACACATAGTGTATTATTTTAACATTACATAAGCGGTTGCTTCTCATACATTCAAGTCAGGAGTTCGAACATTCTGAAAATTAACATATTTTAAGTGGCATCAATACAATTTAGAGACTATCTCTATTTCCAAGCGACTGCGACTGAACAAAATGAAGTAAATTTCTGTCAATACTACAGCCACTACTACCACTGCGTCATTATGAACTTACACATGGGAACGGGAGTAAAAGGTCATTCACTTGTGTACGCTTTCAGCGAGGGAACGTAAAACTTTATAAAATATTGAGGATGCTTCACAACTAAAGTTTCGTGAGGTGGGAGTTTTTTGTTTCATTGTTAAGTTTACCTTGGGAGTTGTATTTGTTCGTGTTTCCATTCTGTTAGGCACAGTGCGGGTTCTCTTTAGGTTCACAGGTTCACTGAACTCTGAATCAGAGATTTTCCCGATCAATATATTGGTAAGACTAAAATCAAGAGAGATACCGACGGTTTTTCGGCTTCTGCGAACGCCATAGCTTCTAAAGCTGGGCGTAATACAGCACCACTGTGGGCAGATGAATCAGCAAAGGTCTTAGGCGGCTCACACGTGAGTACAGATATAGAAAAATACGTTACAAAAAGGAAAGAATACACAGGAAGAAAGAGAGAAACAAATATATAAATTCCATAGAAGTGTTACAAAAAGTATGGCTCAAACAACTCTATCTCTGTCACATCACATATGGCACCTGGGACCAGCAAACGAAAGCAGGTCATCCAGGTTGAATAAGGATTGAAGAGGATGGTTTTCTAAGAAAATGTACCTCCTCTTTATTTCAAGCGAGTTAAGTCTCCTTGTTTGCGAAACGGATTCCTGTTCGCTCATGAAAGCGAAATGTGGAAATGTTTTACGCACGTTTTAAGAGTGATAGGCTAAACAAAGCGTGCTTTTAATTACGGAAAACAGCGTCAGTGTTTCCTGGGATATACATTTTCAAGTCTTCGTAAGAATAAAAACTTTACGATAAATATTTTGGGAAGGGCGCTTCCACTCTGAATATTTCCTTGAATCGTTCTGCAGAATGTTAGTAATAATTTATAAAGAAACAATTGGATCTGAGGTTCTGCTGTTATACGCAACATTTTCTGTCCCCCTCACCCTAAAAAGGGTACTTCGCTGAACAGAGTAATGTAACTAGATAAAAACTGATGTGGCTTACATAATCTGAATCAATTTAATTATGTGTGCAATATATGAAGACGGGAAGAATCGATAGTTCACAAGAACTCAACGTTGGACCGTTCACTGCTTGGTGAAACGGATATTAGACATGAGATGTCAAAGATCGATGTGTCATCGGAAATTATAATTGATGAAAGTATCAAGGAAGAACTCTGACGAACTTGGCAATGCTCTCCATTGAAAAGTCCATGAATATTTAAGGTGTGGATTTCAGCGAGGGAGTAATCGACAACTTTCCAACAAAAAAGGAGAGAGAGATGGATTTTAGCAACATTTAGCAGTAGCGCAAACAGGATGTTTGTGAGTGTTTACCTTTCAATCATGGCTTGATTTATTGTTCTTCACTCTCCAATCCATTCATATCTATGGGTGCGGCAAAATGATTAATGCAATTGTAGATGTAATTAATTTTTTGCACTGATTTTTCCTGGGGCTTACTTCCCAAAATGCTCTTACTAAAGGATTCATGAACAACGATGAAGACGATGATATGACACAGTTCGTGTTCTGATAGAGCCATTTCCTTCAGGACTATACGCACAAAGGTATAATCAGATTGATTGGTTCCTGATTACGTTTAGGGATGTGAGCACTGTATGTCAGTTGGCATGGAAAACTTTAAGTTCGCAGTCACAATATAGGTCAGGACACATTTTCAGTTCTGATTCATCATCTCCAACTTAGGTCCTGTAAACGGCTAAAGCAGACTGAACATCTTTGCCCCACTTCGAGAATATTGTTCACGTTTTGCAGCAATATTTGTGCTTTTTATTAAAAAAACTGTTTTTAGAATTACAACCTAATAATTATTGTTCACCCAGAAGTTATTAGACGCCTAATAACTAGGTCTGGAACTTTTAGGCCCATAAAAGCACATTTTGAGGCACCTAAAATAGGCTCTATAATACAAAAACCGGACTAAAGATAGTTTTGGCACTTCCAATGCAGTATCCACCAACTGAAATTTTGATTTTATGCTTCTAAAATGTATCCCCACCTTCTAAAATTTTAAAAAATGTAAATAATTGCTGAAAATTAGTAATTATAGAGGCAGAAGAAACAGAACATTTACAAATTATTATGACTAGAAACATTCTGTTACAGCTTATATTATGAATATATGGTTGTTAATTAAGAGCACAAGATGTGTGAGTTACGAAAGGGAAAACCAAAAAACGAACGCCGCTGACTCTCAATGTTCTCTGAAAGGGATTTCTGCAGTGCTGTAATCTTTGACCAATTCCAAAGGCTGCTTAAGACACTTAGCGAAGGCAAGTATTCTATTTCTACAGAATGAGTGACTCTTAGCTGCTAATTCTAAAATAAACAAGTCTTTTCTTAGCGAATGTCTAATTCCTACAAACTACTACAGTCATTTGAGTGAAATCAATCCCTTCACATGAAGAGTATGCCTTTAATAATATTAAAATATTAACACTAATGGTGAATTAGGCACTTTTAGGCTCTAAATCCTTAAAATAGGTCTTAATAATAAAATAGGTATTTAGCTTACATTCTGAGTTCTACAAATAACCTAAAAGAAAATACCGCAATTCTGCTTATCAAGGTAACTAAATATCAATTCAGTCGATATCGATATATTAAATTATGAGTGAAAAATTACCTTAGCGTACAAATGGCTAATGTGGAAGAAATTACTATTTCCAAGATAAAAGTACTAACAGGTCCGTGAGCCGATTTGGATAATTCCCTTCCGTGGAAATTATCACATTGAATTTCCTGCATTTCCCGACTGGCCTCCTCGGAAAGGGGTTTATAAATAATAAAATATAAACAAATGATATTTTATTATTATTAAGTTTATTACAATAGACAACGTCAAATAATATGTGCAAGTTATATACACGGTGGCTGAAGGCAAAAACACTAATGAAGTAGCAAAACGTAAAGAAGACACTAAAAATTATAGCTAATAAACAATACACAATCGCAAAGAATAAAAACACAAACATTAGAACAGAAAGTACAGATGTTCGTCACATATTTTTAACATCCATATATAAAGAATAACTTAGTGTGACAAATATATTACAATAGAAAGTGCACGTTTTATAAGCCATATTTTCCTAGTATTTGCAGGTTGAATAATATGGATTATAAACTAACAATTCGTATAATTTACAGCCTGATAATTGTACTAATTCTAGAAGTAAGGTTAACATTTCTATATCTAAAACTTCAAAGCTGTTTGATGATTTAGAAAGCAAGTTTAGTTGGCAGTTGTTTCTATTATAATGATGCATGTTCCGCTTATATGGCTGGTGCATAAAATTATTTTTTTAAGTAAATAAGTGCAGTGTAAATATATAAGTTTGTTACAGTCATTTCTCTTAATGAATAGCAAAAAACTTGCAGTGTGCACGTTTTTCGGAATTTGAAAGTATGCCGATTGTTCTTCTGTAGCCGAAGCATATTTAAAAGTTGATTATTGCTTCCTCAGAGTAAAATAATCTGGGAATTGGGGGGGGGGGAGGTTCGTTACATGCCTTTTCAGATTTCTATTTAAATATACAGATCTGGTGAGCTTAGCAATGATGTAGCTGATATGTAGTGCCAATGATAGCTTGACTTCCCCTAGTAATTTTACCTCCATTGATCTGTTTTTTTTTGTTTTGTTTTTTTACGGGGATCTCTCGTAAGCTAAAAATAAGCTGTTGAGTTTTAGTATCGTTTAGTAGGAAAACATTGGTTCAAACCAACGTATTAGCCTGAGTTAAGGTGTCTTCTGTTATTAGTTTAGGACTAGATAATCAGTGTTGGTGTGCATATAGTGTGTAAAATAACAAAGTAAGGCAAACCATTAATCATTAACAAAAATAATAATGACCCTGTGGCACAGAACGTTTTAGCTGAAATTTGGATTTCTTACTTTCAGCACACGCCTTTGTAATTCGCTAAGCACCATGTGAGCTTGAGAATTATTTCACTTATTCCACAGAAGTTTAATTTAGATAACAGATGAGTATTATCTCGCACTCAGATAGCAAAACAGGTAGTAATTGCGAGATTTAGTCTCGAATACAATGAGAACGTTTTTGACAAGGGAAGCAATAACACCAACCGTTGACCCATCTTTTTTGAAACCAAGCTGCACTTCATAACTAGTCTAGATAATTACAGAGTTAAGTATACCTAGTTACTTCCAGTACTTTTGAAATGCCAGGACTAAGGTTATTCTACAGTAATTACATGGGTACCTCCTATTAACTTTCCAAATAAACTGGCACAACTCGTGAAAGTTTTACTGTTTTACAAATTATTTCCACTAGACATTTGTTTAAATGAGGTTAATAGATAATCGAGGTCCACACTATTAGACATCTTGTTTAGTACAAGCTCTGTTGTCACTTCTTGGGAAACCTTGAAAGTATGTTTTCACAATGTTTAATTAGTTCAGAAATAATTTTGTTTTCATTATGTCTTTAGTGATTTCTTTTACTAAATTTAAGAAAGAATCAATCGCGTCATTTGGGGCTATGTCAACCGAGAATTTCGGATGCGATACCGTTAAGGATGTCGCTTATTTCTCTTCCACGATTATATGCAAATATTTTTACCTGATGGTAGTTTATTTGTTTTAGCTTCCGCATCTAAGTGTTCACTTATTCCAATTACTTCCTTCGGGTTACTTTCTGCCAATAATTCTTCTTCACTACTGAACTGAGACAGGCTAGGAAGTCCATCCCTGATTTCAAACACGATATTTCTCGGCTCTTTTATGCGATTTTTTGAATAACGACGGAATTGCTGCCAATTACAGTTTATCTTGCTCGTCACAGATTGTATTGCTTGTTCCCTTTAGTCCTTTTCCCCCTCTATTACAAACTGCAGCGGCAAGATACTTTATTTTTTGACGCCATCGAGCTTCAGTACTACTTCTGAATATCTTTGTATATCATTACATTCACTGTCATTTTTGTTACCTTTAGCTCTGTTGGTCCAAATAACCTTGTAGTTTCTGATGTATTCAGCATCTGTTTAATTTTCCACACCTTTCACACTTGTTTTCTCGAAAACTATTGATTTTACAGCTTCCCTCACTCTCCGTCACCTTGTAACACACATAGAAAATGTCAAACAGAATTTTTGAAAGAGGTGAAGCTCCTTTGCTATAATCAGGGAAAGGATCCGTGAGTCTTTACATTTAGGCAATTCCTTTAGGCGTCCTCTGCTTTCACGGGGACGGAAGTGGATACGACATTTACGTGATCAACCCCATAGGCGAAGGCTACCGAAAACCTCGGTAGTGGCCGACAGCAATATCAGCGCTATCTTCTAGCTCTCCAGGTTAATAGTGTCTCGTTTCGACCAAAAGTACCCAGTCTCTCATGTGTAGAGCTCGGATTTTGCTTATTTTATCCCTCGATAATTAAACATATTCATGTAATAGGTCCTGCGGCGTGGCGTAGTGGACTAAGGCATCATGGTTTGGTTCCCTGCCACGAAATGCGGCCCGGGATCGATCCCACCCCTTGGGGGTGCGGATTTTAAGCCCCGGGTATAGAACCGCTGCCCGTTCAGCATCATGAGGAAATTAAGAAGCGCACGATAGGCAAGCGGCCCTGGTAAAGAAAGCCAACTTTCCGGCTGGGGGTGCCGAGCTGCTGACATCTCCTCGTATCGGTTGGATGATCGCTCACCTCTACCTTGCGTATGTGGGCGTGAGACCAGCAGTCGGGTTCGCAGGCCTTGGTCCTCTATGGGCTGTCCCGCCACGGGTTATTATTTTTATTATTTATGCAAGTAATAAATTTATTCCACGTTCTAAGGAGTTTGTCATGGAAGTTTTATATGTATATTTAAGGGACTTGTGCATATATTTTACTTTTTCAGCAATGATTCGTACAAATACTTCACCTCGATACTTTAAGAAGAGAACACCAGAAAATTTATCATTTACTACTCTGTTTGTGTAGGACCTAGGTATCATGATTCTAAATCCATAAAAAGTAGCCGAAAAATAAGAACGTCGCTATCAACAATGAACACTTCCTGATATAAAATAATGCCGATCAACAGCTTTAAATAGCGCTCAACGATCACGTTGTAAATCTTTAAAGTTCAGTGAGGCCGTTTCATCACAAAAATTGATACGGCTTGTAGTAATATTGCAAACGAAGCCGTCTGCCGCAACGAAAACATCAAGGAATTAAAAAGTGTCACTTTCAGTTAACCTTTAAACTTGTACTACTGCGCTGCTAATCATAATTTCTGAAGGGTGAGCAGCAGAAAAGAGAATATTACAATGCTGTAGAAGAGCAGTAAAGCTTATTTGCTTCGACAGTGGATTGACGAAAATCCTTCTCTGAACAGATGGAAATATGGTACTCTGCAAGTGTGTTAAAACATGAAGTTTTATTTCTGTATTTTCAGAATATTTTAAAAAATCAATGCTATTTTCGAGTTATTAATTGTTGGTTTTATTTAACTGAAATAAACCCATATTATTTTTACCACATTTAGGTACCCTACAACAAAACATTACAGATAACGCAACATCTACAAATAGTTGCTAATAGAAGTACAAAAACATTTTAAGTAAAAGAAGCAAAAATATGGTTTCTTCCAGAAAACGGAAAATATTTAATTGTTTATTGCAGTAAAGTCTAATACTAAAAGAGACTGAAAGACAGACTAATAAATATGAAAAAGGTGAAATAATGTACTTTATTTTAAATGCTTATTATAAACGTTTTAGAGCATATTTAGCAGATTTTTAGTGCATATAAATCCTAACTTTACTCATGAGTAACGGGAACCAGTCTGGGATAGGACCAACACAATCCGAAGCCCTCTACGGGAGGGGCTCAGATATTTGACCTGACGTACTTCTTGGAATGTCAGAGGTATGTACCAAAAGCGCTGGCGTATGTAGCATCTGCACCGCAGCAATTGAAGGGATCAGTACTCCTCCTCTTAGAGGTTAAAAGGGAAAATGCAAAAACTGCGTTAAATAAAGTCTTGATGCCCCTTTTGTAAGCCATAACAATTATTACAGTCTGAGCATTATATATTTCTCGGCGTTATCACTGATTTCTGGGGATTTCAGCCGAGAGATGACCATGCTCAAGCTTTCGGCTACATTTCCTGAAGGTTTCCCAGTGCTTCGGAAACTTATTGTAACCTGTATTAATCATTTTTTTTTAAATTTACGTCCTCCAACATTGTCATATCGGACGATGAATGAAACGGGTGAAATGATGCTCAAATGAACCCAGGATCCATGGAGCGTAGTTACCCAACATTCGTATTTCAGGATAAGGGAAAACCCCAGAAAAAGCCATATCCAGGTAACTCACCGTGACCAAGATTCGAACTCGGGACCTCTTGAACGTGAGGCAGACTCGCTACCGAGGCGGGCAAATCTGTATTAACATAGTACAATGACAGAGAGAGAGAGAGAGAGAGAGAGAGAGAGAGAGAGAGAGAGAGAGAGAGAGAGAGAGAGAGAGAGAGAGAGAGAGAGAGAGAGAGAGAGAGAGAGAGAGAGAGAGAGAGAGAGAGAGAGAGAGAGAGAGAGAGAGAGAGAGAGAGAGAGAGCGCGGTAAGAATTGATTGTTAGTTCTTTTACAATTGAAAAGCACTGTTTTACCGGACGGACATAGGCTATGAATATATTTCCATTGATGTTAATGTCAGCCAATTCCAATCCTATTTCCATGAATGGAATATTCAAGGATACTGTTGACAGTTTATTTAGAATCTGACAGAGTTTTAAATCACAAGTCAACAAGTTAATGCGCTTTTTTTGAGCTTTTTAAAAATTGAATTATTGGAAAAATGAGTTTGAATATCTTGTAAATACCATAAAATTTCCGTCTGAACTAGTATCAAGAGGCATTCTTGGTATGCTTTTGACAAAACTCGGTACACCTGGGTTGTAAGATCTCGTAAAAATGCTAAGCTGTCCAAAACTTACAAAAACTCTTACCCCCATCCCTAATATATCATCAACGCTCTTCTACGTGGGGAAAACATACTATAGTGCCAATGAAAATTATAGAATGCCTTACAACCCTCAAGAACTATCCTTAATATTTTCAACCTCTTCCGCAGAAATTTGCACTGTTTAATTCATCTGGTCAGAATACTCGTATACTTAGGAACTGATACAACTTTAAAATTTGTACCATTTGTCAAATCTGAACAAAACTTTGGGTAGGAGTGCAAATTACAGGTCTCCCAAGGCTTTAAATAACCAATCAATAAAATAAACCCTTTAAGTAACACTCTATTTACAGAATACATCCGCTCAATACCGGTCGGTTATTATGTTTTTAACAGAAGGGTACATTTTTTACTGCTTGAAGCGTGGCAGTGCATTTTACTTTGCCTAACGCTTACGGTATTTACAAAAAGTAATGCATTTCACCCTATATTTCATCAATAAAGAGATGTTAACGGAAATGCATGCTTTCAGAGCCTCTTAAGCACTTTTAGAAAACGTATTGCGTAGGAGTATGAGGTATGAGAAGTTTTAGAGGGAAGGATGAAGTGAAAGGAGGCAGACGGTAGTCAGACTTAGGAGATACGACACAAGAGGAAGAAGAGTCTTCTGCCATATAACGTAAACTCCGTCGACGGTCACAACCCTGAAATAATCAAGCAGGATGAATCGAGATGAGCTGAAATAGAGGGGCAGCAAACCTAAAAAAAACCCAAGGGTCAGGAAAGTCGTCCGCGGGGCTCGAACCCACGTCCCTCCGATAGCGAATCGCACTATCGCGCTCGGTTGCGTAAGAGTAAATGTGTTACTGCAGAAGAAAATTCGAATAAATATAAACTTTCACATTCTGTTTTAAGGATGTCAGGCGAAGATTTTCCATAAGCCCTATAAATTCTCAGGAGACAGAAAGTTGTTACTTATTTTAAACCTTTTTCAACAAATGAAATGTGTAGTGTTTAACGCCCGCTTTTACTACATACGGCACCGCAGGCGGCCTTTTTCAAGATATTGCCCAATCAGTTTGGATTAAAAAAATGTTTGAATTGACATAACTAAAAAATATAAGACATTTTTATAAATATTCTGTGCAATGTTCTTCCTTCTTACTGAAGTTTATGTCATTGGGTAAATATGGATATACACAAGCCTTTCTCCAGAAAAAAAAAAACCCTTTCTCACACAAAATATATTCCATTTACCACGAAAGAATATGTTTGTAGCGTAATCAATCCCTGAAGTACTCTATTCACTGTTGTTCATTAGAACTTTCTATTTTAAGCAAAACTTTAGGAGCATTACATAAGCGTTTTTTTCTCTTTTTTGGGCTCATGCAGAGCAATATCAAAGCAAGCATACAAAATGGTAAACTTTTTTAGCAGCCTCTTGCATGCTCCGACAACAATATGTACTTACATTATAGGTAGGAAGCCGTACCCCAAAATGTACATTATCGCTGATCAAATATCCATGTATTTCTACAGATTAAAAATAAATGCTCAATAATGTAATAATTTTAGTTAAGCTAATTTCTTGCAAAACACAAAAAAAGGATCACAAAGGGTGGCGAAAGTTGCGAGCGCACACGCACACAAAAAGAAGTAAAATTGAAAAAAATTACCTGAAGCTTCAAAACCAAAAAATATGAGGAAAAAATTACCAATAAAATGAATAGATTCATATTTAGAATTTTAACACTTAAGAACAATGCATCCTGTATTCAAAATTTTCATTTAGGCAAAATGGACACCACATAACTACTTCATGGATTGAATAGAAAATGATGTAAACTGCAAAATAGGCTTATGATGCACTATTTCAAACCCAATTTGAATGATTAATAAGGTTTCTTTATAACATAGTTAAAAATAAATCACTTGTCAATTTCTATGTGCTTATCACAGATATGGCACTGGAAAAGTTTCAACAAGCGAATTTTTTTTCGGAAATTATATTTTAAAGACAAACAAATGGAACAAGAATGAATAACATACACAGAATCAGGTTTATTTCTCTACTGTGAATCATTCATGAAAGCAAGCAGCACTTTCAATCTTTTCAGGTAATTTGCAAAACATTAAGTTTTTGAGCCTCAGAAAAGACTGTCCTTTATTGGGGTTTATTGTTTAATTACCCTTACACAACCAGAGGGAAGTACACATATACATTGCACAAACAAGACCATTAGAAAGGAAACAAAGCTCATTTTATTAGCCTTAGAAAATGGTAAATATACTGGCAATTAAGTTCTGTTTGCAAAGTAGTTGAGCAGTGTTATGTATTCTGCAGTAGTATTCAGTGGATTGCAAACATCCTGTTTTTGAAGTTCTCCAAATATGCAGTTTCACAGTAGTTCTGGTAAACTGACTTATAAATTGTAATCTCAATTACAAAGTTTGTTCTTTCTGCATCACCATCGTAAAATTTTCAATGCAAATTAAAGATCAAGTTAAATAATCTAATCTTCATAGGCTGTTGCACACTTGCTTCCATTTATGCCACCACTGCAGGTTTGGAAGCCATCGTATGAGCCTTCATAGATGGATATTCTCTTTTTGTAATTTACGTTCTCCAATGTTAAGTCATATCGGACGATGAATGAAATGTGTGAAGTGATGCTCAAGTGAGTCTGGGGTCCATGGAGCTTAGAGTTACCCAAGATTCGTCTATCAGGATAAGGGAAAACCCTGGAAAAAACTGTATCCAGGTAACTCACCCTAACCGAAATTTGAACTCAGGACCTCTTGAACGTGTGGCAGTTAACAGGTGGAGTATGTATAGCAGGGTGTGTGTATGTGTTTCTTTTTCACATATGCAGCCACGTCATGTTTTATATGCACAGTTCTAGAGTATTATTTACATATTAGCAAAGTCTTCGGATGACAAATTGGTTTCCCACATACCCAGAATTTTATTCTTACCTGATGCACCTCTGCAATATTTGCAGTTACTGGGACTGAATTTTCTAAACCTTTTTAATTTTAAGCTATTCACTTGAAAATTGGCCACTTAATATGAGCAAATAATGCAATGACTATGCTCCAATAATTTCTCAGACAATACAATTAAATGCTTTTAATTAGTGGAAAAAATGACTTAAAAAAAAGGAAAAGAAAAGAAAACTGCGTTCACATTTTTAGAGCAGTATGATAGTGAAATTTTCTGACACTTTAGTAAAGTAAAAATAAATTGAAGTATTTGATGAAGAGTTGATGTTATTACTTGCAAAAAAAAAGTTATTTAAGTTAATGTTTAAAGTATATTTTTTAGTAAAAATTATTATTATTATTATTATTATTATTATTATTATTATTATTATTATTATTATTATTATTATTATTATTATTATTATTATTATTATAATTATTATTGAGCCTGAATGGAGCAATCATAAAATCCATACAGATGCTTTAGATAATATGACTCAGATTATGTATGTGAATTCACATACAAATCAGAATAAAACTAAAATGTGAAATAAATTTCATACACAATAATGTAAAATCGACAGGGGGGCGGGGGGGGGGGGTAGCACATACACAATGGGGAAGTGTATCGATTCAGTGGAATTAAAAGAGAGTGATGAATAACTTAAATGTGTTGCTGGGCTTCTAAAAATAGCAGATTGAGAAAAATATTTGGCTAAAATGATTGGCAGGTTTCTAAAGAATATATGCTATAATTAAAAAATGGAAAATACAACTTTAACCTAAAATGTCAGACATGCTACTGCTTGATTGAATAACAAAAGCAGGATGTTCCACACATGCCCTTTCCCGCTATGTATGTGCCCGCTGAGAAGGTTGGTAAAATGCACTTGAAGCTGTAGGGATGGCACATATGGAACCAAGTGTACTATGGAAGAACGACAAAGTACATGTAAATTCCCATACGAGTAGAATCTGCATATACCAGCTATTACACTAAACTAATTGAAAAAACTATTTGTAGTTTTTTGACACTTCATCACATTACGAAGTGTCAAAAAAATGGACTACAAAGAGTTTTTTCAATTAATTTTGATGTCACTGTTACTAAATTCCTCCAATCATCATAATCATTACTGAACTAAATATCCACAATGCAAAACTCCAATAGAGGGCCAATGTCTACTATCCAAATGTATTTTGCACAATGGCTGCTATGAATCAGAGTGGGATGCGGTTAGCTCTCTAGAACTTCCAAGTCTATTCTGGCTGGTAAATGGGATATTTGCAACTTTGAGCCAATACTTTTTCTTCAAGTATCTGCCCAAATGATCCCCCAGGGACCTCATGTGGCTTAGTGTACCCTGGACCATGGCTCCCAGCAGCAGAAATTTCACATGTTGTTCATACCAAGAACTCCTGCCTAGTAAACAGCTGTGCTACCAGTGCGCTAATAAGATGATTTACATTACTCCATGCAAGAGAAATTGTTACAGAATCATAAGCCCGACATTAATAAATTGAAGTTATGCAAATATGTGCACCGAATTTTTCATACATTTTGTATGTTTGTAAAAAGAAGCTTCTACAGGGTACTCTTAATACACATGGTATATGACCTGACTAGTTACTTGAAACTGCTTACCATCTACACCAAACGCCAAGAGACTTAGGATATGTATATTAGTAAGCTGCTCATTTGATATTACCTTTACTTTTAAGTTTTATTCCGGATCATAGCAAAATCATTCTAAAATTAAGCTTCAAACATATGATCTTTTTTAATAAAGCATGTTTTTGTCTGTTCTTTTTATGCTTGGATTTTGAAATACTTTAAAACAATACTGAAAGTTTGCACTTAGCCTGATGGTAATGTTGATTTATTAATCTGAATCCAATCGGCGGAAATAGATGAACAAATATCTACTTAGCAATTCCAGGAAGTTGGTGTATTTTATTCATTTGTGCACCATTGTGAGTTCTACAGCTGGAGTGCAGTCTGATGGGGCAAGCTATACAAACTTTCACTTTCAATTTACTTTGGAGATAAAAGCTACACTGTCTCTTTGAGGAAGCTAGGACTCCATAAATTGTCACTGATATCTTTGACCTGATTGGGGGGAAAAAAAATAAAGTGCTGTATATGTTCAAGCAGGGTACTAACAAAAAGAGACAACAGTGCTTTAACTCACAAAATTATCTTTTATTGCAGATCTTTATATGCTGTGAACGCTTTGAGAAACTGACAAAATTAATGAAATTACTGACTTTAAGACTCTTGCAATAGTGACCAATTGCAATTATACAAGTTTTTAAGAGCGTAGTAAGGTTAGGATGAAATAAAATAGCTTGTTGCTCTAATATAATGGACCTTACATTGAAAATTATTTAATATTTATTTTAATCTTAGAACACCTCTGTGTCATAAAGGTCCTACTTACCAACTTCCTGGAACTGAAACCCAACTGTCCTTACAGGACAAAACGTAATAATTTTGGACTGACATGAAATTTAGAATGTGTAAATTAGCAAAAATTACACACGCACACGAACGCGCACGCACGCACGCACGCACGCACACACACACGCACAAGGGAATTCTATTTTATAACAATCCTTGAAGACCTGGTACTACTGCTTCTTTCTGTCACACATGCTAAAATTATCCTTGCTAACACAGTAAACATAAATATTTAAGTTTAGAGTAGCTGTACTTCCATAAAGTCCCTGGCAATGGCAGTGATTCCACTATGCAAGCTGTCAGGCCGTCGCATGTGCAAACCTGTATGCTCAAAGTCAAGTGTGTTGTTGGTTACAGGCAAGTAAAGTACTGTATGGGACCAAGCTGTGTGTGCTTGCATATGCGGGGAAATCAGAATAAGGGGGAAGGGGGATAAGCTGTTGACGTGAGGCAATGCTTGAATAAACAGAAATTATCTTGTGAGATTGTTATTGTTTCTTACAGGAGGGAAGCAGTCAATGATTTGGATGACATCACCTAGCTTCCCCAATCCCCTTAGAGTAGCGCACCAACCTCACACCTTATACCATTCCTTCTGAGGTGGATGGGACTCGCTTCTACGCTTAACTACTTTAAGTGCAGGGACTTTATGGAAGTACAGCTACTCTACCATCTGCTAGGCTATACAGATTTCTAAATCATATTTTGCACTTCACAACACAAACTATAATAAAAGTTATCACAAAAAGTGGGTAGCTTATATCCTGTAACTATAGAATATGGATAACATAAAAAATTTACAGGAGAGAGCTGATGAATATTTAGGATATGTACTGTTAAAATACAAGGATCTTCAACTTAGCAAACTCTAGCTCATACTAAACGCATAACAATCACAACTATTATGTTATTAAGATTTAATTACTGAATTAAACCTTTGAAAGGAAATCCTTAGTCTTAAATAAAAAAATTAAGAATTTCATGATAAAAAGCTTTTTCGTGTTAAATATATAAACAGTGGCCATTAACTTCTGGTTATTAGTGGCACAATTAAATTTGAAATTTGCACTGCATTATGTTGCAGAAATTTCACATGTCGGACTAGGAGTCATACCAAGACCTCCTGCCTAGTAAACAGCTGTGCTACCACTGCACTAATAAGATGATTTACATTACTCCATGCTTAATTGTAAGGTGCATACAAAATAAGAAGGCCATGAGGTGAGCTAGATGAAGCTGGTCAAGTTAGAGTAGCCTATCCTAGAGGCAAATTACCGAGTTCATTAATGAGCTATCTAGCACAATAGGTGATTTTGATTTTTCTGGTTGCAACCAACAAATCCAACAACGTTGCATTTTTAGAAACTTTTTACAGAAAAAAAGCTCAAAAATCTGAAAGTGACTGTTGAAGAAGCAATACTTTATGATATGAATCATAAGATATGAATGATTGAATATACACTGCTGTCAGTAAACAAATGAATGTCGCATGGCTTACATCTTGGTTGTTTATTCTATAACAAAATTACTTTATACTCATGGATGTAGAGATATTTCCAGAAAAGGAGTTTAGTTCAATCTAATAATGGCCAGTTTCACTAATCAATTTTAAGTGGTTTTGACACAATTTTAAATTGATTTAATGTTAAGTTAACACATATTCTGTTTCACTGAACAATGTTAGCTTTAACATAATGTTTAAACTTCAAGTTAATGGAACATCCCCTTACCTCTGTGTTAAGGTGTATAACAAAAGTTAGCATTTGGTAAATGGCTGTTGCAAACTAAACTGCTGAGAATTTGCTGCGTTTGACGTTTTTCAAGCTATTTCTATCTACAGAAGAGCTATAAGCCTAAAGTATTTTGCTGATCGTTTTGAACGTTTTACCACATTTAATATATGTATAAAAAAGTGGGATTTCAAAATTTGATGTGCATTATATTTAAGCTGTTTCCCGTAGGGGAGGGGATCCGTCCCCTTCAGCTGCCGAGGTGCGGGCGCTGCAGACCCTTAGCACTCGTGGTACCTCTGACGTTACTAGAGGAACCTCGGGCCGAACTGCCGAACCCGTCCCGTTGGGGAGTTGTTTGGATTGGGTTGGACTCAAGGGGTCAGTGTGTTCCCGACACCCATGGGGAATTGGGTACTTCCGGACAGGCTACGGCTGCCCGGAAGGGGTAGGTCCCGGGTACTAGCCTGCAGAGCTAGAAGAAGGTGTGCTAGATCACCAGGCGGCCCCACCGAGGTTTTCAGTAGTCTTCCCTGCGGGATTGATGCCCATAAGTGGCATATCCACTTCCACCCGTCTTGACGTTGTGCTCAGTGGGGGGGGGGGGGCTTTTTAGACTCAAGGTATTACCCCATGGAAACAGCCCCGGAGTATCCATCGCTCCCAGATTGAAGGAGGCCCGGGTCCAGGACTAATGGAATTGGAACCTCTGCACTTAACTATATTTAAGCTAAATTACAGTATTTTATAAACACCAAGCTCCTTACGTAGCAATGTTCACAATTGTTAAACAACATTCCAGAATTATGCTTCTTAGAGACCTAAAAATACCCTTGCTAAGAAATATGCTTTCAATGTAACTGGTTTAAGAAAATAATTTTTGTCCAATTATGACTTTTGGCTTTAAAAATATATATCTTATCACACTTGGATGAGCTCAATGAACTAAGACATTTGCTTTATATTAATAATACATATTAAGGTTTCGGGCTGAGTCATGGCTGAGTGGTTAGACTCCTTGGCTCTCACCAAGGCAGCCTGAGTTCGATCCCAGACAACCGCAAAGTGAGATTTGTGGTGGACAACATGGTGCTGCGACAAGTTTTCTCCCAGCCCTCCAGTTTCCCATCAGCATTCCACCAAATGCTCCATTATCATCTTTCCTATCATTCATCTTGCCCTCATATATATCAACTTCCTTCACCTTCACGCCAGACGTTGGGCTGATCACCTATTCTGGTTCTCTATTGGATCCAAAACTTTGGTTTCTCAGGCCCAACCTTAAAAGGGATAGAGGAACAAGAATACCCAAACACCACGATAGTGGTAAACTAGGGAAGTTAAAGAAGAAAGATTATGGGAAATTATTATATTAAGGAAGCTGTTCCCAAAATTTCACCTGCTAACTTAAAAACTGCACTGTAAGGCATTTCCAGTGTTGAAAAATGTTTCAAATATTGCATGTATGTATACCAACACTCCCGATATGGCAACTACAGCCTTTGGGGTAGCCTCGCCCCACCACGTAATGACAGGACCCATTTCTCAAGCAGAGTCGCCCAGAGGGCAGTGTCCATTACTTCCAATGTTACGGTGATAGTGAAGATGACAGTGAGGCGATGTTTCAAATATTACAACATAGGAACTGGCACTGGAAAATTTACTCATAAAAACTGAAAAGAAATGTTGTTTACATATTTTTTTGTTAAATATTAGTTTTTATTTAAACCTCAAACGTTGCTTATGTAGTTTTTATTTAATACTGTAAGTTTTTATTTAAAATACATACTTTGAAACTGATTAACACATGTGCAGTAACTTTTCCATAAAAAAACTTTTAGAAAGTTTGGATAAATGTGATAAATATGTGAAAAACTCTCAAATGCACAACCAGGTCCACCTGAACTTCTTTTTCGCGACACACTAGACATTTTTTAAATGGTCGCGACTTTTTCGGTTCTGGGTAGTATCCTTTTAGGAAAGTGTTTTCTCTCAAGTAAGAGGGGTACGTAGTGGTGGATCTCTTACCCCCAGTATGAAGAGACCTCTAGATATTATAGTACTCAATTAGGTTACGAGCTATTGATACACGTAAGTCCAGATGGGTCATTGTTTAGAGCTCTGCAAATTACTAAACAATTGTGTATGGTTATATCCAGCTGGTATAAACATACTTTTTTTTTTAACATTTAACTGTTTTTGGTAAAGAGGGATAGCTTGTAATAACTGATTCACCCCACCCATATTTGTCCCGTCATTTCCCCAAACAATGGAGCAGCTAACATGCAGCTAACGTCTATTGTAGGCTTACAAGTAACTTGTACACTGTCCACTTCTGAATTCTCCCCTTAGGCTCTAAATTGCTTTTTTAGAGGTCAGGGCTTCCTTCATCCTACTTACAAACATTTGTTTTTGTAACAATGAGAGACACTAAGTCTGCAATAAAAAAAGAAATTGTGAAAATGTCAGAAATTAGCTGTACACTGAAAATATGTATATTTGTCTATATGTCTATTTGTGTTTGAGTTATTTTGACCACTTCACAATGTTGATTCTCCACAAGCACCTGAAGGAAGCAGGTTATTTTCTTCCTCACTGCTACCTATATCCTAAACACCTCTCTCATAATCACCTTCAATATCCAAATCATGTCAAACAGCAAAAGGTCTTCCAAATTTTTCAAAGTGATATCAGAAGCCCATACACATTCTATGCAAGCTAATTTATTTGCTACATTACTAGGATAAGCCATGGTTAACACTGAAATTTAACAATTTCAAATGTGCCATTCATTTAGCGCTAGATAGCTATAAGAAATCACTCTGAAAACAGAGAGAGTATAAATAACTTAAATACTGAGTGAAAACTGCTGCATTAGGCTACCAGAAACTTCAGTTGTGAAATACTGTAATAAGAGGTACATACAGATGCCGACAGAAAGGTTTGTTTCTTTCCAGCATGTGTGTATAACACAACACATACAGTGATTATTGCCTGGTAGCTTAAACTAAGCCCTAAAACCTTGAACCAGAGAAGTCACTTACACAGCTATACATATATACATTTGTTCGTATGCATACAAAACAAAATGACTTAGATATTAGATGTGTTTGACACAAATAATGGCTTTTGCTACAGTGAAACAAATTACTGAAATTTCATTGATTTATTAAGATAGTCTCTACTTCATTGATACGGTAGATGGATACTGCCTTTAATGGGTTTTAAACCAGTTTTTGTTTCATTTAAATAACTTAATAAATACGGAAAATACAAATGTGTATTTATGAAGCATTTTTACAGCATTTAGCAATTTCAATGTCTTGTTCTGTTTATTGGGTATCCGTTTCTGGCCCGTGAAGTATTTAAATGGCCATCACTGAAGCGGTTAAATAAAGAGCACATTAGTTATTTCAATTCTTCATATACTGTGCACTATAGAAGCTGCATGCGCAGTTGAGTATTTGTGGTGATACAATGACATTATGCTTACTCACCATTGCTTGATCTTTTGTTTCAATGTAAGGTATGTAACATGACCAAATCCTATGAAAATATGTTGATACAGTAAAACCTGTCTTCAGCAGACTCAAATAGAACTCTTGAAAATTTCCATTAAAGACAGATTTCCATTTAATGAAGTTTTTCCATTTCACCTGACATAAAACCACATAGAAAAACAAAATCTTTCTTTTAGACAACTTTCCTCCTGAACATTTCCACCCTTTTAAACACAATAACTTATCTGGTAACGTATGGAAGAATAATCCTGTGTCATTGCAGTTTGCTATGTTTTCAGGTTTGTATCCTTTGATTATTGAAGGTAATTTAGCAATCCAGTCAGCAATGTCATTTGATTCACCACAAAGTTTGTTAAAACGTATTTGATGTCTTTTGTGGTAACTCTCCAACCATCTATTAGATGCTTTGAATTCAGTCTTGCCCAGTTTTTCAGCTATCTTTTTAGAGTATTCCTGTAACATGGGCCCTGATATGCGGTGATTTGATCCCCTAATATGAACAAAACACTCCCACACTTTCAAAGTCCTGATTTTCAGTTTCTTTATTTTCCTATTAACACAATTTTCCCACTGCTTCAGAATTTCTGTTTTATTGTTTATAATCTCATAAACTTGAGTTTTGCCTATGTTGAGCACATTCAGACCTGCTTTACACTCAATTTCTCTCTTTCACTAGCATAAATCACTTTCACTCTCGTGTTACGATCTAATACTGCTTTTGTTTTCGAAGTCATGCTGACTAAAGAAAATACACCACCAAGTGTAAGTTTTGAGGTGTAATGTTCTGCTGTGTGTTAAGCTTAATTATACAGTGAAGGATGACTGACAGGTTTCTCAGTATTCGTACCATATTAGTGCACCCCTTTCCTAGATAGTTCAGATTGCAGCAATATGGTTATATTTCAACTGAAATATCACGTACTTGATAACGCAGATGCACATGAGCAGATAATGCACATTTTCACTGGGTGCCTGAAAAGTTTCTAAACTCTGCATTCCGGAACTGGAAATTTTCTGTTAAAATAAATACTTTGATTTCCGTTGTCCGCATAAGACTCTTTCTATTTAATAAAAGTAATTTAGCATGCTTTTCACACCTAAATTCATGGGACCATAAATATTTCCATTTAAGACAGATTTCTGCTTAAACAGGGGTCCGTTAAAGGCAAGTTTTACTGTATAAAGCAAATAATCACATAAAATGTCTGTGTTAGTATGTTGAATGAACTTCAAATGCAAAATTTTTTTCCTTCTTTTTCTTTTCCTTTCTCATTTTTGTGTCTAAACCACCATTCCATCTATAAAAAATATTGTAAGGCTATGGAAGAAACAGGATTAAGAGTGTAAATAAGAGTTAAGTTTAAATTATAAGTTTAAATTATACACTCATTAAGTTAATTTAAAAGTGTTCTCTTACAGCTCAAAAAACAGCAGTAGTGGACTATGTGTGTCCTTCACCTTGCTAAACTCATAGCTGAGAAATGTTAAAATAAGGCAACTAATCAAAATTAAATAATATGCTCTGTCAAAGTTTAATTCTATTTATTTGCAGTGTTTCAATGCAGAACACAGAGAAATCTGATTCAATGGAGGGAACTTCATTATATGGAATCAGAAGAAAAACAGGGGGCAGCATATTTCATGGCAGCCCTTGATCAATGCCTACAGAATGATAGGGTCTGTTCGTTTTGCAAATATCATAAATGACATACTTGTTCCACTGTTTGAACAACTTACTGAAATTAAGTGCTGATCAATATTTCAAGCATGACTGTGTCCCTGCATATGCAGTTCAAATGTCATCATAAATAATTTTGAACAATTTTGAAGATACAGTAATTAGTGAGCAGATCAAATCAAATACCCAGACATTGGAAGCAGTAATGTGCGTGAAACAAACTTATCAAAAAAGGAGCTAAAGTTATAAAGATGCTTGAAGAGGGCATTTCTAGTATCTCCTGTAAAAGGCACATGCTTACTTTCATCGTAACTTATGAAGTTATTGGTTTTAATTGAAGAAGTATTCTATTCTATTGCTTGGGAATGAATAGTCCTGACTTCTACAGCTAAATCCACCACATGTCCAGGTACTCCACATGAAAGAAGCACATTATGTTGTTCATGTGGTTCACTAGGGTTTTTACAAAACTATGCATTGGTACTACGTAAATCTGTTCCATCATATTAAAAACAAGCTGCATCCTACTGAAAGACTTACTGAGTCATACCTTTTAAAACTTCATTCACCTCACTATTAAAAAACAGGAATGTTTTTGGGGCTGTCCTAGTCCCATCCTTAGTTGATTGGTGACTGACCACTATCTTCACAATTGGTTGTCAAGTGGATCTCTTTTAATTGGCTCCCTCTCTTGGATTTTTTTAATACAAGTTCATTAGACTAATTACTGACAGCACGTCAAAATTTAAGATATGTGGAATGTTTTTTACAATAAAAATCTTCTCCCATGTTATAAGTTCAAGTTTTGTTGTTAATGATTTCAGTAATTTCATCTCCTCTCTGACATGGTGGTTAATATTCCAGAAATGAAAATCAGCTACAGATTTTTCTGTTTGTTTATATTTTGTTCTTTCAGTGTTCTGTTAGTCTAGGTTTTAAATTCCTTTTTGTCAATTCAATATAAAATTTGTCACAATCCTCACAATCTATCCCATATACACCTGATATTTGCTCTGATGCTACTATATTTTTTTCAGGGATTATTTAACAACTTCTTGAGTGAAAATCTGTTTTATGGTGCTAGTTTGATATCAATCTTTAAATATTCATTCAAACTTAATATGAAATTAATTCTTTTAATATAAAATTAACTTCACTTTTAACAACACTTTTATCAGAACTATTTCAAGTTGTATCATGCTTATTGTTTATTAAACATTAAATTGGACTGCAAACCATAGACAGGATTTTTCAGCTAAAATGTAATGAAAATATTTAAATTTTCCAATATAGTTACATATGTTAGAAGCATTTCTTTTATATACTTCAAATTAAAAAAATGGTTTCCTATATATTTATTTATAATATAGTTATTTATGTCATAAAATATTTTTAGATACACTCCATCCTTTAAAAAATATTCTGAATAATTAATTGTAATATTTGCCAATTTTGGATATCTAAGCCACCTACATCATAACTAGAACCCATCAGTTCATGCATTTGCATATTTTATCGTAGGATGTGTAAATCTTACTGAAAAATGTTAAAACTCAAATCTACTTTAAGTGCTAAATGAAGTTAACTTACAGAAGGAGTTTTCAAGTGACTACAGATAATAGGGTACTGTTTTGTGGAACTTTGGAGAAAAATGTAGGGAGTGAAAAATGATTCCAAATAATTTAGCATATAAACACTGCAAAACATAAAGAGAATTTAACCAGAAAACTTGCAAAAAGAGAGCCCACTCACAAGTAATTAGTAGTAATTTATACAACACTGTTTTCAACACTTCCATGAAAGGATTAATTAGTAGTGTGTTTAAAGAGTAGGATTAATCAGTTTTCTTATGAGTTGTGCAAAGCATTTTTAGTGGCTAATATTCCAGTGTATAATTTCGTTTCACATGTTTGGCACATGCTCTGCATCACATTGTCTAGGCAATGCACATTCTTTTCCAATAGATCGATTTATAACCTTTACAAAGAATATTTTTTAAAATTTTCTTTGAGAATCCAGCAGTTTAAATCAACAGCACCTAATATTCTACTTCCTACTGTGCCAGTGTTAACTCAGAGGGAAACATGGTTGGATGCAGCCTTGCATTATGCTCAGCTCATACACTAAGTCAAAGAAATTATTAATCTACTTGATTTGAATGAATCTGGATCAATAGCAACAGTTCAGAATATTTTGTCAGGCAGTGAATTAGGAGATGTTCTTATTTTCATATCTGCCCATTTTTTCCAACTTGCCAACAGCCATCATGTCACTGGAGATGTAGGAATTCCCTTAGCCCTTTCACCGATATGGACGTCATATGACGTCCAAGTTAAAATGCCCCAAACTGATATGGACATGTATAGACGTCCTGCGCATACATGCATTTAATGCTCATTTAACGCCAATTATTTTACTCTTGCTATTTTACAATAAATTTAAATTAGTTCTATAAGGAATGTAAACGTACCATTAAGGGTTTCTTTTTGAATTGTACACCTCCAAACCTGAATAAACACCCAAGGGCACATCTGCAGATTCACACCAAATAATATTGGTTTCCTTGCGAACTTCTTTTTCGCAACACACTACACATTTTCAAAATGGTTACAACTTTTTTTGGTTGTGAGTGGTATACTTTTAGGAAAGTGTTTTCTCTCAAGTATGAGGGGTGATGTCGTGGTGAATTTCTTACCCCCTAGTATAAAGAGGCCTCTGAGTATTACAATACTCAATTAGGCTACGAGCTCTTTATATGCGCAAGTACAGGTAGATGAATGTTTTGCATGAATTTACAGCTCTGAAAATTACTAAACAATTGTGCATGGTTACATCCAGTGGTATAAAAATACTTTTTTAACCATTTAACTGTGTTCTGTAAAGAGGGATAGCTAGTAATAGCTGATCCGCATCACCCATATTTGACCCGCCATTTCCCCAAACAATGGAGTAGCTAACATGCCATCTGTAGACCAGCACACGTCACTGCTACATATGTCCTAAAGATCTCCTTCATAATCGTACAACAAATCTTCCAGATTTTCTACAGTAATATCAGAAGCCTGTACACATCATACCCAAGCTAATTTATTTGCTACATTATGGGGATAAGCCATGGTTAACATTGAAATTAAACAATTTCAAATGTGCTATTCATTTAGCTCTTGATAGCTATAAGAAATCACTCTGAATAGAGAGAGTATAAATAACTAAAATACTGAGCAAAAACAGCTGCATAAGGCTACCAGAAACTTGGTTGAGAAACACTATAATAACAGATGCTGACAGAGAGTTTTCTTTCCAGTGTAATGCAACATATACTCGTATGATTATCGCTTGGTATAGCATAAATACACTAAACTTGAACCGGAGAAGTTGCTTGCGTAGCTATACATACATACATTCATTTGTTCGTATACACACAAAACAAAATGACTCAAATATTAGGCGCGCTAGGCACAAAGAATGGCTTTCGCTACAGTGAAACAAAGTAGTGAAATTTCAACGATTTATTAATGTAATCTCTACTTTATTGTTACTGTAGATTTATACTGCCTTTAATGAGTTTTAAACCAGTTTTTGTTTCGTTTAAATAACTTAATAACTATGGAAGATACGGAATTGTATTTATGATGCATTTTTACAGTATTTAACAATTTAAATATCTTGTTCTGTTTATTGGGTATCCGTTTCCGGCCCCTGAAGGGTTTAAATGGCCATCGGCGAAGCGGTTAACTCGCAATTGCTTGTGTTGTTATATAAAATCTAGAGATGAAGGGATTTCCTTAACCCGCAATCGCTTGCGTTGTTAGATAAAATCTAACAACTGAAAATATATTGCTCTAATTTGTTTATTTGTTCGATCAAATAGACGTAGAGCTAGCAATTCCTCAGTTGATATCTCTAAATACCATTCAAGTGGCATTAAGTGTATAAATTTAACATTGTTAAGAGTGGTATTTATTCAAAGCAATGTGCAATATTAGAGCTTTTCTAACACAGGAATTATCGTGTTACACTATTCTGTAGCTGGCATACATGACATAAGGTATGTATATCAGGCCCTTGCATTTCCTTTTCTCTGTAGTAGTTGAAATGAAACTGGGAACTATTCAAGTAACACTAACACAGCAGAGTCTTGTTGTTTTTTTCAACATTCAGAAGTTTATTCTGATGCATGTTATTTTTATTTGTAAATATTTTCAACATCACTGTCCTGCCTATGAGAAACATAAGCTGCAGCATCATAAATTACAGTAAAACCTCTCTAAAACAGAACACAATCATTCCAGCATTTATTTTCTGTTTACACAGGTTTCCGTCTTACAGAGGGTTGTGTTTTAACACAAAGAAATTACAAAATAGTCGCACAGGTTTACCGTGAAGAAATAATGTGACTTTGTGGGTTCGTGAAATGAAAAGTCCAATTACACAAACTCAACAATGTTCTTTATTTCCACCGACTTACAGTTGAACACTTGCCAATTACACAAAATTACGTAATGCAAACAATTACGATTCACCAGTTCGTCCGTTACCGTTCAGATGCACGTACACAATTACGTAAAGTCTTCCGTCGCACAGTCTTCTCTTCCACTAACACGGCGCTACTTCACTAGCACGTCAAGCACTGACTGACTCGCTCACTGCAGCCCCTTTTTATAGGAATATCGCCGTCTCTTCCCGACTTCTCTAGTTTCCACCCGAAGGTTCCAGATGGCCGTGGGAGAGGGGGAAGGGGCCGCCCGCGCAAGTGACATTTCCTCTAATCTTCCCCCTCAGTTAGTGACAGAGACTGATGAGTGGGTGTGGCCCAGCTGCCTAGGGTCCTTTCCAGCGGCCGCTGGTCCTGCCTTCCGCTAATTGGGTGACAATAATGTAGAATGAAGTGTAAATAATAATAGGCTGATATGTATCATGTACTATATTTTCAACTTACATTAAATAATTGCAGTTTATTGCCTAGTTTTTCTTTCTGTTTTCAATTTTCCCTTTCCAATCTGCAACTGTCTGCATATCAACATAATTTGCTTCACCATACACAGCACTCAACACAATGTTATGGCGATGTTTGAAACTCTCGAGGCATCCATTGGAAGCTCTGAAATTGTCTTTGCCTAATTTTCTTGCATCCTGAACATGTAGTATTTGAATGTGGAAGATATGCAATTCACCAACAAGAAGAGAGGCATGCGCTAGCAGGATATATCGTATATGACATAATTCGAGATCAACAATTGGTAAATAAATTACAAGTTTTGACTAACTTTGTAAGTAAGAAAGCATGGGAGGTAAAAATATTCAAAGGAGAAAGAGTTGATAATAGGCGAAGAATAGTACAAGATCCAAGAAGGAGTTCTAGAATACAAAATAGGATAAGACGGGAAGAATTATCGAATAATCTAACAATGGAGTTGACTGCATGGGCGGCGGAGGGAGAGAGTGATGGCAGAGGCCATGGTGGACTACAGAATTAGTAGATTTAGATATAGATTTAGGAAATAAGGATTTTGTAATTTTTATAGTTGTTTTCTTTTGTTTTTTGCTTTGTTTTGTGTTTATTTCTGTTATTTTATTTCATTTTATTTTTGTAGAGTAGTTTTCTGAGAGATTTGTATAATTATAACATTTGTAAGGATTTTATGGAAAAATAAAGAGAAAATTTGGATATATGCCCCGGTATAGTTGTCTAGGTGCTGGGGTAGAATATTCAGATTTTATTTATTTATTTATTTATTTATTTATTGTCTCTAAAGCTTGAGTCTCAAGCAATGGTCCAGAAATGAGAATTCCTTTAGTGCGCAAACTAACAAACCATTAGAATACAGCACGATTTAGATCGTCATACTCTGTAGATTCTGTGATGTGTTTCACATGCCTGCTGTTCCTTAAATACTTGTCTTTAATTTTTATTTTTTCAAAATCCATTAAATCTGAGTTTTCTCAATTTTAAACATCACAATTAATTCTTCAGTTGGATGTTTGTTCTTTTCGTGTTCTTCAATAACTTCAATTTTTTCCTCCAATGATAATGTCTTATGTTTAGAACTCATTTTGCAGAATTTGTGTACACACAAACTATGTTTTCAAAAATCACCTGTTTTTGTCCAGTCATACTTGATCACTTGTAATAACAAAACTGAGAATGAACACACTGCAAAACAGTTGTATCCTTACCATGTGTATTGGATGAGAGTTTAGAGAGCTAAGGGTTTGTTTTCTCTTTTCCTTGAAGGATTACAGTTTATGACTTTAGGATTCATAGAACTTCAATGCAAGTGCAGTCACCCTCAAAATTATTGTACTTTTTAAATACATACGTTGTAACCCATTACACATAAAGTAATCCATTTTAATCAGGTTATTTAAGCAAGCAGTTTCTGGAAAACATTTCCATTTCCACATTAGTTTCCCGGCTTAAGACTGTAATTCTATATGGGAGAAAGCTCCATTCTGAAATTTATTTTCTATTTTCACAGGTTTCCGGCATATAAGGGGCGCATTTTAGACAGGGTTTGCTGTAGATAGAGTCAACATGAAAAATTCAATGCCATGGCCGAGATTAGAACCACGGATCTCCTGGTTTCCGTCCAGTCGCTCTTAACCTTTGAGCTATCATGGCCAACGTGCCGTCCTGACATTAAATTCTCCAGTGGACTCGTATATTTTCCCGCTAGACCACTAGGGACTCTCGCATCCGAGATACACCGTTTGTGGCGACTTACTATCGTAAGTGCTTAAGTCCCAGGCTTCATCATTTAACTCTTATTATTTTAGTTAATTGATGGAAATTAATTATTTCTCCACACTAGCCGTATGTAGGCTAAGGTTTTTGATAGATAGAGGTATCAATTGTCAACTGAGTTAGTTATCAACTCGTGCTGTTGTTAAACAGAGAAAGAGAGAGGAAAATTTGCCTTCAGTGTCTAATGTTAATGCAGACTGATACCATCCCTGTTAGGCATAACATTGTCATAATAACCCCGGAAGTCTTATTAAATGCATAATTAAGGGCGCATAGATACCACAATACGAATTAAACAAAGTTATAATAAATAAAGAGGATAATGATTAAATATACAAGTGCAGAAACTAAACAGGCAATCCCGATATATATATATATATATACACCGGCGGGCCGAGGTGATACTCACCCGGCTGAGAATTGGGCACACACGAGCGACTCATGGCCATCTGGTAAGAGGGGAACAGGCCCCTGTGTGTGCTCCGTGTGCAGTACGCCTCACTGTGCGGCACGTATTGCTTGATTGCCCGCAGTGCGCCCGCGTTCGCCAGTCTTTGGGCTTGGGGACTAACTTGGTCGATGTTTTAGGGGACGACCCAGTGGCCGTGGTTAAGGCACTGCGGTTTGTTGCTCAAATAGGTTTTAATAAACAAGCCTGACTTGTATTTTATATTTATTAATTTTAGAGATTTTAAATTATTAGTCTTTAGATGGTTTTTTATGTCCTTTTAATAGTTGAGTGTTTTTATTTTATTTTACCTTTTTAGCTAAATTTGTGTAGGTTTTAGTTTTTAGTGTTGACTTCGGGCCCAAATGACCTTGTTGTCGACGGGCCCTAAAACACCACACACTCACTCACTATATATATATATATATTATTGAAAGCGGCGAGAACCCAAGTGTCAATATAGCCTGGTGAATGAACACTTTTCCTCACAGGTATTTTCTTTGTGTTCCTAGCCGACAAAGGTGCCATTGTTCAGGCTAGACCCTCGGCGCCAGCCCATGTCTTGGCCTGCACATGGTACGTGATGAGAGAATAGACACTGGGATTTAAGATACACATTTTCAAACATGCTTATGCATTAATTAGTTGGATGGTGGGAAGGTGAAAGTTGCGTGGAATACATGCCTCAGACACTAGAAATTGCTATTAAATTTAAGAGTAGGGAGGAAACACAACCTATAAGGAACAAGTAACAGTTCACATGACCTCTAAAGTATCCAAAGTTCGGCAAAAGGAAGGGGAAATTTGTGCAATGGCGATGTTTGATGTTTGCTAGGAAATACACTCTGTTTCGGCGAGTGAAGGGGGCAATAAGTACTAAAAGTTCATCAAACTCTGTGTTCGCGAATGGACGGAGTAACACACATTAGGTGGTTATCGAACACCCTGTGTTAGCGAGTGAGAGAAACTGTACACGTTACAACATCATTAATATTTCACCAAACTCCGTTGTTGAATAATACTCCGGAAATACTACGTTGCGTGAAGTAATGCTCTCGACGTTCAGGAAAAACGCGTACACTGCTACATACAACACTCGACGTGTCATGCGCACAGCAATGGGCGAATCTCAAATCTCGAGCCTAACGTGCGAATAACGTCAAGACAACAGTGACGAGTGGAGAGGACTACTTGTATCAATAAACTTGACATTCAACTGTCGTGGTGTCTTCTATGTGATAATACCCAGACCCTGTCTGGACGCACCCACTCCCTGAAACTCAAAAGAGAGAATTCATGCAGATCTACCCTGAGTATCATAAGAGGTGTGGAGTTCCAAGAGGGCTCAACGAGGTACTTAACGGGCAAGGACCGCCTCAAGACACAGTAGTTTATGTAATGATCTGTGCAACATGATGGGAGCAAAATCCTCTTCTGGCAAGCAGAAAATAGTTATTTCAAGCAGTTCTTAGAAAAATATATAGGAAAAATATTGCCATCAAGTCCACAATATGCATGGAATACCTAAAGCTTTGCTACGAAGCTGTGCTTCAGGATATTATTATTTTTTTTTTTTTTGTAATTTACGTCCTCCAACGTTAAGTCATATCGGACGATGATGGAATGGATGAAATGATGCTCAAATGAACCAAGGGTCCATGGAGCTTAGAGTTACCCGACATTCGTCTTCTAGGATAAGGGAAAACCCCGGAAAAAACCTTATCCAGGTAACTCACCCTGACCAAGATTCGAACTCGGGACCTCTTGAACGTGAGGCAGACATGCTACCATCTACGCTACCGAGGCGGGCATTCAGGATATTAGAAATACCATGAACAGAACAGAACAGAATGAACAACAGAATACAACAAACTGTATGAGAAGGATTGTAGCATAGGTATGTTGGCACACTGAGTGTAAACCTTCCCGGAAAAAGGTTTTAATTAACATCCGAGTTACCAGAAAGAGTAAACCATTTAACTATCTTTAATGTTTTTGAGCAATCAATGTCACTTTTATCGCTGGATATTGTTTAAGGGGAAAATGTTTTACAGCTAGTTATAGATAGGGCCTCATATATGCTAAAGGCAGCAAAGAAATTACAGCAGCTGTATCCAAAATTGGTACACGTGATGTGAATTGTAAATTGCACCGAGCTGCTGAACATTTACAATCCTTATTTCCAAATGTAGACAGTTTCATTTTACACTTAAAGAAAATATTCCTGAAATCGCCTGCAAGATTAAGAATTTTTAGATAAGCAGAACCAGATATATCATTACCTCCAAAACCTATTGTGACCAGATGGTATACTTGGTTGGATGCTGTATTGTATTATGAAAAATACTACCATCAGATTGTTGCAATAATAAATGTCCTTAACTACGAACAAAATGCTTCAATACACAAGCAAAGCACCTTATGTTAGAGCAGCACTAGGTAACATCCAGTTCATTGCCAATAATTTCAGAGAACTGTCAAGATGCATCACTCTTCTAAGTCAGAATATAGAAATGGTAGAAGCAATCAGAGTCACAGAGGAATTACGCATTGCAAGAAGTCAATTTGAAGACTGAGTACTTCTACTCAGGTGCAGCAGAAACTAAAACATGTTCTACAGAAAAACATAGGATATTCCGCTCTGTGAAAAATTTGGGATGAACTACAAGGTTCTAGAGAAAATTGTAATGCACAGTAAGGAAACATAGCACCTTCTTTTGGTTTAAATTTGTTCCAGCCATATCATGCAATGAACATAATAGCTTTTACTAATGCAGAGCTCATCTGGAGGAGAATAGATCGTTTTCATTTAAAACCTTCAAAAAGTGTATTGTTCACTGTAACAAGGCATATGCACAGACATAATGTGGTATTGTCAGAAAGAATTAGCTTTACATTTACTGTACATGTTGGAAATATTCATGATTCTTTTGTTTATATGGTATTCATATATCTGAGAAAAATAAGCTTGTTATGTACAGTTTATAAATAAATGTACAATATATTCTATGACACTGTGTCTGCCATGTGACTATGGTTTCACAGATTACTGTTGGCTGTGACCTTGGTTGTATGAAAACTGAATAGCACTCAATCCTCTCCTCTATGTTTCGAGACACAGGTAGCATATAACCCCATCACTACTAGCCTGTTTTCACTAAATTTCCGAGTCCTACTCATTATAAAGTACTGCTGACTACAACAACATTTTAAGCCTATATTGGGTTTTAATAAGCACTTAGCATTGTTCCTGATGCTCTAAATGCAACTTCATGGGAATGAAGCCTGCCTTGAAATATAACAGTACATTCTAACAATAATCCCCTCAGTTATTATGTAGAGCATGTATGGCAAATGAAAGAATGTCTTCTGTTGAATCTTTTAACTGTTTGTAGCTCCTACACATTGAATTCTTGAATATTGAGTGAACTCCATTTTATATTTAAAGTCCTTAATCTGGCCCTGGGTGTTTTATTAAATGGGGATTTTTGAGACTCTGGTTTATGCCATTCTACCGAAATGCATATAACAAGCTTTAGGCTGATCTTGAAAGCATCAGTGTTCTAGACTGCAAAAAATTAAACAAATGCAAATTATTGGGGTTTACATTATTAAAATAGAATCTAAAGTCTGAATAAAGTTGATAGTTAATACCAGCGTGACATTAAATTCTCCAACCGACTCATATTTTTTTCCAGTAAACCTCTAGGAGTTCTCATTTACATAAGAGACAACTACCTTAATGGTGAATTACAAAGTTTAAGTACTTTAAGTACCAGGCTTTATAGTTCAGACCAATATCAGGTCAATGAATGGAAATCGTTCTTTCACACTAGCCATGTGTAGGACGAAATTTGGACAGATGGAGTAAGACTGAAAAATTAAGTGCCATAGCCAGGAGATCTGTGGCTATGACATTAGATTTTTCAGTCTGAATCTATCTGTGCGAATAAGATTTACCTTTATAAATGCCTTCAAATTTTTAACATTTTCTGCTGCCTAAAATGTCTATTTTGACCAATGAGACTTATTTTAAGGTATTAGAGCCTAAAAGTGCCTTGTTTTCTCTATGCTGACATAATATCATGGTTTCTTAGTGGTTAGAGAAACCAGGCAGAGACTAAGAGATCCATGGTTCAAATCCCAGCTATGGCATTGAATTTTTCAGTCTGACCCTACCTTTCCAAACCTTGCCCTATAGATGGCTAGTGTGAAAGAACAATTAAGTTCCATTAACCAACCTAATAGAAATATGAGCTTTAAGCTGGTCAATTATTAGTGATGTTACAGTAAATATTACTACATGATACATGTCATCAGCATCCTTCAAAGCAGGGATGTTGGGAGTGGGAAACACACATTTTCACTTAAAACATACTTCTTAATGATTTTCTGTATATGATTCTTTTTTATTTAATAATGTACATGTTCTGTTTAGTTGACCTATTTTGAAAATTTGTATCATTCACTTTGCTTATATGACCTCATTCTTTGAATGATACATAAACAGTTTCATTTTGTGCTATTCATGTTTCGTACTTAAGCTTTGGCATTCCTAAGACAGCTTCATGATTTTAAAATGTTACCACCACTGGTAGCTGCTCAGCTACTTATTTTTCTGTAATATCCTGTAACGACTTACCATTCCAATGAACGACCACATAATAATTTCACATAGAGATTCATTGCTTGGCCACAAAGTCAGCATGTAATATTTCACAATACTGGTGTACAGAAGTATGGTTTATTATTAATTTACTAGCATCTTGTTCTAATGACACTGCTGTTGCTATTAATAAATATACTGCATCTCTGCTACTTATCTTACATCTCTCGAGCACAGCACAGCCAGGTTTGAAGTCATATTTTTGATATCTCTACTGGCAGAGGTTATTGGATCTTGTAAGTTCCTCATTGTGTGCAGCACTGATGCAGAAAAACCAGGTAAAGGTAATCTGGAGTGCTGTTGGAGTTTGATGGAGTACTTTCACCTGAAAGACAAGTTGCATTTTAGTAAATGTAATTCTTTAAACATAAATCAATAGAATATTTTTTTTTTTATGTTGGCTTGAGGTGTTCAAGCATAAATGTAAGAGCAATTGTATGGGATCCTATTTTATATAAAAATAAACTTTAGGTAAACTATATACCTCATAAGAAATTATACTTAACTGATTTTTCAACTTCTGCATAAGATAGCTGCCTTCTTATTTCTTCTTCCTTGTTTCACAGTGTGTTCTTCCAGGCCTAGCATACTGTAATCAATGACACTTATGCAACCTAGATGGCATGTCTGTCTCAAACTAAAAAGTTGCTGATTCTCTTCATATTGATTATTTTCAGGTAGTCTCCATAACTGTTTTAAGAGGTCATCTAATATGCATGTATACAAATGTTCATGACCTTATACTTGTTGACTTTGGAGTTTTATCCCTTCTGGGATAAGCCATCCGCTTTTTAATGCAGTGTTCCTGTTCTCTTGCTGGCAAATGAGCTTTATCCCAAAATACTTGTGCTTCTTTAATTACTAATGAAGCACTAAGATGTAGCTGTAATTTTAATTTATGGAGTTGATAAAACAAAACAGTAAGAACTGATTGACTGAAAGCAAGCCTGCAGTTCACAATCTGATCACAGTATGAAACTATTAAATCAATGTCTTCATGATGCCTGCACTTAAATGCTCTAAAACATCACAGAGAAAAATTAACTTTAAAGTGTTGCATCACTTCTCTAAACTTTTTACTCACTCAGAAGTCTCCAAATCTTAAAATTTGTTCTATCAGTGTTAGCCTATCCTTGTAAATAAATGCATACCCATGAAACTGATGATATATTTAAATTTCTTGATGCATACCAAGAGAGGTTTGAAAGTAATAAATACAAATATGGTTAAACCATTGGCAGCTGAATTGCAATAATAGCAATTTTAGGAACTTTTAAGGTAGTTGTGGCAGTCTTTTCTGTTCCTATATTTTTTCAGAAATTGTACGGTATTGTATTTTATACACAGTTGGTGAAAGATCAATTTTAAAACTTTAAAAATAAGGACCAACTATAAAACAGTATGTAACACATACTTATCCTACATATATCTTTGCTATCTTAATGCTAATGGATGTGCTGTGAAAGCACAAAAGCTAATACAATGTAAAGCTGCTCAAAAATGTAGTATTTTATTTCATTTCATAGCTGAAAATAAAAGAAATTAAGGAAAAACCAATAAGTACAAAAGAAACATGTGAATTTATTTATTTTCCTTCTATCACAAACCGGCAATTACATAACTCAGTATTATCATCGCACTGAAAAGGTTAACATTTAAAATAACTGGCAATGGAGTTGTGAACTTATACCATTGCAACACAGCACCTGCCAGATGACACACACTCAGCGCGACAGTAACACTATGTGTATACCCTCAGAGTTGTTAAATTTGTTTTCAGTAACAATAGAGCAACAAAATTAAAACATTTCTAATTTACATTTTGCAATTATTAGAGATTAAATACATAAATTATTTCACTAGGGCATACTTCCAAACCTAATGAGTTATAGCAGAATAATGTGGAATGTTTAATACTGAAAAATGTTGTGATACCTTGCAATTTTATCTATGGTAAAACCATTAGAGGATTTTGTTGTTAGCAAAGTTTTTCATCCATATACTCACAAAATAGCCAAAACCAAAGAACTCTGAAGAAAATAACAATAATGTACAATAATGAACCATGTAACTTTGGGTAGTTCATCGGTTTACATTAGATTTTAACTAGCCATGTTTAGTTAAAATATTTCACAGAGTAAGATGGTGCTGCTCTTACCAATATTAGCAGAGATCACTGTAAATAATGTGAACACATGTACGAGGACTTTTCCAGGATAAAACATTGCTGATACAAATAAATTTGTATTTTTCCTCTCCTTTATAGCATGTAGCATTATTCATATCCTGAACGGATGGCTTTTGCATCCTCCATCATAATGTGAATAAAACTCACTGGTTGCCACAGTAAGTATCTCTTCTTAGCCACTGGCACAATATGTTAGATGGATTGCAACAGGTTAAGGTACATGAGAAGGCTCTTGATTAGGTAACACTACCCATCCATCAGCACTGACATTGTTTGTGGGTTCACGTTTGATTATTTCCAACTGCTGTTTTAAGTTCCGGTGTAGTGCCAACAAACTTTTCTGAAATATAAAAACATAGCACTGTTTTATCATAGGCATTAAGTTCATATTTGTTAACACATTGCTTTACTTCACATGCAACTGTATTAAACAATTCATTGAGTGAACTATCCAAAAATTAACGTACGTGATATAATATGCTCTAAAATCAAAGTATTACTGTCATTAAAACTATACATTAAATATGGTTTATTAAGATTATTTTTTCTCATTAATGAAATGTACGCTATTATTCTGCGGAAATTCTGTTGAGAGTAAGTAATCTGCATTAATAACAGCAAATAATGGAAAGGCTTATTTCAAAATCTGGTGTTGACACTCCTTTGCAAAATTTTCTGAAATTGAAACTAGTAAATTTTTCCTCCCCCATCTAGCAAAATATAAGAATTTTATGCATTTAATTTAAAATGCCTTAAGTGTTCAGAGACTAAATATAAAAATAATTACATACAATATACACCACAACACTGAAATAACAATAATAAAGCATAGTCACTAAACTTTTACAAGCAGAAGACAGCTAGTACATATACATGCTACAGATTGTGAACATCAAGTTCATTAGGACAATGCTATTCACAAAACTAACTAAACTAAAACTGTGAAGGTGTTACAGATATCATTCTACACCATAGAGCATGAAGTTACGTTTAAGGCTGAGGCAGTAGATACAGAACTTTAGGATTTTTACTGCAGTCTTGTTAGCTCCTGTCAGAAACTCTGTTCATAGCATACAGAAGAAATGAAGAAATTGATTTTAATGTCTTGGAATTAAACAACATGACATCAGCAATCTGAAGTCATATTTGAGTTTGATTTATGAGTCACTATGTTTACACTCAAACTTCACTTACTTGTTGTATAATTGAAACGTTTTCAAGATAATTCGATCTCATCCTCAGCTGTTTGGTGACTAAATGAACCTTCCTCTTCTTCCACTACTACGGAGCTCCGATCACTCTGCCATCTGGTGTTAGGGGCACTAAGTTTTAATACTGCATTTAATGCCGGGATTTCAAAATTTATAACTTTATCACGGTTTTTGTTTATGAATATTTTTTCCCAAATATCCAATTCTATGGGTGTACTTAAAGATCTTAACAGTTTAATGTTGTGGAGACAGAAGACTATATTCAGAGAGTAAACCTTATGTTAGACAGTCCAGAATATGAAATAATTCCAAAAAATCCATTAACCCCAAGTATCACTTCTGTTAATAAAGCTTTATCAATTACAAAAACATTAAGTACATCTGAAATATACAACTTAAAATCTTCCAACCACCCCACACTACCAAGGTTGTACTGTCTGCCAAAAATCCACAAACAAGACAATAGCATGAGACCTATCATCAATGGCATCAATTCACCTACATACCACATTGCAAAGTGGTTAGTAAGAAAATTAAAATCATATGACAAATTTCAAAGTTTGGGAATAAAGAACTCCTTAGAATTGATAAATCACCTACAGAAGTACAACATCCCGGAAAATCACATACTAGTTTCTTTTGACGTTAAGGCACTTTTTAGAAACATTCCAGTAGAAAAAATACCTACACTCCTCAAAAAAAAAAACGGCTAACCCAGACTACAACGGACCCCAGAGAAATAGATGACATTATCAATCTTACAGATTTATGCATAAGGAATAATTACTTCATGTTTAACAAAAAATTCTACAGACAATCAAAAGGATTAGCTATGGGGAGCCCACTTTCGCCTATTTTAGCAGACCTATACATGAGCTATTTTGGATTTATGAATTTTGGCGGAGATATGTTGATGAGGTTTTTGATATCATTCCGGAAAAACTTAGAGAAGATTCTCTAAAATTACTAAACCTGCAAGATAATCACATCCAGTTTACAATGGAAGTAGAAAGAGACAACACCCTACCCTTTTTGGACCTCAAGATAACTAGAAATCGTCATGGTGTAGATTTTGGAATATACAGAAAGCCCACACACATAGATAATTACATAAAGAAAAATGAATACAACCCAGTTTCACATCAACTAGCTGCCTTTATAAGTCTAATTCACCAGCTATACAACATCCCACTGAGTAAGGTGGAATTTTTGAAAGAACAAGAACACATAAAAGACGTAGTGGTATTAAATGGATTCAACCCAACCATCATAAGGAACATGATGAAGAGAAAAGAAAAACTGAAGATAATATAAAAAAATACCACTCTCACACCACTTAAAAACACAAATTGACAATATAGAAAATTCACCTACCATCCATGGGCTTTTAGAAAATTTGAACGAATCTTCCACTAAAAAATACAATCCCCAACAATTTGAAATCAGGAATTTATCAGATTAATTGTGAAACCCATGCAGAAAGCTACATAGGAAACACTAAGAGAAACTTGTTAACCAGGCAAAAAGAACACCAGCGGAACATTAAGTTGAAACAAACAGAAAAATCTGCAGTTTCACACCATTTTTGGACAGAAAACCACAACATTGGCCACAACATTAAACTGTTAAAATCTTTAAGTACACCCATAGAATTGGATTTTGGGGGAAAATATTCATAAACAAAAACCGTGATAAAGTTATAAATTTTGAAATCCCGGCATTAAATGAAGTATTAAAACTTAGTGCCCCTAACACCAGATGGCAGAGTGATCGGAGCTCCATAGTAGTGGAAGAAGAGGAAGGTTCATTTAGTCACCAAACAGCTGAGGATGAGATCGAATGATCTTGAAAATGTTTCAATTATACAACAAGTGAAGTTTGAGTGTTAACATAGTGACTCATAAATCAAACTCAAATATGAAGAATACTTCACTGTTAATAATGCTTCTGCTTTTAATATTTATAACCTGAAGTCAGTTTTATAGTTTCTCACAGGATTTGAGATGCATTCACAATCAACATTGTAGTTCAAATTGTCAAGATAATTGATTTTATTTTTTATCGCACTTAACACTATGTGACCCACAAAAGCAAACTTGTCTTGCTTATGTGATATCTTTCCCACAGAGCAGGATGTCTAAGGTGGTAGTATTTGAGCCCCATATTTGGTAACTCCAAGGTCTGATTTCTCAGCCGCCCTGATTTTGGAGTTATTCATTTTTTTCCAGATTGATATGTAAATGCTGGGCTGAATTTTATGTTGCCACACATTCTTTTGTCAGCCATTTTCATACAAATTTCCTTTCTTTTCAGGGGTTGCAGAGGCACCATGGTGACAATATGTGCAGTGAATGCTTTAAGCAGTGAAATAGTTTTTACCCAGAACAGAGCTTAGTGCTTAAACCTGTCTGTCCATTTTTCCACATAGGGGGAGGGAGCACCAAAGGGGCATCAAGGGAACTTTTATCTGGAAGTGGTAGGGACACACTGCACTACCCTTCGTACTCTCTCAGCTCATTCCTTCTTTCTGGAGGATACCAATTCTTAACCCTGATATCTTCCCAAGCTTCCAGGGAAGTGATCAGAATGCAAATTGTACCTACTTAAGTAATTTTAAAACAAAAGGGAGTTCAGCTTTCGAGAAATACTGAACATCTGATAGTAATGCTTCTTTCTGTAACACATGCTGACACTTTTCCTGGAACCACAGGTAAATAGCAAAGAACATAATTTCCTTGCAATACACAGATTTCAAGTATATTTTAAGCTTCATAACATGAAAAATATGAATCTTAATACAAAATGCTATAAACCAGTTTACAAATTTAAATGTAAATGTTAGTTATATCTGTGTTAAAGAACTTTAGTACTTAATGGTCTACTCAGCCAATAATAAATAATACAGATGCACCAAAATAATAGTTAGCTTAAATGGCTGGTGCATAAGTTCAATTTTGCTGAACAATTAAAAGCTTTGCAGAAAACATATTGTGATAAACTAATTCAGAAATACAAAAACCCATAATGAAAAAGATACCACTGCACTTAGTAATGGAAACAGCAAGTGTGTGGTGGGGACAGCAAGTCTACCTCCATTCAATAGGTCCCAAATTTGAATCTTAATTATGGTGAGTAGCCTAGATAATGCTTTTTCTAGGGTTTTCCCTTAGCTGCAGAAGACGTATGTCAAATAACTCTAACCTCTAGAGACCCTGGGCCCATGAGCATCATTTCAACCTTTTCATTCATTCACTATCCAATATGACCTACCTAGTTAGAGGACGAACTGATCAATAAAGCAACTCACAACAATAATACAGTATCCAACCATACACATAATTCATTAAGTTTTCCAAGAACACAACATGAAACAGATATCTTTTAATTAACATGCTTGCCAACTTCCCAAATCGAAACAATTAACATTTTTCCTTACAATGATATGAAACAATGCATAAAATGTTCAGTGCAGAAAATATGCAAAAATTCCATGAAACATAAGCCACAACAATGAAATAATAAAACATATTCACTAACCTTTTTCAAGCAGAAGACAACTGTAGTATACACACATACTGTAGAGTGTGGACAGCAAGTTCGTTAAGACAGCACTGTTCACAAAACTAGCTAAACATTAATCTGGATGTGTTGTTCACTAATATAATCTTACATCATGGCACACACAGTTATGTTTAAGGCTGTTGCAGTAGATGTAGAACCTTTTTGGATTTTTGCTGTACGTTTGTTAGCTCTTTTCACAAAGTGTACTGAAATTCTGTACAAGGAATACAGTTATTTTCCTGCCCTTCAATTCAGAAATTGATTTCAATATCATATTAGACTCAGTGACATGTAGTCGATTCTATTCTTTTTTACAATACTGAAAACACATTCAGCATTACCTCATCATTAGTTAAATTTGGTAACATAAATGATGCTATTTTATGACATTTTAACATTCCATCTGAATCCAAATACAAGATACTTTTGCTCATTTTATTAAATTTTACACTGAGTGGCATTGCTCAAGTGGTATCATCTGAGGCTTACATTTGGGAAGTCCTGCATTCAATTTTCATCGGACCCACCACAATTTGTTGTTTTTTTCCAGCTTTGTAGGTAAATCCTGGGCTGAATTTTTTTAGAACCACACACTTTCATGCCTTTCAGTTTCTTCCAGTTTCTTCTCCAGCATGGAAATTTCCTTTTGTATTTTCTGATAGCGTGGAATACATTAAAGTGGTGTCCGGGGATCCTCTCTGAAAACAACTGAGAACCTGTTGCACCCTCCTTCATACTTTGTCTCATCCTTTCCTTCCGGAGATTTCCATTTCTTAACCCTTAACCCTCTCACCCTATTTCCAATGAAATGATTGAACACAAGTTTTACTAACTCTTGTGATTTTAAAATAAAAGTGAAATTTATTTATAGGTATCTTTAAAGACGTGGTTGTTATGCTTCTTTCTGACACCCATGGTGAAATTCATCCTTGTACCGGAGATAAACCTGTATTAAATGGTAGCAAAGAACGCACGTTCCTTGGCTATAAGCAGAATTCTAATCCTTATTTTACGCTTCATACCATGAACATAGCCAAAAAAAAAAAAAAAAAAAAAAAAAAAAAAAAAAAAAAAAAAAAGGTAACAAAAATGAGAAACTTGCGTCCCAGAGCCATAGAATATGAATAAGATAATTTACATGAGGTAGCTGAATTTAAATCACAGCATCCATTTCTGAATGTTCACACCCTTTTACTACACTCAAATTTTAAATTCTCGCAAAACAAAGTCTGCACATTATGTATTTTGTTGCACTCCACTGGGAAGGGTGGAAAGGGGCACGATCATGATGGATAGCTACACAGATCCTATCATAGTATTGTGTAATTATAATTAGCGCAGTATATTTAGGTTGTAAGTAAAGTTTGCAAAATGCCACACATCATTCATGAAATTATAATTTAATACAAAAGAACTGAATACTTTCGTATGTCAACGGCAAACATTTTTAACGCTTTGAGTCTTCCCAAAAAGTAGTAAAGATGCTTTTAATACTATAAAGTCTAAAAACGCCTCTGAATATAAACAAATTAAGAGGCTAACCAGATCATCTGTAAAGACTGATAAACATAAACTGAAAAAACAAAGGGATACCTTCAAACCAAACTAAATGAACATCAAAGATGGACAAATCCGCAATAGCTCACCACAATATAAGATAGGAAATACAATTATAAAAATATGCAAAACACTATAAGAACTAACAATATGTGAGAAAATCCACATAATAAAATACATTCACAAAATAATGAATTCTGAAATATTGCCAGCTGATGATATAATAAAATTCTGCACCACACACTTAATGTGTGCTGAAGAGGTAACTTCCTCTTCAGATGACACTTCATGTGCACTAGTCTTTAAAACATGTTCAACTACGAAAACTAAGTGGGACTAAGCTGGCCCAGCAGTTTTTGAGTTACTAGTAAGCAATTACTTACTTTTTCATTTTCTAATTTTCTTAGCTCCTCTTGGTGACGTTCAGTATCCTGCTGGTCCAGCTGACTCAGGCCTTCTGCTTCACTTAATCGCTCAGCTAGTTGGTCCATGTATCTTGTAAGATACGCAATTTCAGTCTGTACTTTGAGATATTCTTGTGCAAGCTGCAAAAGATTTATATTAAGCTCAGTTAATTTATGCAGAAATGAAACTAAACTATCGTAAGAAGTTTGGAAAGGAACTGTAATTATGCATGATAGGAGGAATTTAATAATAGTGATGTCAAAATTAATTGAAACAACTAGTTAAAAATAGTTAAAAATAGTTAAAAATGTAAGTGACAAAGTGTCAATAAACCGACTAAAAATAGTTTTTTTGAGGAACTGCAATATTCATATAAATGTGCCAATATTATCTGTAGAGATACTTTATGGCTCTTCTAGTTGTACAGGCATATACAATTTACACTGAAGCAATACAAACCATTAAAACTTAACATGTATATGGCAGAGCAAGGCAAGAGAGAAAGAGGGGCCAGGAGGAGAGAGGAAGTAAGAATATTGTTCCAAGTGAACATATTTTTCTACATAATGTGGTACCTTATTTATTAAGCAGTAAGAAAACAAATAACCAGGTCCAGTACAACACCCTACAATTTGGCACTTACACAGTCTTTTGAATATTTTTGTAACCAGTTCCAACAGTAAACACCCTTATTGTCAAAAGTACTCTCAACAGTTTCATAAGTTATATCAACCATCCCTATTTCATAAGTTACAACTGAAAGCAATATCCACTAGGATTGTTCCGTTCAATCAGATTTAATTATGCTACCGACTTCCTATGATTCAAATGTGAAGGCACCGAAGAACCAACATAATTATTAGCACTACATAAACTGATACAAAACAGTTGAGTTAGGAAGCAACAATGATAAATACCTAGACCTACTGCTGCATCATTTTTTGATACTGAGACAAGTAATCACAACATAATGTGGAAAAACTATAGTAAGAAAATCAAAGTAAGTGGACCAGCACATCTGTGGTTGTGTATATACTCATGGAGTACTTTACTGTTATTTTGAAATTGTTATTTGTAACCCAGTATTTTTTTGAATAGGAATGGTTGGAATTATGAACCACCTCCAGAGAGAAGAGAGCAGACGACACAACAGTTGATAGACCTTCAAAGCTGAAAATGGAAGCAATGGCTTTTGAAACTATGTAGTCCCTCAATAATATAAAAATGTAAGTGACAAAGTGTTAAAAACCAACTACAAATAGTTTTTTCAATTCAGTTTAGAGTGACTTTTAGGTAGCTATGTGATAATTAACACATTTTATAGTATTGATGAATTTTTAATAAAACTATTTAAAGAAAGCAGTACCTTATATATCTTGTACATATTTTGCTTTGTACTGTTTAGCATAAATATATTAATACAATCACCATTTAATATTTTACTGTAGACTGAGTTAACTTGCTTCACTTGTAAGAGAAAAGTACACCTTTATTTGTTTATTTATTTATATTTAGAAATCACTATTTAATACTGCATTGTATACATTGATTTGAATAACTGGTGTATAAACAATGTATTGCTCTATAATAAATGAATATATTATTTTCATAGAGTGCATATTTAGAATGACAGCCCAAATCATTTAAGGTAATGAGTATATATTGTACTATGCAATCTCAAATACTGGCACATAAAAATAAACAATTTAACTATAATTGAGCTAGAGATGGTTTACTTTGTAGTTTCCAGATCTCAAGTTTGTCTTTTAAAATATAAAAAGAGTGGTGTGACATCCATGCTGCTGTTGACTTAACTGAGGATACATGAAGGATTTTGAAACCATATCATGTTTTGTGATTTTAACATAAAAATTAGGAAAAGAGCTAAAAAAGAACACCTACACTAATTAAACCAAAGATATTGGATAGAAAGGATAAGGCAGACTTCCTTTATTAGGTGACCTTTTAAAAAGTAATTGTCCCCAGATAAAGCAATGAAGCTAAAATCTCTTACAAAACAAAAACAGAAAGCTGTATTTTTACAGGTTCACAAAAACTGCTTTTTGTCTTTGCATGCATGCATAAAATACACACCAAAGTAGTCACATTTACTGAACATGTGATGTCATATATTTAAAGATAAATAACATTCAAAATATTGATATGTGACCTTTCATATTTCATTATTAACATTTTATTTTGTCCAGTCTGAGGAATTATGAGAATTTTAGTTGAGATATATCATAAATAGTATCTTACATGAATGTTTAGGATTGTCATCATCTGTGAAATAAGTTCACTACCTCCAGATATAGAATTTGATTTAAGTACCTACAGTTTCATTAAGGGCTTAATACTTGCAAAGGAAGAAGTAGAAAAAGGTTGATTAAAATATTTAAAACTGTAATGAAAGTTTTCCAAATTTGTTTTTTCTTTTACAATTTTGATTTTTCTATTTTAAGGAAATGAGGAATTCAAACCTAATAAAAGTAGAAAACAAGGATATTCAGCAAGTACTCAAAACATATTTATCTCTATTATTTTAAATAATTATATATGTAGGTGTGCGATATCTGAAATTTTAAAATCACACGGATCTGAGAATAGGACCAAGATAGATAGGGAGACTGAAGACACAGTGGGCAGATAACTTTAGGACAGCAGAAACACTATGGACGAGACAAGGTAAGGACAGACAAACGTGGAGAAAACTGGAAAGAGCAGCCACCCACAAATACACCACCTCCCAGTTTGCAACAGAAGTGTCTGTGTTAGTGTTAGTGTCAGTGCTAAGTTAAAAGTCACTTCAAGGAAAAATAGGATCAATGTAAATTATAAAACTCAAGCTGTGAAAGAAAGAAATTAAGATGACGGATCACCAAATTTAGGAGTGTTCAACTTATACAAATATCACAGATCCATCACCTTAAGCTCAGTGGGACATAGGTTGTAGAACATAGAATATAAAACGTACTAACATAAATCTAAGTACATGGTATATAGAATATAGAACATTACTAGTCATCACAATAGATAAGGAGGTACCAACAAGCAACTCTTAGAAGTTGCTACCCTAATAAGCTCATAGCAGCAATTCCCTGCACTATGATACAAAAATGAAGGTGGTGGCGATCAAGTGTTACCACAGCTCCACGTTGTGCACCAGTTTGATACGAAAATGAAGGTGGTGGCGATCACAGGTTACCACTGCTCTACGTTGTGCACCAGTTTGAAGCAAATATTATAGTGAGCAATGAGGTTTCTCTCAGGGTATGCATGGATGGGTGTGAGAAGGAAATTTGACAACACTGGAATGCCCGTCTCCAAATTATTTATTCACTGCTTCTTATTTCAAACCTCGAAATGGAAGCTGCCGACCGAGGGTTACCAATCACGGTTTATAGTGACTGAATGCTAATTATATTTCTCGATAAATTTTGATGACCTGACAAATATTCAAGACCGAACAAGTTGACCGCTCTAATAGGCTTCACGTCTGACTCTACCCTTTTATCGGCTGCACGCCGAAGACTTTATAATGGCTTTCTAGCCGCGATATAGCCATATCGGCTATACACCGACGACTGCCTTCACCACAGCTGCGCGTGTGTCTTTATATAACTTTCACTCTCCAAATTCCTTTATCAAACCAAAGACCCTTTGTGGCTGTTTTGGTCGCCATTGTAAACGATCTATTCATATACTTCAAGTGACAATTCCTTTAGAAACCTTCTAAGGACACAGCGTCTTTCATGGCTTTGTTATAAACACTTTCCCCAATGGACTGGCCTTGCCCGTTGTCGTAACAAAGAACCAACCTTCCTTCGACATCTATCACGACTGCTTCTGTCAAACCATAATTTCGGTATCAACTAGCAGGAGGCCTTTGCCCTTTAGGGATGAATTGGCTATTTATTTATTTATAATCAAACAGCAAATTACGTTCATAAACACAAATGTTTCATTTTTGTACGATAGGAAATGGCAATAAACAGCTATATTGAACATGGAGAGACAGTATCAATGTTTGTCTTCTTTGGAAAATTAAAAGTTCTCAGGGTGTAGTTAAAATCAGGTCTCCCCTTTTTGCCATCTAGTAATGTGATTTGATTAATGTAATAATGCATTTAAACTCAGAAACTATTTGTAGTTGGTTTATTGATACTAGTCACTTTTTTATATTAATGAGAGACTAGTTTCAAAGGCAATCGCCTCCATTTTCAATCTCTTTCTAACTGGAAAGAGATTAGGTTGGAAAGAGATTGAAAATGGAGGCGATTGCCTTTGAAACTAGTCTCTCATTAATATAAAAAAGTAAGTGACGAGTATCAATAAACCAACTACAAATAGTTTCCGAGATTAATTTTGACATCACTGTTACTAAGTTCCTCCAAACACATAACACATTTAAAGATTAATTAAATGTATATAATTGTTTATCTTGACGTATCTGACGACATGTAAGTGCTATTATGGATGAAATAAATAAAAAAAGTAGTATAGTTTCAAACTTAAAATCAATGTAATTTCGCAGAGTGAAATAAGCAATTAACTTAAGGAAATGAGAATTAATGTTAAACAGTTATGTTGCTCCACTTACCAAATTATAGGAAGGAAAATTATTTTCAAGGACCTTTCGTCCTCAATTTTTGCTCTGAGTTGACTAATCAGTGTCTTCATCTTCTTTCCTGGGTAACTGTAATGTCTTCAGGCGTGATGATGGTGAATCTGGAGATTAAACTATCGCCTACTGGAATCTCAAAGTTGTTCATAATTCAATGTTTGAAACTTTTGGTACATGTTCTTTCATCTATGCTCACTTCTGTGGAATTATAAGTCAAGCTGCTAAAATCAGTACATAACCCTGTAGAACTTAGCTTATGGGAAAGAACACATCAAGTTTTGGATATTGAAATATAAACTTTGAAATTCCAGTAGATGATAGTACAATGTCCAAATTCATCAAACCCACATCCAATGGTGCTATACTTACCCAAGGAAGAAGAATGAGGAATCACTGGTTAGTCAACACCAGCCAAAGTAGATCAAAACATGCCCTGCAAAATAAATTGGTAAATGGAGTAATATCCCTGTTTTAAGTGAATTCATATTCCATCATTTAATCATTATTAGATTTTCAAAATGTCTCTTTAGGCTTGCGTATTAAGAAAAGCAGGTGGATGTATATTTCTTGTGTGAAAACTGCTTTCGAAGAGAAGTTTTCAATAGCATTTCCAGGTGTACTAGTGCCATAAAGTGATACAGTGTGAAAATTTTTCATCAGTTTAGAGCAACAGGTTTTCTCCTCAATCACTGAGGTATTAGAACGTGTACTTACAGAAGAGATGAGAAACTAGATGAAGCTGGAGAGTTCTCAAAGCATTAGAAGAAGTGATTCAAAATATTAGGCGAGAAAGCAATTTTATTTTGGAAGAAAAACTCTGGCATGTAAATATCATGATTATAAAAATGCCAAAGATACTTGGACAATACGAAAATGTCTCCAATTGCTCCAATCAGATATTATAATTGGAATCTAACTAGAATATGCATATTATGTTCAGTTTACCATGAGTTACTGCTCTGATTCTCAAATCGCCAGCCACTGGGAAATGGGAGATATCAAAAATACCTGAAATTTAATTTTCAGGTATAACTGAGATAGAAATATTTTTACTTGTAGTTAAAAGCTTGTTATATATTGAATTGCCAAGGGGGCAGCTTTCATGTGTTTTTGAGATGACAATGATAACAGCAGCAGCAGCAGCAGCAAAAACAATAACAACAACAACAACAATAATAATAATAATAATAATAATAATAATAATAATAATAATAATAATAATAATAATAATAATAATAATAATAATAATAATAATACTTAACAGTTTCTGACATTGTCAAATTACTATTAAAATAAAATGGAGCAAAATTACAAATGCACAGTTTGATAAAATCTTGCTTGTGTACATAATATTCACAATAAATAATATTATACATATGATAATAGATATATGATATATACATGATTACACATTATAATTCATTGATGCTATAGAGAGTTTTTGTTATCAAGTACTTCTTCAGATAACTCTCAAATCAATCATAAACTATGAAAGGGTAGAGCCTTTCATAGTATGTCCTACACACGGCTAGTGTGAAAGAACAATTAATTTCCAATCATAAACTATTTGTAGTTGGTTTTTTGACACTCGCCACTTACTTTTTCCATATATATTATGTAAGGACTAGTTTCAAAGGACATTGCCTCCATTTTCAACCTCTCTCCAATTGTTTGAAAATGGAGGCAATTGCCTTTGAAACTAGTCCCTCAATTATATATATAACAAGTAAGTGACGAGTGTCAAAAAACCGACTACAAATAGTTTGTATGTTTAATGTTTAAGACTAAAATTGAATCATACCTTTTAAAACTTGTAACGTCACTCACGTCCTTTTGCAAAATCAGGAACGTTTTCGAAACTGTTGCAGTCTCATCTTCAGCTGATTAGCGACTCATCACAATAGGTTGTTGTCTGGATCTCTTGTAATTGGCTCTGCTCTCTCGGAAGATTCTTTACATAAGTTCAGTAGACCACTCACTGATGGCACATCAAAATTTAGAATATGTGGAATGTTTTTAATAATAAAAATTTTTCCCATGTTGTAAGTTCAAGTTTTGTTGACAATGTTTTTTTTAGTAGTTTGATCTCCTCTCTGATGGTTATCATTCCAGAAATGAAAATCACCTGCCGATTTTTCTGTTTGATTATATCTTATGTTCCTACGGTGTTCTATTAATCTAGTTTTTAAATTTCTCTTTGTCAAACCAATATAAAATTTGTCAGTCTTCACAATCTAGCTTATATATTCCTGATTTTTGTTCTGGTGGGGTCGTGTTTTTTAAGGGATTATTTAACAATTTCTTGAGTGAGAATCTGTTTTGTGGTACTAGTTTGATGCCATAATCTTTAAATATTCGTTCAAACTTTGGAAACGCCCAAGGGTGGTAAGGGAATTTTTTGTATTTCCAGTTTTTATTTATGTTTTGAAGAGTAGTGATCTGTTTTAATTTCTTTTGCATGTAGTCCCGATTGATCATTTTTTTGGTTGAGTTTGGATTGAAACCATTTTTTTGGACTGTATTTAAAATATATGTAAATTCCTCATTATATTGTTTTTGATCTAAAGGTATGCTGTTCAGTCTATGGATCAAACTTCTACGAGCAGCTAATTTATATGACAAGAGTATTGAAACTGTTGCGTTTTATGTAATTATCTGTGTGAGTAGGTTTTCTGTAGATTCCAAATTTGACACTGTCATTTTGTCTTATGATCATTAAATCTAAGAAAGGCAATTTATATGATGATCTTGTATATTCAGTAGGTTTAAGGAGTCAGTTAAAAACTTTTGAGGGACTACAGCAAAAATATCAGCAACATATCTGGCCCAGAATTTAAACATATATGAGAAGGTTTTAGTGATGTGTGTCTCCAAATTGCTCATATACAGATTGGCTAAGAAAGATGAAAGTGGATTCCCCATTGCTAGGCCTTTTGTTTGTAATATTTGTTGATGAATTTGAAGTAATTTTGTTCAATACATAGCAGTGTTAATTGTATGATTTGATCTACTTCCATATTGTTGATCTTGATGGACTGTAGCCACTTTTTTACTAGGTTTGGAATTTTATCTGTCAGAATGCTTGTAAATAATGACTTAACATCAAATGACACCATAACATCATCATTTTTTATTGTAATTTGTTTCATTTTATCTATTAAATTTTGAGAATTGGATACACTTAAGCTGCCAAATTTCTTGAAGGAGTTTAATTTCTTGACAATCCATTTAGCTAAATGGTATGCTGGAGCATTGATTTGATTAATGATTGGCCTCATGCTATTGTCATTTTTGTGTATTTTTGGTAGACCATACATTCTTGGTAAAGTTAGATTATGTGTTTTTATTGCATATAATTCATCCTGAAGTACTGAGTGACAGTTTTTTAAAGCTTTTTGCATTGTGTTTTGGCATTTAGTTAGAGGGTCTTTCGGAATTTCTGCATAATCATCATTTTCAAGAAAATAGGATCATTCTTTTATTGTAGTCATCTGTATCTAATATAACCAGGGAATTGCCTTTGTCTGCTTTTACTATGGTTATTGCTTTTTTATTCAGTTCTTTAATTTCTTTTTGAAATTTCGAATTTTGAGGTTTCCTCATTAACGGAGACACAATTATTCCACAGCATTTTCCCCTGACTATCAATTTGTCACTTTCTGAAAGGTGATTTGTTGCTATTTTGATATCTGCTATGTATTCGTCTATCTGTGACGAAACACTGATGCACGTATTGAGGCCTTTTTGTAGTAGATTCATTTGTGATTTTGAAATCGTTTCTGAAGACAGGTTTAGCACTTCTTGTGTTATGTTGTTAGTTTTTCCTGATATGGAGTTGTGCAGTTTTTCTTGATTTCTTTGAAGTTGTTTGAGTTTCCTGATTAACTTTTTATTTTTGGATTTCAATAAATTGTTTAATCTCTCGTAAAGGTGCGATTCGAAGATCTACCAAACTTGCGAGCATAAGTGATTACTTAGAAATGTATGAAGACTGTATAGCTCTAATTCCCATTGACTTAATTTACTGTAATATTTTAATAATGTTAAGTCATTCACAAGCATTCCGACAGATAAAATTCCAAACCTACTAAAAAAGTGGCTACAGTCCATCAAGATCAAGGATATGGAAGTAGATCAAATCATACAATTAACACGGCTATGTATTAAACAAAATTACTTCAAATTCATCAACAAATATTACAAACAAAAGGCCTGTGTGCAATTTGGAGGCACACATCACTAAAACCTTCTCATATATGTTTAAATTCTGGGCCAGATATGTTGCTGATATTTTTACTGTAGTCCCTCAAAAGTTTTTAACTGACTCCTTATAACTACTGAATATACAAGATCATCACATAAAATTCACAATGGAAGTTCAAGAAAACAATAAATTTCCTTTCCTAGATTTAATTATCATAAGACAAAATGACAGTGTAAAATTTGGAATTTACAGAACATCTACTCACACAGATAATTACATAAAACGCAACAGTTTCAATCCTCTGTAACATAAATTAGCTGTTCTTAGAAGTTTGATCCATAGACTGAACAGCATACCTTTAGATCAAAAACAATATAATGAGGAATTTACATATATTTTAAATACAGTCCAAAAATTGGCTTCAAAACAAAAAAAAAAGATCAATCAGGACTACAAGCAAAAGAAATTAAAAAAAACCTCTACTCTTCAAAACATAAATAAAAACTGGAAATAAAAAAAATTCACTTCCCAGCCTTGGGCATTTCCAACGTTTGAACGAATATTTAAAGATTATGGCATCAAACTAGAAATTGTTAAATAATCCCTTCAAAAACACGATTCCACCAGAACAAAAATCAGGAATATATAGGCTAGATTGTGAAGACTGTGACAAATTTTATATTGGTTTGACAAAGAGAAATTTAAAAACTAGGTTAACAGAACACCGTAGGAACATAAAATATAAACAAACAGAAAAATTGGCATTTGCTTTTCCTTTCTGGAATGATAACTGCCACATCAGAGAGGAGATCAAACTACTAAAACCATTGTCAACAAAACTTGAACTTACAACATGGAAAAAAAGAATTTATTATTAAAAAAATTCCACATATTCTAAATTTTGATGTGCCATCAGTGAGTGGTCTACTGAACTTATGTAAAGGTATGACCCAATTTTAGTCTTTATACATGAAATTAGCTTCACTGTTTGACGACTGGTCCACGCTAGGTGGGAACAAACTCAGGGAGTTGAAATCTCTTCCTCTTCCCTGGGCCACATCTTTGCATTCCTCTCGCAGGGAGGAGATTATTTTAACCAGATTTCTCATCGGGCATTGCCGTTTTAGCCACCAATATTTATTACGCCAGGAACCAGCACCTCAATGTTCTCACTGTGGTGAGCCTTTGACGGTGCGCCAACTTTTAGTGGAGTGCTGTTTCTACAAAAAGTTGCGTTCGTCCCTGTGTTTGACCCCCAATCTCTGTGCCTTGTTTAGGGACGACGCTGCTGCTGTGGAGGGCCTCTTCACCTTTTTACAGCTCAGCGGAATGCATAGGTGCATCTGCTTTTATCACACTTCCTCTTACTTCATTTTAGGTGTTTTTCGTCACTCCAATTTTAACTGTTTTAGTCCTTTCAGTGTTTTTAGCGTTTTAACGATCCCTGGCATTTTTAACGATTTTTAGTGGTTTTAGTGACTTTAATGTCTTAATGTTTTAAGCGTTTAGTCCTTGATGTAGGCAGTTTTTTTTTTCTTTTCCTGCCACAGTTTAATTTCGGGCACTAATGACTTCAGCTGTTGCGCGCCCTACAGTGCTGCTCCTGCTCCTGCTCCCGCCGCCGCCGCCGCCGCCGCCGCCGCCGCCGCCGCCGCCGCCACCGCCACCGCCACCGCCACCACCACCACCACCACCACCACCACCACCACCACCACCACCACCACCACCACCACCACCACCACCACCACCACCACCACCACCACCACCACCACCACCACCACCACCACCACCACCACCACCACCACCACCACCACCACCACCACCACCACCACCACCACCACCACCACCACCACCACCACCACCACCACCACCACCACCACCACCACCACCACCACCACCACCACCACCACCACCACCACCACCACCACCACCACCACCACCACCACCACCACCACCACCACCACCACCACCACCACCACCACCACCACCACCACCACCACCACCACCACCACCACCACCACCACCACCACCACCACCACCACCACCACCACCACCACCACCACCACCACCACCACCACCACCACCACCACCACCACCACCACCACCACCACCACCACCACCACCACCACCACCACCACCACCACCACCACCACCACCACCACCACCACCACCACCACCACCACCACCACCACCACCACCACCACCACCACCACCACCACCACCACCACCACCACCACCACCACCACCACCACCACCACCACCACCACCACCACCACCACCACCACCACCACCACCACCACCACCACCACCACCACCACCACCACCACCACCACCACCACCACCACCACCACCACCACCACCACCACCACCACCACCACCACCACCACCACCACCACCACCACCACCACCACCACCACCACCACCACCACCACCACCACCACCACCACCACCACCACCACCACCACCACCACCACCACCACCACCACCACCACCACCACCACCACCACCACCACCACCACCACCACCACCACCACCACCACCACCACCACCACCACCACCACCACCACCACCACTACTACTAGCTTCACTGTTAACAACACTTTTATTTATAACTATTCAAATTGTTTGACTGATTTTGTTGTCACTGTTACTAAATTCTTCCAAACACTCATAACTCTCAAATTGTTTACCCTTACAACATCTGTAGGCAGCTTTGTAGGAAGTAATAAACCCATTATATTCGGATCTCTTGCCTGAAATAGTCTTGCAAAAAATAATCATCCTTGTTTGTTTGTTTCTTTTTAAATAAATGTTCTTCACGTGAAGTCCTATCAGATGATGAATGAAATGGGGGAAATATTGTTCAAATGAGCTCAGGTCCATAGAGCTTAAGTTACCCAACATTCATCTTTCAGGATAAGGGAAAACCCGGGAAAAAAAAAAAAAAAAATCCAGATAACTAACCTTAACTCGGGACCTCTTGAACGTGAGGCACACATGCTACCACCTACTCCACAAAAGTGGGCATTATCCTTGTGCCTGGTGTAGCTATGTATATTGCTATTTTTAAGGCATTGTTTCTTTACTGCACAGGTTACTGTTTTATAAACATACAGAGAATATATGGTTAATATTCATTTAAGTTTAAATATTTTCGAACTTAGTTCATGAGAGCTCATATTAAAAATCATTCTGGTGGCCCATTTTTTTTAAATCTAAATAGCCCACCCATATATATTGCAGCACACCCTTAAAATATCTATTCCATATAGTTAAAGTAGATAAATAGCTCCATAATAAACAATTTTGAGCCCTTTATCATCCAGAGTATTTTTGAAATTATGTAATAGTTATATGCCTTTCCCAGTTTTGTCACAAATATAGTTTATATTAACATAATTTTGAGTCAAACTAGTACTCCATGCTCCATATATTGCTAGTGTTTATGTAGAATGCGTTTGTTAGGACCTTCCTAACCACCTCAGCTAAAGTCGATTATTGCCTTTTGATTGGGTGAACTCCTTGGTGGTGATTGGGGCATCTCTGTTGGTGTCCTGATGAATTTGAAATTAGGGTTCCCATCCAAGGTGGTGTTGAAACTGAACAGTTTTTTCAATTAATTTTGATATCACTGCCACTAATTTTCCCAATCATGCATAATTAAAAAGTTTTCCTTCCTATTTCTTTATGAATATATTTTCCCTCATAGTCAATGCAGTTGGACCCTCAACACTTATTAATAAATGGATTTCTTGTTCTATATTGTGACTGATGTCATACACCACATGTGTGTATATTATACTTTTAATTCTTCATCAATATTTTAAAATTTGTAACGTTTCAAAGAGGGCTGATAAAATATAAAAACAAAACCAAAACCATTTTCCCTCCAGACACACTGTTTTGAAAAATCAAAGTGTGTCTAATAATATGGCCAGACACTGTATCTTATTTAGATTTATGAAAAGCAGTTATCTGTATCTTCTTGAATTTAGAAGTAATTGGGTTCTGCATTTTGTATTTACTTGCTGCATATTACATTCAATTATTTCTCCAACATTGTTGGTATGCGATGATTTGATTTTTCACTAACTGCACCATTACCAATATATATGTACATTTTTCTCTTTTATTTGAGTCATTACAGAATTTCTAAACTGCTTTTATATTTCAGTATAGAACATCTCACGCACGATAAGCATTTCAATATCAGACTACCATTGAAACTTCACTTCAAGGCTCAGATAACATTAGAAATAAAAATCAGCTACAAAACCCCTTAAATATGTATGGGATGCAAAATGTAGTAGAAGTGCCAACACATGTCACTGATTCATCATATTCTGCAACTGACCAAGTAATATTGGATACTACGGAGTGTAGATACGAAATTCATGTGGTAGATACAGCCTTGTCAGATCATTATGCTCAAATCTTAAAATTGACTATCCCAGAAAATCACTGTAACCCAAAAATGACTACGAACAAAATATACAAACAGGTTAGACTTGCTAGTGATGCTAACTTAAGCTATCTAAATTTCTTATTAAGTAAGGAAACATGGGCAGATGTGTATATATCAAATTATTTAAATAATGCCACAAATACTTTTTTTGGACATATTTGACTTTTACTTTGAAGCAGCAATACCAATTACTAAAGTTGCAATAAACAAGCAAAGTAATAAATGGATTACAATTGGAATATGCAAATCAGGGGATAGACTAAGGTTCTTGATTTAAGTTAATTGATGGAAATTAATAATTTCTTCACACTAGCCATATATAGGCTAAGAGAGTCAACATGAAAAATTCAATGCCATGGCCGGGATTTTGACCATGGATCTGCTGGTCTCCATCCAGTCGCTCTAACCCATTGAGCTACCATGGCCATCGTGCCGTCCTGACATTAAATTCTCCATTTGACTCATGTATTTCCCCGGTATTACTTAAAATATTGAAACAGTTATAATAGAGTTATAATAGAGGCCAAAAGATTAAGTAATGATAGAAAAATAGCAAATGTAGTAAATAAATCTAAATTCATGTGGCAAGTAATAAAAAATGAAATAAAAGCTGGAGATAGTGTAAAAGAAAACTACTGTCTGGAAAGCAATGGCAAAATATAAGTAATCCTAAACAAATTTCGGAACTATTTAATCAACATTATTCATCTGTTGCAGCGAAATTGTTAAAATCTCTTTCCTTGGAAAGAAATGAAAAGTCAAGTTTAAAGCAAAATGAACATAGCATGTTTTTAATACCAGTAACAGTTGAGGAACTAAAAGGTGTTATAAAAAAGTTAAAGAATAAGAAATCAGCAGGAACTGATGGCTATTCAAACTGTATTATAAAAAAATGCTTCTTATATTTAGTAGAACCACTGACATATCTAGTAAATCTTTCGCTGTCAAGTGGAATGTTCCCGAACAGGCTAAAAAATGCTTAAGTAAAGCTCATTTATAAAAAAGCTAACAAAGGTAAGGTAGAGAACTACAGGCCGATATCAATAACTTCAACCTTTGCAAAGATCTTTGAACAAACAATAGACAAAAGGGTAGTAAGCTTTTTGGATAAATTTAAAATAATAAATGACAACCATAATGGTTTTGAAGAAATAAGCTGACAAATTCAGTTCTGGTAAACTTTATTGATAAACTGCATGAAGTGTTAGACAGCAAGCAGCTAGGAATAGGCATTTTCTTGGACCTTACAAAGGCTTTCGATTTGGTTGACCATGAACTGCTACTAAAGAAATGATCTATGTATGGGATTAGAGGATTAGCTTTAAATTGGTTCAAGACATATCTTGATAATAGGAAACAGTCAGTAGAGATAGAATATTTTGATAGTATAAATAGCAAAATTAAAACTCAAATTTCAAGTAGTGCCACAATAAAATATGGAGTGCCTCAAGGATCTGTTCTAGGGCCTCTTTTATTTATATGGCAGATAATGTAGATAATGACAAATATAAATGTCACACTTTTTGTTGACGATACACGTATTTTTATAAAAGGGGAGAATAAGGAAGGGGCCAATGTACATGTTGAAAAGAGTTTAGAATATATTCGAAATTGGTTCAGTACAAATATGTTAATACTAAGTAAAGAGAAAACAGCAGCTCTAAGCTTCTTCAACAAAATGAGTAAACATCAAATATGTTCAAAAGTTACTTTGGGACAGGACCAAATTAACTATGTAAACTTTACCAAATTTTTTGGATTGATAGTAAATGAAAATTTGGGTTGGCAAATTCACATAGATGTGTTGACAAGAAAACCCAGTAAAATGTGCTATTTATAGAGCAGTCAAATGTATGTCTAGCTCTAAGATTCTTAGGACAGCTTATTTTGCATATATCCATAGCTTATTGGTATATGGTATAATTTTTGGGAGAAATTCTAAAGACGTATTAAAGTGTTCAAACTACAGAAGAAAATAATTAGATTCATAGCAGATCTTCTGAGCACAACTAGTGTAAGCCATACTTTAAGAAATTAAATATTTTACCTTTGACATGTATATACGTATATGAAACTCTTGTCTATATGAAATCGTGCTTAAGTAATTTTAAAACAAATTCAGAAGTTCATATATATAATACTAGAACTAAACATAATTTATTTATAAATTCACACAAAACAATTTATGAAAATAGTTTCACCAATGATGGCTTACATCTGTACAACAAGCTACCTGAATCTGTAAAAAGTATTGAACCACAGCCAAAATTTAAGAGAATGTTATTAAACTTTTTAAATGAACACAGTTTCTATAGTGTTGATGAATTTTTAAATTTGTACATATTGTACTAACTACCTAAAATTCCAAATATTGTAAATATTTCTTGTTTCGTATCCGATAACCTGTATATGTTCTAATGGATGAAAATGAATGAATGAAACAAATAAACAGTTTTGTCTACCTGAAAGCAAGATCCAAGTTACAGTCAAGAGAGTGAAGTGAATGCTCTTTTTATTCAAGTCATCCAATGCCAGTGTGTCAACACTTCAAATATCTTGCATATAAGATATTCTTTAGAAATATTCTGCATATTAGAGTCAGTAGTCTACTTTTAATGACAGGCTATTTATTGCTAACACTCTTACCATATTCCTGCTATACTCTATATATACTTAAGGCTACTAATGTTTACATTTGACTTACTTTCTTATGCTGCTCAAAGATTTCAACAGACTGTTGACAGCTGTTGTCTGGTGTGACAGGATGAAGCTGTGGATCCAGCATGATGTAAATATTGTCCAGTTCCTCGGGGGGAGTATCTGTAACAGTTACAAGATGAGAACGCTCAGTACTAACTATATAACACCATATCTTTCGAATCAGGCTAATTTCACACACAATTAGAAGCAGGTGAAATATGAAGAAAAATTAGCCAAACCATGAAGAAGAATCTCAGAATATTATGAAATATAGATTTTAAGGTCAAAAAATTTAATATTTTCAGGGTTTGGAGTAGGTCTGCCTCCATTACATTTTTTTTTTTTTTTTTTTTTTTTTTTTAAAAAAAGGCTTTGTAGAGTTATGTACATTCTTAATAATGATGTATCAATGAGTTAGAACAAATTAAATGAAGTTTATGGAACTCAATACTTTTGAAATCCTTACATTAGAAAACATAAAGAAGAAAAGGTTTACTGGATGCTTTGTGCTTGCTTAATACCAATTACAACAGGCAACAAAAAGTAGTGCTTCATGGAAATAAAATATCTTCAAGAATAAAGGGGATTTAATTTGACACATTACATTTAAAAGAAATGCTACATTTACCAAACCATGCTTGACTTGTTGGAAAGAGTGACTTCAGTTTTCTAAATATGTTTTACAGAAACCTGTCCAAACAGAACATCTGTAAACCCCAGTTCATTGCTAACAGAAATTATTTTAAAAGAGAAAAATTACACATCTTATAAAATATGAAGATTTTAACAAAATATTATGAAATATAACATTTTAACCATATACAAAAAGAGAAAATGTTTGTTCCCATAGTGATAACAACTGTTTGAAATCTCATAATTCATATTTTGCCTGTCTCTAGATATGATACAAAAATACATTTACTTGTGTACTAAAGGAGAAAACAGTGATGATTCAGAACAGCACTAATCTAATTCACACAATGACACAGGATGAGAATTTCTTACATATTTGACTCTCAGATTAATTTCGCAACACTTTATTTTATAATGAATAATTATTAAATTATTAAAAAAATTTAATTACCTGGTGACTAGTATATGACTAGTGACTAGTATATGACTAGTAAAATATTCACGCTTATGATTATGACTATACTTTCACAAAATTCCTTCCTTCTTAACTTTACGCACATATGTACACTATCTACCAAAAAGTAATTGGGCACCCATGGTTGTATTTCATTTAGATGTGAAATGACAGTTGTGGCCTCTATGTGTTGCACTAGGCAGTGAGTAGTGAGCAAGAGAACCAGTCAAGTACAAGATGGCGCGTGGTGCAGAGCTATCAGACTTTGATAAGAGCATAACTGTGGGCTGCCACCTCAGTGGGCTGTCTAGAAGGCAATAGCCACTAAGATAAACAGGCCAAAATCAGTAGTAGAATTCGTCCAATATGAGTGAACAGTCAATGGACATTGTGACAATGGTGAACATTTATGGCTGACCAACAGAGATTGCAGAACCTAAAACGTGAAATTATAAAGAGCAGGGCACAACCGATGGCTACCATCAGACAGGAGCTTCAAATAGTGACAAATGTGTCTGTTTCCATTGGAACATTGCAAACAGAGGCCCACCAGCAGCACATGCGCCACATATCACGAAGACGAATAAATTTCAGACTCAATTGGTGTTTAGATCATTGCAACTGGACACTGGAGCATTGGAAATTGGTTCTATGGAATGACGAAGCTAGATTCACATTATTTTGGTTTGATGGACATGTATGGCCTTGGCAGCTACCTGAGGAACGGCTTTTGTCAGAGTGTATATTGCCTACCAGGATATTTGGTAGTGGCGGAATGATGGTATGGGGTGTTTCTCGTACTACGGTGCACATTAAACTCAGAGACATACTGTAAAATTCTGGTAATGAAATGCTCTCTACACTGTGGTGTTTTAATGGAATGGACATTTGTTGCTTCCAGGGTGATAATTCTAGATGCCATGTTTTGGGGCCTACTATACAGAGGTATGCAGCCAATAATGTTCAACATTTGGACTGGCGTGCACTGAGTCCTGACCTCAATCCCATTGAGCACCTTTAGGAAGAACGCGAGTGAGGTCTCAGGAGATACGGTCAACTTCCTGTGGCCAACTGACTGACATGTTGCAAGAGGAATGACCATGCATTCCAGTGGAAGTCTTACACAAACTAGTGCTATTTTAGTAGCAAAAGGTGGTTCCAAAAGGTTCTGAAGGGACAAAAATATTTTTGCGCAAGAATTTCAGACCAAAGCCCAATGACTTTTTGTTAGATAGTGTATATATCATCCAAATCCATTAGTTCTGAATGATATTTAGTGATTAAAAACAGTAATGAATAAAACTAGTTTTTTTTCCAAACTGTAAGGGCTATGATACAATGAAGCACAAAATGAATATAATTTTAAGTCGAACTAGTACTCAATGCTTCATTTATTGCTAGTATTGACCTAGAACGCGTTTCGTTAGGACTTTCCTAACATCAGTCGACAACAGCTGATGATGTTAGAAAGGTCCTAACGAAATGTGTTCTAGGTAAATACTAGCAATAAATGGAGCATTGAGTACTAATTTGACTCAAAATTATATTAATGTAGTTTTTCTTCATCTAATAAAGATCCAGTGAACAATGCACTGCATAATTATTGATGAAATTCCTTAAGATGATAATTCAGTTTCCATATAATTATGCATTATGAGATTTATAATGAAACCACTTAAATGACAAAGCAGATGCACTATGATCAAAACTTTCATTCCTGTCATATAAGACATATTGTGACTTTGTGGGTTCGTAGAATTAAAAGTCCAAGTTGCAGAAATTCAAAATATTCTTTATTTCCGTAGAAATACACTTTGTCCACCAGCAGAATTACGTAACACACAAATACAATCTTCTAAGGTTGTTGACCACAACAAAGAGTTCACTTCCAGAGCACCAGTTTCAATTACAACTCACGTCACGACTACTGTTTACAAGTCCTCTGCTGGTGTGTCGCCTCTTATATATACAACTACTGATAACACTAGATATTTCTGGAATATTCTGTAACAAACAAGAAGTCGACTGTTCTCTGTCAATCAAGATATTACTGGAATGTTCCATATACATCACTTTATCTGTATTGGCATCCCTTTTATCTCTGCGCTATGTTTATCTGCTTAGGCAGGCTGTTTATCTCCGTGATATACTATCCGTCCCTTATTTCTCTGCATTGAACCTTTTGTCCGGGTTGCCGCAAAAATATGTATATGATACTCCAATATCTATATATATTCTCTTTGGGCATTGCAGTATATATATGTCAGGTATTTCGGTCCTTAAGACTGAGAACCATTTAGTGTGGTGCTATCTTTCAATTAAGCATGATATTATTGGAGGGCAGGTTGAAGGAGCAAGGGACCCTCACCTGCCCCGCTCCACTCCAAAAAAATCACTTGCTGTCAGAAAAAACCCAACTCTAAAGAAACTGCTTTAAAATATAATATATATTTTATTATTTTCAACATTACGCTAAGTGACTAGTCATCACGATAATGATTACATTTTAGAAATGTTTATCATTCTAGTGATAATTTAACTACAGTTTTTTTTGTATATATAGGATGTATCACAATTGCAAAGAATAAAATTAAATGGTTTAAAGTGCATAATAACATAAGAAAAAATGAATTAATAAAAATGGGCCTGCAGAAGTGCCCCTTGCAAGACAGTGGATCTGTATGGTTACAAGCCACCATCAACATTATTTTCATATTCCTCTTTGTTATAAAGTTGACCATGATATAGATAAGTGTGCCAATAGAGGGGACACAAGGTTTAACTCATCCCCCTATTTTGTTCTTCGGTTTTCCTAGTGTCCAAGAAGCTTCTATTCTCTTAGCACTGTGTTGCCTTAAAGCAGGGGCGGTTCCTCCATAAGGTTGCAGGTTTGCACTACACCCACTGATTTTGAATGTACAACAGGTGCATTTTGCACATTAAAGCTGTACTTGTTTGCATTGTTTTATATACAAACATGTTTCAATTACGCTTATCGTCTGTAGCTGTCCATGATCACAAAAGTCGAAATAAACAGAGGTTAGCTGTAGGAGCCGCAGGTTTGCAGCGAAGTGTTAACCTAAGATTTCGCCCAAATGTGGGCTCTCTGAGGGGGTTGCGCTGTCACCTTGGCCACCTCCATCCTCAGTGCTGCCGTTAGCGCCTCATGGATGGTTAGTAATTGCCGAGCTGACGAATCTCCGTGTCTCGTACCCCGTCAACGAATGTGATACGAACTCTGGTGGGCGGTCGACTAAGAGTTTACTGGCCAGCTGATCGATTGCCGGGTCGAACTCCTGCAGCGTCTCCCCTGGCTGCTGCGACCTTGACTTCAGCTGGCTACAGTACGTTGCGGCTAAGCGGTGGTTTCCAAAGCGATTCTCCAGGGCCTCCCAGATGTCCTTGGGCGCCGCCGCTGTTTGGACCGCGTTCAGGACTTCTGCGGCCGGTCCCTGTAGGCTGCCTATTAGCTGTGCGGCTTCTTCCTCCGGTGACCACTTGTGCCTGGCCACTGTGTCGAACTGGCGGCGGACGACTTGGAGAGTTGTCGCGACGTCGTATTTAGGACGTCTGACGCGTGCAGATTTTGTGTCGCGTCCCGACGCGTCGACCTTTATATTCTTCAATCTCCTGCCGACGACGTCCTCCACCATGGCGTTCAGGGGCTTTGTGTTCCTGTCGGCCTTTCCCTCCAGGTTGTTAACGCGGTTCGCCAGGTCTTCGACGTCTTCCATCATAACGTTCAGGGACTTGGCGTTACTGTCGGCCTTTCCCTCTAGGTCATCCAAGCGTTTCGCCAGGTCTTCGACGCGCTCGTCCACTTGGCCCATCCGCTTGTCCAGCTCCGTGACGTCATCCCTCACGCCGGCCAACTGCTCCTCAAATTTGGCGGCGAGAGCCTCGTTCGCCACCATTTCCGTGGCCAGACTGTCGTTAGCTGCTCCCATTTCTGTGGTTAATTCGGCCTTCATTTCTTCCATCATCTCGGTGATGTTGTCGCTAGTTCCGCGGCCAGGCTATTATTTGCCGCTTTCATTTCCGATGTCAGTTCGGCCTTCATTTCCACCATCTTCTCCAAAATCTTTTGCAATGCCGCTTCCATCGTTGAATGTTCCACTTCCTGACACTAATTGTAACTTTGTGGGTTCGTAGAATTAAAAGTCCGAGTTGCAGATATTCCAAATGTTCTTTATTTCCGTAGAAATACACTGTTCAATTCTCACGTAACATTACGTCACATACACAACACAATCTACCAAGGTCGATGACAATAACAAACAGCGTTCTGATTACATCTGTTAACATCAGCTCAGCTGTTTACTGCTTACGACTCTGTTTGCGACTCTCCCTTGGCGAGTCGTACCCTTCTTAAATACCTCATTGATAAATTCTAGACTTTTCTAAAACAAACTAGAAACCGAATAATCTCTATCAATCAAGAAGTCACTAGAAATTTCAATTTACCTCACTTATCTGTGTCGGTAAGTCTTTTATCTCCGGCGCTATGTTTAGCTGCTTATGCAAGCTCTTTATCTCCGTGAAACACTAATCCGCCTGTTATTTATTTGCGTCGAGCCTTTTATGCCCGCCGCCGCGACAATAATTAGGCCATGCCATGTGGTGCTGGCTGGCTGTATATAGCCAGAAGGTTTTTGCTGCGTGCCCACCCGTTAAGGGTTTTACCGCAGGTAAGGTCGATTTCGGGATGTTTTAGGGTGAAATGTGGGTTTTTAGATTGGTGTTATTAATGAGGTTACAAACATGTACCTAGGGGTTGAAGGACAGGATAACATGTACCCAGGGGTTGAAGGACAGGATGCAACGCCTTGCACCCTGGTGTTTTTATTTGTTTTACTTTGGGGAATAATTTTGATGCCAAGCAGCTTGGAAGGATTATGTGGAGCTCAGCTTTAGCTGCTGTTCGGATTAGCTCCTGGGTTATCTCGGATGCCCGCAAGCCATGCGGGCTAACCGGTGCTGTCTAGAACGGCGTCTAGTGGGGTCATAATATCCCAAGGACCTGACAAGGGCGCTTCTGTGGTTGGGTAAACTTGCGTATAATTTTGATGCCCGGCGCCTAATTTCATCCTCCACGTATGGAAGACTCGAGGCCTCGTGAAGCAACCTGGTAGGAAAATAACGTCCCACAGAATATATAGGCCTAAGTCCTCTATTCTGTGCATGTTGGAGCCATGCTAGCCAGCTGTCTGCGGCCATGCCCCAGATCTCGCAGGCGTAAAGCATAACCGGGATTACCAGCGCTCGGAAGAGGCAATAATTAGGATTCAAAATGAGCATTTTTTAAAGAATCAACATTGAGTCCATAGCAAATGCAAACTAGAAGCTTGATATATACTCACTTTAAAAGGCTTCCTTTCTGGCAAACAACTATCGTTCTTTTCACGCAACAGAAATCACTTAGATCTAAGCCATATTCAAAGAGCATAATTAAAATTAGGTATAAACCTTTGCAAATCATTACAAATCTTCTTTGGCTCTAAGATATTACAGGCAGCGACCTCTGTGGACAACCACACACATCACTTCATTACTGGGCAATCAGTTGTTCTCCTAGCGAGAAATCCATACTTTCAAAGAATCGCTGAAATGGCACTTCGTTCTTACAAAATAGCAACAGAATGCTGTAGTACTGTTAATTTCTGACCTTTTCGCCCTTTGCACTCAAATCAGCTGCGGGTCAGGACTGCTTGGAATGAAAGCATACTATATTCCTAGAACCTTGTCCTACAACTCGTTTAGTCTAGATACATGCTCAGAGTATCAGGAGAACTACGATGGGATGATTTGTGGGTGGGCAAGTAGGGTTCGAAATTACTTGGAAACTAATGAGCTGCAAGAGGCATGGAAGTGAACTTGTTCCATTTATACCCCGCCTTTAACTCCAATGGTCATATCGGCGATGGAGGTGAAGGGCGTTTGGAAGGCTGCACTATATATAGGGTAAGGTGCCCTACTGAAGAATACGTGCCTAATGTGAAATACCAAGTTCTCACTCTGTATGAAGGTGACATCTATCGGGAAAGAGTGAAACTGCTACCACAGGAACACTACTGTAGAAAGCAGTGCACTTTGTTCCTTGCTAAGGTTCAGTGGTCTTTCTGTGTCGCCTTAAAGGTTTGCCCAAGCGTTGAGTATGGGCAGCAAAAAAATGTGTAGTGTTTAACGCCCGCTCTTACTACATACGGCACCGCAGGCGGTGACACTGATGATACATGAGATGAAAATGGAGCACCGGTGGAATGAGATGGCGGGGGAAACCGGAGGTCCCGGAGAAAACCCGCCCCAGCGCCGTGTTGTCCACCACAAATCTCACTTTGCGGTCGCCTGGGATCGAACCCGGGCCGCCTTGGTGAGAACCAAGCGGTCTAACCACTATGGGCAGCAAGGCTGCATAAAGTAAGTGTAATTAACATTTACTTTTTATATTCTGATATATGAATCATAATGGGAATAACCTGAATGATTTACTAAAATGCTGCTAAGACTGGCTTGTGTGCTAAATGGTTAAAACAAAATGGTAAAAATGTTCCTAATGTGGAATACCGCATCGATCTCAATGTTGAATATTCCATATCAGGAACACCTTTACATGGTGATGATTGTTATAATGCTTTTGCACATAGAAGCTAAAATAATTAAATACTATCAAGTGCACCACCTTCAGTGTGTGGTTAGGATGCATAAATGAGATATAAACGTTTATCACTTCGAAACTCGGCCAGAATAAATTTGTAGTTTTATTTTATTACTTTATTTATTTTCTTCTGCTCTAAATTAAATATTTCAAAATCATTTCTACCATGGTACAGATGTGCTTTCTAACAAGAATTATTGCGTGTTTTCTTTTAGATAGAGCCCAAAATACGTACTGTGTACCACGAGGGACACTTTTCCGTTTTATAAAAAATGTTAAACAATGACGGAAATTTAAACACTGATGACGTTATTAACGTCCCGTTAGGAAGAAAGCCCACTTTGCCGTTCAATATAGAAAAGGAACTTGCGGATCATTGTATGGAGAAGGTAAAAAAGATCTTTTGGGCTGTCCAGCAAAGATGTAAGCAGACTTGCTTTTCAGCTTGCTCGTGCCAACAACATAGCAAACCCATTCAACAGAGAAAATGAGTCTGCCGGAAGAAATGGTTCAAGAAATTTCTAAAGAGGTATCCCTCCATATCTTTGAGAACACCTGAATCAACATCACTGTCCAGAGTGCACGGGTTCAACAAAGAAAGTGTCTCAGTTCTTTGATATTTTAGAAAAAGAGTTTGAACGGCATTCCTACAAACCCAACAGAATATACAATTGTGATGACACAGGCTTGAGCGTTGTACAAACAAAACAGGTCAAGGCCATAGCAAAGAAAGGGAAGAAACAAGTAGGTTCACTTTCTTCTGCTAAACGGGGTAGTTTAGTCACTGTCGTTGTTTGCATGAGTGCTGCTGTAAATTATCTGCCACCGCTCCTCATATTTCAAAGAAAAAATATGAAGAACGAGCTTATGGATGGTGCACCCCCTGGGTCAATATTCGACTGCCATAAATCTGGGTGGATCCAGATGGACATATTCACGAAATGGTTCAAACATTTCGTAGCAACTACCAAACCTTCCGCATCAGACCCAGTCCTCTTAATACTCGATGGCCACTATTCTCACTCAAGAAATTTGAATGTTATTGTTTAAGCAAAGGGCAATAACGTTTCCATTGTGTCTTCCTCGACACAGCTCTCATAAACTGCAACCACTAGATGTTGCATTTATGCATTCCTTAAAGAATTTCTACAATGCCGAAATTCGGACATAGTTGGCGAATCACAGAGACCCGATACGTCCAGTTACACACTACGAGATATCGGAGCTTCTATGAAAAGGTTACGTTAAAGCAGCAACAATGGAAGTTGCTATAAATGGTTCTACCCCATCAATAGAAACATATTTGATGATCACGACTTCCTAGAAGAGCCCACTGACAAGAAAACAATCAGCAGCAAAGAAACTGGCGATAATTCTAAACAATCAAGCACCAGCATAAGTGAACTGAGCCCGCTTCCCAGCCTAGCTTTAAGTATAACAAACAAAAGAGGTCCAAAACCCGGGTCAGCAAAATTACTTACGTCCACTCCAAACAAGAAAGAGTTGGAACAGTCTAAACCCCACACTGTAAATAAACCTATTTCCAGTAAGCGTAAGCTTTCCCCGAAAACAGGAAGCAGTAAGAGAGCGAGGAAACTCTGCAATGAAACATGCTCCAGTTCTGAAGATGATACAGAAACAGAGGATACGTCTAGTCAAAGCTTGTTTGAGGAAGATGCCGAATGTATCTACTGTGGGATGTTGTGGTCGAAGTTAATGGTGTCTGGGTTCAGTGCCAAACATGCAAGTTATGAGCCCATGAACAATGTGCTGGAAACCCAAAAAGCGGTTCAATTGTGGGAAGTGCGTGAAAAAGAATGTCATGCAAGTTAAAATGTTAATTTACACTGATCAATCTGCAAGGTGGATTTTTTAAAAGTTAAAATGTTAATTTACAGTAATAATGACAATTGACTATAAAATTCAAAACAAAATATCAATTTAAACGTGTTTTTCTGTTATAATGGTTGCTTACTTCAAGTATACATTAACCTAAATTGGTTGATATTCTATTTCCTCATATATTGTTTAGAGTATTCCATATTAGGATCACTATGTGCCCAATATGAAACAAGTGTACATTTCTAAAACATGTTTTGTTATGATTAACATTACATACTGTCTGCTTTGTGTTTTGAATAATATATCCTAAGTTAGAGAGAAATTGTTTTATCAGTTATCAGATTTATATATCATACTTAAGGGCAATAAATTAAGAACATATAAAAAGTATTCCATGTTAGGGCACTATATATAATGCTCAGATACAACGTTTGTAAAGGATTTATAAATGATATACCATTGGACCGATGTCCCTTGTGTGCTTAAGGAGGATACTGAACTATTAAACAGTAACGCGCCAAGAGACTTGTCAACATTACAGCTATCGAAAGCTACGGATCAGTCGTATATCGTTCTGAACGTACTGCGATGCGCTTTTGTTTTCATTTTCGTCTGCACACAGCTGAAAAAATGGCGGGTGAACCAAATCGTAAGAGAAACTGTGGGACAAATTTCTCATCGGTGGAGAAAGAATTGTTAGTTGAATTGGTGATAAAGTTAAGGATATCGTGGAAAATAGAGGACGGATGCGGTGAATGTAAAAGAGAAAGATGTCAGGTGGGAAAAGATTGGAAACGAGTTTAATTCAAATGCATGTGTCACTACTAGAAGCACGAAACAACTTCGTCAGTATTATGTAAATTTAAAACGAGATGCGAAGGAGAGAAGTGACTAAAGACTTGAACGTTTGAAGACACGAGGTGGACAGTGTATTTATTATATACATAATTCAGTGAATTATAAAATCGTTATTATTATTATTATTATTATTATTATTATTATTATTATTATTATTATTATTATTATTATTATTATTTTTTTTTTTTTTTGTAATTTACGTCCTCCAACGTTTAGTCATATCGGACGATGAATGAAATTGGTGAAATGATGCTCAAATGAGTCCGGGGTCCTTGGAGCTTAGAGCTATATGATATTCGTATTTAAGGATAAGGGAAAACCCCGGAAAAAACCTTATCCGGGTAACTCACCCTGACCGAGATTCGAACTCGGGACCTCTTGAACGTGAGGCAGACACGCTACCCTCTACGCTACCGATGCGGGATAAAATCGCTAAGTTATTAATAGCTGAAGCATAGACAAGATCGGCATATTCCTTTCGATGCATTTTCTAACTTCTCTTGTACTTCCGCAGTAACCTTAACAGCAACTTGTTCTGACAGTCTATACCTATGTAGAAAATTTTCTTCTGATAACTCCTCAAAATCATTTCTCCTCATAGGCCGTACTCTATTACGAATGCCATTTAGGCGGCCTTAAATATAGCAAATCGAAATTCAAAAGCGGTGTTCACGCCCGCCATCGTGACTATTTACAATTGTTACGGACTTAACCGAAATATGGCTTGTTAGTTTTACAAGAGATTTAACACGGTGTTAACACTTGTTGGTGAACTGCAATTTTTGTTATAACTATTGCTAAACTAGTGTTAAGTCTTAACATCTGTTGGTGAAATCGGGCATTAAGGGTATCTGCTACTAGGCCTCCACGCGCGGACAGCTAGACGAGACGTTATGTCTCCCGCCAGTTCATTGGGAACTTCAAGCCGGTGAAGAAACTAAGCGACTTTTCAGTTACTTGATTTTTCCGCTATTCCATTAAAACACAAGGATGTTTCATTTCCTTTGCAACAAGGGTAGTCAGACGTAGGGATTTTTAAGGAACAGTGCGGTATTTTCTATTTCTTGTTTTGCAGAGATATTGTATGACCACGTTCCTAGTTTTTGCTCTTCAGCCAATAATGTGCCATGCTGTCCTTGGAGATGATACGCGCTGTGCGACGAAGTCTAATGCCATCGTGTTAACGAAAAACTAAATAGCAATATTGTGTATCAGCTTATGCAATATACGTTTTCGTGAGCGCTTCTTCGTGATTATACCTCAACTTCTACCGAAAATGATTGCAACGAATTTCGCAGTGGTATGATCACTACTGTTATTTCTGGCACAATCTAGTTCAGTGGATATACTAAAATATTAGTTACTGACTTCAATGACATTAAATCACACAGCGAATATTTTGATAGTATTGTTATTAAACATTGTGAAATACTGCTACAAATAGCAGTAGATATGAAACATTACCACGTTCAATTAATGTTTACAATTATATGCGCAACTGCCAAATAATTATATTCTGTAAAGGTTATTTATGTAATACACGGTTTCTACAACTAACAGCCTTACTTTGTTTTCAATCACAATATAAAATCACATAGAATTTCACTATATGTAATTAATTGCCTACTTTAGTCTCTAGAGTACTGTACTATCTTTCAAGAAAGTAAATGTACACTTTTCGCGGGTCAGTATTACTCAGGCGTTCAGTGACTAAATCGGCTATGCTCGTAGATGTATAGTGTCGTGGTCGCCATTTTAACCTGTTACTCACTACGAAGATTTCTAAGGCTATATTAACCCAGTATAACAAAAGATTGAGTATTTATCACAAAGTAGGTAATAATTATCTTGCAGCTGAGCTATTAACTACATGGCGTTGGAAAATGTGCAAGAAAACGGAAAACACGTGGAATTATGCTTTTAACAGAACCAATATCTATATTGTATATAAAGCAAGCTTGTTTAAGTGCTCACGTAGCTTAGTGACAGAGAGCACGCGCTGTGATACATATTACGAGGGTTCATGGTTCGAGTACCATCCTGTGGATATATTTTTTATTCCAGATTTTTAATTTGTTAGATTAAGTAACGAACCAATTTACAACTGTTCTCTTGGGGTAAGCTGTTACTAATGCCATTGGAGAATTAGCAAGAAGACGAATGCCAGGAAGAATGGTGTCTTAATGAAGCCAAACATCTTGTTGTATATAACCTACTACAAACACATGTTATCGTAGCTCAGTGACAAAATACATGCTCTCACTGAGCCGAGGATTCATGGTTCGAAACCATGGTTCGTGCCGAATTTTGCAATTAATGCACGGACGATCAGGTGACAATCGTAGCCTTTAAAGTTGTGAAAGTATACCTGGCAGGAATTTTCAGGTACCATCCAACACCTGGTGTGATAGGAACCACAGCTACCATCGATGTAATTTCGTCTACCAGATATGTGAGTGTCCGGCTCTTCAATTCTATTGCCACAAATACAACAATTTACGGTGCTTTTTTATTTTTTTATTTTATTCAATGATCGATCAGCAGTACATGCTTTACAGATCCTTGTTGGCTAATTGAATCTCTATGAACTGTATAATAACATGTAAGGAAAACCAAGTTGGCTCCTATTATCTTCTTAACACTGTGAAACAAGAGAAAAATAAGTTAATTAAAACAAACAAGTAATCAAAGAGATAAGAACAACAGTCATTGTGAAACAATGTTCATAGTAATTTACGGTGCGAACATCGTGCGCAACCGACCATTCGCGAATATAGGTACAGATACCATCAACAAAGTCCACCGCTACATCGTCACAGTCTGAAACCGTTCTAAGAGTTTTATGTATTAATGCATGGTTCGATGTTGCACACCAGCTATACCCCGAAGGCTTGTGCCTACCCTCCTGATCAATGTAGGCCTCAAAATCAGCGTAGCATATCAATTTATGCAAACAGTTCGGTTTATCTGTAATCCTTACCAGATCATTTGTTCCTACCGTTTCAACGCGGGTACTGCATACGTCCGGTGTATGGTATTTTAGGCATGCATCGCAAAACTGTCTAATTGTTCTCGACCTGTCATTTAAAAATGCATCCAGTTTAATTATCAACTTATACTTCCGGTCGTCGGTGTAATACAAGGGAATGTATTCCTGTGCGGTATCAAAGGCGCGTTGGTACACTACATTACCTCGTTTGTTAAATATCCTGATGTTAAACCTTTTACACTGGTCGTGCCAAGCGGGCAGCTCTGACAGGTGAACACCCACAGTCGTTGCAGCATTCCATCCACCCTCTCGCATCCACCGCCGAACTGCCTGCAGGCGTTGTCTCTTGTGACCCGGTACATAGCAATGCCAGAGGGCGATAGACCCTAGCAGAGTATCTGCTCTTGCCGTCACCATCACTTTCGAGAACGGACCATCGGTTCCATCTATCTCCAACATGGTTACTTCGCTGCTAACCGTATTCCTCGTGGTGGGGGTTGCATCGTTATTTGGTTGACATGCAACCATGGAAAACCACCAGCGATGCAACCGTAGAAATGTCATTCCTGATCCTGCTACCGAGGGAAAATAATCTGGGTCGGTGAGCTTTGCAAACACCTCCCCGAAAAAGTCCTGCACTTGTAGGTGGTCCACGTCCAAAATGGTGTCCACTGTAGTTTTAATGTGAACGATCACCTCCTCACCATCCTTCAGGAACACTGCAGAGGTGTGTATCACCAGCTTAATTGAATGCTCCTGCTCCAGAAACTGAACAATAAAGTTCACTGCATCGTCATAGTTATCAGTGGTCCAATAACTAGCGGCAGGGGTTGCAGAGTGAGTGTAGTTAATAGCTCAGCTGCAAGAGAATTATTACTTACTTTGTGATATAAAGCCTTAGAAATCTTCGAAGTAACAGGTTAAAATGGCGACCACGACAGTATACATCTATGAACATGGCCGATTTAATTTTCATACCATCTAGACACCGAACGCCTGAGTGATACTGACCCGCGGAAAGTGTACATTTACTTTCTTGAAAGATAGTACACTATGACGAACGTGTCTCTTATTTTCCATTTGAAACTCTAGCAACCTTAGAAACTTAATGTACACACAAGACTAGAACGCTAAATTGATAACTGTAAGATAAAAATCAAAGGTAAAAAAGCCTCCATCATGCAACTTCACCTTTACCAAGATTCGACTTGAATGCTTACCCCGTAAGTAGAAGTGCCAAGAGCTTTGTATTGTACATTTTCCGTGAGAATTAATTGTTCCTTTACACTAGCCGTGTGTAGGCGATGATTTGGATAGAGCCAGATTGAAAAATTCAATGCCACAGATATCCGGCTGCTCTTAACCATTGAGCTACTATGGCCAACATGCCAGCATGACAAATTCTCCAACTTAGTCGTATTTTCCGGTAAACCACTAGGGGCCCTCATATACAATGAGATACACATATTTTGTGGCGTCTTACTACGCTGTACTTAAGTCCCAGGCTTCATAGTTACCGTTATTTGGTAAATTGATAGAATTAACCGTTCTTCCACACTAGCCGTTTGTAGGCAATGATTTGGATAGATTGTACTATTTCAACCTATCTATCCAAAATATTTTGCGTATTTGGAACTGAAGAAAATTTATCCATTAACCCCGTACAAAATGTGAAATGTATAGTGTTTAACGCCCGCTTTTACTACATACGGCACCGCAGGCGATGACACTGATGATACATGAGATAAAGATGGAGCACCGGTGGAATGAGATGGCGGGGGAAACCGGAGATCCCGGAGAAAACCCGCCCCAGCGCCGTGTTGTCCAGCACAAATCTCACTTTGCGGTCGCCAGGCCGCCTTGGTGAGAGCAACCCCGTACAAGAAGTATATAGTACCGCCTTTACTAAAGGAATGGGAATGTTTAATAATATTCGATATTTTCCATTAAGGTATCAAGCCAGCTAATGTAAAACTGGTGATCTTTAAAGTACCCCTCTTCATGGTCTAAAAACATGTTTCATTCCTTATATTGTAGATATACGAGCTATTTCTTGAAGTATCTTATCATTTTCGTTATCCTCTATGGCCTTGATTTCAGTTGTCTTTTATTAAAATGCAAAATCTAAATTAACGATTACCCTCCACATAAAAATTACAGCCTGTAATATATATATATATATATATATATATATATATATATATATTGTTAATAATATATCGTCTTTAAATTTGAAAAAGGGTATGTTAACACTCGAAATCACCAAATGTACATAAAGAAAGTAGGTAACAAAGTGGGGGATGTCTATATACATTCCAGGAATGTTCTCCCGAAACCTATTCGACTGGATGTCTACATACATTCCAAGATAGTTCCTGCAAGACCTACTTGAATCCCTAGTCCTGTCCTATCTAAACATACTCAATATAACCCTATCCTAGACCACGGAGGGGTAGATAACTCTTAATACTGTACAGCAGTGACACCTTCTGCGAAAGAAGGGAGTGCGGATTTGCCACCACCTACTTTTTGCCGAGCTATGATGCGTTCATGGGAATCGAAATCAAATCTCAGCTGAATGAGTGAAGTGGAAATGCTTCATGCACAAAACGAAAGTGGGGTGGAGCGATAAGATTTAAAAATATGTTCATTTTATATTTAAAGCCGGAATTATGGCTTACGGGAACAGAAAGGATCTGATTGTTGCAGAGGGCTCAGTTATCTTGAGAAACTAGAACAGAAAGAACATGAAGTCGACGATGTGCATTTGTAATTGTACCTTTGCATAATATATGCAAATCAAAAGAATCATCCTTAATTTCCTATCATAAAAGAGGAGTTCAAGGAGTTTATTGGAATATTGTTGTTCTCCGATTACCACATCTAACCGCAAGAAGATATGTATTGGGATCAAGCCGCAGATGTAGGAGTGCCTTTGGTATTTAAATCAATATAAAGAACACTCCAGGGAAATAAAAAAATGACAATTCCAAAATTGACAAATCTGATAAAATGTATAAACTTAGACTGTTTTTTTTTTTTTTTTTTTTTTTTTTTTTAACTGGGAGAGAAATTTATGAAATTCCAGGTTTTTCACCCAGAGCTTTCCTTAGACGAGATGATGGTCCGCTATTATGGAAAACTCCCCGCAAATATGTAGGCGAGGGAAGCCTATAAAATTTGGGTATAAGACATGTCTCTGTAGCTCTAATGACTATTGTAGGTATTTATTTTCACCGTACCAAGGTAAGAGTGCCAGTAATGACCATGAAGGACCACTAGGTTTGAGGGTAATCTCGTCTCTCACGAGTGTAATTCCTACAGCGGCAAACGAGTTTAGAAACTCTTCTTCGACAATTTTTTTTTAAATGTATGCACTGACATTTCTAAGAGACAGGAAAATCAAAGCTACGGGTAGAATGAGAGAACACCGCAAAAAACGGTGTCCTCTAATGGTAAGTAAGGTTATGGAAAAGAAAACACACACACACACACACACACACACACACACACACACACACACACACACACAGAGAGAGAGAGAGAGAGAGAGAGAGAGAGAGAGAGAGAGAGAGAGAGAGAGAGAGAGAGAGAGAGAGAGAGAGAGAGAGAGAGAGAGAGAGAGAGAGAGAGAGAGAGAGAGAGAGAGAGAGAGAGGGAGGGAGGGATTTTTCGACTACCAATTTGACAACATGAGATATAGTGAAATGGAAGGAAATAAGGTTGTGATCTTGGGCACAAACTTCAGTACGATTGAGCCTCTGTCCAACGTACCCAGGCATCTCAGAAAGATAAGAAACAGATATGCATTTCAATGCCAAAAGTTGTCCAGGAATACAATTGCCACATGAGAGGAGTTGACCTTCTAGATAAGCAAATTTCCTGTACCACATTAGAATCTGTTCTAAGATATTGTTGTGCTCAACACCTGGAAGGCTTACCAGAATGCAAACAAAGAAGAAACTGTGCCTCTCTTTGACATCCGTAGAAGAACTGTATTTTATTTGAACTAGAGCACTGAATCTACTCCAAAGCGCAGAGGTCCTCAAAGAAGCTCGCTTCTTGGAGGTAGAGTAAGCACCCATTTGCGATTGAATCCTGAAAATCATCGGATTGCTACACAAAGAAGATGCGCACTAAGCAAAAAGAAAACTATAATTTGCACGCGGTGTGACGTTCCGCTTCATGGCAAGTGTTTTGCCTTATTTCATACTCGCTAATTGTATGTACATCAAATTATTATTTTGAAATATTCACTATTTATGCTACATGTATGAATACAGCAGAATATACATTTTAAAAATATGTAAAACTTAGGAAAATAACTCTTTCTGCCGATGTTCCAAAAATGGGACACCCCATAAATGAAAAAAGTAACAAAAATGCATTTTTTCATGTCATTTTCTTTAGCAATTACCGAACTGGTGTTTGTTTAAAAAAGTTCAAGAGCAAATCATTTTGGCAGGTAATGGGTTAATAGTATTGGTCTCATCTTTTAGTACTGGCTTAGTTTGCGTGATTGCTGTCGAGGATGATATGCAGCTTTCAATTACTATTGTGTTTTATGATACTAAGTTATTTATCGCAAAGATCAGAGGGCCATTTTCCCCGATCACGTGTTCTAGCTTCTTTATTAATTTGTTCCCTGTTTAGGTTGAACGTTTTCGTTTAATCGATACAATGTAAATTCGCTGTCTTGGTGCTTCATCTGTCTTAAGAGTTTTTGTACTGCATAAAGAGCATTTTTAAAATTTACTTACGTAGGCTGCAGCTCTCAGCGTGTCGGTCTGTGCGTGCAAAGACCGCTTAATTTTGCTCAGAGACCTTTTTAATCAGGCTTGAGATTCTTTTACATGCCTTAAATCTACGACACCGCCTTTATTTACCTTCCCTTTGTCCTAAGAAAAACGAATTGCTCCTGGTATTTCACATTAGGTTCCTCCTATAAATCCCTAAGTTAAAATTCTTGTGTAGAATTTTATAAAGAGTAGCTTTTCAAGGCAATAGAGCATTAGTATCCCAAAAGTTAAAAGGTTATTTTTCACACAAAGCACTCTCATTTAAAATAAACTGTTGGGAGTATTTTAAACGAATCTGTCTCAAGAAGCCCAACAAGTCAGAAGTTTTACAAAACTTGTTAGCGTATGTGATAAAGCTCAGAAGAAAACTATGTTGTGGATGGACTTACTAAAATATGAAATCAAATAAAACAGAGGAGTCTATTACTTTACCTGCACATTCCGAAATTGTAAAAATAATGTTTTTCGAATAGTTTGAAAACAAATACAACACATGCCCATGTCAGATAATATTATTAATAGGCGCATCTAAGATATACCTAAAAATATTTAATATCAAAAAATAGAATTGCTCTAGAAAGTTGCATTTTCTATGCAAGTCAACTGACGTCACAAATGAAGCGCGAGTGCTACTTCTTGTCAGATCATTAATGATGGAAACATCATAGAAGCTTTTATTTTGTAAAGGGCTCTCTAAAAATTATAAATAAAATGAATAAATAAAACCTAAAGGTCACATATATTTGATTTAGTTAATTATAATTTTGATGTAGTCGATCTATATTGGAAATTTTGTTTTAATATTTTCACAGATGACGCACTCTCTATTACTGGTTGTATAAAAACATTTTTGGACTAAGCAAAGCACATGAACGCAGAAATGAGCGTTACACATTGTTTTCTCCACAGAGAAGCACTTGTTTCAAAGTCACTTGTTCCTGAATTTGAAAAAGCATAAAATACTTCAAGATATAAAATTGTTAATTATATAAAAGCAAGGCCTCTAACAAGAGATTATTGCTAGAACTATGTTTTGGAATGGATTCTAAACACATTCAGCTGTTTATTAACACAGAAATGAAACAGTTGTCCCAAAGTCGCGTACTGTCAAGAGTTTATGAACTTAAAGAACTTCTTTCTTTGTAATGAAAGTAAAATGCCGATTTGCTTAGTGATGAATTGTTGCTGCATTAAAGTAGATTTTCTTGCCGATATATCCCAAAACATAAATGTACCGATAAAATTCGTGCAGGGGAAGACGAAAATGTTCTCACCATAAGTGACATAATTTGTTCATTTAGGGATATACTTTCATTTTGGTTGGAACAGAATAATAATAAAAAGGAAACATAACTACGAGGTATTTGAGCTAATAAAGTACAGAAAAGTTGACACATCTCTTCACTTTCATTTCAGGCACGTTGTAGTGTATAAATGTTGAAAAGTTATTTTGTTACACTTCGAATGGTTGAGGGCGGTCGGAGTTTGAAGCCTCTTTCGCTCAACGCAAGGCTTAATTGAGGATAATGTGAAAGCTCAATGAATGTGCCGCGTGAATTCCAGTTACGCCTTTCGTGTGTCGCAGGTTGAAAAAGGCTGGGAGACGTTGATCTACAGCAACTCCACTAGATTCTTTGATCGTAAATAAGCATATTCAAAATCAGAGCGGGATTTAATATTTTCTCGGTGGAATAAAAGCATGCAAAGATCAGAAAAAAATGTAATAATTTTGAAATAATAGTAGTAATTGAAATATTATGTCTAAGCAAAACTACGGGACATTTTAAAAGAAGGCTACTGCAGTTTGATTGTGGTTAAGAGAAATTATATGCGAGTTTTCCAACCTGTCATGTAGTTTCCATGGCCACTCCAAGAAAATAAATCAAGGAATACAAAAAGTAGTATGGGAAAGTAAAAAATATTTGAAATCAGAAGTTTACCAGTTAAATTTCATGCCACCTTTAACACAAGGCACTTAACGATCCAACCATACCTCACATGGATGGGATATTTGCAAAAGCGAACCCTGGAAGTCCACATCAAATTGTATTCACTTATAAGATAATTACTTATGCTACGCATATTTTTCAAGTTATTTAAATTTATGACCAGAACTTCCGAGATTCACAATTACCTATAATTCAAGTCAGAGAAACAGATTTGTGAGAATGTTATGAGGAACTGAAAACATTCCTTACGCAGATGGCACAACTAACTTTAATGCATTTTCGGAACAGCTTAAAGTTCGTCATGAAAACAAATGTAAATTAGTTTAAGAAGTTTACTAAATAAATGTCCTCATAGTCTTGAACTGTAACGGCTATCAGCTCTAAAATGCAAGCCAGTTTACTTACAACGTGAGTGAGTTTTATTTCAATGCAGGCTGTCTATAGTAAATTTTAAACAATTTTATACTACTATTAATTATATTTCAGTTATACGTATCCAATGAATATGTGTATTTTTATCGAGTATTACTACACTACAGAAATGTTTAATATAAAAGGTAACAATTTTAACGTGGAATTTACATGTTTCAAACCATAAAGGCATTTGAATTTGAACCTCAATTCCAGAGTCATATTGAATGTAGCTGAAAAATTCGGGCTGAACAGTAGCTTTTATTGCTGTTTGTTGATGTGTGCATTAAAGAAGGCAGTAACATTTTGGGCAGAACTAGCTCATGCCTTCTCATCAATCAACTTCCGGGTACCTCAATGTGCTTCAAGATAGTGAGTAGGTAAGCTTTAGCTCTCAGTTATCGTAAAGTGTGACAGATGAAGAGGCTGAACAGAAACTGGCTTATCTAATGAACAATTTCCAAGAATATCAACGAATATGTACTTCAGTTGGAACTGGATGTAATGATTAAATTGGATTAAATTTATTGAATGAGCCTTACTGTCACTATGTCAATATGTAAGATCTATTTGGATGAACTGCTACTGTCTGACCACTAGAACAAGGTGTCAGGGGGCTTTTACTGTTAATCCGCTCTATTTGCTTACTATGAAATGTGTATGGTGCGCATGCGTATCACTTACATGTACTGTGTTCTCTCACACGAGAATGTGGCTGTATAGAAATGTATTTGACTTTCAATAACTCTAGCGTTTGTTGAAAAAGATTCCGGATAGTTTCAACATATCAACAAGGCTTGGGTCTCTTAGAAAATATACCTCTTGCTAGCAATGCTTGGAACACCGTTAAGAATTTTAATTCAAGCTGAATTAAGTCAACTTGGATCTTTAATTGGAGACGATCAAATTTAAAATAACATAACTGTGCATGCCTTTATTACAATTTTATTTAGAGTAGGTAATTCCCACTGTAATTGGAGGACTCAGAAACTGATTAGTTCAGGGCGTATGTTTTCTAGGTAGCCTGCAATTTTTTAATGTTGGAACTCAGCCGTAATCTTTCTCAGAAAATGCCAGAGTTGATCTCAAACACATTCCTTACAGCCGCTTCCTCGTGAGAGGAACACAGGAGTTCCTTTAGTCAGTACACCTATTTATGACTAACATGAACTGTCATGTTCTACTGTTTCCCCTTACTCATTGGGAGAGCAGAACGCTCCTTAGACGTTCTCTGGTCAGAGATCTACAGGATGTATTATATAACCGATGTGATAGGCATTATGCACTTATCTGAAAATACAGCGTGTTATATATGATACTAGCGTCCATAAACATGATGGGGACGGTAGAAAATATTTACGAAGTAAATTCCTCTACCCCGACCTTTTCTGATGGTCAGATGGTAAAGGTGGCGCACGGAATGTAATACTGCTTAATTACTGAATAATAAAACTGCAGTACTGCACAATTGATATTCAAACTGTGTGATTATTGCTGTGGTTTGTGGAAAATTCACAGATATTACAAGTCCACAGTTAACCATAACATCACTCAAATACATTAATTTGTGAAATGGTGGAGAAAGGACAGTTGGCTTTAGCAAAAAATGAAAGCTGCATTGTTTTGTACGAAACAAACGTGTGGTGGAGACAAAGAGATGTTTTCTGTTCTCTTTGGTACAAGATCAGTTAGTTGCCAATAAAAAGTTTGCCGTCTTTTCAAAACAAGCCACCCCCTGTAGCCGTGGTCGCTAGACCGTATGTCTCTAGCGTTCCGCCAAGTAGAGGGTCGCGGGTTCGAGTCCCGTATAGTGTATATTTGTAAAAAATACAGAAAACAGTTATCAAACGTTAACAATATAAAAACGGTAAAATAGGGAAAAGCAAAACTAGACATCTATATCAGTATATGTATGTGTGAATGTGTGTGTGTGTGTGTGTGTGTGTGTGTGTGTGTGTGTGTGTGTGTGTAATGTATCGGGACGCTCTCCCAATAATGCCCCGATACATTACACACACACACACACACACACACACACACACACACACACACACACACACACAGAGAGAGAGAGAGAGAGAGAGAGAGAGAGAGAGAGAGAGAGAGAGAGAGAGAGAGAGAGAGAGAGAGAGAGAGAGAGAGAGAGAGAGAGAGAGAGAGAGAGAGAGAGAGAGAGAGAGAGAGAGAAATATTTACTAAAAATTAATATGTTGGCAAAAACTACGAATCATGGGATCACTGGTATATTGGTCTTAGATGTAACTGTGAGAAAACGATTGATGGATTGACTGCGCAAGTGCAGTGGTTCATGCAGGATGCAGCCCGCCTACACATTATAAACATTTATCAATTTCCTGCACGAGACGTTTGATCTTCCTTTCATATCGCATCGTTTTCTTGAACACAGAGCGGCAAAATGGGGCCACCTCGTATCCAGACATTAACCGTGGGATCTCCTTTTGTGTGGACTTTTAAAGTATCAATTATTCCAATGGAGAGTAGAAAATGTAATGTATATCAAAGCTTAACATTATGGAATCGTGCAATGCACTATCTGAAGGTGTGGTGTCAAACGCGATAGTTTTTTGCATGAGATTGTGACGCAAATTGCCGGATACATAAACTTGTTATTCACTGAGGACTATGCGTGATTCTGTATCACTAACGTATTACATTAATGCAAATAAGTGTGTTGTGTATAAAAGTGTCATCTCTGCATACGGACAAATTTGGCACACACATTTGATAGGTGGTTGTGGATAAATTGAGAAATAGGAAATTTAAAAACTTTTAAAAAAGAATATATTTAGTTATTTCTTCACTTTAAATTTTCCATACGCCTCCTCCGCGGCCATAGATATTGATTCTGAGAACGGCTTTACGAAACCAAAAGGTTGACAACCACTACGTTATATTATCCAGCGTATACTAATTATAACCAAGGCGCAACAGATAGTATAAGTTGGCTTAAGTGGCTCAATTAATTGATCATTAGCGTTTTGTTCCCACGGTTGTCGGTTGAATCCGGCCCAAGGCAATAGACTTTGCATGCGAGTACATGGTAATCTCTTGTAAGCAGATCTGTCATTCAAAAGAATTGCTGCACACCCGCGACGTTGGTTGAGCCTGACAGTTAATAGCATCATTTAAAAACAACCTGTTATTATGTTTAGATGCTTTGCTTCTTTGGGTATAGCGTTAGAGAACCATCAATGGGTTAAATTTCACGTTTTATTCAGTTTTATTGGTCAACATTAGTTTAGAGTAATTAAAAAAAAAGGAAACAGTCAACATAAAAGGAATTCGAAATTTTGGCAAGTATTTGGCCGATTAACGTTCTTACAGCGTTGTTACTGGTAACTGCTGGCATTCATCCTGCAACATGACGGCAATAAATGTGATGTACAATATGTTGAAAACAGTGGCACACAATCAGCAGGAGAGCCGTTCACAAAAGCTAATGTTGGCAGCACCCGATAGAACTTCACAATGAGGTATTTAACACTGCTATACTGACCTCGTAAGCTAAAACTAGTAAGAAACATGCTTTGTGGAGTAATTAGCTTTACTTCAGAATGTGTGCAACATACACAAAAGCATGGCAAGTTTTAATGAGTAAACAAATATCAATGTCTAGGTGCAACTCTTTGATAGAGTAGCTGAAAAAAATCACCAGTTTCACTTAAAACACATTTCATTTTAAAGAGCAGCATAATTAAGAGGCAACTGCTTTTCTAAAATTGTTTTCCTCTTTTTGAAGGGGAATCCTCGCACAATGCAGGATCAAAGGTCTCTCTACCCTGTTCAAAATGTGTAGAAATACTTCATTGATGAGGTTTAAACTTAATATCAATAAGATATAAGCAATCAGCATGCCCAAGTTAAATATAAACAAATACTGTAAACTTTCACACAAGCGTTCAAATCCTTGATGTTACAAACCCCTTTAAATTAACTAATAAATAAAATGTCTATAATGTTTCAGGGGAAAAATGTCTTGTCTTTGTTTTCAGCAATAGTTGGGGGAATTTAAAAATAATTATTTCAACAACAATAATATTAATGCTTTAAATTCCAAGAATTTTATTATAAAATATAAGAAATAAAAATGTGGCCATTGAAACATTTGCTGAAGTGAAAGGGCTATTTGAATTACGAGGAAAAAGAGAGCAAAATGGATGGTAACTTACTAAGAATTATTGCAATATAAGAAAGAAAGAAAAAAAAAAGAAGAAAGGTTTACACTACAGCTTTTTCCCCATAACAATTAAGCTATTTCTTACAAAATACTGCTACAGTATACTCGGGGTTTAGGTATTAAGAATACTTGGAAATCAATATTATATGATAATGGCTGCTCAATATTAAAAACTGAACCATTTGGCTGTTATTTATTTTTATAAATATGTTGCTTTGAATTATGATCTTGTTAGAGATACACATTAACTTTCAGTTTGAATAACTGTATCATGTAAGAACTGAGCAGCTGTTGATAATTTTAGGTTCTTGAGCTCAATTAGGTAGAAATGGTAAAATACAGGTAAAACATGTAAATTCCTAATAAAAAGTTGCAGCGTTGTGGAAAACGCTCTAATTGAAATTATTAAATAACTTACTACTGACTAGAAGCCAGCTGCAGTGCACAATATTACAACAATCACACATTGTGGCAGATGATGCATGCAGGCACACACACAAGGCAGTGAACTGGCATGGCACAAGCAAGAGGATGCTATATCAGACATGATGACTCATGACAACAGGGGCTGCTAAAAATGGCTCCATGTAACAACCAAGGAGAGACCAAGTGAGGCTTTTTTCATGCTCACTCAGAAACCAAGGATGAATGGCAATGCTGGCTTGCCCTAAGCACAACAATGTCCTTTAATTTTCCATCTTACACATTACAGCATTTTCATTAATGCAAACTACTGGTTATTACTATCAGCAAGAAAATAAATGACACAGAGAAATAAGGATATTTAATTATCATACTACATATTTCAATTTTTTATAACAATTACTTTTAGTGTTTCAGTTTCTGAGTCTTTGATATCAACACTTTTGAATGCTGTTGTGGAACTATGCAATATTTTTTAGAACTTGCAATAATGGGACAAATTATGTAGCTAAACCTAAACATGAACACTTTTACTGCAACTTTCATGAATTATGCTACCCTTTCTTTCATGTAATAAACTTTTGTTTTGTAATTTATATCCTCCAACGTTAAGTCATATCAGACGATACGTGGAATGGGTGAAATGATGCTCAAATGAGCCCAATGTCCATAGAGCTTAGAGTTACCCGACAATTGCAATCAAATTGGATAGAGTCACCACTTATTACAGCTGTTTTGATTTCTTGTCAGAACTATCATATCCTTTATTCAGTTTGAGCAGATAGAGAATAAAGTATGTACTCTGACATTGCCTCTTACAGAAAACATGTTTTCTCCATTTTGAGCTATGAATGAAGTTAAACGAAAATGACATAAGAAGGCACTAGGAACTCGAAGCACAGTACAACTACTACATGAAAACATTTCAGCGAAATGGTGTTTCTGTGTATGAATGATAAGCTTTTGTTTACATTCACAAGTAGTTTTTGCAACTAGTTCTGAAAAGAGCAGCCTCTACTAATATTATGAAAGAAACAGATACTAATGTTGGCAGAAGAAAGAAGGAAAATTTCAAATTTGGGAAAGGAAGCATATGATCCAAGCTGAAGGAACAAAGTCAAAATTGTGCTGCAGCACTAAGTAACACATTAACTTATTAAACCATAACATGAATCCGAGAACTTAAAATAAATTGAACATTCTGAAACAGGAAATCCTAGTAAATCATGGAGCTTGGTCATACAAACTCTTTTTAATAAAGGACATGACAGAAAATGTTTTGTGTAATCATTAATCTATTTCTGTGATTATTACTAAAGCATATATATATATATATATTAAGAGAGGAAATGTCAATTACTAATAACAATAATGAAATTGGATATAGCTCGAGTTTCTCTTTATCAAAATACCTACGTTTACTAGCAGGAAAAGTTGACAAAAAGGTTTTTTTAGTATTCTTTCATGTAATTACAAATGACGTTGAATTAATAATGCTTTTAAATAAATATTTCTCATATGTATGTACATAGTCACCTAGTGTTTTATATAGACCTATTTTTATGGCTAAATGCTATATGAATCTTTAGGTTATTTATTTACTTCTTTTTTCTTATGTTGATTTACCTTGAGGAGTTAAGTCTTTTATTGCACTATCATAAGTTTATCATTATATTGGCACAATAAAATTGTTTACCTTATCAATAATAATAATAATAATAATAATAATAATAATAATAATAATAATAATAATAATAATAATAATAATAATAATGATAATGATCATACAACCATAGTATCTAAGGATCTATTTCAGTTCTGGGGAACTGCACTCCCAAGATTTCAAGACACTGCCATACTTCATCAAACCTTTGTGACTACAAAAGCAGAAAACTGGTTCCATCTAATGCAGTGTATGTACGTGTGCTAGTACCTACTGCATTAAAGGAAGGAGGAACTATTCTGTGTACCCCTCTGGAATACTTTTCCCCCCCAAGTCTGATCTACAGAATGAGACGCTTTTAGATAGGAGGTATAATAATTTGAGAGAAACTAAATAGCTCAAGATATTACAAAATAAGAATAAAGAGATTAAACATACCTCAAATAACTGCACCACTAATTTCTAAATTTCTGTTAGAAAATAAACACATAAGCAAATTACTTGCACCTATCAGATTACTGCTCCTTGTTTCCTATATACTTTTTTGGAGACAATTTGACTGTGTACTAAAATGCTTATTCAAATTAGCACATATTAAGTAGTTTTATTTGTGTGACAGGCACTTTTCAAAGAATTAGCTTCATTATGATCAGTTGTACTTCATTTCTAAATTTCTGTTAGAAAATAAACACATAGGCAAATTACTTGCACCTATCAGATTACTGCTCCTTGTTTCCTATATACTTTTTTGGAGACAATTTGACTGTGAACTAAAATGCTTATTCAAATTAGCACATATTAAGTAGTTTTATTTGTGTGACAGGCACTTTTCAAAGAATTAGCTTCATAATGATCAGTTGTACTTCATTTGTATAAAAGGTTTATTTAACAGAGGCACGGCTGTTTATGCTTACTTATCTGTTTATTTACTCTGTTTGGTTATAATCCCAGTAGTTATTATTGTACTATTAGTATAGTTCCGCATGCAGATAAAGCATAAATTCAAATATGGAGGGAGAAAAAAGGAGGATACAGAATAATAAAATGGCAGCCCTGCAATAACTGACTTAACTTTATTAACCAGCAGAATTGTGATGTGTGAATCACCAATGAGAGGAGCATTCGACAGGAAATGATGATAAAGCAGAGTTAAACGGTTAGGTCATTAACGTTGTTATGAGTTATCTAAGCCTCGTGATAATTGCAAGAAAACTAAGGAAAAATAGGGGCCGAAACAGAATGGAAGAGGGACGATAGATAATGCCATGGACAATTAATAGGGGCCGAAACAGAATGGAAGAGGGACGATAGATAATGCCATCGACAATTAACTGAGAGTGAAGCAAATATTCTAATCTTAGGTAATTGGAATGCATTCTAAGACTAATCCACAATAAATCGCAAGGAGAACAACAGGGCATAAACCGAAGAATTTGAGATTGGAGCCTTTAAATTCACAATGAACCGAGGATGGAAATCACAAGGTTCGTCGACTTATATTACAATAAAACGGAAAAAAGATACTACACTTTTGGGTGTCATTTCTCAGAACCAACCAAAGGCATTCTTTTGTCTGAATGTAAGTTAGCTAACTCTGAAATTCAACAGGATAAACATTTTTAAAAAGTCACTTCGTTATCATTTATGACTGTTAAACTAAGGACGTTACTAATTGCGGAAATGGGCACGAAAGCACGTGCAATTGCCGGAAGTCAATCAATTTTTTTTTTTTTTTTTTTTTTTTTTTTTTTTTTAAACTTGCGACTAAACAGAGCTCTATCACCTATAATGAAACGGTCTCTTTGGTTGTTTTCTATGAGAAATGGAAACTGCGAGTCGTTTCCCCGTTCACGTTGCCGGGTTCCGGAAAGCGTCCCGCTCGTTTGGCATGCTCATGCTAGAAAAGAGCGCTGTAACTCTTTTCCCGTTTTGGTTCCCGGGAAATTTCATAGATAATTTATAGGATTTGCGTGCACCTTATATGTTGGGATGTCGGGCAAATTTAAATCAATACTTTCTGTAAATATAATAGCTGCCATGGTGATGTTTACTATAATCTGTCTCAAACAAGAATGAAGCCGTTGTAAACACATAAACGAACGGTTTCATCTGTGGTCCGCATTCGGGAGGCCCGGGTTCGATTCCCGTGTCCGACCTACCTGACCAATGGAGTTTTCAGGGGTTTTCCCGGGTCCCTAGGCGATTGCTGGTTAGGTTAGTTACATCACCCGAATTTCCTGTACCTCCATTTCACTTCCATTATCGTCTCATGCCATCTCTGGTGGTATCTTTCAGGGTAGAAGTGTCGGCGGGAGTCTCGACAGTGCAAAGAAAACGCTTTTCCCTCCGGCGGGATGGATTTCGGTCTCCGAGTCGGTCTAGTGGGCCGATTCAGCAACGCGGCTGGCGGTATACCGGTTGTGCAAGCCTACCTGCAGTATCCTGCTCCGGGGAGGTGGCCTCCGGTCTCCCAACCGGCCATGTGACTGTTTCAGGGCCACGGTAGGTGGGGTGACGATTGTCCTAAGCCCACCGCAGGGGAGTTTCTATCTGGTAAAGTGTAGGGACCTCACCCTCTGTACTGTATGACTCCTTGGGGTCGGCCACCCTATGTCTCCTCTCACTTCATACCCCATTCATGGGGAAGCCCCACTTGGGGCATAGGTACAATTGATCTCGTCTGGTCGACGTGCCGAATCCCCTGCGAATAATCCACTACCACTGCATATGCAAGGGGAGAAACAGAGAGAAATATACTTTCAGGGAGCGCTCTTATGCTGTTGAATGGGTATTTATAGAGGCAATTCCCAGTGGGGAGAATTGTAATAATCTCTTTAAAGTACACAATTTCACAGACATTTACGAAGTATCCACTATTAACGATCCGACCTGCCCAACGCTTTGTCAATCTTAAAAGTGCTGTAGATTTTCACTGTTTCTCGCTATTGCACAGAACAGAAATTGTACGAAAATTTAAGTTCAGCATAATTATGGCGTTAGATTTTAAACAAGCGACTACTGTTATTGTCTTTGTATCTATAATTAAATGTGTAATGTAGCCATTTCTGCAAAGCTTTTTTTTTTCGAGTAAAACGAAGTCGATAGAAACATAATGGCAGCGAACACCTACCGTAAAGCAATTCAGTGCGAGTTATTCCATTACAACGTTTTAGCTGTTTGCCGCGAGAGGACCAAAAAATGGAACATTCAAAGACAGCTCACTGGCGACATCACAAGCAGGAAGTACCTGTCTCATTGTTGTACAGTGCTGAATGTATTCTAGACCGTTCGATTTCGGCAGATCTAGAAGATTTGATTTCGACAACGTTCCACTCCGATTCGAGAAATTTCAGTTGCTACACAATTTCTTCCGTGACCGGCATGTGTAAAAGCTAGCCTGTGACAAATGCTAGTTGTGAGTTGACCAGTGAATAGCGGAGTGTTGAGTATGTCAGTAAATCGAGCAGTGTACACCAAAGTTTGTGTAAAGTTAAGAGACGGCAAGCAGTGCACTGTAAAAGTAACTGTTGCTCTGAGAGCAGTGAACGTCGAGAAATTCCGAGCATAGTTACGACGTGTTTGCTCTATGTGTACGTGTATTTGCGAAAAGTGGAAGTGATTGCTAGGTAAAAATGGGCTCATGGTTCTACTGACACAGTTAATTTAACACAACCTAGTGTTGTCAGTCACAATAATAATTTGTATACCCATAAACAAACGGGAAGACATCCAAGTTAAAAAAGAAAAACAAAGATTCTATCCACCAAAGAAGCACTCGCTTAGAAAAAGAACAGAGAGAGAGACAACTTTGGATATACTTTTTAAAACTACTTCTGCATTTAACATCTTATATGATATCGGCGGTTGAGTGACCAGTTGCAATTTTGTGATCAGCGTTTGAAAAACGTTATAACTGGATGGCGTACATCGCTTATACAACACATTCCAATAGCAAAACCGTAAAGCCCAAAGTAAACCATTTTGAGAATAATTGTTACTTTTATACTTTTTACGCCTTTAGTTATAATGCGATTTGGTGCTGATTTTCCAAAATTTACACCCAATGACAAAAGCTAGCATTACAGTTAAAATGAACATAACAGCACGTGCTCAAAGTCCAACCAGCAAAGTTTTGCATCCCCTTCATACAAAACAGAGGAAAAGAAGCACACAGGCCAAGCATTTCACCTAAGCACACGAGTAAACCCATCATTAAATCTACAGTTTACAATGTCTACATAAACATCGAATAGTGATGATGGGATCTGTGGTAAGTATGCACTGCTTCCCAAATTACAGAACAAAAATGGTAAGAACTAAATTCACTGCCGCACAACATATTATGAATCACGCCAACGTACTGGTGACAGTGATAGGTGTGTTTACTAAAGTCAAACCATTTCAATGAAATTATTTATTAGAACACCGTTGAGATAATTCACTGCAACTCCATAAAAAATCGAATTAGTTCTAATTCTAACTGTACATTAAGTTAGGTTTAAGACTACCAAATTAAGAGAATATATGGTGACTTAAAATATTATTCCGAGACCAGGTGCAATAACCATTTAATAACTTCCACTTTTCTTTTGGCAAACCCCCATTCCCCTTGGCGGCTGCGGGATACCTACCTATATATGTTATGTTTCTTTAAACTTATTTGTTATAACACTCCACATATGCTGCGTGCTGGTGCAATATACCAAAAACAGAGACAGCCTGAACACCATATTGTTGTTAAGGTTAATTTTATTTCCTAGGTCGTTCGCCTTACACGTCCTAAGGAGCGTTTTTATAAGACTGCATTTAAAACCCGGCCGTGGTTATTTCCACTGGTAGTGGCTATGAGTCAGCGGTTAGCACAAGGACTGCAGTAATGGAGCCTATAATTAACTTCTGTCACATGTACACTCAAGCAAGCACACATGGGGAAATGGAAGGTTTAACCCTTTCACTCCTAACGTCGTATAAATCCGTCGAAGCGCTGTATTCTTTCATAGCCTTCTACGATTATGTTTGGTTTTATCCCTCATGACGACATCGGAGGATTTTGCGATGTCTACTGAATGATTTGTGTTTATGGCTTGTTTTTTTCGTTTTCTTTGGCGTTTATTTTGAGTGTTGCCATTTACACGGTAAATTTCTCTTGTTTAAATGCAATTTATAAAAACAGGCATTACTAGTTCCATATAACTTTGTTGACAATGTTGAAATCCTTATGATTTCTGTGAATGTAGAGTACGGCAAAAGACGTGCACCATGCTGATGCAAACGGGACACATAATACTACAAGCGCGCAATTTCAAAACGCACGAAAATCGTTCCGGACACAGTAAACAAGGTCGGTGACGTGGGCGCGTCTGCATCTCGTAGTCGCCGGTTGCGGAACAAGGACGCCACTAGTCATAAGCACGGGATTCCGAAGTTACCTTCAAGTTATCCAAATCCATACCATTAGATCCATATAAACATGCACATAACAGCGACCCAGTGTCATTGTTGCGCGTGTAAATACGTTCTGATGAGGCTGTCTGCAAACGTCTACAGATTGTACGAGGAGTTGGAGGTGGTTTGTTAACTGCGACGTCCTGCGTAAAGCCCAGTAACATTCAATTTCATTTCCGGCTTTCATGCTTAGAAATTTCGATGCCTAGTCTGATCTAAGCCTCACCTCATCAACCGGAATGGCTCAGGCAGCTTCGTCTGTGGTACGCATTCGGGAGATCCGGTTCGATTCCGGCCTACCTAACCCATGTTTTTTTTCCGGAGATTTTCCCTATTCGGCAGGTGAATGCTGGGTAGGTTGATTACATCCTCCGAATTTCCTGTCCCTTCATTTCAACTTCCATCATCTCTCATCTGGTGGTCTCTTTCAGGGTAGACGTGTCGGCGGGAGTCTTGGCGCTGCATGGCAGGATAATATGCTCCAAGTAAACACTTCCTCCTTTGGTAGCACGGTCTCCGGGTCGCCCTGGTGGACCGATTCACGACCACGATGGGTGGGATACCGGCTTTACTGGCCTGCCGGTAGTTCCCAGCGGGTCAATAGCGGGACCTTGCCATCTGCACTGTCGTGACTCCTTGGGTCGGCCGCACTCTGTCTCCTTTCGCCTAACCTTGCTCTCGGGACCCCTTTGGAGTATAGGAATAATAGATCAAGACTGGTCGCAGTGCCAAATCCCCTTCGTACGAATCTATCCTATCTTAACCCTCACCTCAAATTCGGCGCACCAAAAGTTAAAATACTTATTCTCCAGTTTGCATTTTCGAAGAATTTATATATATGTGCTTATATATAATTTTGCTGTAACCTTTTCCGTTTATTTAATAATTCATTTGTTAGGAAAAATTGCGGAACCCACAATTCCGCTAGCGTTGATGCGTTTACGCTCTACCCTCCATGTCTCTCTCCGTTCCACCTGTTTCTCCTCTCTTTGCAAGGCACAACGTTTGAAATCTGTCAACAAAACTTTCTTCTACTCGAGTGCTTAAATTACATGAAAATTTAGACAATAAATGAAAAGTTTAGTAAAACATTTGTATCCGTTACTTGCGTTTGTTTAAAATTAAATGTGTTGTATTTAACACCGGCGTTTACTACATGCGGCACCGTAGGCAGTAACACTGATGATACATGAGATGAAGATGGAGCAGCGATGGAATGAGATGGCGGGGGAAAGCGGAGATCCCGGAGAAAACCCGCCACAGCGCCGTGTTCACCACAAATCTCACCCTGCGGTCGCTTATATTTGTTCAAGTACACTCCTAGGTGATATTTGGGGATAAACATGAGGACGCGCTCGCATGAAATCGTAAACTAGCTCGAGTGCTGAGTGGGACCATGTAATAATCCATGGCGTAACAGCCCTCTAGCGTGTCCAAAGCCGGCCTCACGTCCACATATGCAAGGCAGGGGTGAGCGATCAGAGGTGATGTCAGCATTACTAGGGACATCAAAAGCCAACGTATTAGTCCAACTTATCCTCTACTGTGTGCGTAGACTCATAACGACATGGGGGTGGGGAGTTTGTTATAGGATCAAAACTATTTTGTTTCTTGTGGTATATGGTTTACATACACGAAAAATAAACATTTGAACCTATTGAAAATAACAAAACCTACCACAAAGTATTATGCTGTTAACTCCGTTATGTTACGTTTCTTTGCAACAAGCAAGATTTTTGCTCCATGGCTCATTAGTGCGCTCTATTTAGGGAAACCACAACCTATTCTATGACTGGGACCTATACGTGACAAACAGGAGAGCAAAAAGGGAAAGTTAAAATGCCATTGTATTTTTTAATCGAATTTTATATTTCATGGACGATAACATCAGTATATATCCAAAATGAGAAATTATAATGCTGTCTTGGTTGCAATATCCTAACTGCGTATTGAATAAACTCTCTGAGGAGCTACTACACACATCTCCCGCGTTTAACAACGAACACTACTGTTGTAGATACAGAGAGTAGAATGAATATGGTGGGACCCTTGGAGCGTATGTTTACAACAGATTGGAGGAGAGCCAAAACAATGTTGACGTAAGACGGGGGATAACTGAAAATGCATCGTACTCTTGTTCTACTTACGGTACCGTCAGCGTGGAAGCTCGAAAAGCCGTGGTTCGAATCCTGGCCCCGGCCTGATTTGTTCGAATCCGATCTCATTTCCAACTTTTGTTGAAGTCTGCAACTAGTATAAAATTCTAAGACCTGATAACTTTCCTTTGTGTTTACATTTCATTCAGAATTTATACACTTTTATTTACCTATTACAGTAATGATATGGACATCATTTATTTTAACAGCACAATAGCAAATTATAAGATTAGTTTCAAATTGCCCATATTTGAGATAATTTTAGAACACGGTGTTTATTAAATTTGGTTTCTGCTTTATCTGGCGCTTACCTATAATAGGTGGAGAGTACTGTATTTTGAGGAAAAAAAATTAATATTGAAGTTTTATTGATAACAGAATTTGAGATCTTCTGGAACAAAAGTTTAGGAATAAGTTCATAAGGGAAGGGCGCTAGAGAACAGCTAAAACCAAAATTGAAAATTCGGATTCCAACTTCAAATCCAGCCCTTTTCAACAATGAAACGCTAAGATTTACATGAAATATTCCCCTTCCCAAAAACTCTTTACATAATAAAAATATTTATGTTCTATTTTTTTCCAAAATGGCTCAAATAGTTTGAGAAAATAGCACATGTTTAAGATTCTGCCTAACAAATAAAATACATAAATTGGATCATTTTTGTGAAGACTGTGCATTCTGATAGAATTATTATACACTTTGTAACTAAGAAACCAAACAAAATAAGACACTATGGACGTAATTGATATATTCAGTTTGTCAATTTTTATTATGGCATCCGCCATTTCCAAAAAATTCTATACTGCATGTTGGAAATTTCAAGAATAAGTATATACCAGCGCAAGTTAACATGAACAAAATGACGTTTTTCTATTCCCAGTCCTATGGCTACTAAGCCATATCTTTTTCTTCACAAGAGCTGGATAGGAGATTTACAAAATACATATGTGAATATATTTTGGTAACTAACCTCATTGAAAAATGTTTAGATTAGCTTCTGCGGACCACTTTGGAAAAAAAAAGCATGTGGTCTATGCAAGCGAAATGCTGGTAATTAAGAGAAATTGTTACACATTGTATTAAAACTAATGTAATACAATAAATTAAATATAATTCATTTAAGCTATGACGCTTTATTAGCTCACGTAAAAATCATGTATGACTATTCACCCACCATATAAGATACATCTGGGTAAGTTTCATTTTAGTATACATTTCTTTTCATTCAAAAATGACCTAAGAATAAGCCGTTTTAAAAGTAGCTACCACCTTCGACATTGAATTTGCATGACACCGTGTCCCTGGACCCACGTGGTTTTGCTGTTCTCATGTGTTTCGTGATAAGAGTTGTAACGAATAAAAAATCTGATGTGACACCCACATGGCTTTTCCTATCGAGTTTCACACTATTCTTGCGAAAGCTTAATTTTCTATCCAATTCATGTTAACCCAGGATTTGAGTCCGCCTTTATGGTGTCGGGGTAGCGTGTCTGTCTCACACTCAAGAGGCCCCGAGTTCGAATCTCAGCCACAGCGAGGTACATGGATAAGGTTTTTTTTTACGGTTTTCTTCCTTATCCTGAAAGATGAATGTCGGGGATTGATGACGAGCTCTATGGACCTGGGCTCTTTTGAGTATCATTTCACCATTTTCGTTCATCGTTCAATGACCCACATTGGAGGACGTTAAGTAAAATAAACCTTCGATAGATGTAAAAGGAGAATAGAAAAAACCGATTCGACAGATGTTTAAAAGGAAAGAGTTCTATGCTGGCCTTAACATTCCAGATTCATTCCATGATACCGTGAGACACAAGTTTGATCGAGGTCTACCTGGAGGCCCGTAGACTTCCCGTCTACAACCAATGAGCCGTCTTAGTCATTCCGTGGATGTTTCCTTGGGCCAATACCTGGAGTGTAAAAAGGTCCCCCCATTAAAGGATGGAAGTAGATACGTCTCTTACGCGCGTTAGCCCATCCGGTAAGACTACCGATAACCTCGATGGGGCTGCTGGTGATTTAGCACACCGTGCTACTATCTCATTAGGCTAATACACGGAAATTTTTAGGCATCCCTCAGTTCCCTCTGGGCGGCGGCTGGCCATGTGTACTCAATTATCTGTAGTTGATGGGAACCACTAGCCTACCGAGTCCAACCCAATTTGAACAACTTCCTTTCGGGAAGGGCTCGAATGTTAGGTCCGACGTACTTCTAGTAACGTCAGAAGTACTAGAGTGCTCGGGGTTTGCAGCGCTCGCACCACAGCAGGTGAAGGGGTCGGAACTCCTGCCCTACGGGAACCGCAAGACGCGGCAGAACGATACACCACTTTAAAAGAATGATCAAGTATTGAAACATTTAAACAAGTAATAATGAATATCTCGAAAATGGCTGATACCACAAAATAGTTATTTGACATACATTGTATGCCTTAAGGCTAAAAAAGATGTACTTTTTTCCGTAGTATGCTTTTGTCTATCTTTATAGTTAAACTGCTATGCAAAATTATTCCAAATTTCTTCGGAATGAAGGACTTCATAGGATATTTCCAGAAAATGCAAGATACATTTTATTTGTCTTGTTAATATATTAATATAGTACATGTTTAAATCAAAACCGTCATGAGTCTTTCTAAAATAACAAAAACATCTATTTTTCCAAGTACAGCATAGTTTGGGGTTCAGAGATTTTCTTGAAAATCTTCGTGTCGAATTTCTGGAAGATAAATACTGTGTTTGGTATATGTAACATCTCGCTTTAGAGTTTGCTGTTCTTTCATTCTCTCATACGCACACGCAGGAATTAAGAACGACAAAGAAATGAAGCGTTTATATTATTGCGTTTCGGTCAAAGTTTTGGTGCAGTTTATATATTTGTGTTCGTATTAGCTCTTTCTTGACTTTCCATTGGCAGATCAGTCAGCGACAGCTGCAACTGAAAGTTGTGACGTTCACGTCACTTCATATCATGTCAGTTTAAGTGCAGTCTCTGAAGAGGTGTCATACCCAGGAAGTGTTATATGTATTGCTAGCGATTTCTTATTACTTCCTCTAACAAAACGGTCAATTTTATAATTAGACCTACATCGCAAGTAAGATGTATACAGCAATAAAGCAGAACCAGCACCTATCATGTGGGGTAGATATTCTGATGTCTCTGATTGGCTAGTTAGAAATGAATCGATTCCTACTGGATGGGAGCGGGGTAGCAACGAAATCTTCTCCAGTCAATGAAGGATGCGACCGCACATCGACCATTAGGAAACATCCCATGCCGTTCGTTGGGACTCCAGAAAATACTTGCAAAAGAGTCTACTGTGTATCGATTCCTGCACACTATTTGAAAGCTACTCGCTAAATTGTCCATAAGGGTAACTTTAACTGAAATATAGAAATGAATGTATTACTAACATCTAAAGGGGAAGTAATGCTCCTCTTGCTTCCATGGAATACATGGCTGTGGTTTTGAGTCACCCGGATCCATAGAAATGTATTTTTAGCAAAACGAGCGCGCGCGTGTGTATGGAGCGTACGTAACTCCTCAACGAAATGTCCCATAAACAACAAACTTTGTATATAAGTCCATTTGTTCCAAAGATGCGACACTAAGATCTTCAAGAAAAGCACTCATCCCAAATAGCCTTGACACAGAAAATGTTGAAGATACTTCACTTTCTAAAAATTAGCTCTAAAGATTTTAATTAAAATTCATATGAGATATTTACGCACAAGAAAATACATATCTGAAATTTGCCTGGAAGAACCTTCTAAGTTCTCTACATTGGGAAGCAATTTCGTACAATTTGATGTAACTCATGTAACAGATAGGGGGGGAAAATTAAAAACTTACTTATTCCACAAATAATGTAGATCTCTAAAATATGTAACTTATTTTAAATAACTTCTTTGTGGCATCAGCTTCTTTGGAGTTACCAATTATTTGAATGATTCAATATTTTTGTCATCTTTTGAAGTGCTGACACATCCAGTTGTTTCTCGCAATGCCACGGAACAAGTGTGAAATCTCAAGGCCACTATACAGAAACCTCTTTTTAAACATTGGCTATCGCTTTGTTGACGTATGGCGTTTGTCTCGATTATCATGAAGTAGAAAAATAAGGCTTTTAACAGTAGTTTCTAGTCTATATAAAAATAAACGATTGGGCAGGGAAAATGTAATTGTTTTTCTTCTTCATATGTAGCATCCGTATATGAAAGTCTTGCAGGGAAGCCAGAAGGGGTTTGTTAAAGAAATTTTTAATTTACAGTGTAACTGTACGAACTCTTAATCAGTTTCACGGGTACAGATACCTTTCATCAGTGGAGCCTGGAATCTTGTGTTAATTACATATTATATGTAAAACGAAACAGTACAATAATGGTCAATCTACAATTTGTGCAGATTTGATGTTGAAAAACGTCCACGAATTCTAGACTGGCCATTACTATAGTGTTTCATTTTACAAACTTTGCGCAATCTTAAAAGTAAATACTCTGCTACGTCTTTCCTTAATCATTTTTATATTTTTGCTATGCCAGTGTATTATTTTATATCTATAGAAATGTGAGTAATTATTTAACTATTACAGTGCCCGCCTCTGTCGCGTGGGGGTAGCAAGTCCCGGCGTATATTAAAGAAGTACCGAGTTTGAATCTCGTCAAGCTAAGTAGTTTTATCTGGAGTATTAACTTATCCTGAAAGATGAATGTTGAGTAACTCTAAGCTCTATTCTCTGGTTATTGCTAAGCTCTTCTCTTCTCAGCTCTGATTCTTGGTTCATTTGAGTATCATTTCACCCATTTGACTCCGATATGACCTACGTTGGAGGACGTTAAATAAATAAAAACTATTAATGGCAAGATAATCCAATTTGCGTACTCATACTTTGTTTCTCTGATTACTGTTTATGAACACACTGGTAATTTGAGTTGTTTTATTCATATGTTATTCTGCGTATTTTACAAACAACGTTCCGGCGCTCCTGAAAAAAAAATCAGAACTGCATCTTAAAAAAAACTTTTGCGCGTGGAATTGCCATGGTATTAATGGTAAATATTAGAAATTACTGGATTTTATTCAAAATTTTGTTAACATCTGTAGACGACAGAGACAAAATTGGCATCATATCTGTTTCACCATATACCAGGATGTGTGTACAGAGCCGATAACCCCAGTAACAAAAGAAAAGACGGGGACATCAAACGCCCCTCTCTATTACCCTGGAGCTGTCAAAGCTGTCCCCCAAAAAGGGACACCCGACGCTCTCCGGAGCTCTTTCCAGTAGGGCAAGACCTAGAAGCTAACTAGCCCCCCCCCCCCCCCATTACAGGGTGGAAGTCGATAAGCCACGTATGCGGGCCAGTACATCCGGGAAGACTACCGATCGCCTCGGTCGAGCTGCCAGTGATCTAGCATACCGACTACTAGCTGTGCAGGTTAGTACCCGGGAACTTACAGGTGTCCCTCAACCTCGTCTGACGGCGGAGCCGCCCAGACGTCCTCGATCTCCCAGGGTATCGGGAACCAGTGCCACACCGAAGCATACCCAAACGAACAACTCCTATGGGAGGTGCTCGGATGTTCGACCCGGTGTACTTCTGGTAACGTCAGAAGTACCACGAGTGCTAGTCCGCAAGCGCTCGCACCACATCAGCTGAAGGGGACAGATCCCCTCCCCTGCAGTAGTTCATTAGTACAGTTAAGCTGTTAAGCTCAGAGGTTCTACTCCCATTGGTCCTGGACCCGTAGGACCAAGGACCCGGATCTCCTTCTACCCGGGAGCGATGGAAACTCCGGGGATCTTTCCATAGGGCAATATCTGGAGTCTAAAAAGCCCCTCCGCTGAGCACAATGCCAAGACGGGATGGAAGTGGACACGCCACTTACGCGCGTCAACCCCACAGGGAAGACTACCGATAACCTCGGTGGGGCCGAATGGTGATCTAGCAAACCTTCTACTAGCTCTGCAGGCTAGTACCCGGGACTATTCAGGCAACCCTCTACCCCCTCCGGGCGGCCGTAGCCTGGCCGGAAGTACCCATTTACCCGTGGGTGTTGGGGACACACTGCCCCTCGAGTCCAACCCAATCCGAACAACTGCCCTACGGGAGGGGCTCGGCATGTTCGACCCGAGGTTCCTCTAGTAACGTCAGAGGTACCACGAGTGCTAAGGGTCCGCAGCGCCGGCACTTCGGCAGCTGAAGGGGACGGATCCCCTCCCCTACGGGAAGCACTTGAAATATAGCGTCATTAAAACATATGGTCACACATTCCCCAGCCGTCCTGGGAAAACCACAAAGAACCAAAGATAAGGCTGGCCGTTCCGATATCCAGCTTTTGTTTTAACATCTTTGATATAGGGTTGAAGAAATTGCAAGATAATAAATAAGAGAAAACTGCAAGAGAAAATAGGCGCGGAGTAATTTCATGGAGTATTAAACAGAAAAGTTTGAGAAAACAGTGTAAATTCGTTTATTTTTAAAATATATTTTCTGGTTATTTTAAAACCAAGGTCATGGTGTAAAATGTTTAAATTAACCGTCGAATATTAAGATTAAACTTTTATTACATTTTTAAAAATAAGATGCACGCTTATATAATTTAAGAAAACTTGTCGCAAAGCAAGGCAACAATATTATTAATTTCACTGATTTTGTTTACTTCCTCTCTAAAATTGACAAATTAGACCTATCGCTTTCACCTTGGGGCTATTTAGCAGTAGCGAAGTTTGTGTTTGTGAATTCTTGGGGATAGGTTTTGGTGTAACAAAATCGGGAACATCTATCTACACCATAGTATTGTGACTTTGTGGGTTCGTGAAATCAAAAGTCCAGGCTACAAACACAAAAAACTGCACTTTATTTCCGTAGAAATACTCTTCGAACACATACACAATACAACAAGTTCAACAAACACAGCTGTTTACCCGCACGCGTTCAATTACCGACTGACCCCTCTTTGGCGGGCGGGCTGCTTTTTTATAGTTCACTAATATTCCAGAAATTTCTCAAACAATCGAGACCCGGCTAGAACAAAGGCGAGAAATCCGTCTCCTCCCCCCCCCCGCCGTTTCGGCGAGCTTTTATCTCCGCACTGCACTGCCGTCTCTTTGATCTCGTTGCCCGCTCCGCCTCCTATCAACAATGGCCTGGCGACAGTATCTTATTCTTTTTACCTTTTTAGCGAAAACTTCCATTTCATTTAGGCATTTAATTTCTTTTTTTAACAACGCAAAAGCAAGTGCTAATATGAGAAGTTAGACCAGTGAAATGGTTCCGCGGTAACGTGTCAGGCTCTCATTTCTGAGGTACCGGCTTCGATACCCGCAGGGCTGGTCATTCCGAACCTTTTGCACTAGTTACTTGGCGAAAGCTGGAGTGAATGATATAATTATGCAAATATTTCGGTCTCCCACGTAATTTCACTTTCATTTTATATTTCAAGGTAAACTAATTAGGCAAGCGAACGGCGGGCGGAAATAATGCAGTAGAGTTCGCTTGTGGAACTGCCTGTTCTGCCGTTCGGTGTGGCACGGGCCCTCAGAGGGACCTTTCCGTAGGAACGTGGGAACGGGTCCCACTGCTGTTCAGCTGTAATATCTGGGGAAGTTCGGTCTCCGCCTGAGTCAAAGTCTCCATGCCCATTACCCCTTTCTTTTTCTTTAAGCATAACAGGGGAATATGCGTTAAAGTGACGAAATCATCATAACCATACCATCAAAAGTTAACTCACTGCTTCAATTCACTTAATGAAACTGCAGTTTCAATTCAGAAACGAACAATAAAAATAACGACAATATAAAACCCGCTCCAGTAAATAACACATGCTATGGATGAAGAGCAAAGATAATTACACAATGTTATTTTTACAGAAATCTCAAAGTTTTTTTTGATCTTATTAACAAACATTGACAAAAAAAAAATCGAAAACCGGATTAGGTCTGTAGTCCGCAATCGGAAGGTCGTGGGTTCGATTCGATTTGCATAATTGATCTTCCTAATCCATGGATTTTTTCGGGGTTTCCCGGGTAGCTTGGATGGTCAAATGCATCCCTCGAATTTTTCCTGCACATTTTTCCTGAATTTTTTCACCGCACTTTTCATTTCACCTCACCTTTTATCCTGGTTGGCTTTTTCAGGGTTTTAAATGTCGGCGAGATTTTCGGTGTTGAACTTTTGTATATCCTCGTCCTCCGGATCGGGGAGATCTGCGAGTCCAAGGTGTGTAGGCCCTCAAGGGGAAGGGGGTCCGGTTGTATGAGCTGCCACCAGGTAACTATTTTGTAACTATTAGTAATCCTGCCCTCTGCTGTCATCTCTCCTCAGATCCGGCCACCCTTAATTCTTCTGATCTCTCCTCTGCCTTCCGGGGGAAATGAAAATGAAATGTGTAGTAAAATAAGACCTGGCGACGAATATACTCAAGATATTCTTGGGAAACACGCTAGGTGAAAAGACAATTATAAATATTTAGTGGTTATAACATTTTTTAACCATATCTGATGATGGGAGCGATGTACGCTCCCAAAACGTCGATTTCGAATCTTCTTTTCACCTGGCTTGTTTCCAGAGAATATCTTGAAATGTGTAGTGTTTAACACCATCTTTTACTACATACGGCACCGGAGGTGGTGACACTGATGATACATGTGAAGATGGAGAACCGGTGGAATGAGATGGCGGGGGAACTGGAGATCCCGGAAATGAAATGGAATGTGTAGTGTTTAACGCCCGCTTTTACTACATACGACACCGCAGGCGGTGACACTGATGATGTGAGATGAAGATGGAGCACCGGTGGAATGAGATGGCGGGGGGAACTGGAGATCCCGGAAATGAAATGGAATGTGTAGTGTTTAACGCCCGCTTTTACTACATAACACACCGCAGGCGGTGACACTGATGATGTGAGATGAAGATGGAGCACCGGTGGAATGAGATGGCGGGGGAAACCGGAGTTCCCGGAGAAAATCCGCTCCATACCGTGAAAGAACCCGCTGCAGCGCTGTATTGCCCATCAAAAATCTCACTTTGCAGTCACCTGGAATCAAACCCGGGCCGCCTTGGTAAGAACAAAGCGGTCTAACCACTCAGCCACGGCGCGGCCCTTTCTTCCGGGGGACCCACATCGTCAGGGGCACAGGCATAACATATTTCATAGGTCAAAGTACTATCACCCCCCCCCCCAACCTTGTAATGGAGTCTAAAGGATAACAAGAAATAACGCCAAAACGGCAATGTTAATATTAAAAGAAAAATATTCTTGGATGGAATTACTTTTTTTTTTTAAAGAAACCCTGACCATTAGTTTCCCCCTTTTTTCTTGTTTAACCGTTTTTTCATTATTTCCGTTTCTTTTCTTATCTGTTTTCTCTAGTTTCACACATATTTACTATACACATAAACACCTATGCCCAAGGCGGGACTCAAACCCGCGACCCTCTACGCGGCGTTTTGACCATATATCTCAACCAAGCAAATGTAGGATTTAGAAAATATAAAACTTACTTCTCTCAAAAGAGCCGCAGGGGTTCAAAATATGCTTGTTTGATAAAGGTTTGGCGGAACGAACTACTACCACAATCTACGGAAAGTTATAGAACAGAACAGAATTCTGGATTCAAGAAAGAAGAAACTTGGTTCGAATTCTACAACAAAGAACCATTATCAATCATGATGAGATGGGCACAAACTGAGCTACAAACTGACGTGCATAAAATGCCACTTTAATCAAGTGCAGATGTTTATGTTATGTTGGCCGTACTTCCATAAAGTCCCTGGCAATGGCGGCGATTCCAGTAGGCGAGACGTCCAGCCGTCACATGCGCGAAAGCAGTATGTTGTTGGTTACATACGAATGAAGTACTGTACGGGACCACGCTCGTGTGATGGCGGGATGCGGGGAAGTCGGTTAATGAAATGTTTAGAGTTTAACGCCCGCTTTCACTACATACGGCACCGCAGGCGGTGACACTGATGATACATGAGATGAAGATGGAGCACCGGTGGAATGAGATGGCGGGGGAAACCGGAGGTCCCGGAGAAAACCCACCCCAACGTCGTGTTGTCCACCACAAATCTCACTTTGCGGTCGCCTGGGATCGAACCCGGGCCGCCTTGGTGAGAGCCAAGCGGTCTAACCACTGAGCCACGGCGTGGCCTATGAAGTCGTTTAAGGGGTATAAGCTGGTGACGTATGGCAATGCTTGGTTAAACAGAAATTATCACGTGAGATTGTTATTGTTTTTTACACGAGTGAAGCAGATGATTTGGATGGCACCACAGAGCTTCCCCAATCCTCTTAAGAGTAGAGCACCAACGTCACACCTATCACTCTCAAATGAGCTGGATGGGACTCGCTTCTAAGCTTAGCTCCTTTAAATGCAGGGACTTTAGGGCAGTACGTCTACTCTATTCCATCCGCCAGTCTGAACACTTCTGTTCTTTGAGAACATTGGATTGGAAGAATTATCTACTTTAACTGCCCCAAATGATGGCCAAGCTATCAAAGGGTAAAATCACAAGTTACAGTTTAACAACTTAGTGAAATTCTTCCGTCTACCAGTATTCAGGAGGGATATATTGCCCTCACTGTACTGTATTCTGCCTTTAGCTATTTTATTATCTAATCGGGTGTGATTAAGAGAAAGCGAGGTTGTTAGCGGGAAACAAGAGACACGTCATTGAGGTGAACAGAGCAATTTTATAGTGTAGAAACAACCAATAGGACCTTGTTTACATCGAGATAACTAAAAAACTAAACACCTTATTCCAGTTCTATGAGAGGTATGCCAAAGAGCACAGATTCGAAGTGATGATGATGTATGATTGATCTCCCTGTAAAGAAATTGAAGTCGGTAATTTTTTGTTTTTGTTTTGTGAAGCATTAACTGAAGTCAATTGTATTATGGCAATCTAAGAGCGAGGAATTCTTTTCTTAGAAGAGATATATGGGGAAGTAAATACCCCTTAAGGTATCAATTAACTTCGGAAAATATCCGACGACAATATTATGCGAAATGCTAACATCTGCTTTCATACACGCTGCGCCTTGTGCCTTATGTGGCCTGTCCCAACAGTCTACAAAACTTGTAATTTTTGCTGCAATTTTTGCTGTTGCGACTCTACAGGTGGTTAGTGCGAGGAAGTGATAAATCGATTTAGTGAGCATTTAGTAAACCAAAACATGGGCTAGGCGCAATGAACCCTTGGATGCATGATGGGGGCCTTTCAGACCCGAGAACAGTTTAATCATCCTTATAATCAAAGTAAAATCATATATAATCGGACCCTGTTTTATGTAATCCTTGAAAATACAATTAGTAATAAGAAGCACAATAGAACTTCGTTTAATGCTGCAAAGGCTGTATGAAAACAGAGTTTAGGGCCTGTTGTAAAATAGTGTTTTTGCAATCATTTTTCTGCCAGTTTATGAATGTTGGTACCTGCGATATTTTGTACTGGCAACACGTGCACGACTCAACCTACAAGAGAAAACCTACTTATACTGTACATATAGATGATCCAAACGCTTCGTCGAATATATCTGAATGGCTGGACTAATGTGAATCTTGTGTTGCTTCGGAAGTTGAAATTGGCCCTATGTCGGATAGCTTATAATCTGAAGATAGTAGTGATGACTCCTGAAGTAAATGATGTAGACTTACTGAGAACAGCTAGGACTGCTAATGCACCACAGGATGCAAATACAAATAATATAACAAGTGCATACTAGCTTGCAAATACAAATTATACACCAAGCACAGTCCAGTCTGAAAATATAAATACCGTATCAAGTCCAGCCCAGCCTACGAACTTTCTTATTGGATGCGATGGAACTTGGTGGAGTAAAACACCGCCTTCTTCTAGCAGAACGTTTAATCATTATGAAAATATCTCCAGGTCTGTTAGGAGAACAACTACACAAACAACGAAAGATGCGTGGAATTACTTCATCACAAATAATATTGTGGACGAAACAGTACACTACACAAATCTCGAAGGACGACGTTCAGCAGCTATAAAAGGTCAAACATGGCGTAATGTCATGAACGAAATCAAAGCATACTTCGGAATTCTCCTATTAGCAGGCAGTTACAGAAGCTGAAATGTTCCCATAAAAGTATTATTTAAAGACTCTACCGAAAACCCTGTTTATGTGGCAACTTTTCTTATAAACAGGATTGAAGAAATAAGGAGAGCCATAAGGTTCGATGATAGACGCACCCGACAAGCTAGGAGCAAAACTGATAATATGGCAGCTTTCCGCAATGTGTGGGAACTATTCATAAACAACTGCAGACAAAGATTTCATCCAGGAGAGAACTTCACAACAGATGAGCAGCTAGTGTCTTTCAGAGAGTGTTGCAGATTTCTACACTTTCTTCCAAACAAGACAGGAAAATATATAGTAAAGATATTCCGGCTCTGTGCCTCTTTGACATTATGTATGGGATATTGTACTCACGGAAAATACAGGATCACCCTCGCGAAGCTAATGTTGCACCTCATGTGGTAAAGACTCTGTAAAGACGCTTAGAGAAACTTCAATATCACGATGGACAACTTCTTTACTATGTTTCCCTGTTCCAAGATTTATTGATGGACAAAATTACAGCAGTCGGTACTCTTCGCCTTAACAAAACACAAATTCCCCCTAAAAATGAAGCCATGTAAGACACAAGAGGTTCTATCTTCAACATTTGGATTCAGAGATGAGTTGACTATTGTGAGTTACGTACCAAAGAAGAATAAGAGTGTGGTTCTATGCATCACCATGCCACAGTTGAAAAGACGCACAGAAAGAAAAGAACATGTTATTTTATGTTATAACAAAACAAAATCAGTTGTGGATTCTCTTGACCAAAAAGTACTCACGCTTGCAAAAGACAGGTAGTGAGATGGTCGTTTGTTTTATGGGCTAATCTAATAGATGTTGCCGCTCTAAATGCTTTCTCTTTATTTACAAACCAGCGTTCAGAATATCAGAATGGAAAATAACATAAAAGGAGGATGTTCTTGAAAGACCTGGCTCTAGAACTTATTGGGTCACATATGGGGTCTAGAGCCAAAGACTAAATTTACAAAGAAAAGTCCCACAAGTACTGGGTAGGTATGTCAAAAGGGGCCAGGAAATGATATAATCCATCCAAGAAAAATGCACAGAATATGCTTTTTGTGTCCGCATGAACTGGAAAGGAAAATTGCTGTGTTGTTCAACATCTTCCAACAACGTCTGCAATGAACACAGTGAGGTTGTTTGTGAACATTGTTTTCAGTAATTTGTAAAGCTTTGTGAAAAACAGTCTAATCGTTATTTGAGCAAAATGCTGTGTAGCTTAATTTTTGTTGTATCCAAGTAATCTGCTACTTTTTTTTTGTGTATTTGGATGTCTTATGTATGCTGATTTTCTGTATTTCATCGATGTGCAATTCCTAGTTAATATAAATGCTAACATAATTTGTTATACGTCAAAAATAATAAAATATTAAATTGAAACTTGTTTCACTGAAATTAATTTGCAGACCTTTTCTTTACCGCTTTAATAATTTAAACTAGCTACAAATATGTTTTACAATAGTGTATTTACTAGTTTAAAAACATTTTCACAATAAACATAATAAAGGTGTGAAAAATAATATTTTATCAAAATCTCAATGAGGGCTTCTGAGGCCCCCGTCATGCACTCAAGTCAGTCTGGACACTCATGCATCCAAGGGTTAATAGACCGAGAACGTCGTGTGATGCTTCAACATCGAATCAGAGGTAGAGCAGGAGAGGCATGCCCATCAAAGGAAGTCAATTAAGTTACCCCTACGAAGATTTTTCTTTTTCTTAAGTCGCTGTCTTTATAGATAGTTCTCTACGGTCTTGTTGGAGGGGTGTCGTCCTCCGTAGTAATGAACTATGCTCGCCGCTAGTTCCCAAGGTCGCGGGTTCAAATCCGGCGAAGGGCGAGCGTAAAAATCGAGCGTATTATCGACCGTAAAAATCCTTAGCATGACTTCCTTTGGAAAGGAAGTTAAATCGGTGGTTTCATGTATGTTTACGGCACTTAAAGGATCTCAAGCGTAATAAAGAGACCTCTGAACAAAGTTAAGCGGCATTTCACGCCTGAAATGCAATGGAACGCTGGGAACCAAAGCAGTTAAAGAGCGTTCATAAATAAAACTCTTCAACTAGACAATGCTTTAGACAATGCTTTACCGAATGCTGGCACAAAAATGTACATTATAAAACGTAGATATAACGTGACTGATGAAAGCTCTCATATAAACGACGTAGCTGTCGTCAAGTTTTATTTAGCAACACATACAAATAATTCTTCACCCCTTCCCCTAGAAGGCTGGATTATGTAGTACTGGTTAAGTCTTTCTTCAGGTACCAATCGTAGTGACATTATTTCATTGAGGTAGATTCCAAAACACCCCATCATTTCTTATAGCTCATTCGTTCGTTTTTGACTTGACAGCCTGTTTACCTTCCTCGTATGTAGGGTTTACAATCTCCAGGAGATACAGCGAAGTGTCTGGGGTCAGAGGTCTGTCGAAGAGCAGAGGTATATTGGATTAGAGAGCCAGGGACGGGGGATCGCCCACTAGCCTGAAATGAGAGGAAGAATAAGATGAAATTGAGCAACTGGTAAAACGAATGGAAGACCGGAGAAACCCCGTCCAGACGCCGCTTCCCAGGGATCCCACTTTCCCAGGGATCTTGATATTGTTTTCCAGGCTAGTCAATAGCGGATTGATACCGACTGGGTGGAGTTGGTATCAATGTCTGAAGATTTAAGTCTCGCGGAAGGAAAAACACTATTGCGACCTAGGGGAATAGGCCACTTTTTATGCACGTCGGTGCACACACAAACCAAGACATTCATGCATGTGTGTGATTTATGGAACAGGAGTAGTAGCTGCTATATAATATCGTGCAAAACACGAATAAGCTCGCTCAAAGACAAAGCATTGAGCTTTAGGTGAGCTCAAAAGCACGCATGAGGGAACTCTTAAAATTATTACCACCCTTTTATACTTCCTCATTCATAATCTTTATTTTTATATTTTATAAGTAGTTAAAGTGAAATGAATATTTTAGAATTCATTTTTGTTTAGAA
>CM060950.1:87374130-87563274 GCA_030765055.1 Mantis religiosa
TAATGGCTTAATACCCGGTCCACCAACCATTTACATCTAAAAGAGTATTGAGACTCCTAGGAAGAGAAGCGACGAGAGATTCACAAATATGAGGTCGCCTGCGCACGCTTTCCCATACTTCCTGAACGTGATCCTCGAGGCTTTCAGGAGTTTTCTCTGCCCTGCAATCCCATTCGTTAACTATAATAGCTCAAATGTGTTCAATGGGATTCAGATCAGGTGATTTGGCTGGCCAAGGGAGAGGAGAAACTTCAGGATGTTGCTCTATCCAATCTCGGATAAGTGCTGAAGTGTGAATGCTGCTGTTATCATGAACATAGTTTATGATAAGAATATTTTCCTCAGGATATACGGACCGAACACTTGATAACATATAGTCCTCTAACACCTCCACATACTCCTCAGAATTCACTCTCGGGGATACACGGACCAGTTGACCCACACCGGCAGCCGACATCCAGGCCCAGAAAGCGATGTTAATCCTGCCGCTTCTTGCTGTGGTCACTACGTGTTCTGGGTTGTAGCGTGTCTTGTCTGGGCGCCAAAGTATCATCGTTCCCTCTTCGTCGGATGAGAACACTTTCTCGTTCATCCATATTACAGTGTCCCAGAATGTCTGAGGTTCTCTTTTCGAGCTGGCTTCCTAGTATGGATCCCGGCAGCGTGAAGACGCCTTCTAACAGTTGAAGACGTTATCGGAAGTCCCATATGCCTCACGATTGACGTAGAAGGGCGGAACGGATTCTCTCTGGAATTCTGTACTATGGCTGCATCCATATCCGGAGAGTTAACCCTGGGTCTTCCGGATTTAGGTCGGGTTTTTAACCCTTCATCTCCCTCTTCCTGGAACCGCCGGATCCAGTAAAGAACGCAGTCAAGCCCTCTTCCCACAGAACTAGCTATTTGTGTGGTAGCAAGACCTGCTTCCCACATGCCAACAATACGGCCCCGATTGACTTCCGAGGTAAAAAGCATTCTTTTCTAATCTTATTCACTCTAATGCACGATAGAATGATACTCTTTGTCGTTTTTAAATCAAATGCAAACCTTCCGCTCTTTTATATATATAAGTAAATCTACATTATTTCCCTAAAATATGTGAACGAAGAAAGTGCTAACACTAACTTATTAAATTGACCGGTTTCAGCAACGGCATCTACATGATAGTTGATTTTTCGCTATCTTTGTGTTAATGTCACCTGAAATGTAATGTTCACAGCCTCTAGAGCAGATAATTGCTGCACACTGCTTCTAACTATATATGCTTCAAATACGTAAACTATTCCTTGTTTAAATGTTTAACTGTGTTATAGCTGCATATTAGATTAGCGTTACACTCTTATTTGACCTTTCAGGTTTTCTTTGTCATCATAATCATTATCATCACCACCATCGTCCGCCACGGTAGCGTGGTGGTAGCGTGTCTGCCTCACGTTCAAGAGGTTCCGAGTTCGAATGTCGATCAGGGTGAACCTGGGTAAGGTTTTTCCGGGATTTTCCCTTATCCTAAAAGACGAATGTCGGGTAACTAAGCTCTATGGACCCTGGGCTCATTTGAGCATCATTTCACCCATTCCATTCATCGTCCGGCACGACTTAACGTTGAACGTAAATTACAAAAAAGAAAAAGAAAACACCATCATCATCATTATAAAAGGTGACCAGATTGATTTAGATGCTGGCATTCTGATCCCAAGGCTGCGAGTTCAAGCCCGGTCTAGTTCGATGGTTTCTACGTGTAGCTAAAACTGAAATGCATCATATCAGCTTTACTGACATTTAAAGAACTCCTTCGTGAAACCTCTGACATGGCGGTGACGCTAACGTGATTTTGTATTTGAACTGTCATTATCAAACAAAATCGTTATTTTATTTCGTTGGTCGTTAAAAGTCTAATATATTAAGCTTTCAATTTGGTGGCTATATTAATTGCCGTAGTATATTCATATAAGCTGTTCTTGAGAACTGTGACAAAAATAATTAATATATCTATTTTCGGAACAAGATATAAAATTTAAACAATAATTTTAGATATTAATTTTAAATACCACGCAGTTTAACATTTTAGTATCGCTAACCTACGAAAGGTAGAAGTATTTCCTTCCAGTTAAAACTACTACTTTGAGTATAGGAAATGTATTTAAAAAGAAGAAAGGGAGTTTAAAATGGTTGAGGTGTGGTGTGCGAGAGGAAATAACGTTATTAAAAAAATGATCGATAAAAAGAAGCTTGATAGTAGAGAGTTATATAAAACCACCTACGTTTCATGTGGCAAAATGGTTTTTATTTTCCACTGAGGCTTAAATACCTGTGCGCCGAACTCGCTGATCATATAAGGACACTGAATCGTCCTGGCGCAACTGATAAGAAACCCGCCTCCCTCACGTAGGCCAGTCTTGCTCGCATCGGAGAACATTTGCTCGCGTCTGTACTAGTACACCTATAATACTGTACTAGTGCCGATTCTTTACAATGTTTTCCATGTGCTAGGTGCCAAAACGTGGGTCGTTCCCGCTCGACTATAGCACTACAGTTTGAGGAGAACATGTTGACAATGGTCGAACAGAACCCATCTACCAGCACTCGGCAGGTGGCACAGACGTTGCACACATTTCAAACGGCCGTGTTGTGTTGTGAATGACCAGTAGCTCCATCCACACCATATGCAAAATGTTCACGCATTACTGGAGGACTACGACGAGTATACAGTTTGCGGAGTAGTATTTAAAACAATGTATACTACAGCCGCAATTCTCGAGCTTAGTGCTATTCACAGACGAATGCAGGTTTACCAGAGGCGAATTGTAGACCTGCATGACATGCATGTTTGGGTAGACGAAAATCCACGTGCACAGGTCGTTCAAAATCACTAACACACGTTTAGTATAACCCATAGGCTGAAATAATTGATGACCATATCACTGGACCGTATCTACTCCCAGACTAACAGGACCGATCTGCATCGCATATCTTAAGATATATTTTGCCTACTTTATTGGAGGACGTCACATTACACATTCGGCAGTTAATGTGACTGCAACACGACGGAGCTCTAGCACACTCTGAGAGAAATGTGCGTAGTCACCTCAATGTTACATACCCCAATCAATGCATTGGTAGAGGAGAACAAGTTTCATGGCCAGCACGATCACCAGATCTCACACCACTGGACTATTTATTGTGAGGTAGTATGAAAACCATGGTGTATGCTATTCCCGTAACGTCAGAGAGGATCCCATTGAACGAGTACATGGAGCGATTACCATTCTTTTAGGCCAATCACACTTAAAGGAGCATGTAAGCTCAGCGCCGCCGATGTAGGCTTTGCATTGACGTAGGAGGTACCCAGTTTGAACCCCGTTTGTAATGCTAAACTGCTTTGTGCTGCATATCTTTGTCCATTGTATTGGCGACATGAAGGACGGACACACTGATGGTTTACTGCCCAAAGCGTGCGTTTCCGGATATGGGTTGCCGCTTGGAAAATGTCCTGCACAACATTCCGTGCGTTGTCGGTCTTTTTTTTTTTTTTACTCACCCTGCATATTGTAAGAACCACGATTTACAATTTTTAAGGGTAAAAGAAGTCATTAACTTGAGGCAAAGCAACTAGTTTAAGTACACATACGACAATTGGGCATTCTGATGAACACAATCACCAGGAAACCTATTAACTCAGTTAATAAGAATTCAGTACGTTAACAACTAACAGAATTTCTTTTAAAATGTACGTACGCCAGTTCTCAAAATTAGAAAGCCAAAATGTATTCTTATAATTTAACAAGTCATAGAGTAAGTTATGTTTAGGATGCAAATCGGAAGCTTAAGATTTAGCAACTAAATATAGGAATTTTGGTAGGGTAGTCGTGAAGTAGGCGGAACTTATGTGGATAAGAGCGTGCATTTTTAAAATACACCTTACTGGGATCGATTATCTGTAGTCTGTAGCTCCAAAAGACCACGCTCGCGTTATAACATACTTGGAGGGAGCAGCAAACTGATCCGATGTTTAGCAATTTGGACAACTTATTCCTCTCACTAAGATTTTAAACAAGTTTATTAACACATTAGAAGTTAGCAGATATAATTCTTCAATAGATACAATTTCTAGAGCTATGATTCAGAAACAGTTTAATTCTCCATCCTCAAACAGGCGGCCACTCGCTTTAAGCTCATTTATTAGCCTCTTTTAAGCCTATCAACCAATGTAACAGCTGCCTCTTCTCACAACCACACGCGCATTTCCTGGAGGGGGGGGGGGGATCCCATAGTTCGTTAATGTAGCAGCCCGGAGAATTCAACAAAACAAAGATATTTGAGAAGGATCAAAAGTATCTTGCACTGGAAAGCATCGTTTTTTATTGTGCACCTTCGCATGGCGTCCGCCTTAGGAGCATCAGAAGCTACACTGGAAATCAAACCTGGTAACCGACAGCATGAGAAGAAAGGAAGAACAATCTAGAAGGCAACAGTGAGAGTATTAGCAAACAATTTATTTGTGTAAATTCATTTATATCAGGACTGATTCATGTAATTGTGGCGAAGTGGAAACATGGTAGGTAAAAATAATTCAGTAGAAATAATGAAAGATTAGGAGAGAGAAAGTAGTAGTAGTAGGCAGGAAGCTGAACAGGACAAAGAAGTAGAAATAGAAGAATATTGTAGAAATGTGCAGAATACTTAGAGAAAAGAAAACAGGAAACAGTAGAAGGGAGAAAAGTAGGTAATTCAGAAATGGAGGGAAGTGATTTAAGGGTAGTGATGAAAACCACGGTAGTTCCCCCAGTGTTATAGAACATCGTCGAGTACAAGTGGCGAACCAGTTCCACCCGAAGGGGGGGCTTTTTAGGAAACAAGGTATTACCCTAATGGAAAGCCACACGGAGTTGGCTTCGGAGATTTCCTGGTTTTTAGATAGAAGACAACAATCCCAAATACCCATCACTATATCTGCAAGAAGTGTTTGACACTAAGAAACAGCAAAAGTGACTTGACCACCTCGAAGTACAAACTGCAATCCCCCTGAGGATCATCTAGACCATGCAGTTCGAAGTGCGAATTACGACCAAATGTCATTTTGGTATGTGATAGACAAAAAGTGGAATAAATCAATATAATTCTAGACAACTTGATAAATAAAATGCCAAAAATATGTATCGTAGCAATCAAAAATCGGGAAGGTATTTTATGACAAAAGTTTAATTCCTACAATGAATGTTTTTTGCTTTTAGTTAAACTTATTAGATAAGAATCACATTTATGTGAAATAAGCTTACTATTATCTGTTTCAAATGGGATGATGTTGGTCCTTGAGCGCTACTAGGTCAGCAACCAATCGAGTCCTTCGGTGTTGTCATATTGCATTGCCCCTAAGTGGTACGTGACGAACGCCAACCTATCAATCTCTAATAAATACTATTCGCGCTAAGTCAAAAATTCGAATTTTGCAAAAACTGATCCATGAAGAAAGTAGAGAGTAATGTATTTAACATAACCGTAAAAATCCCATATTTTTAGCTCATATAGTTTTTCTAGTACAAATAAAGTACTATTATATTATAGCAATGCATCGTGACTTAAGCACTGTAATAAATAACATTATTGGTTGGCATGTATGCATGTACATATATTTGTAATTGCTCAGAACTGAAACGCAAACGTTTTACAAGACGTGATAAAAGAATCGCTTTGAATAAGCCAAGGTGTTTGTTAAATCTGAGCGAGAGGAAACAATACACTTCCTACTGGTCTGGCAGAACGTGTCTGGTCACATTATATCTTTGTTTATGAATGGTTCGCAATCTCTTATTTACCCTAGAAGGTTCAAAGCAGTATTATACAGTTGTTCTAGTTAAAAGCCATGTAAAAGTGTATCAGCTGGATCAACTTGCAACTGAAATGAGATACGATCCACCTTCCCTCTTAACACTGCCACAACAATCCAATTGAGTTAATGTGTGCCCAAATTATGTTGCAAACAAATAATACTTTTAAACTGACTGAGGTTGAATTAGTTATTCACGAAAAAATTGACCCGGAACCAACACGGCTGGGAAAATTGCGTGAGACATCAGATAAACTACCACACGACGACTTTTGGAAAGAAATAGCACGTGACGGGATTTTGGAACCTATCATCATAAATTTGCAATACTCAGACGAAAAAGACAGTGCCAATGACGAATTATATCTTAGCATAAGTAACATTCACAGCTATATGGATGCACCTCTGGCATTTTCGTTGGATTAGAAAAATAAGTAATTCATAAACTATAATTATTTTTAAACCATATGTTTAAAATATGTGCGCAATATACGAATATCCATGTTGTAATTGTGATTTCAACAACTTCATTATTATAAAATTTTGGAAAATTCCGTTTGCGTTCTCTTACGTTTAGCGCCAAGAAGACTTACAAGTGTGCAAGAGGGAGATATCGAGGGAGTGGGGGTAACGAAATGGCAACGCCTATTGCGCTAACGCATCTGATTCGCTACAGCCGAGAACTCTTCCTATTTGAAACACATAATAGTTTCATTCACCTTCTCTTTAATTGTAATTATGATCTATTTATTGAACTTAATTACTATTGAGGATAATGTACAAATCTAATGAAGCATTTTGATAAATTACTGACTGATATGACAAAAAATGTTCAGGTATTAAAGTCGAATTAAACTGACTTTATTTATGGACGTTTTTAACTGCGTGGTATTCAGAGACCAATTCTATATTGGACGTGAAAGACCGGTTACTTTTGCCCAGAGACCTTTTTATCAGGCTTGAGGTTCTATTATGTGCAGTAAATGTAGAAGAGATCACCGGCTTTAATTCCCTTCCGAAGGAAGCCATCCTAAGCTATTTTAGGGCCGAAAAAAATCCATCGGCATGTGCCGAAAATTAAAATAAATGCAGATTTGTAGGAAGCACAATTTACTATTTAGTCAGAGTAAAAAAAGTCATTAAACCAGAAAGTTGTGTGTTGAGACAAATCATTTAGTTAAGTGCAGATGAGACAGAAATTCCGATGAATACAGTCACCAAGAAACTTATTAACTCGAGGTTTGGGTAACAAGAATTCAGAACGCTCGAAAGTAACAGAATTGCATTTAAAATGCACGTACGCCAGTTCTGAAAATTTAAAGGGATAAGAGATTCTTAGAATTTAGCAAGTCGCAGAGCAGTAGTTGTGTATGGGATGCGAATCGGAAGCTTATGGTTTGGCAACGGCGATATAGGAACTTTGGTGCGATAGCCGTAAAGTGGGCGGGACTTACGGCGATGAGATAACATGTCATGTCATTACAGACAATGCAATATAAATTCAGTTCTCTTAAAAATGAACTAATATGACTACTTTTTTTGACTACTTGACTACTTTTATTTTGCATTTTATGCATTTTTTTAAATGTCTATTGGTGATTGTTAAAGGAAATTTTGTACTTTTTGTTTCATTTTCTTCTTCTTTTTTCCTTTTAAGCGGACTTTTTTTTTACGTTATTCACATGAATATTGTTGTGGCTGCTTACCGAACTCTACGCATTTGTCGTTATCGATGTAGATCATGGCAGTACTTCCCCGCATTAAGAAAAACAACGCTTGATCTCACGTGAAAACAAGTGTGGCGGATGCTTTTTCTGGAGGAGTCAGGGGAAACTGCTACTATATAAGCTCGCGATATCAAATAAATGTACTGTCAACAACGGAGAAAAAAAAACCTTGTGTTCATCCGCTCGCATCTTTTAATCACTACCTAGCTGGTGCAAGAGCGAATATGAGGCCAGTAATCCTTATTGATATATTGAAAGTAGAGCCGTAATCTTTCTTGGATAACGCTAGAGTTATATCAGCACATTGCTCACAGACGTATTTTCGTGAGAGGAACACTTGTTATAACTTTTTCCGCCTCCAGTCAACATTTTACTTCTCACAAGTGAAGAAATTGGTCAAGAAGTACGTGAGAAAATGAAAAAACGCATGAGGGGGCACTAGTTGTCAGCCGTATAAAATTGAGAAAGTTTTAGTCGTTTTAAAGAAGTTTTTTCACCAGAGAACCTTGGCGAATACACTTCAAAGTATGCGCTCATGATCAGTTGAAGTAGAGAGGAGTTTTTCAAAGTAGGAGTGTTCTTCAAGACTAGCTATCCTTCTAACCCGAGAACCTACGAATGGCAGCTGTTCTTTATTGCAATGCTGAATAGATATATGCCGAGATAAAATAAAATTTTCCCAACGCATTGTTGCGGCGAGGCGACGCGGCCGAGGCATTCAGAGACGGACAATGCAGTGAGGAGATGAAAGCTTGCCGAAACGGTGGGGGAAGGAGACGGATTTCTGGAGAGTTCGCCTTTCTTCTAACGCCGTCCTGATTGAGAACATTCCACGAATTTCCGGAATAGTGAGTAAGCTATAAAAGGAAGCTGCCGCCCGCCACTGGGGAACACTTGTTAATTGGACTCGTGTGCGCGAACAGATGTGTGAACTTTGTGGTCGATGACCTTGCAAGTTGTATTGTGTATGTGGCGTAATTCTGCTACTGTAAGGGTTGACGAAGGTGTGTTTCTACGGAAATAAAGAGAAAATTTTAGTGTTTGTAACCTGGACTTTTAATTTCACGAACCCAAAAACTCACAATATGTATGGCATGCATTAGCAAATATTTCGAATTACAATACATTTTTAAATTCTGAACATTAAAATTGCAGTCTACAAATTAAACAATCTCATGTGTTATTCACATGATCTGCTCTATTCACTATCGTTTACTTTTATATGGTTTCTACAAATTATTATTGTTGCAAAAACTTTGTTTTTTTTTTCTATCACCCTGGGTCCGGAATGCGCCCGGGATCGATCCCACTCTTGGGGGTGCAGATATTAAGTCCTGGGTATAGGATTGGTGCCACTCAGCATGGTGAGGAAATTGAGGAGCTATGTTAGGTAGCGAAACCTGGTCTAGAAAGACAACTTTCCAGCTGGGGGTGCAGAGATGCTGACCACATCTCCTGCCCGTATCGGTTGGATGATCACCCACCTCTGCCTTCCGTATGTGGGCGTGAGGCCGGCAGTCGGGTTGGCAGGCTCAGGACCGCTTTGGGCTATTATGCCATGGGTTACGTTAGTTCATGTCGATTGACACAAACGAAGTTGTTTAATTACACATTTTCTTTAGGCAGACGAGAGCTCAAGAAATGGAAGCGATAGTCCATCCGCTAGTCTTGAAATTCCCTTTGCATGACATTGCGAGAAACAACTGAAGTGACACAGCCCAATTCTCGGAAATATCTGATGGTAAAGATAACATTGGAAATACGTTCTAAGTTTTAAACGTATTTGCATTTTTTGCAGTACGTTTTTCAGAGTCTATATCCAGAAAAACAAACCTCTCTCTTCCACGACACGCGCATTTTTCTAGAAATTATTTTCTATTCAGGAGCTGCTCGAAATATGTTTTGAAATTGAATGTGTTCAAATAAGAATTGATAAAGCAGCTCTTATATGGACACGAATCTAATCACATTATCAAGCAAGATAATTAAGAAGTGCCTACAAAATGCACCAAGCGATACGGGAAGAAAGCGCTAAAGAAAACAAGGGAAGCGAGAAATCAGAAATGTGTGCAAAAATGGTTGGATGTCAGATGATGATCTAAACCTAATTTCAATCTTGTTTTGTCAACATATTACGCTAGTAATACGTTGAAATTCAGCAATGAGTCGAGCTTTATGTAATAAAAGTTACCACTAATAAACCGAAGCATGTAATGTATTTCTTCTAGCAATATCAGCAAAATAATATAACAGTTCCCAGAACCCTTAAAAGAGTAGATATCGGAAAACAAGTTTTAAACGGCAAATTTGAGCACTGTATAAAATAACAAATAACGAAACTCGGACACGTGGTATTTCGTAATATAAAAATGACGAATCATTTTCAACTTGCAATTATAATTTGGTTAGAGGCCGCAAAGCAAAGCTGTCTCACAGCGATGAGGGGAAGGCGGAGAGGAGAGCTGAAGAGGGATAGCACGACCAACAGTTGTTTGTTGGCCAGGAATATTATTATGACTCACACGGATCCTGGGGGACACACGTGTTTTCACAGCAAGCTCCACTACATGGTCTAGACAATATACACACTTGCGACAGAAATATACAGGTGATTCATGTTTTTATTTGCGCCAAATTTAATTAAAATTCGATTCCACTTTTGTGTTTTGTAGCAAACATTTGTTTCAAATGCAAACCACACAAATGTCGAGTGATTTGCCGACGTTTTTTTCTGGGATTCAATAGCAGCTCTCATTAAGGTGAGGATTCCTTGGCAGTGCTATCGAGGATTCGAGATCCCTCTTGAGCAGGGACCGATTTAACCAAAGACATACATATGGAAATGTGCTTTCAAACATAGAGTCTATATTTTATAATTAGATTCACATCGCACCTAAGGTGTTCACAGCGGTAAAGCGGAACCAGCCCCTATCACATGATTTACTCCATGTGGGGAAGATATTCTGATGTCTCTGATTGGCTAAAGATAGATATGAAATTACTGATTCCTACTGGGTGGGAGCAGGGTAGCAAAGAACCCTCCTCCAGCCGGATGCAACTGCTACATCCCTTATCCTGCAGGAATCATTTCATATTAACTTTATCCAATCTTACAATTGGAATATCTTCTCCACATGGAGTAAATCATATGATTGGACTGATTGTGCTTTACTGTTGTGAACACTTTAGTTGTGATGTCAGTCTAATTATAAAATGGACTATACCAGCTGAATGTTTTGTCTCATTGTTAACTCTTACAAAACTGTCAAATCATAAATTGGATATGGTTTCAGTATTTTGCTACCACATCGACCAGCATGTGTAGTTCTTCAGAACGTTCATCATGTTCAAATTTCTGATTAAAGTTGTTACAGACCCTACAGATATTATACAGAAATTATGCCCCCTCATAGATGGATGCTTCTTCTAAGCATACAGAGAGCTGGAAGGACTACAGAGCCCCCCTTAATTATATGGGGAAAAATTGTTATACTTAAGATTAAGGTGTTGCTTCACATTTGGTAAAACTCTTCTTTCCACTTATTTAATTACATCAGACAAGCTTATGTTTGTTCACAGTCAATAAATAAATTTATCAGTTAATCATATAGCAGCACTAGCTCAAAATGAATGAAAGAAGAAGAAGAAGAAGAAGAATAATAATAATAATAATAATAATAATAATAATAATAATAATAATAATAATAATAATAATAATAATAATAATAATAATAATAATAATAATAATAATAATAATATGAATTTTCACATCCAAAGGATAGTTTGTGAATTACATATGATGTTTGAAAATTGAGAAATGAAAATGTTCTATTACTGATTTACAATTTTCTCATTGGTATGGTATGTTTCAAAGTGTGTTAGTACTCCCTAAGATAACTGTGTATACACCTCTGCTCATAAGATAAAAGGAACAGAAAATCTCTTCTATAGATATTCTTATTGTACACATTGTTATGAAAGTACTGCTCATTTTGTGAACAGGTAACATGATTCTGACAACTCAGATTGAGACAACTTCACAAGCAGATGAAAAGGTTGGACTATATTCACAGCAAATATCACAAGAGTAGAATGACAAGCACACTCTATAAATATATTATTGATTCATGAAAAGATGTTTACTCAATTTAAACCCAGACCTCTTCTATTTACTTATTCTATTTCAGGAACATACTATCATTATTACTATAAAAAGTTAGTAGCAAAGGCATTACTGAGAATCAAAAAACAAGAGTCTATCAGCCCACCTCGGTAGCGTGGATAGTAGCGTGTCTGCCTCACGTTCAAGAGGTCCCGAGTTCGAATCTCAGTCAGGGTGAGTTACCTGGATAAGGTTTCTTCCAGGGTTTTCCCTTATCCTAAAAGACAAATGTCAGGTAACTCTAAGCTCTATGGACCCTGGGCTCATTTGAGCATCATTTCATCCATTCCATTCATCGTCCGATATGACTTAAAGTTGGAGGACGTAAATAAAAAGAGTCAATCAGAGCATCTTTAACAACATTGTCCATACGTAAAATATGAAGCTATTAACAGTGATACAAACAAATGTATACACATATAACAATTTGTAACTTAAAACTCCACTTATCTTATAAGAAATAATGACACTTTTCTTAATTAATTGTCTGGGATCGCAATTTCAAGTAAAACTTTTACACATCCTCAGCCGGAAACAACAAAGCTGTCGCCATCGTTACAAATGCTAGATGTTAATATGTTTTTGTAAGTACTACCAAAATCTGAAAATAAAACACCTTTAAAAGCAGAATTGACTGCCAGTATTTCAAAATTCATTATATGATGTTTGATTTTTAAAATAAATATCTTTTCCCAAACCATTAAATCTATCGGACCATTTAATTGTTTTAATAATTTAACTTCTGGATTTATTTCATGGTTAAATGACCAAAAATGATCTGCTACGGCCCATTTATCAGTCTGTTTATACTTAATGTTACGAAAATGTTCTTTCATTCTGGTTTCTAAATTACGTTTCGTCTTTCCAGTATATACTTTATCACAATTATAACAATTAAACTGATAAATATACCGATTTTTTATTATTAGGAATTTTATCTTTTTTAGAGAAATGCAATACATTTTTAATACTATATTTATTTTGAGGAACTAAAGTTATACCAAACTCTTTAACAAATTTTGGAAAATGTTTATTAACCCAACATTTTTAAAAATTATAATCTTCTTTTATTTTTCTAAGGGTAGAAATATCATTAACAGTTTTTTGATATTTGAATTTTCAATTTTTTTATTTATAAAGTCTTTATTAAAACCATTAATTAAAGCAGTATTAATAATATGTTTAGATTCTTTATTAAATTCATCTTTATTCAGTGGTACATTTATTAATCTATAAATCAAACTATTGAAAACAGCAAATTTATGTGAAAAAGGGTTAAAACTTTTATTTTTTATGTAATTATCAATATGAGTAGACTTCCTATAAATACCAAAGTTTAATTTAATTTATTATTTCTTTTTATCATTGGTATTTATAGGAAGTCTACTCATATTGATAATTACATAAAAAATAAAAGTTTTAACCCTTTTTCACATAAATTTGCTGTTTTCAATAGTTTGATTTATAGATTAATAAATATACACCTTTATAAAGATGAATTTAATAAACAATAGAAATATATTAATACTGCTTTAATTAATAGTTTTAATAAATACTTTATAAATAAAAAAAAATGAAAAATTCAAATATCCAAAAAAGTTAATGACATCTCTACCCTTAGAAAAATAAAAGAAGATTATAATTTTAAAAAATTTACTTACCATCCTTGGGTTAATAAACATTTTCAAAAAAATTTTAGTTTGATATAACTTTAGTTCCTCAAAATAAATATAGTATTAAAAATGTATTGCATTTCTCTAAAAAAGATAAAATTCCTAATAATAAAAAATCGGTATATTTATCCGTTTAATTGTTATGATTGTGATAAAGTTTATATTGGAAAGATGAAACGTAATTTAGAAACCAGAATGAAAGAACATTTTCGTAACATTAAGTATAAACAGACTGATAAATGGGCCATAGCAGATCATTTTTGGTCATTTAACCATGAAATAAATCCAGAAGTTGAATTATTAAAACAATTAAATGGTCCTATAGATTTAATGGGTTGGGAAAAGATGTTTATTTTAAAAACCGAACATCGCATAATGAATTTTGAAATACCAGCAGTCGATTCTGTTTTTAAATTTGTTTTATTTTCAGCGGACAATTTATAAGAAAAGTATCATAATTTCTTATTAGATAAGTGAAGTTTGAAGTTAAAAATTGTTATATTTGTAAACATTGTCTATGTTTTTATATATTTATTAAAGAGCAAATGCATATAACATTACTGTTTACATACTGCTTACAGTACAAAATAAAAAAGCAAGTGTAATAAACCAATGGACTAAAAGACAATATTACTCTATAACTGATCATTTGGGTTCCTAAATTGTGGTACATGCAATAGTTTGTAATGGTTCCGCTGCTTTGCCACTGTGTATTGTATTACATTACATGTCAAAAATAAAGCAAGCAAATAGCTCGAGCCAAAAGACTTACTCCCCACCCCCTAAACCAACACCGCCACCACCACGTTTCATCATTTGTTCCAAACAATTCAGTCAATAAATTCTTAATGTTGAAACTCAGGACGACAATACGTTAGTTGTATTGTGTGGTGTGGTTTTGCAGTGCTTCTAATAATGAATTTGACTTTGTGTGACTGGCCTGCATCAATGCTTTATTGAAAATTTGTCTCCATATTCTAGACTGAACTGTCAGATAATAGCATCTACTTAACCCAATCCCATTCTCTATATAGATACCTCATTTTCACATGATGCACAAGCTATTTTCTAACTTGCATACACAGAAACCCAATAATAGTAAAGTTTTTGAATGCAGGATATAATTGTGCTACTTTAAAGTTAATGTGGGACTTGCCTCTGCTTTAAGAAAGTCTTTCAGGTGTATTACTAACTCCACCTGGAGTAAAACGGTAGTGCAATGGAAAACTTCAGCAACACTTTATTCTCAGAAGTTGCTGATATTTCACATTACACAAATGTGCATGTCACTTCAGTCAATGAAAGCAAGAAATTATTTTACATCAGCTGGAGTTCACAATACCTGAGAGGCTTCCTAGAATGAAAAGCAAGGTATATGCAAAACTTTAGTGTAACAGAAAAATGTTATAAACAAGTCTTGCAATGCATAGGCCAGTGGACCTATAATGACTGTAAATGAAACATACAAAGTACATACTTAAGGTATACAAAGAGATACTATATATATTCTCTTTAATTTGGAGAACTCATTTTACTACTCCACTTGACAATATTAGTAGGTAATACACAATAAAGAAAAACCAAACTCAATCTTAGAAAACTTGTGAGACTAATAATGACAGTTAATCTCAAAAACTATTTGTAGTTGGTTCATTGACACCTATCACTTACTTTTATATATTATTGAGAGACTAGTTTCAAAGGCAATCGCCTAAATTTTCAATCACAAAAAAGTACATAGTTCCACCACCAGAGAGAGAGAGCAGACAACAGATGCCAGTTGGAAAGAGATTGAAAATGGAGGCGATTGCCTTTGAAACTAGTTTCTCAATAATATAAAAAAGTGACGGGTATCAGTAAACAAACTACAAATAGTTTTTGCGATTAATAATGACAGATTTACAAACACTTTTGTCAATCTAAAAAGAGAGTCAGAAACATCTACCTACCTACCTACCTACCTACCTACATACATAGGCTATGAGACTGAAGATACCAGAATTTTAATTTCAACATTTAACACAGGAATATATATGTTCTATGCAAGCACAAAAACTTACTAAGAATATGCGCAAGGACCTTTCAACACTGATTTTACATGAGACATAACTTTACTGAATGTGAAACATAGTGGTTCTTTCACTCGCCTATAAATGTGTAACTTTATAAGTACCATTCCAGGTCAGTAAGCTTCCATGGTCTCACATGTGAAAAATCCCATACGAAATACCTAGTAATCTCAATCATAAAGGAATAGTATTTCATTTTCTGTGGCATGCATCTACCTAATGCAAAGAATAATTTAAACCAAAACATCAAATAATACAATGGGAAACAAGAATAACAACACTGAAATATTATGATGTTATCAAGAAAAATGTAGAAATTAATGGTAATTAGTTTTACAACTATACTTCATTTAGAAAAGTGTCATTAAGAATTACTTTACTTGATATTTGTTTTCATCCGACAGTATAGTGTTAGTTTACTCCAAAAAGCCTTGCTTCTAAAATGTTACACACAGTTAGACCTTAGCATCACTTAGCAGAAATGGGATAAATATTAAAACTGGTGGTTAAAATTTTCTTATTTTAGAGAAAACAGTAACCAAAATAATGATATTCAGTGTGAGTTATTTGAAATGTCCTAAAAGTCTTATGAAACTCATGGAGAGTGTTACTGCAATAAATCTCTCAGAAAAGACTAACAACTGTAATACATGTAGCATGACAGAAAATACATCCATACACAAACATATAAGACTAATAAGTGACAACACTTCAATCAATTTGCTAATTTTAGCCAGTGTTAAGACTAAGGTAAAATGCCACAGTGCATACATTTATGAGAACTAACCCCTGTACAAATATGATTTGTTTGCCAGAAGTTGTCAGAATAATTTAGATTTTGCCTATTGGATGAAAATTGATACATTTTACCTGCAAACCTTAGTTTTAATATTTAATCCAAGTTTTATGCAGCTAAACAATCAATAAAAATGCTAACTGAAAAAAGCAATTAATACAACACAATTTTGTTTCTTTAAAAACACACTGTTAAGTAGATGACACAACTGATCAATTTTAAGTATTAGTCATTTCCAATGTGATAATTTTTATCAAACAAATAATTAGTTATCTTTAATGTTATGTTAGATGGCAATTGTCAATTAATGAACTGAGACCTCAAGAAACACTAAAGAGATACAAGCTTATTACTCACTCATACGTGTGCCTTGTTTGCCTCATGTCTCAAAACTGAACATTTATTGGCCAACAACCTAGGAGCCAAGCTGTCTGAGCCTTCTTCACCACACATCCCTGATGAGCCCCCACTCTCCTTCCCTCTCCTCTCATTCTACCCCACTTCTTTACTTGCTTCCTTCCAGTTGCTTGGTTTATTTCTAACAATCTCCTCCCTGGTTGCCTACACTACTCCTAGTTTGTACTTACATCAGCTTTTGACAGACAATTTAACATGTACAAGGCTCCAGTAGTCTATTTACACTTGTTCAGACACAATGGAGTTCACTACGCTTTCTTTTAAATTATGTGTGTGAATTCAGACTATTTTGAAGAGAAGATATAGTGTCATTGGATGCCAATTTATCCACAAAATCAAACTAGAAAATGACAATCAAAATTTGTATGAATTAGTGAAGAACAGTTTTGCACAATGTTAATTGGAGGAATAGATTAAAAAATCATTAGAATATATCAACATATGGCAGAGGAAGCAAATAACTTGGTATGATTCTAAAGAAGCAATGAGCGATATCATAGAACAAGAGATATGGTTAAGTTTTGAGCTAATATTTCCTTGAGACTTGAACAGGATAATAAGGAAAGACTAGGGCAGGGAGAAGCATGTTAACATTTGTGACAAAATATAATATGAACAGGGACATTATATCTCAAAAAGATTTACAAATGGCATTATTGAAGTACGTGCTACGTGTGGGAAAAAAGGAGTGCTTTTTTCTCAGAGCAAGAGACCAAACATAATTGAAGAGAAGGATATTTGGTATCCAAAACAGAAAACAATGGTAAACAGTATAAAAGTGGTTAGTCAGAGGTTGGGAAAGAAGTATGGTTAGGATGAACATTTAGGAAGAATAAGAGGGAGTAAGTGAATTAGAAGTTTAAAGAAAAAAAAAATGGGAGAAAAATTTAAGCTGTCAAAATAAGCAGTGACTTGGGATGATGCAAATGTGTGTTTTTATAATCAACTTCTTTATGAATAGAATCTTCAGATGTTGACTTGAAAAATAAGTGGTTATTTATGCATAATTAAACTGTAAGCAGGTCAATTAATATAAGCTAAATAGCTTCAAAATTGGAAGGCAACAGATATTAAGGCAAAAGTCAGATTGAAGATTATAGAGAACAGAACAAGGAAAAACAATGCTTCAATGAACTACTAACATCCAGCGAGTATAAGAGTAAACAAAAGAGACTGGGCAAAGTTGCCAAATCCTCCATATGAATTGCATATAAATAACTTAGTTATGACCAGCACAATGCAAACATTTATGTAAACATACATATTTTCCTTATCTTTATTATAATGAATATGAAATTGATGAATCTGGTTGAAACTATTAGGGGAAAAAAAAAGAAACCATGAGATTATGGACAGCTATTCAGATAGGAATTACTGTATCTTTGGGAACTTTTTGTTGTTGTTGTAATTAACGTCCTCCAACATTTAGTCGCATCGGACAATGAATGAAATGGGTGAAATGATGCCCAATGCGTCCGTGGCCCATGGAGCTTAGAGTTACCCGACATTCGTCTATCAGGATAAGGGAAAACCCTGGAAAAACCTTATCCAGGTAACTCACCCTAACCGAGATTCGAACTCGGGACCTCTTGAACGTGAAGCAGACATGCTACCATCTACGCTACCGAGGCGGGCTTTGGAAACTTACAATGAAATTTTAGCCAGTACTTTCATACACAGTGTATTTTGTATATGTACCATAGAGAAAAATATGAAGTTTTAAGGAATACTCATCAATAGGCACTAACTCAAAGTAAACTTCAGTCATTTAATTGGCAAAAATCAAGTGATAAACCACACATCATTTGGGGTGAAATTGGGAACCAACCTAGCAGTAGGTGCAGCAAATATCACCCAGTCCAAGAACTCTGTGCTGACAAGGAGTTTAGAGCAATATAACAGCATGTTTATGAAGAGTTGTTTGATCTGAATAAAACTAACCTGTAATTTATGTAGCTGAAAGTATGATTTCAGCTAATGTCAATGGCTAGGGAGTCAAAACAGATTGGGACATGTATGAAAAAATTCTCAACTTTTTTTTCCATTTTCTTTTCAGATTCTTCAAACAAAAACATGGAACAAAATATATGCAATTTTAATTCATTTCTAAATTCCTCATCATTATTCTGATACTTGTTTTTCTGTTTGTATAGCAGTTATACTCATGTGTAAATTCATAACTTTCTGTGTACTTTAATGATTTAATAAATCTCAGTTTATATATTAATTTTTTGTAATTATGATGTTATTTTTAAAACTTTTAGTCATGTTACAGGATTGAGATTTGTTGTGGACAAAACAGCATAGGGGCAGGTTTCCTCCGGGTGCTCCAGTTTCCCCCACCATCTCATTCCACCGATGCTTCATCTTCATTTCAGCATCATCAGTGTCACCACCTGCGGTGCCGCATGTAGTAAAAGCGGGCGTTAAACACCACAAAAAACATGGCTCCCACTGGGGAGACCACACAGAGCTCCAGTCATCACTGCTCCCACCAACCAAATACACGCTAACCCCATACAGAAATTGATAATGCTCATGCAAAGTAGTATTAAAATCACATTTCACTCGAAAGCATGAAATTACATCTCACGGTCATCTCAAGGTCTCATCAAATAACGCATTTGCATGTACTTTTGGTCACCAATCAATACTGCTGGACTAGCTGGGTGCTATTGTGAGACCCAACTAACATTACCCTTAACACTTTAGCAACGCACTCTGCATGTTAAGAATATTAACTACATGAGGGAAGCAATGTAGATGCATAGCTCTGTATATCAGACGATCACAACTGGGATGCATAGGTGTGGGGTCCATCCTCCTTTGGAATTAAAATGAAAAAATGAGAATATTAGATAATTTATTCTCAACACCGTTCTCTGCTCATTTTACATCTGCACAGCTTTGAGTCACAAGTATCTAGCACCTCCTGTAGTGATTGTGAAATGAATGAAGAAGATGTCAACAGGTCTACCTGTAGTCTAATGATTTAAATATTTAACTGGTATAAGTGCTGGCTGGGCACTCTCTTGCTCTTTGGTTCTATAAATACTAAAAAGTTGTCTTTATATACTAGTCCATCAAATCATTTACTCAGTCAATATACCCTGCTCAGTGATCCACTTGATATGCCCCTTACTTGGCCATTCCATTACACAAAAACCTAGGGTTAGGTGTATGGGGACTGAATTACTATTCAATGGTGGGCAACATGATAACATGATAGGATTTTCAGGATTTAGGAACATATGGCATATTTCAGTATGGATTTTATAATTGTAATCTTGATTTTGTATTTCCATTTGTTGATGTAAAAGGAAATAAATTACTATTACTATTTACTTGGCCATACCTCTAAAAACATCCATGGAATAAAGGTATGATTGACACTGTTGCCTGTTTCAGCCCCACCCTCCACCAAACCCAATGCATATCCAACATTCCTGCAAATTTCTGCATATTCACTGATGACTACCATGTACGATGTTGTTTCACTTGTTCTAATGTAATTTAAAATAGTTCCTTTGCATTTCATTTATACAAAGCTTCTTAGAAATAAAAAATATAAGGAATATGGTTAAGCGTTCAGTCCAGGTTGTTAACTTACCATATTTAACTAATACAACTTTTACTATTAAAAAAAAAAAAAAAAAAAAAAAAAAAAAAAAAAAAAAAAAAAAACCACCGACTGTCACATGTGCAGGGTAGAGGTGGACAATCATCCAACCAATATGGGGTGGAGATGTGGTCAGCATCTCAGCAACCCCAGCCAGTAAGTTGACTTACGCAACCACGGCCGCTACCTAGCGTAGCTCCTCACTTTCTTCAGGATGCTGAGTGGGCACAGATCCTATAACCTGGACTTAAAAATCTGCACCCCCTAGGGGTTGGAACAATCCCAGCAGCTTTACGTGACAGGGAACCAAAGCATTCACTATGCCATGGCTACTTCCCCAAAACATGACTCTGAGGGATTGCCGACATCCTTGAGTTGATCCTCTGTTCTCAACATACTGAATACTTCTCCCACCCCTGTCCGCCAGCTGTTCCCTCCTCAAGCCTGTGCTATTTACTCCATCTGCAAGCATTGCCTGTAGCTTGAATCTGCCTACCAGGATGCTAAGGCACTTACTCAAGTCCTCCAGGACGGTAACATGTCGCCAAAAAGATCTTTCTTTTTTCCACTAAATGCTTCCATGTCCTTCATGCCGGTCCATTGTTCGTTAATTTTGGTCTCTACCATCTCCATGTCAGACTTCAATTCCATCATCATCATCTTCATTCTTCTACTCAGGATTTTATTTTACTCTTGATTTTTCTTCATTCATCTTTTCCATGTTCAATTCTATCTTGCCCATACTGGTTTACATTTCACTCTTCATTTCTTCCTTTATCTTTTTCATGGTGAATTCCATTTTGTTGATCCTGGATTTCATTGTTGTCATTTTACTTCCCCATTTTGTTGATTCTCGATTTCATTTAAGTCTTCATTTTGTTTATTTTAGCCAATAATTTCTGAAGTATTTCCTCCATCATGGGTTCTTATCCCACTTCCTGCCGAAAGTGTGACAAAATGATAACACAAAGTTTCACAAACTTACTTTGATACTAGAATCACTAGCCCAATCCTAACTTACAACCACTTTCACCTTTTACAAATACAAAGAGTAAGATGTCAGTCTAATGTTTCTTTGTTTCTGTTGTATGCACCAACTTTCCCGACATCCACAGAGTATTAAACTTTGTTGTTCAAAACAACTCCGATACTCACTGGTCAACTTTTAACTAGTAACTCAACTAAACTGAACTGACTCAGGCTCGTTTTTGCATTCCTCTTTTATATCCTGCCGAATCACGGAAGGAATGGAACATTGTCAGAGTTGAATGTTCTAGAATTCCAAAAATCAAACGGTCTGGAAACATACAGCATGCTTAACAAAGGGACTACTTCCGGGTCATGACACGAGCAGCTGTCCTTGAATGCTCAGTTTTTTCTTCCAGTTGGTTGGTAACAACAAAGGTGGTGATTGACCACACATAATATCACCACAGTAGGCACCTGCTGTCTCTGTGACAACATTAACTGGTGTATACTTGTTCCCCCCTGCTCAACTCTTAAACCTGCATAAATTATATATACCTTAAGAATTGAAGAATATTCTTTGTTAAAATATTATTCTTATAAAATATACAATGTTCTTTTTAAATAGTTATGACTCAAAGTATGACTCAATAAGTCTTTTAATATATAATGTTCTACATGACTAGGGGGAAAGTTTTGCCCTATTTACCTATTTTATTCCTGTGCTCAGAAACGTAGGCTTTTAAGTTATAATAATAATAATAATAATAATAATAATAATAATAATAATAATAATAATAATAATAATAATAATAATAATAATAATAATAATAATAATAATAATAATAATAATAATAATGTTTCATTGTCCATAGACTTTGTACAAAGTTTAGAACATTGTCAAGAAGCTATATACATTACAGAATTCTCTAATTTACATTTACATAGTATCAAAATATTACATTGTGATTGTTACTCAAGACAGTCACACATACATGTTTACATTTCTTCTACGCTATAGAGAAACTTGTCTATTAAATAGTGTCGTAATAGTTTGACAAATATTTGACCATTTGCTGATTTTATATATTCTGGCAGTTTGTTAAAGAGAATTATTCCACGATTATATGGGTCTTTGTTCGTAGACGATTTATTAGTAGGATTTCTAAAGTAGTTATTTGATCCTCTGATCTTATATGTACAGTTATCCCTATTTAGTAGAGCTAGTGAGTTCTTTTCTTTAGTAAACAGAATTAATTTATAAACATACAGTGAATAGATAGTAAGAATTCGCTGATTAATAAAAGTTTCTTTACAGGATTTTATCTTATTCAAGTGATATATGATTCGTAGACTCCTTTTTTGTAGGATAAATATCCTATTCATATTTTTAAGGCTAGTGCTCCCCCAAATTTCTATTCCATATTCAAGATGACAATTGATGAGTCCATAGTATGCTAATTTCAGAACATCGCTATATAGATAATTTGTCAGCTGACATAGTAAAAATATGTTAGAATTTAATTTGTTACAGAGTGCCTCCACGTGAGCATCATATGTCAAATGTTTGTCAAGGTAAACACCCAAAAATTTAAAATACGGTACCTCCTGTATGTCATTGTTTTTCAGATTTATGTTTATTTCATTAGGGCAATTTTTCCTATTATATGTAAAGAATATATACTTAGTTTTGTCTGTGTTTAATTTAAGCATCATAGCCTCAAAGTATTTAACAATTTTTGTTAGTGTGCTATTCGTACGTTGCTGCAATTCTTTTAAGTTTGGACTGCAACATACTACAGATGTGTCATCAGCATAAGCTACTAATTTGTCCGCCAGGCAAGGAACATTATTTATATATAATAGAAAAAGCAGAGGGCCCAGAACTGACCCCTGGAGTACTCCTAACTGGACTTGTCCCCGCTTTGATTGTACACGTTTTAATATGCTTCCACTTTTCCAAAATATTTCAGTATATTGAGTTCGATTTTTTAAGTAAGTTTCAAGTAGTTTACCCATTGTTCCCCTGATTCCATAATTTTCTAATGTTGATAAAAGCAGTCTGTGGGATACACTATTGAAAGCTTTGGAAAGGTTTAGAAAAATACCTGCTACTTTATTGTTTTTGTCTAAGTTACTTAGCACTTCATGTACAAACTCAGCAATTGCTGTAATGGTGGAGAAACCTTTTCGAAAACCATGTTGAGATTTAATTAAGATATCTTTTGATAATATAAACCCGTTTAACCTTTTCACTATGACTTTTTCAAATAGTTTCCCAAACACTGAAGTTAATGCAATTGGTCTATAGTTATTCACGTCATTTGAATTTCCTTTCTTATAAATAGGTCTTATAATGCTAATTTTTAGTTTGTCTGGGAAAGTACCTTCATTAATTGCATAATTTATTAAGTATACAAGCATATTTATTAATGAGGACTTGCATTTTTTAGTACTTGAGGAGTGACTCCGTCCCATCCTGATGATCCCTGATTTTTGAATGTACCTATTATCCCCTCTAATTTATCTACATTCGTATCATACACATAAACTGAGTGTGGGACATGTAGGACATTTTCAATGTTCAACCCATCTTTCTCTGCATTATTGTTTAGAGGTGAGTTAGTATTTAAAAGATATGCATTAAAAGCATCACATATATCTATTGGGTGTTGAATTTCAGTTCCGTTTTGCTGTATACATAAATTCTTATGTTCCTTTATAGTGGTTTTAGTATATTTATTGACTAGGTCCCAGGCTGTCTTTGAGGTGTTATTTGAGTTAGTTATTTTTATGCTATTATAATGAATTTTCATTTTCCTTAGTACAAACCTATACATTTTTTTATACTTTGTATACAATTCCTTGTATACATTCAATTTAGTTGCACTATAAAATTCATACATACTTTTCATCTTATTTCTAAGGCACACAACTTCATATGGTAATACAATGTTTTTAGCTACAGGTTTTGTTTGTGCTTTCTTAATTACAGGACAACATTTATTATAGTGTCTTTCAAAGATTCTTAGGAAAACATCCCATTTATTATTTGTTGTTTCAGCACTATATACATCATTCCAGTCTTCAAGTGATAGGCTATATGCTAATTCATTTAATTTACTATCCCTTGTGTCTCTTATATATTTATACAGAATTTCCTCTTTAGTAACTTGGCAGTAAAAAACGTCAATTATTTGGGCTGTATGATCAGATATGTGGAGATCTGTGTTTATAGTAGAATATGTATTACCATTTAAATTTGTAATAATATGATCTATAGCTGAGCTTGAGGAACTTGTAATCCTTGTTGGTCCTAGATTGATATCATTTAAATTATAACTAGTCAACACATCTTTAAATTCACTGTTATTGCTACTAATATTTAGATCACCAATTAATATTATCTTGTGGAAACGTAGAGTCAGACTGAAAAATTCAATGCCATAGCCGGGATTTGAACCACGGATCTTCTGGTTTCCGTCCAGCCGCACTACCATTGTGCTACTATGGCCAATGTGCCGATATGACATTAAATTCTCCAACTGACTCGTATTTTCCCGGTAAACCACTTAGGAGTTCTCATAAACACATGAGACAACTACCTTAATGGCGACTTACTACATGTAAGTACTTTAAGGCCCGGGCTTTATAGTTAACCACTATTAGGTTAATTAATGGAAATTAATTATTCTTTCACACTGGCCGTGTGTAGGCTAAATTGTTAACTAATAGTGGTTAACTATAAAGCCCGGGCCTTAAAGTACTTACATGTAGTAAGTCGCCATTAAGGTAGTTGTCTCATGTGTTTATGAGAACTCCTAAGTGGTTTACTGGGAAAATACGAGTCAGTTGGAGAATTTAATGTCATATCGGCACGTTGGCCATAGTAGCACAATGGTAGTGCGGCTGGACGGAAACCAGAAGATCCGTGGTTCAAATCCCGGCTATGGCATTGAATTTTTCAGTCTGACTCTACGTTTCCACAATTTAGCCTACACACGGCCAGTGTGAAAGAATAATTAATTTCCATTAATATTATCTTGTAGTTTATTTTGACTATAGCATTTAAAAGGTTTTCAAAGTGCATTAGGAAGTTATTTTCGAGTTTGGAGATCTATAAATGCCAATAACTAATAAATTACCTTGGCTTGTTTCAAATTTTGCTCCTGCTAGTTCTATTGACATTTCATTAGAGTATTTATTAATGCTGTCTAATTTTATTCCTTTTATTTCATTCTTTACATACATTACAACACCTCCACTTCTATGTACTGACCTACAATAGTAAGATATTGGCTTATAGTTAGCTATATGTACATTAAGTAATTCCTGCTCCTTAAGCCCATGCTCAGTATATATCACTACCTGGGGATTCGTTTCCGCAAGAGTATTCTCTAAAATATTAAGTTTATTTGAAATGTATTGCGAGTTTTGATGCATAATCCTAAATGTTTTTTGGTTTACTACACAATCACCAAGAGAACTCAGGTTTTGAATATCTAGTCAACAATTGTGTTCTCTAGTGCACTCTGTCTGAGGTAATGCTATGCTATTTGATCGAGAACTGCAAATTTTTTGAATTTCACTTTTCAAAGTACAGGCTAGATAACGTTTCCCTTTAGAGTTTAGGTGCAATCCATGTGTAGTGTGGAGATCTCTCCTTAGATCACTTACATCAATTAAAGTTACATTTGGATATAAAGCACACATTTGTTTAAGAAGTCTATTTGTTTTCCTTACCTCAGCATTTACACATGAACTATTTTGTAGGTCATGTCTATGGGGAATGTTTACAACAAGGATATCACTATCTTTACATTCCGCATTTTGGAGTATCCTGCTTAGGGCACTTATTGCAAGTTTCCTAAAAAATATTAGCCTAATTTCTTAGTTTTATAGTGCCTATAAATGCCTATTTCATACATTTGTGCCTATTATACTTATTAGTGCCTAAAACTGCCTTTTTAGCCAATTTCTTCTGCTTGTAATTTGTGACAACAGTTTTTGCATTTGTTGGTTTCAACGTGAAGTTTTCGGGAAAGAGAAATTTCTTACCGCTGCACATTGGATATACAAAAAGGGGTTTAGCTAGGTTGGTATCTGCCCTACAGGCATGTCACAATGTGCTAATGACGTCATGGAAAAATCTTAGAATTTGCTCAAGGAAGTTTAATGAAAGCGAATAAAACTGCTAAATACTGATTTTCAATTTCATTAGAAAAAATTCTTTAATTTCAAAACAACTTGCAAATAGGTACAAAAGTTTTACTATGAAGACTGACTATATCACTATTAATGAACCTAGCAACTACTATGGTTTGCTTGGGTTAAGATGTCAGAAAGAGACAGCAATAGTGGAGGGATGAGCTATTAGTTTGTCTCATAAGTAATGTTGGTTTTTGGAAATTTATTAGGTTTCTTTGGTTTGGCAATGCTATTTACAGGATGCCATGGCTAGTGTTGTGTACATTGCGAGCATGTATCAGTCTTCAGTTGTTAATAAACAATCACAAAATGGAGATAACAAAGTTTGAACTTAAGTCCTTTTGAAACACTACTGGAAACAAGATTATAAAGCACTGCCGCAGCTCGAAGAATATGTGAAGTGCAAGAAGGTGTCATTAGTGACTGTGTGGCACAATGATGGTGCCAATATTTCAACAATGGAGACGAAAACACTAAAGATTTATCTCCTTTTGGAAGACCTGAACTATGGAATATTGAGGATACAAGTCAAGTTCTGCAAGAAAATCTGCAAAAAAGTACCCGTAGGGTTTCAGAAGTACTTGGTGCACCAAAAGATACCATGCATTGCCACATTTAGAAACCTGGGAAGTAATACAGAAGCTGTAGATCTGTACCTCATGAAGACACCTCAACAGGCATAATGTAGGGGTATATCTGTCGTCAGCTTTTCCGTAATCCCATGGATGATAGATCTGTCAGGAGAATTGTCACTTCTGATGAAAAATGGGTATATTACTGAAACCCTGATGCCTTGAAACAGTGGCTTGATCCCCGCCAACCTGCCAAAGTCATCATTAAAAATAATCAGTTCAATCCCAAAGTAATCTTGTGTGCCTAGTGGAATTCTGAAAATGTGATTGATTCACTGGGAGTTTGGAAAAAGTTAATAAATTTTGAGGCAGAGATACCCAGCATTAGTTAACCAGAATAGAGCTCTATTGCAACAGGACAATGCAACATTCCATACTGCACAAACAAGCATGAAACAAATTCAGGAATTGGGAGGAATCGAACTGCTACCACACCCAGCATAACAGGCTGATCAACATCTCCACTTTCTCAAAAAACAGTTTTAAAAGAGTTTCGCTTTTTAAAACCATCCAGCCCTCCATTGCTTGCCTTAAAATTAGCTTTTCCCAATTGCTGTGCAAATTTTGCTGTTTTCGCTGTGATAAGGGGTCCACTTACTGGAATTTGTTTATCCTGTGCCTGCTTCAACCACTTTTTTTACGCATTCATTGACATCAGGGTTTTCAGGCCCTTTTTCTCTTTTTTTATTTTTTTTATTTTTGTCACTGTTTGTAGCTTGTACACTGTTCAGAATTTTATCCTTATTTTTGAGGTATGAAGACAATGTATTCTGGGGGATTCCAAAGTTGCTTGCAATGTCACACTTTTTTTAAAACCTTTTTCCACTTCGTGAATGGCTGCTACCTTTTCAACTAAAGTAAGAGTTTTGTAATTTACATGTTTAGGTTTGGAGAGAGCCATTGTCGGCTAAGTTCACTATTTAAACACACACTGATGATTTTGATGTATGTACCTGTGTACACTGTTTAAAAAGGCTCACTTTACTGCACTGGAAGTTACATATGTACAATCTGCTGCAATTGTAGGCCAACTGTATATGACTGCAGGTAGACAGAATGGAAAGGGGTGCAGTGTTCACAATGACAAGTGCCTTGGCTGGCAACAAGTTCCTAGAATTGCACAAAGTAACGCTTATTCCTTACCAGCAGGAGAGGGAACTGGAACTACAATAAGATGCAATTCCTGGAAGTTATCCAGCAAGTTTGACTAACCTATAATTTTTTCACTCACTTTCGTTGAATATTATATCGAATTATCCAAAAAATATATCAATTTACAGAAGACTTTTTAACATTGCGGTATAGGAATGTCAAGGGAGTATGCTAAAAGCTTTAATTATTCTCTATTTTGAATTTAAAAAAGTTTGAATTAATCAAGTTCGACTGTATTTACAATATATGTTGCAACTTCTGAAATTTTATATTCAAGGTATTTTCATATTTCACAAGATATCCCAGTAAATATCAGTAATATTTAACCAGTAATATTTTAGCTTTCTGTTTATTTATTTCTGGTATAAGAATTTTCATTGTAGTATTTCTTTTAACCATGAAACTTTCCAACCTTTCTGAATTTTAAGCACCCTTAATTTTACATCAATTTCAACCAGATTTGCAATGTATATAAAATATTGCTCAAACTGTGTGCAAAATTTCAATCCATAATGTACAAAGGTTCACCCAAAATTAAAAAATATATAGGAGGATCTCTTACCCTTAATTTTGTACTGATTCCAACCAAAATGCATAATCAGATTTTCTTCATACCCCCACCCTGTGCTTCCATGATTGGCAAGTTATTTCATGGCCTCAATGGACAGATGAATAAACAAACAATGGACACAGTTGGCACTCCACAGCTATGAACCTCTAAAAATAGCTTCAGCCAGCCATGGGCAGAAAGCGTATTGTAATTGCGATCTTCATTGTGACAAAAATATTACCTGCATGATTTGCAGGTTGCAGATCCTTCCCTGTAAATGGTGTTTGATCACCTGACTCAAAAAGACATTCATGATGGTGGTTGCCTATAATTCACTAACATACTTACAAAATAACTCAGGAGGACGAAAACACTGAGTTATGTGCTTTACAGACACACTGGACATATTTGCTACATGCAGTGTATATCACCATTATAAGCTTCCAAGAAGGTATAAAACAATTTCATGATTATAAAGAATACATTAGAAAATTTGGATTATACAAGAATAACACATGCTGCAGCTATTTAATATGAAAGTAACTCACTTGGTCTGCTGGAGGGATTTTGTTCTTTTGAAGATGGTGGGCAACGTTGTGCTTGTGGACGAGGTTTGAACACAACTTTGTCCAATCCTGCCATGTTACGAATTTCCATGTCTACCGACTCATTTGTAGAACCATTTTGCAACCAAGGAGATGATTCTTCCAAATTCCACGCATTCTAAAGAAGAAAACATATGTCAGATTCACAATTATAAATACATTCAAATTATAAATTGCCATAATCACCAAGAAACACTGTCACTGCTAGATTTGAAAATAGAAAATGAGTACCTGTTAGCACTTTACTTCTTTTCTTAGTTTCACTTACACTGAAGTTTAGATTCTATACTATGTATGCTATGTTACTACCAAGTTGCAAAAGAAAACTTGTTGATACTTATGTCCAATTTCATTGCAAGAATATATAGGGATGCTTACAATTGCATTTTGTACTGCTACCTAAATTCCTGGAGACCAGAGTACCACAAAAGCAAATGTAACAGATATAGCAAAACACACACAGACTGCACTGACTAAACAGTGTAGTTGGCTATGTTCTCCTGGCTGCATACTTTGTGTTGAAAGGTTGCCACTTAATGGCAGGGTAATTTAAATCTCATTTGCCAACAGAAATGATTCAGGAAATGGGAGCAGTTAAACTTGTTTGTTTTAAAAAAGTAATAATTGATTTAAACATTCAATTTTGACTTTGAAGCAAAGAGCTTTAAATGATTACGTAGAAAATGAAGCTAACTACAGTGAAGCAATGAATATTACACAAATATAAATATTTGTAGCAAAAACTTCACTTATCTTAAGAAAATGATGTCAAATTCTTCTTATTAATCTTTCTTAAGATAAGTGAAGTATTTGTTACACATAGTTATATTTGTGTAAGACTTTAAATGAGTTGGTAATATCAGTAGATTAGTTTTTGAAAGCTGAAGAGAAGTTTGAACAGTGAAAATGAAGACCAAAGGGCTTGGAAATGTCTCATAACACACATCTGGTTAGCAACAGGCATGGCTGAATTCATAATGAAATCATTTTTAGCGACAGCTTTGATAGGCTGAGCCTACATACTTTTAATACAACATTTTGCACTTTCTTTACATATTTAAAATTGCACCTCAGTGTCAGCCAACTGAGTGCTCTAGAACAATGGAAAGCAAGTCTCTTCTTGCTTTTATGCCTCGTCTAGGAACAGCAGTAGAGGAAAGGAGAAGATAGGATGTTAAATATTACAAAAAGATAGGATGTATTTTGTATCTATATTAAAGATGTGACAAATGGTTATCTTTGGGTAATGGTTATAGCTGTCACAGTTACAGTACACCTACAGTTACATACAGCAGTAATCAATAATGATTAAGTTATCTGTTTTCAATATTATCACATTCATAATTAGCTGTAATTGCATTTAAATATGAACATGTTGATATCGCTTTAGTTATTTAATGCAACTTAAAAAAAGGTTTCTTTAGCTGTGTGAACACTTCTGATTACTATTATAGTTTATAATCACAAAATGCATTTGCATTCTTCTATATTCCTGCATGTGCATATGTAAGCATCACCCACCAAGATATTGTGACTTTGTGGGTTCATGAAATTAAAAGTCCAGTTGCACAAACTCAAAATGTTCTTTATTGCCCCCGAATTACAGTTGGATAACTTGCTGATCACATAGAATTACGTATAGCACACAATTACAATCCACCAGTTCGTCTGTCACAGGTCCACTCCACACTCGCGATTTCGTACAACTTCTCTGATACACGTACGCAGTCTTCTAGTCCGTTTGCTAGCACGGTGCTCTTCACGGCTGCTCGACAAGAACTGAACTCTCCTCCAGGCCGGCGCGTCGCTTATATAAGACCAACTGACCAATCTAGAAGGTTCCGGGTTAGATGAAATATCCTGATTGTTCCAAACGTCAGGGGGAGGGGAAAGAGATGCTAAGTGCCTAGTGATACTTTCCTAACCATCCCCTATGTTAGTGCTACAAGATAAATGGGTGGACGTCGCCTGAATGCATCCTGTCCCCTACCTAGCTCCAGTTGGTCGTGCCTTCCGATAATTGGGTGACACTGCTCCCTCCTCAAACCTGGTTGTCCCGAACAGCACCATTGTAGCCGGCCAGGCGGTCCAGGTGTACCACCAACATCTTTCCTCGGGGCACTTTCTGGATGCGGTAGACCACGTCGTTAATCCTCTTCACCACCCGGTACGGTCCTTGCCATGGCTGCTGGAGCTTCGGGCAGCGTTCCTTGGTCCGGGTAAGGCGGTACAACCAGACCAGGTCACCTTGCTGGAAGCCTTGGCTGTTGGCTTGCCTGTCGTATCGGGTCTTCATGCGGTCGCTTGCCTTCTGGATGTTCTGGCGAGCCATCACGTGCATGTCGTGGAGGTGGTCCACCAGGTTCTCCACATACTCGGTTGCTGGCTGTTTCGCTTCCGAAGGACTTCCAAAAGCTAGGTCACAAGGGAGGCGTAACTCTTGGCCTAACATTAAGCTGGCTGGCGTTATCCCCGTGGTGTCGTGTGTTGACGAGCAGTATGCCAGCAAGAACAGTGGCACCTTGACGTCCCAGTCTCGCTGATGGCTGGCCACGACCTTCCTCAGATGTTCTTCTAAGGTCTTGATGTATCTTTCGACCATGCCATCCGACTAGGGAAGTAGAGGCGTCGTGCGGGTCTTGTTCACTCCAAGCCTTTGCAGTGCCTCCTTCATTAGGTTGGACTCAAAATTGGTACCCTGGTCACTGTGCAGCTCTAACAGCACCCCAAATTGGCAGAACACTTGCTCCACGAGGCAGTCTGTGATTGTCTTTGCCTCTTGGTTTGGGATGGCATACACCTCCGGCCACTTGGTGAAGTAGTCCATGACCACCATTAGGTACTCGTTGCCTCAGTCGGACACTGGGAATGGTACAGCTATGTCGACAGCGATCCATTCGAATGGCGCTTCGACGTTGTACTGCTGCATGCGACACCGACTCCTAGTCTGGGGGCCCTGACTCGCCGCGCAAGTTTGTCAATTGTTCGGTTTGCACCCAGGTGTCCTCCTGAAGTACCGGCTTGCACTTCTTCCAAGACCTTACTCCGGGGAAGTACCAACTGTTCTCTCCGCGTCTTCCCATCAGGTGATTCCCATACCCGGAACAGCATGCCCTCTCTGGTCTTCAACGAGTCTCATTGGGCCCAGTATGACTTGTAGGTGACGCTCCTCGGTGCGACGTCCTCCCAGGTTGGTCTTGTCCCGCCTCCACTTCCCTCAAGAGTGGCCCCAAGTCTGCATCCGCCAGCTGCTCCCTCCTCAAACCTGCGCTATCCCAGCCGTCCGCAAGCACTGCCGTGACTACTCGGACTGCTGCGGCACGCTCCTTCTCTTCCACTCTTGTGCATTGGCCGCACTCTTCTAGACAGGGTCTTCGGGACATAGCGTCTGCGTAACTGTGGCTCTTCCCCCTACGATGTTCAGAGGTGAAGTCGTACTCCTGCAGCCTCTGGACCCTACATGCTGTCTGGCCTTCCAGGTTCTTAAAGCTCAATAGCCAGGTTAGGGCGGAATGGTCAGTCCTCAGGTGGAATGGCTGACCATACAGGTACTTGTGGAAGTGCTTCAGGGTCTTTACTACTGCCAGTAACTCTTGTCGGGTGACGCAGTAGTTCTTCTCTGCCTTGTATAGCATATTGCTGTAGTAGGCTATCACCCGCTCATGGCCGTCCTGGATCTGCGATAGGACGTCTCCAATGCAATGGTCGCTGGCATCGGTGTCCACAATGAAGGCGCCACCTGGTTGTGGAAAACCCAAAATTGGAGCACTGCACAAGGTCTTCGTCAGGTGCTGGAAAGTGTCTTCGGCATCCTCCGTCCACACATAAGGCCGGTGTTCCTCTGTCAGGCGGGTGAGGGGTTTGGCGATGTTGGAGAACCCCTTTATGAAGCGTTGGTAATAACTGCTCAGCCCCAGGAAACTGCACAACTCTTTCTTATCCTTTGGGCGAGGACAATCTCTCACAGCCTGTGTCTTCTCCGGGTCTGTGGCCACTCCGGTTGCTGGTCGCCTGCAATCTCTGTAGCACCTTACTCAGATTCTCGAGATAGTCTTCAAAAGTCTTACTGACAATGATGATGATGTCCAGGTATAGCAGGCAGGCATCGTAAGTCAGTCCTCTCATCACTGACTCCATGAGGCGTTGGAAGGTAGCTGATGCATTGCAGAGGCCAAACGGCATAACTGTGAACTGCCAAAGCCCTTGGCCTGTCGAGAATGCGGTCTTCTCCTTGTCTCTTGGGTCTAGAGCTACCTGCCAGTAGCCAGACTTCAGGTCCAAGGTTGAGAACCACTGTGCACCAGCTAGCATGTCCAGGGTGTCGTCAATCCGGGGTAAAGGGAAACAGTCCTTCCGGGTGACAGCGTTCAGCTTCCTGTAGTCTACGCAGAAGCGTAGCTCACCGCTCTTCTTTATCACCAAGACTACAGGGGAACACCAAGGGCTGTCAGACTCTTCAATCACTCCCCTGGATCTCATGTCCTCCAGTATATCTCGTACAACCCCTTGCTTCGCCAGCAGAACGCGTCTAGGTGGTTGCCGGGCATCCCCAGTCGATGCGGTCAAGCACTTTGTCCATGCGGCCGTAATCACTGTTACCTTGGCTGAAGACGCGCTGGTATCGTCTCAGCAGTTGCCGAACCTTCTCCAGGTGTTCTGCAGTCAGGTGGTCGGCCGCCCTCTCCAGTAAGCCTTCTAGCCGGGGCCCCAGGTGTTGCGTCGGCACCGGCTCCTGTGTCTTGTCGATTGCTGTTACGCTCCCCACGGGCTTGCACGTTCCCAAATCCATCCCGGCCTGGACGTTGTGATCGGTGTCCGTTGGATTTAGCAGTCTCACTGGCACCTTCTCTCGGCACGGCAGCAATGCCCTGGCTACACATAGTCCTGTACAGGCGTCTTCTGGTCCAGCATCATGTTCCTGGTTCTCTGGCCTTCCAGTCCCACCGTCACCACCACCTCGCTTCTCGCGGGGACAACCACGTCTTCGTTCAAGACGACCCTGCAGATTCTAAGGCGCTCTTCGGGTCGACGGAGTATAACCTCTTCTCCGTTGAGCCGCAGGAACTTGCTGCCGACGTCGACCATCGCCTCGTGGCTCCTGAGGGCATCCAGTCCCAGAATCACCTCCTCAGCCACCTTTGCGACGAACACCCACAGACGTACGGCACTCCGTCCCAAGGTCAGCTTCAGCAGGACCTCCTTCTCCACAGGCAAGGTGTCGCCCGATGCCGTCATCAGCTGGTATGGTCGGCTCGGCTTCCTGGATGGCAAACCCTTGGCTATGTCGGGTCTGATGACGGTCACGGCTGCCCCGGTGTCCACCAGCACGTGGCATGGCTTCCCTCTCACCCAACCATCCGCGATGAGGCTGCCATCCATCCGCCGGCTGACGGTGCGTAGTGTCACTCGAGAGGATAGTGGTGATGGCGCCAACGTGCCCCTCGCCATGGCGGCCCTTACTCGTTTCCCGGCTGCTCTCCCTGGTGTGGGCAGTCTCTCTCCAGGTGTCTCGGCTGTTCACATCCCCAACACAGGCCACTAGGTCTTCGCCGGCGTCCCTCGGCTGGTCTTCTGTCTCCGGTGTAACGGACACTCCTCGACCTCGACGTCGGGGTAGCCGTCAACTTGGCCGCCTCCATCCTCAATGCTGCCGTCAGCGCCTCGTGGATGGTTGTGTAGTCGCCGAGCATTAGACGCTGACGTATCTCGGTGTCGCGTACCCTGTCGACAAAGGCGTATGCTGCTTCCCGGGATACGAACTCCGGCGGAAGGTCAACCAAGGCCTTGCTAGCCAGCTGCTCAATCGCCAGGGCGAACTCCTACAGCGTCTCTCCTGGCTGCTGCGACCTTGTCTTCAGCTGACTGCGGTAGGCTGCGGCTAGGCGGTGGTTCCCGAAACGGTTCTCCCAGATATCCTTGGGAGCCGCCACTGTCTGGACCGCGTTTAGGACCTCCGCGGCCTGTCTCTGGAGGCCGGTTATTAGCTGTGCGGCCTCTTCCACTGGTGACCACTTGTTATGCCTGGCCATCGTGTCGAACTGGCGGCGGAAGACCTCGAACGTTGACGCGCCGTCGTATTTAGGAGGTTTGACGCGCGCCGATGTTGCGTCGCGTCCCGGCGCGTCGGCCTTCAAGGCCTTCAACCTCGTGCCGACGATGTCTTCTACCATGGCGTTCAGGGACTTTGTGTTGCTGTCGGCCTTTCCCTCCAGGTTGTTTAAGCGGTTCGCAAGGTCTTCCACGTTTTCCACCATGGCGTTCAGGGACTTGGCGTTACTGTCGGCCTTTTCGTCTAAATCATTAAGGCGCTCGTCTACTTGACCCATCCGCTTGCCCAGCTTCGCGACGTCATCCCTCACGCCGGCCAACTGTTCCTCAAATTTGGCGGCGAGAACCTCGTTCGCTACCATCATTTCCGTGGCCAGACTGTCGTTCGCTGCTCTCATTTCTGTGGTTAATTCAGCCTTCATTGCAGTCATTGTCCTGGCCAAGTTGTTGTTTGCCGTTTCCGTCTTCGTTGTTAATTCGGTCATCTTCGCGGTCAAGTTGCTATTCACCGTCTCCAACTTCTTTTCCATTTTCTCGGTGATGTTGTCACTTGCCGTCTTCATTTCCGAGGTCAGTTCGGCCTTCATTTCCATCATCTTCTCCAAAATCTTTTCCAATGTCGATTCCATGGCCGTTATCCCACTTTCTGACACCAGTTGTGACTTTGTGGGTTCGTGAAATTAAAAGTCCAGTTGCACAAACTCAAAATGTTCCTTTATTTCCACCGAATTACAGTTGGAACACTTGCTGATCACATAGAATTACGTATAGCACACAATTACAATCCACCAGTTCGTCTGTCACAGGTCCACTCCACACTCGCGATTACGTACAACTTCTCTGATACACGTACGCAGTCTTCTAGTCCGTTTGCTAGCACGGTGCTCTTCACGGCTGCTCGACAAGAACTGAACTCTCCTCCAGCCCGGCACGTCGCTTATATAAGACCAACTGACCAATCTAGAAGGTTCCGGGTTAGATGAAATATTCTGATTGTTCCAGATGTCAGGGGGAGGGGAAAGAGACGGCTAGTGCCTAGTAACACTTTCCTAACCATCCCCTATGTTAGCGCTACAAGATAAATGGGTGGGCCTGGCCTGAATGCCTCCTGTCCCCTACCCAGCTCCAGTTGGTCGTGCCTTCCAATAATTGGGTGACAATATATTCTACTACTCTTAGCATATGTAGATGGGAACAGTTGCAAGGAAATGAAGAAAGTCAATACAATTATGCAACACAATGTTGGAAGCATGCATTTCTATAATATTGAAAGGAGATGTAGAAAAGGGAAACAATGTCCAAACATATCATTATAGACTAATATCACCAACAATGCAGATAATCTCCACTGCTTAGATGTAAGTGGCATTAGCTAGCATTTTTCTCACTTTTGAGGGCTGTTCAATTAAGAATAATCGTTATTTTTTTGAGAACATTATCTTTACCCATTCCCATAATTTTGATGATCTTTCTTAAAATAGTCTCCTCTAGATGGGATGCACCTGTTCCACCATTTCTGCCAGTCTGCAAAGATATGTTGGAAACAATTTTTGAAAGGTCCTTGAGAATCGCTACCATAGCTTTCACTACTGCTTCTGATGATGGATGATGCCTCCCATGAAGGCGTTTCTTCATGTTAGGGAATAGAAAAAAATCACACCGGACTAAATCTAGACTACAGAGAGGGTGAGGATCCATTTTACACTGATTTTTGGTAGATATTCAGTAACAACATGGGTAATGTATGATTGTGCATTATTATGGAGCAGCATGCAGTTGTTTCATGAAAATATGATATTTTGCACTTGATATGGAACTAATGTTTTCAGGACATCCCTGTAGTACTGTCCAGTTATTGATATATGTGCAGGTACAACCATTCCATGAATATCAAAAACGGAGATGACCATAACTTTCCCATGAGAAGCAATCAGGGTTGGTGATGAAGGAGATTTCTACACTGAGCTTTGCTATTTGCTCTCAGGATCAAATTGATGTAACCAAGTTTCATTAGAAGTGATTACCTTTGAAAGAAACTCCAGACTTTTCTGTAACATTAACTTCAACTGCAATCAGACCTGCATGCGAATGTTCTTTTGTTCAGGAATCAAGTCTTGGAAACCACAGCACCTAAACAGATCATATGTGTACATTTTCTGTTACCAAAGCATGGGTGGTACCCAATGGAATTTTCAATAGATACTTCAGAAAGTTTTTGCAAGGTTATTTGTCAATTCTCTTTCACAGACAGGAGTGGTGTTGATGTTTCCTTCCATAAGAGCAGTAACTGGAGTAATGGTCCACTTTCTTTTGAAACTGATGGTCCTTCCTCATTAAACAATTTAATTCACCTTTGAGCATGGAAGAACACTCTCCATAGGCCTCCTGTAACACTATACAACCTTCAGCTGAAGATTGAGACGAAAGCAGAATTTCAAAGCCGAATAATGTTCATCATACTTCACCTCCATTTTTGTAGTATGTGATACTGAACCTGTCTCAGTTTTCCTGTCTCTCACAATACAGAACCAGGAATGCCAACAATAAAACTAGTACAACAAATCTGTTATAAATTAAGCTAAAAGAATGTCATAAGGTTAAATTCTAGCATAAGAAATTATGAACATTAACTTTTTAATTATTCCTTATTTTGCAGCCCTTGTAATATATTGACAATGCCACTTACAATCTCTAGCAGAGAAGAACTAATAATGCATAATGAGGTGAGATACTTAATTCTTGATGGCAATATCAATGCACACATGTGAATGATATCACATGTAACCATGATAACTAAGACAACTACTGTCTTCACTACTTTTGTAACCATTATTGGGTAACTATTTAATTGACAATTCTTACTTTTGTAATCAATGGGTAACTAGTTACTGTCTTCACTACTTTTGTAGCCATTATTGGGTAACTATTTAATTGGTAATTCTTACTTTTGTAATCAATGGGTAACTAGTTACTGGTTACTGTCTCCAATATATTTGTAACTATTAATCTGTAACGGTTTAAGATAATCATTAAAATGTATCCATTCGGTTATTTTCTGCTCATTCCTAATCTACAGGTTTGCAAGATACAAAGCTTGCACTATTTTTCCGTTTTCTTCATAACCCTTGCCTGCAAAACTCCAAAAACATATTTTGTTTATTTCTATCATACTACATCACTAATATTTTAATTTTTGAGGGAATAGTTTTGGGTGTAGTTGCTTTTATTTTCAACCTTGAAGTTCCAATTCTCATCTGCTGTTGCCAGCTGTCTTCTCTCTGCTGGTGGAATAATGAACTTTTTAGTCAAATTGTAGACTGTTAGGATTTTGATGTTTATTAATCAGTCTTTGTGTTTCATATTCAGATGTTCTCCCAAGTTGTAAGTTTGTAATGGTTATCACAACAGATCCAGAACATACCAAATACATTGTAAGGATTGAGAAAAATTCTAGATAGGGCAAACTAAAGGAAATCTAAAAACCAGAGTCAAACATCAAATTGAAACAGGAATGTCAGCAATATTATTTCAAATCCGAAATCCGAAATTTCATTATGGTTATCACAATAGATCCAGAACATACCAAATATTGGTTTGTTTCATAAATTCGTTCGATTCTTGTTACGTGTTTACGACAAAGAACGCCTGCACTGTATGCCCGCATCACAACTACGGCAACGAAGTTGCCTAATTATCTAGGGGTAATCTGTTTACATACGCAAGGTCATCGAAAGTAAACAAGGCAATGAACTTTTATTTTGTGCAGTATGCAACATTATCAATAACATATGTCCATTTCTCAGGAAGCTTATCAATTCCATTTTTCCAAAATCTTGCAGTTTTCTGGTTGACGAACTCTTCTATGGCGAGTCTGCAATCCTCCAAGGAAGTAAGGCATTTGCCATTAAGGAAGTTTTGCAGGGATCGGAATAAATGATAGTCGGATTGTCTGGAGAATAAGGCAGGTGAGGTAACACATCCCAGTCAAAATCCCGTAATTTCTGACGAGTTACCATAGAAGTGTGTGGTTTGGCACTGTCTTGGTGAAAGACGACTCCACCATTAGATGCTAATTCTAGCCTTTTCTCTCCTAGGGCAACCTTCAGACGATCCAACTGAGAACAGTATTTCTCTGAATTGATGGTCTCCCCAGGAGGAAGAAATTCATAATAAATAATTCCTTTCCAGTCCCACCAAATGCACAGCATAATCCTTTCAGGATGAAGCCCTGGTTTAGGAATTGAGAGTGGTGGTTCCCCTTTCTTACGCCATGACTTTCTCTTTCGGATGTTGTTGTACACAATCCACTTTTTGTCTCCTGTAACCAGCTGTTTCAGAAAAAGGGTAGTTTCATTGCATCATATCAATGCGTCACAGATGGAAACACGCTGAACTAAATTTTGTTCACTCAGTTCGTGCGGAACCCATACATCTCGAAGATTTACGTAACCAAGTTTCTTTAGGTGCCTGGCTACAGTTGCATGAGATAAGTTTAGCTCCTGACCTACCTCCCGAGTTGTTATTCTGGGGTTGTTCGTAATCATGTCCTTTATCCTTTCCTCATCCATAACCACAGGTCGTCCAGAACGAGGTTTGTCTTTCACAGAGAAGTTCCCAGCTCGAAATCGAGTAAACCATTTTTGACATGCCCGATTCGTCACTGCATCTTCTCCGTAAACAGCACAAATTTTCCGTTGAGCTTGTGAGGCGGTTTTACCTTTACGGTAATAAAACAGCATTAAATGTCGAAAATGTTCCTTCTTGACATTCACAAGTTACAACTCCACACTGTTGCATCCACAAACTCGTACTGAAGTTTGGTTACCAATTCTTACATAAGTTGACCTATTTACCTTTGGCCGTGAGGTCGCCTTGGTTTGTGTGAATAGCATTCTTTTCAATTATTGTATTTGTAAACAAACCCCATATTGTTAGGCAACTTCTTTGACGTAAAAGTAATGGGGGCATGCAGTGTTCTCAGGAGTTCTTAGTTGTAAACACGTAACAAGAATCAAACGAATTTATGAGACAACCCGATACATTGTAAGGATTGAGAAAAATTCTATATAGGGCAAACTAAAAGAAATCTAAAAACCAGAGTCAAACATCAAATTGAAACAGGAATGTCAGCAATCGTATTTCGCTTTTCAAATCCAAAATTATTAAAAGCACAATCTATAACAAACTCATATGGGAGAACATCTTAATATGGAAACACAAAGACTAATTAATAAAGTTTGGAATCCCACCAGGTGACAATCTGATAAAGAAGTTAATTGTTTCACCACCAAAGAGAAGACTGCAAGCTACGACAACAGACCATTGAGGTAGAAAATGGAAGCAACAGCTCTTGAAACTAGTCCTTCAAAAATTAAAATGTAAATGATATAGTGATAAAAACTGACTAAAATAGTTTTATGAATTAAACATTTAGTAATTTGGTGAGCACTAAATATGAGTATAAACGAATACTACATTTTGTCCAGCAGTTTATGGTATGATACAACACATTTAAAGCACATATTGCTCACTTCTTTATCTTCCAATCACATACATTTCTCTTAAATTAGTTATTATTTTTTTACTGCATGCACCACTGAGCTTTCATTTAATTTAGTTTTGGATCTGCTGCCTCTCTTAAACATTTTTACGATAAATCAATGATGTAAGAATTTATAACTTTAATTACATTTATTATTATAATTCTAAAGCTTCAATAGCTTCTATATAAATATCATGCAAATAAGCAAGCAAGAAACTTTGGCACTCTCGCATAATCTAAGGATTGTATCAAGCTAGCTAGTATTCTTCTTTGAACATACCGTGTCAACATCAACAGATAAAGGGGTGAAATGCTTCTCCTTGGTGTTTCTCATTTGGGAATTGCTGGCACCATGAGAACCATTTATGCTCGGTGTAAAGACAGGCTTCTCTGTAAAATAATTTTTAAAAGATCGAATTATAACTTGTGTATTTGCTATACATATTCTGGCACAAGTATCTGTGTAATACCTAATATACCAGGTGAATCAGACTGTTCTTATCATTCTTTACTAAGCTATGAAACCCACACATTTTAGTCTTATTTGAAAAGTTATTCCCTTTTGGCAAAAAGAATGTATAGCTGATATTCTTGTAATTTATTTCATGATTACTCTGTTAATCAGCACTAAAAATAAATTTGCTCAAAGAAAAGCTGATTTGAAAACCTTTAACAAAACATGTTTTAGTGTAGAGAATCTCAGGAAGTGTTCTCTAATGTTATGTGGACAAGCAAAAATATGTTAATGATCTAAACATCAGTAGTTCAAATCTTGTGCTTTGGGCTGTGTTCTTTTATGAGCTGATGTTGTTAATATCTTCACAAAAGTTAAAAGCATATGGAGGTGGGCAGTACTGCAGACTGCAGCGAATCCTAAGCTTGCTCTACCAGCGCTGCCGATGTAGTACGTGCATCTTACGCGCCTGAACTGAGAAAATTATCTCATTAATTACACTCGGATATTAATATTTGAAAAGACCAATTTCATAATAAGAAAGAATTTTATTTTCTGATCATGACTATACAAAAATCCTATTTCTACAATACTTAGAATGCGAATGATGCACATTTTTGGGGCGCCGGGGTAGCGCGGTGGTTTCGTTCGCGGCTCCCGTTCTAAGGGTCCCGAGTTCGATTCCCGGCTCTGGGGTTGGCGATTTTAAGTCGGCCCTATCCACGCCTTCACCTCTGTCTAGCACACGTGAAGTATCCCCTATGCCCAACGTGGTTCGGAGTCCACGGTAAAAACTGTAGGTCCTCTCACCTCACCGCCATCTTCACTATCACCCTATCATCGGAGGTAATGGACACGCCCTCTGGGTGCCTCCACCTGAGAAATGGGTCCGGTCATCACTTGGTGGGGTGAGGTTACCCCGAAGGCCAAGGTTGCCATGTGGGGAGTGTTAGTAACTAACTGATGCACATTTTATCTTTCATATGGTTACAGTTACCCAACATCCATTCATTCAACACAGATAAGCCTGAAAAACAACAACAATCCTTCCTGACAACATTATCTCAACTACTGAATGCAGTTTGAAACAGACAGAGTTCAGTTTCCTTTCAGAGTAAGGGTTTTTATTTTGCTAAAGTGAAGGGCATCGTTAAGATGTGAGTCGAACTCGAGCTGAAATATTGTTAATATTACATTAAATTATTATTATACACATATATTTTCTCCAGTGTTTGTGATCCGAATGCATGAACATATCCCTCGAAGCTGGGACAAGTAATTTTTCGATCAACAAACATGAAGTGATACTTTCTCAGGGCACAAAAATCATATTTAATATGAACAAGTTTCTATGAAAACTCTCCAATCAAGAATATAGAGCAAGTGCTGATTTTTCAAAAACCCAGCAATTAACTGTAGAAGCTTGTGGTGTAGGTAGTATACATACAGTGTCCCGAATTTGTAGTGAAACAGCTTCATCCTTAGAAAAAGGGAGCGTGCCTGTATTTCAATCTCTGGGAAAGACCCACAAAGTTGGAAAGCGAGTTTGGATTGGAAACCGTGCTTGCTGTTCCACTGCTGTGACGTGTGTCAAGGTAACATTTTAATGTTTTAGGAATATTTAATGTGATGTTTAATTACGAGAAAAATAGGCAGAACCTTTGCTAGCGTGTAAAACGTGCTCTTATGCACAGAACATGGTACACGTACTATGCTTGGCAACAGCACTCCGCTTGAGCATTGGCCAGCCTGCATATGCCTTTAACTTTTGTGAGCGATATAGCACACATAGTAATTACGGTCAAGCAATTGTGGTATATAATATGATGTGCTGCACCTACTACTAAAGAACATTGATATTTATTTCTGTAAAGTGTTCATTAGTTTAGTCAGAGATTAACACAAACAGTACTAATGATCATAAAGGGTCACCAAGAAGTTGCAGCTCTCATGCAACCAGGGGGTGTTAAGTGGGATAGAGACTCTGATTCCACATTAAGCTTCTTGAAAAGACTGTGCGACACATTGCAGCGCTGAACATCAACTTTAAAATCTGTCAGTGTCAAAAGATGTCTTTACACAACATTAAAATTTGTCAGTGTCAACGGTATCAAAGCGAAGCGAAATTAAGCCTGAAAAAGGGTCATCAATTTGTAAAATTCGCAAGACTTGTAAGGCTGCAATGGCATATGAGCAGCAAGAAAGAAGGGAATGGACTTTCACAAAGACCTATCGGTAAGTAAGATGTTAGCATGTAGCTAAATACTGAAAGTTAATATCACTTAACCTGAAATGTACCTTCATACATATTCATAGTTAGTTAGTTACTAACACTCCCCACATGGCAACCTTGGCCTTCGGGGTAACCTCACCCCACCAAGTGATGACCGGACCCATTTCTCAGGTGGAGGCACCCAGAGGGCGGTGTCCATTACCTCCGATGATAGGGTGATAGTGAAGATGGCGGTGAGGTGAGAGGACCTACAGTTTTTACCGTGGACTCCGAACCACGTTGGGCATAGGGGATACTTCACGTGTGCTAGACAGAGGTGAAGGCGTGGATAGGGCCGACTTAAAATCGCCAACCCCAGAGCCGGGAATCGAACTCGGGACCCTTAGAACGGGAGCCGCGAACGAAACCACCGCGCTACCCCGGCGCCCCTCATACATATTCATTTATAATGATATTCTTTATATTATGTAACACTTTATAACATATCAAGGACGTTTTACATGAAAAAGCATTAGTTTCATTAACCTTGTTATTTAATTATTAATGCAAAAACAATGTTTTTCTGCTTTTTTTTTTCGCTACCTCATCATCTCAGGCTACCAGGAATATGATGGCAGAAATGAAAAGTGACGAATTAGTGGAAATTTTCTATGTTTATTGTTTTGGTGATGTGCAGTGATCTTCAGGAACATTATTAATGTAGAACAAAGCTTTCTTTCTCACCTATACAGCAATTTATTGTGGCTTATCATCAGATATTTCTTATCATCAGATATTTCTTAAGTTTCAGTTTCATTTCAATATCTGTGTAAAATTAAAATAATCTTTTGAGGAACAGATGATTGGATATATTTGTTAGTTTTGTGCTAGAAGTTTTAAATTTAAAATATTTGAGTCACATATAACAGTCCATATAAGGTAAGTAGTTTCCAAAGTATAAACTTGAAAGAAGCGTAGAGACAGTGAAGCACAAATTAGTACAAAAGTGAATCGAGAAGATATTGACACATTGCTTCACTCACACTGTTTATTCACAGGACATCAACTTGGAAACATCTCTAATAAAATATGTTAATCACCCCATAGACCTTTCCGTATGGGAAAAAATCTTCATTAACAAAAATCGTCATAGAGTCATGAATTTTGAAACTCCACCACCGGACATCTTTGACAAGTACATCACGCCATCTATTGACAATACGGAGAAAGAGGAAACCACTACAACTTACACTAATCGAGTATCAGCTGATGATAGGAGCAAGAGCTCTTGAAACATGTCCTGTGAATAAACAGTGTGAGTGAAGCAATGTGTCAATATCTTCTCGATTCACTTTTGTACTAAGTAGTTTCCAGTTTAAATTACTGCAAAAATAGCTTTCCTAAATTACAGCTATTTTGTAATTGTCATTTGATTTCCATGAGTTCATATAAAACAATATTAAGTCAAAATTAAACACCATGAATGTTATTATGTGATTTCTTCAGTATTTAAGCTTTGTTTTGGGGGTGGGGTTAATTTAGTCCATATAGTTAGCTGTCATCAAAGGCAGAAATACTAAGCAATTGCTTATTAGCTTTATAGACATATCTCTTTGCATGTTGTTACATATCTTTAATTCTCATGCTTTTTGTACTAACATGTGCACAACAAACTTATACACGAAGATTTTCAAAAAAATTCTTCCATCTCAGAGTACTTTTTATATGAAACATTTGTGCATTTCAGCCACACTTCTTTTCCTGGATTAAATAATGTAAAATATATGAATTGTTTATAAGGATGTACTTGCTATGTTTGGTGGCAGCATCTGTTTTTGATAATGATATACTGTGTTTGCCATGTGTACTATATGCTTTGCTGCCTCATTCTAACCCAAGTATGTGAATTTTCAGATATACCAGAACTGTGGCTGTGGATTTGTACAGAATTCAATTCTCTTTGATTTCTGTAGAATTTCTTTGTTTATAATTGGGATTATCTGTGTTTACATATAATCTGGGAGCTTAAATTAAAATCTTCGGGCAAAAAAGGACAGTAGCATTAAAAAATAACTGAGTAACTACAGGTTCCATTGGAAGTTTCTAAGGGCACCCAATTTAGGTCATTCACAGTTTGCATGTATGGTCTAATGGCCTCTTCATGAGGCGGGAAATGGCAGCCATAAAGCTTTTATGCAAAATGGTGCCAGATCTGAAAAATAAGGAGATTGAGAAGGATTCTGATATTTTGGTTAATCAAGAAATCAAATACTGAGACAGCTACAATCTCAAAGATTCTATTTATCAACAAGTTTCTGAGCTAGGCCTCTGTATGTATATTGACTACTTACGGTTATCACTTGTATTTCTAAATTCTTCTTTTGAATCGATAGTTTCTGGTGCACAATCTTCATCTTGAAACTCCTCACTATCTGAAAAATACAATTTTTAAATCTTAAACTGAAGTTAGAAATAAAAATAAAAATACAAAAGATATTTCTACCTTTAAATGCACAGAATTGTAATTTCTCCTTACAGAAAAAGATAGAAATGTTAAACCAGAATACAGAGAGAGTATGTGTGAAATGCAAGGAAAAGGGAATACAAAGTAATGGAGATGAACATTGAAGTTGAGCCACAGGCCAAGTCTTGCCTGTGAAGATCAATTATGTCAACAGCATGATATATTAATTCTTCACTAGGCAGAAGACAGCATTGTTCAATGGTAAATAGTGGTGATAACAGCTGCAGCTCATGAGATCATAGCCACATGATTTGCACCATCTTTTTCTTGAGGAAGATAAGTGGAATGACTGACTATGACTAGCTTTGGAAGCAGCTTTCCTTTATGCACCTTAACCTAAAAAGACATTTTGTATACTTCCTATTTCCGAATCTATATATTGTAACGGGAGCGCTGGAACACCCTGTGAACCAGCTGGGAACGGAAGGCAGGGGGAGGACCGCGTTAGCCACACCTCCCCCTCGTTTGTCTTGTAGTGGCGACAGGCAGTGGTTGGGAGGAAAAACATCAGTGTGCCGTCTGTTTCTGTCCACCTGGTTCCAGAAATTACGTAATCTGGAACATTCTCCTGGTCACTAGAAACCGGCGATATTCCTATATAAAGAAGGTTACAGACAGACGGAGTTGAGTTGGTTTTGAGTCAGTCAGTCAGTCAGTTGGTTAGTGTGTGAGTGAGGACAGTTCTTGGTGTAAGAAGGCAGTGTTAGTCAGTGACGTGTTAATGAACGAAAGGGTTGTGCAACGGAAGACTGTACGAACTGTGTATGGGTATCGGAGTTTATGTAATCGCGAGTACAAGTGAAGTTATAACGGACGAACTGGTGGATTGTAATTGTTGCAGCACGTAATTCTGTGTAATTGGCAAGTGTTTAACTGTAAGTCGGTGGAAATAAAGAACATTGTTGAGTTTGTGTAATTGGACTTTTTATTCCACGAACCCACAAAGTCACAATATCAATATTTACCACTTCAAATGCAGTATTTGTCTCACTAAATTAGAAACCTGTTTTTAGTTGCATATATGCTCCAAGAATCTGATACCTCTTCTATTCTATGGTTTTACATTCTAGTAAAATAAGGCCAGAAGAGAGATTCTAATGGGCTAGAAAACAGGTCACATCGACCTTTGGCTCTGTACTCTGGGAAATGCAGGAGGGTGTATTCAACAATTTTCAGAAGTTGTCTAAATTATTCTGCAACAACTCTGACTTGTGTAAGTAATCTTTAAAATTTAATAAGTAAGCAGTATTTATTAAGGCTGCTGGAAATAAAGGCATGACAAAATCTAATAAGCAAAAGTAACGGCAAATATATTTTCAACTGCATATTGTAACCTGGCACAGTGACACAGTAACACTGAACTGACAGAAATTATTGATAAGAGCTTTTTAGATTATCAGCCAGGAAGGCAAGATGGTCAAAATCTCATGACTGGGGAGCGGATTTATAGGCACTAAAAATATGTGAAATGGGCAGGCAAAAATGCTCTAAAAATGGGCAAAATAGGCACTTGAACAGGCACTAAAAATTTGCTAAGTAAATACTTAGAGGTGCACAATTTTAGTAAAATGGCTCTTAAATGCACTATAACAAAATGAAAACCATTGCAACATATGCTACAACAAATTCGCTAACTACATACTATTTTGCGGTTCCTTAGGCAAAATAGTTCTACATTTATTCCAAATTTCATAAATGACTCGACAGCAAGTTAAAATAACAAATATTGTCATATAATTAAAATACATATAAATCCATTTCACTGAGTAAGAACCATAATGTGCAGAAAGGTGTGAAGTAATTAACTATGTCAAAAAACAAAAACATGGGTTTGGAGGGGGGCTTAAGGGTGAAAATTGAGATATCTGAAGCTTTTGTTAGATTTGTTTCTAATTTATACCACTTATTTTTGTGATCGATCAAGAATGGAATAATACCAAGTTTTGGCTTTCTAGTCACAATAGTTTCTGAGAAATTAGGAGTTTATGTCTAATTTACATGCAATTTTCAAAATGTCCCGCTTATTGTAATTTTAAAAATTAATGTTGCAGTATAAGTTTCTGCACCCATTTTAACCTATTATTAACCTGTACCTATGTGAAGCATTTGTCTTCGCCATATCAATGAAGGGAAAAAATAATCAACCTATTTTATTTTCCTAAGCGTTTTCAGTAAGAAGCATTATAATCCTTTTCAATACAAATAACAAAAACACAACAAATGTAAATGGGTACACTTAATATGCAGTTGCCCTTACAGGCATGTTTAGAATTTCATATAGATTAATAGAAAACTGCATCCTGTGAAACATTTTGAAGTTAGGAAAATGTAGAAAATATGGAATATGAGAAATCTGAGGCTAAAATTACATAATAGCAGCTACGATACAGGGTTATTTAAATAGTCATGTGACTTTCTGTAGTGCCGCTAAGGAAAAAAAAAAGTTATATTACTGGAGTATATCTATATTAATTTTAAGACAAAAAAACTAAATTTGGGATTGTTGTATGTTTTGGACAATTTGCACAGATGTGTCTCCTTAACAGAAACGATAATAAATTCAAAAGTTCATCGCAGCAATCTTAATATCACTTAAAATGATGTCACGATGTGTCAAAAAGATACAAAGCACAGAACAAAATTAATTAAAAGCTAAAGCTACATAATCCTAGTTTCTGTAATGCCCCATTGTCGACTAAGAACAAATAAAGCACAGCTTTTTAGTAAGCGTTTCCTGTCCATTCAAACAGAATTACAGCAATTACGGCATCGTGAAAAGAATTCTTGTACCTACTTTTGTAAAGGCATTTCTGTAAAATTTTACACAGACCATTAAGATTTATTGGTCTGAAGTTTCATTTTCAATGTTGGAAACAACACTGGAAGTCTCCAAGCAATCGATTTCATGATTCCTTGAGATACATGTAGAAAAACATAAGCATGAGAAAATCAGAAGTTTTGCACGCACGCATGCGCACGCGCACCCACACCCCCACCCACCCACACACACACACACACACACACACACACACTCACACACAATCATAGTCTGTGTAGCCTAGTATATTAAGTGCTGGCATTAAAAGTTTAAGTTGTAACCTGAACAGTATCCTAGAGTGCTGATTTTAAGATTGGGTTAAACAACAGCTTCGTGTCATTGGATTTACACACATGTAAAAGAAATCTTAGGGGAGTAAATTCCTGCTTACCAGCGGTACTGATTGTGATCTAATATGATTGTCAACAACTGACACCATCAATAATTTAATTAATAATCCCTCTCCCAAGTATTACTACTAGCTCAAGAAATAATTCTTTACACCAGCACAAAATCATGCTACTGCATTGAAACTGCCAAAAAATACTTGAAACAAAATTGTGAAATCCAGTACACTGAGTTTGCAAAGCTATACCTATAAGTTTCAAATAAATAACATTCTAATCAAGATGAAATGCATTAGACAGGCCTGTTTAACGATTCAGACGTGTTTTAAGCTAAATCTCAATGTAAAGTCGTATCCTGTGATGAAGAAAGTTTTCACATTAGACAAATTTCTGCTTTACTTTGGAAAACTGGAAACATTCAGTTTCTCTTCTTTCAGCTCTTCCCAACATAAGTTGTTTTTGGCATAATGTTGCTACAGGGGTTGATTTTTACAAGTTTTTGAAACTAGGATAATATAACATTGTGACTGTGGGTTTGTAGAATTAAAAGTCCAAGTTGCAGAATTTAAAAAATGTTCTTTATTTCCATAAAAATACACTCGGTTGAATCCTTACATAACAGCATTACGTCACATACACAATCACAGTCGACCAAGGTCAATGACCACGACAAACAGCATTCTGATTACACCTGTTCACAACATCAACACTTTACAACTGTTTAACCTGTTTACGACTGACTCGATCACTAGACATGGCTTCTTTTTATACACCCATTCATGAATTCCACACTTTTATAGAATGTTCTCTAACATGTCACCAGATAAAACACGAATGTTCTAGACTGTAACTATATCTGTGTCGGCAAGTCTTTTATCTCCAGCGATATGTTTATCTGCTTATCAAGCTCTTCATTTCCACACTGTCTGCCTATCAGTTCTTTTGTGTAAACAAGCAGCATGAACCATTTTAGCGCGTATGCCGCCAGTCGTAAAAAAGGGATTCGTGACAGTATTAATACAAACATGAATGATTGAACTCACCTGTTTCAGACAAGGCTGACAAAGTATTACTTTCCCATCTGTGCTAAACAATGGATCACCATTTATCCACTGTACACTTCTGTTGCTTCTCTCTTTTGGCATATTTGCATAAGAAACTGATATATGTGTGCACTTGAAACACTGCTTACAGGATCAATGGACTTTCCATTCCCCACATAAAGAGGGGTCATTTGTCAATCCATTGAAATGTCATTTAGCTGGTCTTTGCTACTCGTCCTTGAGCGAATTCTAAGATTTTTTCATGACGTCATTAGCGCATTGTGACATGCCTGTGTGGCAGATACCTACCTTGCTAAACCCGTTTTTGTATATCCAATGTGCAGCAGTAAGAAATTTCTCCTCCCTGAAAACTTCACGTTGAAACCAACAAATGCAAAAGCTGTTATCACAAATTACAAGCAGAAGAAATTTAGCCTGCCTCGGTAGCGTATCTGCCTCATGTTCATGAGGTCCAGAGTTCGAATCTCGGTTAGGGTGAGTTACCTGGATAAGGTTTTTCCCGGGGTTTCCCTTATCCTAATGGACGAATGTCAGGTAGCTCTAGGCTCAATGGACCCCGGAATCATTTGAGCATCATTTCACCAATTTCATTCATCATCCGATATGACTTAACGTTGGACGTAAATTACAAAAAAAGGCTAAAAAGGCTGTTTTAGGCAGTAATAAGCAGAATAGGCACAAACGTATGAAATAGGCCTTTATAGGCATTATAAAACTCAAGAAATTAGGCTAATAATTGTAGAAAACCTGCTTATAGCTTAAAAGCCTACGTTTCTGAACAAATGAATAAAATAGGCAAATAGAGCAAAATCCACCCCTACTCATGACTTTATTAATATCATGGCTGATAACCTGAGAAGCTCAATCACAAGAAACTTGGTGTAAGTATTAAAATGCTTTGTGGTTTATAATGAAAGACAAAAGATTGATAATGCTGTTATACATAAGTTAGTACATAATTCAGTTTCCTTGAAGTACTTTAATCCCAACCTGCTTAAACAATTGAAAGTGACATAAGTTTCACATGAGAACTACATATGAATGGACATATAATAATGGGAGATAGGCATGGGCAATATGGAATTAGGCAGTGATATATTATGGAGTAATAAAATAATGATTAAAAGGGATATTGTCCAACATGAGCACAGATAGAACAAAAAGTTAAAAAGAATTCCGTGATGTTAAAGTTGCAAACATTTTATTGGTAAATATGGCAAAGATGTATTGGAGGGGGGGGGGGGGGTTACTTTTGTTAAGTGTTATTGATTATAAAGGTTCATTATAAAAGAGTTATACAAAAGGAACTGAAATTATGAAGAAAGCATAAACCAGATTAGATTCAATAATGGAGGGGGAAAAAAATCATCACTACAACTTCAAGTTTCATACCCAAGTATTACATATGTTCAATCAGACTTCCTTTTTATAACATTGCAAATCTAACAATTAAGTCAGTTCTTTTCAAAGTCTATGGGTCATATAATGGTCAATGGTTTGCTGCTTCTTTTATCCAAATGAGGCTGATCATGATATATGAAACAGCACAATAATAAGTGCAATCTGCACCTGTATACATTGGTGCATGATGGTGACAATATTATTATAGCTTTGTAATCCGCTGCACCACGCTCTAATATACTCTACTGGGTGTATAGTAAACTTGAGAATATAGAATACCTTGCCAAATATAAAAGACCTATGAATTATTCCATTTCTTCTTTTGTTGTCAAATTAGCTTTTATTTAATGGCTGAATTTGTTTTGTATAATCTGTACTGGTAGGTGCATGTCATGATTTTGTCTTAATATGTCATCTGCAACATGAAACTTCAACAGTATATAGCTATATACAAATATAACAATTTGTAACTTAAAACTTCACTTATCTTATAAGAAATGATGACACTTTTCTTATAAATTGTTCAGGATCACCATTTCATGGAAATTCTTCCACATCCTCAGCCGGAACCAACAAAACTGTCGTCATCGTTACAAACGCTAGATGTTAATATGTTCTTGTTATTACTACCAAAATCTGAAAATAAAACAAATTTAAAAACAGAATCGACTGCCAGTATTTCAAAATTGATTACACGATTTTTGTTTTTTTAAATAAATATATTTTCCCAAACCATTAAATCTATCGGACCATTTAATTATTTTAATAATTTAACTTCTGGCTGAGGATGTGGAAGGATTTCCATTAAATCGCAATCCCGAACAATTTATAAGAAAAGTATCATCATTTCTTTTTTTTTTTTTTAAATTTACATCCTTTAACTTTTTAAGTCACATCAGATGATGAATGGAATGGGTGAAATGATGCTCAAATGGGCCCAGGGTCCATGGAGCTTAGAGTTAACTGACATCGTCTTATAGGATAAGAGAAAACCCAGGAAAAAACCTTATCCAGGTAACTCCCCTAGATTGTCATTTCCTTTCACCCCATTGCACATCATCAAATCATTCTCCTCACAAAATTCTATTAGTTTCTTACCTTCATTGTTAATACATTTATCTTTGCTCCTTTTCTCCCCTCTTTTCTTAACCCATTTAATTCCCCTTCAAAATCTATTAACTGCAATTGATTTTCCCCCACTCTTGCATTGAAATCACCCATTATAACAAATCCTTTATGTATGCCTCTGTTTAATATTTCTTCCATGTACTGTCTCAACAAATACATGTGGGTCATAGAATTCTGAGGTATTTGGCAGGTTATACACTATTGCCACACATACACTTTCTCTCTCCCATTCTCCACTTAGCACACACCACAAAACTGATTTTTCACCTCGGATTACGACCTTTCCTCCCAACTCTAAATATATCGCTTGTCTCCTATCCTTCTATTTTTAATCACATTTTATCCTTCAGAATCTCTTCAATCTGGTCCCAAACGTGTTTTTCTCTTGATTCTTCAACTCCAAAAAGTATCACATTCATTTTCCTTCCTCTATCTTCAGATTTTTCCATAAAGACTTACAGTAAAATTTTAATTAATCTATAGCAACTCCAGCTTAATCCTAAACTTCAAGTAGATAAATAACCAAATGCTGTTGTTGTTTTCAAATGCTAGGCTTTGGCAATGAAGCCATTTGCTCAATAACCAAATGCTGTGATCTAGTTCTTTTCTGCTGCAGAGGTGCCTTTGTTTTCTTTTTCTTATAGTAACCCCATATTTTCCTTTAAAGTTTCCAGTGTTTATGTCTTCATCTGTGTCATTCTGAGAGGAATGAGAATCCTCTTCATGGGCTTCTATCACAACTTTACAATCTGTCACTTTCATCATTATGAAAATCTTCATTACTGTCTTCATTTTCAACCCTAATACTGCCAAGGGCTTTCTTGTGGTTCTATGGGTTATTAGGGTTATACACATTGAACACTTCTCGTTTCTTTGAAATTAATAAAAAAAAAATGTGACTGATAGAAATGACAGCTACAGAAATAATTATGTATATGTGAGCAGGTGAAATGTATTTCACATACCTCTACTCGATGATCATATAATTGGCCAACAATAAACTAGAAAGTGTTACAATGTGTTTTAGAAAGCTATAATGAGCTGCAGTTACTTCACATAAACTGTTAAATCTGCATGTTGAAAGTATCTCTCAGATACACTGTATCCAATAGAGATTTAAGGGTACAATTGCATTATTCAATGTTTTCATACTGAAATAACTTGTGAAAGTGATGTTAGTATTACTAGTACCGACTCATCTTATGTCAATACATCTTAACACATCACTGTTTCTAGCTTCTTCCATATATAAATAAGGTTTTTAATTCCAATGGGTAAGGACTATGATACAATGAAGCACAAAATTATATTAAGGTTTTTAATGTTATTTCGGAAACAAAACACTTAAGATATTTCATCTTAGAGGTGATCCAATAAATGAACATAGTTACAATGAAATTCCGTTTGCAAAAGGCCATTTGTTGAAATGATTTGATGGCTATTTAGAAGAACAATCAAGTTAGATGGCGGCATGTGGAATGATTACACAAAGTAGAGTTCAAAATGTGGTAAATGGTGATAAAATGTACAAAAACATGAGGTAGAGAAGAGTGACAAGTTAATGATAATAACTGTGGAAATGAAGATGTCTTTAGTATAAATGAGGGTGAGTCAATAAATAAGTTGCAAATGTCTGTTTCACTTATACCATTTGTAAACTAAGTGTGCATTTTGTACCAACAGCTAACAGCATACATAGGCTTGTCGTAGAGGTTGATTCATATCTCTATATCTCTCCAGCTTGTGGTCAGTCAGTGGCAGCCAGTGCAAAATGGTGGGTGTGTTGCATGATTGTACCCAAGCAGGACAGCATACAGTTTTTTTTTTTTTTTTTTTTTTCGGTGGCCCAAAGGACTGTACACAGAAGAAGTGCATCGCCCGCCTTGGTAGCGTAGATGGTAGCATGTCTGCCTCACGTTCAAGGGGTCCCGAGTTCGAGTCTTGGTCAGGGTGAGTTACATGGATAAGGTTTTTCTGGGGTTTTCCCTTATCATGATAAACGAATGTCGGGTAACTCTAAGCTCCATGAACCTGGACCCATTTGAGCATCATTTCACCCTTTTCATTCATCGTCCGATATGACTTAACATTGGAGGTCGTAAATTGAAAGGGGGGGGGGGGGGAAGGGCATTGCAAAATGCGTCCCATATACGGTGACCAGTGTTTGTCTCGGGAAGCTGTAATCAGTTGGATCCGGCAGTTTAACAAGGGAAAGCAAAGCATCTGAGATTGGGATGATTAGGTTCATCTTTTTCAACCAAAATCAAACAGATTTTTGATGGAATGGAAATGTCCCACCTCACCAACAACGAAATACTTCAAGGTAGTTTCACTAGCCTGCAAGGTTAAGGTCAAAGTGTTTTGAGAAATGCAAGGCCTTATGCTGCAGAAATTCCAGCCTCATTGTGATACTGCACCATACTGCACTACACTGTGGGAACACCAACAGGCCACTTGCCTCAAACAACCTGGACTCTTGACAAAGTGAGGGATTCTTCCTGAATGACAATGCCTGCCCTCACTCAGAAAGATTAATGCAGGATCTGTTAAGAATATTTCATTAGGAATGGCTGGAACATGAACCTAACAGACCCAACTTAGCTGCTACCGATTTCCATCTGTTGATGGGGCCCCTAAAAAGTCCTTTGAGTGGCCAGTACTTCGAAATTGATGCCATATGGCTGTGATAGCAACCAAAATACTTATTTTTTGCCAGCATTCAAGGGCTTGTAAAGAGACGAAATAAGTGTCTCAGTAAAAAAGTTGATTATGTTGAAAAGTAAAATAAATTTCAGGTAATTACTTTATTATTGTCTCTATCCAATTTTGCAACTTACTTATTAACTCACCCTCGTACTATCGCTACAGGTCTGATTTAAACCCTAAATGAGGATTTAAAAATGGCACGAGATGAAATTAGAAAGAAGAGAATAAGCTACTGAAGGAAAGGTTCACAGAAACAAAAGATGAAAAGGCAATGCAAACACCTGCTGAAGGTAAAGATGGCAATGGCTATGAGCAAACGCTATATGATGATGGTAACTACATCTATGGATGACAGTGCTTAGCAAAAAAGGGGATGCAAAGAAAAGCAAAACAAACGTGGCTCAATCCATACCAACAAGGAATAGGTACTGAAATAACATGGAAATTTTGTGCAAGAAATCACTACCCCACATTGGGAACAAAAAGGAACAATATCATGATTCAATTTGGAATTTCATAAAAGAAATAAGTAGGATGTTTATCGGTGGCAACAGTCACGGCAGAGGACTAATAAAATATCACATAATCCTTTTTCCTTGCCATGTTGTCATCGGGTATAACAGTTCGGTATATCTCTCGTTTTGACTTTTCATGGAAGTTATTTCAGGCATGTAAGATATGGACCCACAGTGCCTATAGGGCAGTAAAGGGGCTGCCCTCTGCCCCTGCCAAACTGTGACTTCGGACTACAGGAAGATTATCTTCCTTCAGGACCTACAGCTAAAGACTCTCTTACCCTTTGAGCTACTGGGGAAATATATGAGTCAAATGGAGAATTTAACCCTTTCACCGATATGGATGTCATATGACGTCCAAGTTAAAATGCCCCAAACGGATATGGACGTGTATAGACGTCCTGCGCATATATGCATTTAATGCTCATTTAATGCCAATTATTTTAATCTTGCTATTTTACAATAAATTTAAATTAGTTCTATAAGGAATGTAAACGTACCCTTAAAGGTTTCTTTTTGAATTGTACACCTCGAAACCTGGATAAACACCCAAGGGCACATCTGCAGATTCACAACAAATAATATTGGTTTCCTTGCGAACTTCTGTTTCGCAACACACTACACATTTTCGAAATGGTTACAACTTTTTTAGGTTGTGGGTGGTATACTTTTAGGAAAGTGTTTTCTCTCAAGTATGAGGGGTGATGTCGTGGTGAATTTCTTACCCCCTAGTATAAAGAGGCCTCTGAGTATTATAATTAGGTTACAAGCTCTTTATATGCGCAAGTACAGGTAGATGAATGTCTTACATGAATTTACAGCTCTGAAAATTACTAAAAAAACTGTGCATAGTTACATCCAGTGGTATAAAATCCGTAAAGAGGGATAGCTAGTAATAGCTGATCCGCATCACCCATATTTGACCCGCCATTTCCCCAAACAATGGAGTAGCTAACATGTCATCTGTAGACCAGCACATGTCACTGCTACGTATGTCCTAAAGATCTCCTTCATAATCGTACAACAAATCTTCCAGATTTTCTACAGTAATATCAGAAGCCTGTACACATCATACCCAAGCTAATTTATTTGCTACATTACGGGGATAAGCCATGGTTAACATTCAAATTTAACAATTTCAAATGTGCCATTCATTTAGCTCTTGATAGCTATAAGAAATCACTCTGAACACAGACAGAGTATAAATAACTAAAATACAGAGCGAAAAACAGCTGCATAAGACTACCAGAAACCTTGGTTGAGAAACACTGTAATAACAGATGCTGACACAGAGTTTTCTTTCCAGTGTGTGAGTGTGTAACACAACATATTCTCGTATGATTATCGCTTGGTATAGCATAAATAAACTAAACCTGAACCGGAGAAGTCGCTTGCGTAGCTATGCATATATACATTCGTTCGTATACACACAAAACAAAATGATTCAAAAGTTAGGCATGTTTGGCGCAAAGAATGGCTTTTGCTACAGTGAAACAAAGTAGTGAAATTTCAACGATTTATTAATGTAGTCTCTACTTTATTGTTACTGTAGATTTATACTGCCTTTAATGAGTTTTAAACCAGCTTTTGTTTCGTTTAAATAACTTAATAAATACGGAAGATACGGAATTGTATTTATGATGCATTTTTACAGCATTTAACAATTTAAATGTCCAGTTCTGTTTATTGGGTATCCGTTTCTGGCCCCTGAAGGGTTTAAATGGCCATTGGCGAAGCGGTTAATGTCAGGACGGCACACTGGCCATGGTAGCTCAAAGGGTAAGAGCGACTGGACGGAAACCAGGAGATCCGTGGTTCAAATCCTGGCCATGGCATTGAACTTTCCATGTTGACTCTACTAAAACTATTGTCAACAAAATTTGAACTTACAACATGGGAAAAAATTTTATTATTAAAAACATTCCAAATATTCTAAATTTTGATGTGCCATCAGTGAGTGGTCTACTGAACTTATGTAAAGAATCTTCCGAGAGAGGGAGCCAATTACAAGAGATCCAGACAACAACCAACTGTGATGAGTCGCTAATCAGCTGATGATGAGACTTCAACAATCTTGAAAACGTTCCTGATTTTGAAAAGGATGTGTCAAGGCAATGATTGAATCTCACTCTGCTGAGTTTACCGTCTCTCTAAATCAACTTCTGGACCTTTTTGACAGAACTACGGGTGTCACAAATGTTGTTGATGTAGCTAAGGAATTTTCACATAATTTGCCAGTCTTAGCTAAGTTGTTAAGACAAGTTCAACCAACTCGACCTAACAAAGATTTTAAAAACCGGTGTTCTCGACTAATTCAAAACTTAGAAACTTCAAATTCATAATAATTATGCATCTCATTCAGTGGAATTGCAGGAAACTTCAAATTCATAATAATTATGGATCTCATTCAGTGGAATTGCAACGGTTCCTATGCAAGAAGACCTTACATTAAATTGCTTTTCAATGAATACAGACCAAAGGTACTATGTCTCTATGAAACCAACTTTAAAGAAAAGTATTGCGCACAACTCCGTGGTTACACATCTTGTTTAAATAATAGGCAAACTTCCACTATGGCTAGTGGCAGTACGGCAATTTTTGTTCAATCGGAACTTTTTCTGCATAACATTCCTATTAAAACAACAATGGAAGTCACCGCAGCCAGAATCAAATTAAATGTAGATGTGACAATATGCTCTATTTAGCTGCAAATATCAATGAAATGGACAGTCTTCTTGCTCAACTTCCCAGGCCATTCTTAATCTTGGGTGACTTTAACAGCTGTAACCTTTTATGGGGATGCTCTAAGTCAGACAGAACGGGTCAAAGTATTGAACAATGGCTAAATAATTATGATGACTTAATTCTATTAAATAATGGTTTGACTACGTATTTTAATGTGAGCAATTAGAATCCTTGCAAACTCAAAATGTTACTGACATTGTCCAACAGTTCACAAACCTAATTATTTCTGCAGCTGAGTTTGCTATTCCTAAAACCTCAGGAATATTGCACAAACGCCCACTTCCATGGTGGAACGATGAATGTACATCAGTCATTAAATCTAAGAAGAAAGCATTTAGAAAATATAAGAAAAATAGGTCTATCAAACTTAGCATTGCATACAAAAAGGCTGAGACAAAAACATGTTATGTCCTTAAGTCAAATCTTTTAATGAATTTACTTCTATCACCAGTGAAACTGCAACTTCAGTTCTTTGGTCAAAAATAAAATCAATTAGTGGAAGTAAAGCAGTTTCGTTCCCTAATAGTCTGGAAGATGAAAATGGTACCAAACATAATGATTCTTTCACTGTTAGTATGTTATTTGCTAATGCTTTTGCCAGTAATTCAAGTAACAAAAACTATGACCCGGAATTTTCTAAAATGATCTTGAATAAAGGACTCTCCAATGAATATATTAAGTCTCTAGTTGAGTGCAATGAAGATCAGTTTAAACCAACCATTTTCTATGGAAGAATTTCTTCAGTGGTTGAATAAAAGTAAAAATTCTGCGCCAGGACCAGATGTAATACACAACATATTTCTTAAAACTCTTTCAGAAAGAGCTATTGATTATCTCTTCCAGTTGTTCAATTTTATATGGAAACTCAAACACTTCCTGAGCAATGGAGGGAAGCTATAATTGTTCCCATTCCCAAACTTAACAAAGCCAAGAAAGGAATTGTGATATACCACTATGTCTAAATTTCTCCTATTCAGCTTTCTGCTCACCAAGTAATCCAACAAACAAATACATTTTTTAGTTTGATTTATGAGTCACTATGTTTACACTCATACTTCACTTACTTGTATTATTGAAACGTTTTCAAGATCATTCGATCTCATCCTCAGCTGTTTGGTGACTAAATGAACATTCTGCAGTGTCACCATTTTTGGACAGAAAACCACAACATTGGCCACAACATTAAACTGTTAAAATCTTTAAGTACACCCATAGAATTGGATATTTGGGGGAAAATATTCATAACAAAAAACCGTGATAAAGTTATAAATTTTGAAATCCCGGCATTAAATGAAGTATTAAAACTTAGTGCCCCTAACCCCAGATGGCAGAGGGATCAGAGCATAATAGTAGTGGAGGAAGAAGAATGTTCATTTAGTCACCAAACAGCTGAGGATGAGATCGAATGATCTTGAAAACGTTTCAATTATACAACATAGTAAGTGAAGTTGAGTGTAAACATAGTGACTCATAAATCGAACTCAAAAATGAAGAATACTTCACTGTTAATAATGCTTCTGCTTTTAATATTTAAAACATACATATTTAACACTCCAAAACCAGAACTCTATGATTCTCATCCTTGCAATCCAAAACCACTACGTGAAAGATTATTGGAATACTGTTCTGCATTTCGGATTGAAAAGCCATCTATCGTTTTGAGAAGACTGAACTCCATTCCTCCATGACAGTCGTTTACCCCTTCATTAATTTGGAAGTGTCACGTATACCAAACTACGTAAACATGCCCAAACCAGTAATCATTCCTATGAGTTTATCACTTCATCAGAATTTTAACACTCACCTCAAAGTATATACTGATGGATCAAAGTGCGATACAAGTTCTGGATGTGCCATAGTTACCACCTCACCTTCAGGAACTAATTCTTATCGCTTACCAGAATACTTCTCTATTTTTTCATGTGAAGCCTGGGCTGTCCTCAAAGCAATTGAAATTAGTACCCAAAGTCACAAAAATCCACTAATTGTGATCTTCTCAGACTCCATGTCAACAATTTCTGCCATTGGAAACAAGTTTAACAATAATCCACTCATTCAAAGTATTCCAGAACATTTATTTTACCACTATAATAAAGGCATCCACATCTCATTGGCATGGCTACCTTCACATAAAGACATTGTGGGAAATGAAATGGCCGATGTGGCAGCAAAGTCAGCTACAAGATGACAACAAATCACAGCTGGAGTATCCGGTACACTACAAGATATCAGAAAGATGTTTAAAACTCATATTCTTGAGTATTGGGACAAACAATGGCAATCCACTCCCTCAAAGCTGTAACTTGTTAGAAAGTCTGTCTCAGAACCAGCTATATCGAACAGTCACTTCCGGAGAAGAGAACATATTCTACTCAACAGATTACATATTGGTCACTTCATCTTAAGTCATAGTTATTTAATGAAGAATTCAGCTAAAGATCCATGCCCGAAGTGTGGAACTCATGAGATATCAACTTCCCGCCTCATCCTTGAGTGTCCATCCTTACTGAAAGTCAAAAGTGACTTGAACCTCAATAGTGATTTATATGCCATTTTTAATTCAGTTGAAGAATATAGAAAAGTTATAAAATTAATGGATTCATCACAACTGTCATCTATTATATAAAATTTATTCAACTACATCTTGTGTTAGATGTTATTAGTTTCTTTTTAATACACACTTTTTGTATTTAACTATTAACTTCACTCCTGTTTATTGTTATAATATATCTGTATTTCTACTTATATCACTACTGTTCACTGTAATGTGCGAATTTAATTGTTTTGTTTATTGTTGTAACTGTTTGTACTATTTGTTTTATATTTCATTGTTGTCTCATTAATTCTACTGTGGTCGCTGATAGCCCTAGTTGTTGTAAATGGACCTTAAATAAATGAAAAAAAAAAAAAAAAAAGAACTTCAAAGTAGTTTGAAGCTGACCATAAATAATTGTGATATAGCCAATATTAGTTTTAAATCTACTGAAAGGCATAAAAGTGTCATAAAACTCATCACCTCATTTGTACTCTAATTAGGGTATCTAAGTATACTTATCTCGAGGTATATTTTGGGCTCGTATAACTAGCACTAATAGATGTATTGTGTATCTAATCTGGTAAAGGTATATTCATTGATAACTACTATATATGTATTATTTTCCAACTATAAGAAGCATGTTCTTGTTTTTACCTTACCTCCTGATGAACAGCTTGAACTATCTGTTGAATACTGCACTGGTTCATCATAACCACTGAAGTATACAAATAAGAGACTCATTATTCGCACCACTTCATCCATTGGTGGGCGATTTGCAGGATTTTTATCCCAGCATCTGAAAATAGAAATTAATTTTATTGAAGATAACAAGAACAATGAAAAAATTTATCAGTTTGAGACATTTGTACATGAGCACCTCATTAAAGGCAAGAGGTTATTGTCAAGAATTCTCCTGTATTTTGTATATAAAAAAGTGCTACTGACAATGCAAATATTATAAATAAACTACAACACCTGGTAATCAACTTCACTTACCTGTTTTAAAATTCTTGAATCCTTTGGGACTGGTTTCATGATTTTTACATCAAAGCCTCAGTCACAGCTGATCTAATAGCTGAGGCTGTGATAAAAACATCACGAAATTGGTCCTGGAGGACTTAAAAATTTTAAAACAGATAAGAGAAGTTGGTTAAAAGTGTTGCAGTTTATTATAATAAGAATTCTCCTGTTACTAGATTCAACTGTTTTCACAAAGACAAAATTGAAATAAATTTGTACAATTACCCAAAAAAAAAAAAAAAGGATAATTGACAAACTCGACTGAAATTAGTGGCAGTGATTAGACTTGAGCTGTGATGATAGGAAATAATAATACTTTCAATATTGAAGTTGAGCTAGACCTTTTTGGCGCATAAAAAGCCAGGATATTTATGTGAGCATTGAATTATGAAAGACTAGGGTGATATAAATCATTTTACTACACAAATGAAGCTTATCTTCCTAAAAACATGGAAGTGAAAACATGCCCACCTTCAATTTTTGAGTAAAAAGTACAAGAAAGTGTAACTTTTCCGCACTTCAGTGATCACAGATTGAACTCTTGGTATAAAAGTGTAGAACAGCTTGAATATCTGCAACATGTAGTAGAACTTGTTCAGAGTATAGAAGAAAGTGTGGCTGTGAAGTATTTTAAAGCCTTGAAATTAAGTAAAAATTAATTGCTGATTTTCTTGCTGTGCACTGTTCAAAATGTTGTATATATTTTTAAATTTAAGAAGATTAAAAGCTTTGTTCATTCAGTACTAGAACAAAGCTGAGTGCTCTTTCCAAGAGCTTTAACCTTCTTTTACAATTAAAAAAAAGAAATCCAGTTATTTCTGGACTAAGCAAGCGAATACAAATGCAGGCAACCTTTGTATTTCTGTGGGTAGACAATATGGGAACAAGCTGAAAGGAATTCACAGAGTTCAGAGAGAATTATCATATATATTGATAAGCTTTTTAACCCTCGTAATGTGGGACAAACAATTACTTCCATCACAGTGTACAGAACCATACATTGATTATGGTTTTGTTAAAGCTGCAGTGAAAGTCTTGTGAATATCTGCAAACAATATAATTAGCAAGATATCATTCTCTCAATATTCCAATGTCATGCGTGATAAAAGGACAGGATTGACACTAATGAATATGGAACTAATTGAACTTCTGTCATTTTCTGATTGAGAAGGTTTGTAGTTATTTTATGCATAAACTTAAATCCATCATCCATGTATATATCTGAACATTATATAACATTAAATTGAGATTTTATTATATAATGTTAAGTGTGAATTAATGCACCTTTCACTATTAACAACCCATTCTTAAAAATGGCAGAATAACTGACAAAATAAAAACCAAACGTACACCAAAATTGGCTTAAAAAGTTGAAAAATTCAGAAATCTCCCTCAATAGAAACATCTCCCAGTATCTATCACCTGGCTTATGACAGCAAAATCATACTAGCAAGAATCACATCACATAAGCACAAGCATTATGTAATGAAGTTACTGTGTAGAATGTGCAGTCTGAGTTTTAAAAGATACATGAAGGATGTCTAGCAAGGGGTGTAAGGGTTAAGAGGGGAAGGACATTCTTAAGAAAATAAAAACGTCTCATATGACAATAGTATATAATTATTTGTTACCAACTTCACTTACCTTTTCAAGAAATTATAAATTCCTTGCAGTACTCAGAACTAGTTTGGAAATAAGTTTAGGAAATATGGTTCAAACATGGTTTGGGAGAAAATATTTATCTTAAAAAATACAAATCACCTCATGAATTTTGAAATACTGCCAATAAATTTGTTTTACTTTCAAGGATTGTAGAAGAATACTGTGACTTTGTGGGTTCGTGAAATAAAAAAGTCCAATTACACCACTCAACAATGTTCTTTATTTCCACCGACTTACAGTTAAACACTTGCCAATTACACAGAATTACGTGCTGCACACAGTTACAATTCACCAGTTCGTCCGTTACAATTTCCTTGTACTCGCGGTTACGTAAGCTCCGGTACGCATTCACAGTTACGTACAGTCTTCCGTTGCACAATCTTCTCGTACATTAACACGTCACTGACTGACACTGCCTTCTTACACCAAGAACTGTCCTCACTCACACACACTAACCAACTGATTGACCAACTCCCTCTGTCTGTCTGTAACCCTCTTTATATAGGAATATCGCCGGTTTCTAGTGACCAGGAGAATGTTCCAGATTCCGTAATTTCTGGAACCAGGTGGACAGAAACAGACGGCACACTGATGTTTTTCCTCCCAACCACTGCCTGTCACCACTACAAGACAAACGAGGGGGAGGTGTGGCTAACGCGGTCCTCCCCTGCCTTCCGTTCCCAGCTGGTTCACAGGGTGTTCCAGCGCTCGCGTTACAATACATATAATTGCAATATTTTTATTGCTTCACTGTTATAAACTTCAGTTTTTACATATTAAAGTTTGTAATATTGCTGATGAATCACCCAGTTATTGCTAATTGGGTCTAAGCTTGCTTGAGCATTCAGTTGCATTGTGTGTTGTTAGCCCACTTTGTTAAAACCCTTAAATCAAAATATATAGCTACAGAAATAAGACTTGGTGGAGGTGGAACTAGCGTAGAGGAGAATTCATGGTCCAAGACAAATATTGACTTCTGGCTGGGGTATTAAACACTTCAGCGATAGCCATTTAAACCATACACAGGATGGGAATGGAAACCCAATAAGCAGTGCAAGACATTTAAATTTTTAAATGTTGTAAAAATGTCTCATAAATACGCATGCATTGAATGCATCTAATATGCAAGTCATTTAGTTTTATGTGCATACAAACAATATGTATACATTAGCTGCATAAGCGAAGAGTTGTGTTCAAGGTTTTAGGGTTCAGTTTATGTAACGACGAGATAATAATTGTATATGTTGTGCAACACACACATACACATGTAAACCTCAGTGCTAATCATGGCTTTAACTAGTACTGTAGCAAATAAATTAGCTTGCAAAGGCAGTGTACGCGCTTCTGAAATTACTTCAGAAAATGGGGAATACCTTTTGCTGTCTGACAGTGATTTGGATATTGATGGCAAGTTTTCAGATTTTGAGGGGGGTGTTGAGGATATAGGTAGCAGTGAGAAAGAAAATGACCCACTGCCTTCAGGTGTTTGTGAAGATTCAATATAGTGGAGTTGTCAGAATAACTCTAACCTAAATAGATATGAGTACAGCCTCTGGTGTACAACTGCAGACTCAGCTAACTTCTCACAGTCAACCAATTGATGTTTTCACATTTTTACTACTCAATTACTGTCTCTCACTCTTTCGGAAACAATTGTATATGTGAAGAGGGTGAAGGAAGACCTGGTCTCTAAAGGCAATTTAGAGCCTAAGAGTAGAATTCAAAAGTGGACAGAAGTAACACTGAATGAAATTTAGAACTTGGTCTAATAATGCTCATGGGTGTTAGTCGTAAACCTATGCTAGACATGCACTGGTCTACAGATGACATGTTAGCTACTCCATTTTTTGTGAAATGCTTGTCAAATAACAGGTCTACTTCCATTTTGCGGTTCCTTCATTTCACCTGCACAGAAAATGGAAATGATAAACTACACAAAATCAGGCCAGTTTTTTATTACACAATTTCAAAACTCAAAGAAAATTACATGTCTAGCGAAAAGGTCACTGCTGATGAAAGCCTGATACTTTGGAAGGGCCGCTTAAGTTGGAAACAATACATCAAAACAAGGATTAAGCATAAAGAGTTTTGATGTATGTGAAAGTAAAAAGGGATAACTTTACAATGGCCAAGAGACTGATAACACTGCAGACAAAGATTTGGGGTTACCTGGTTCCACAGTAATTAATACACCTGATGGAACCTGTACTTGATCAGGGTAGGGCTGTATATTTAGATAATTGGTAAAACTCCCCCAAATTATTCATGATCTTACACAAAAGAAAATCAAATGCAATTGAAACAGCATGCAAATCGTATTGGTTTGCCAAAAGATGTGAATACGAAGGTTTTAAAAAGAAAAGAAATACAGGTGTATCAGCCCCCACCATTGACCTATGTTGCTTGGCAGGACAGGAGGCTAGTTATGACATCCAATTGCAGCTCTAAGATTTTGATGACTGATACTGAAAAAATAGATGCTCGTAACAAAATGTCAATTTTCAAGCTCAATATTATCCAGGAATACAATATGTATATGGGTGGTGTGGAACAGGCATATCCCTCTTTATGAAAAACAATCAAATGATATAAAAAAGTATTTTTACACTAGCTGAGTATAACCATATACAATTGTTTAGTAATTTGGAGAGCTCTAAACCCACACAAGACAATGATCTACCTGGAATTCTGCATATCAATAGCTTGCACCCTAATTGAGCACTATAAAATTTAGAGACCTGTCCATATTGGGGGTACGAATACGAAATCAATCACCACAGCACTGCTCAGACTTGAAGGAAAGTATTTTCCTAAAAGGATACCACCCACAGCAAAAAAGTAATGTCCCTTTAGAAAATGTTTGGTGTGCCGCAAGAAAGGTGTCCGGAAGGTAACTAGTATGATTTGCCGTGAATGTGGGAATGTGCCCTTGTGTTTATCCCAGTTTTGAGGTGTACCATTCGAGAAGAGAATTTTAAAAGTATGCTTTTACCTCTTATAGAATTCATTTAAATGTATTCTAAAACATAAAGTTTAAAATAACTAGCACTAAATAAGTATTAAATGCGTGTTTGCACCGAATATCTATAGACGTCCATATCGATTTGCAGCATTTTAACTTTGACGTTATCTGACGTCCATATCGGTGAAAGATTTAAATTCCATACCCAAGCTAAAGAATTTATCTGTACTCTTAGCAAATTCTTCAACCAGGAAGAGGAGAACATGCTCCACAATCACAATGAAATTGTTAGTTTATTCAACCAGGTGAGCAAAAAGACTACATGAGCTCTTTAAATAAGGGAGGTGACCATTTCTAAAATCTCTGAAGAGAAACATCTGCAGCCAGATCTACTTCTGTAAATCCCGTGAAAGAGTGACCAAGAGCATCTCCAGTCAGTCAGGCAACTAGACTGTGTTCAATTAGATGCCTTAACCTGGGATCGCTCGCATCACTTGTCACGCGATCACTAAAGATGAGTTTCTTAATAATGTCTTTATTTTAATATATATCATTACATCTTACATATAATTTGCATAAGAATATTGTATCTATGTTTAAACTACTATGAGCCAAAGATATATCTATAAAATTATGCTCCACAAGGAACATTAAAGAAGGCTGACATTTCTTCAAAATCTGCTCGAGGATAGCCTGGCATAGCAAGTTAACACTGAGCCATTGTCTCTAATTCATGATTTGTACATACCACAATGTGAGCAATTACATTATCAGGAAAGAATAATTTTCCAATGATCAAGAATTGTCTTTGCATCTTTGCTACACCTTTTACACCAGACAGCTGTGTTATAATACTCTGCAATGCAATTTTTGTTGGACGAGCTTTGTTCTTGAAATCATTTTACTCCACCTTTACCATCATTCATTTCACAGTTTCCTAGTTTTGGGAATTGAAAGAGCCCCACCATCAGAGTCGCTGTCAATTTGTGCTGTTAATGTATCAAGTTGCTTGTGTTCAGATTGATTTGGAGTCTAGACCATCTATGTGACTGTGGGTTCGTAGAATTAAAAGTCCAATTTGCCGAAATTCTAAATGTTCTTTATTTCCGTAGAGATACACTGTTCAATTCTCATGTAACAACATTACATCACCTATACAGTCCTCCAAGGTCGATCACAATAACAAACAGTGACAGCAGATTACATCATTAGCTCTTGTTACACAGCTGGCAGTCTCTCATTTCACAACACTTTCACCACTAACTCTTTGCGAGCCGTCACGTCCTTAAATACCTATTTTGTAAATTCGAGATATTTCCGGAACAATAAAGAAAAACAACTTTTCTTTGTCAACCGAGATATCACTAGAACATTCCAAAAACTGAAACTCTACCTGGGCCGGCAAGTCCTTTAACTCAGTTATCTTTGCTTGCCGCCGCTTGTTTGCAATAGCCGTGCTATCATTAACTGCTTAGCAAGGCTCTTTATTTCCACACTGTCTGCCTATCAGTTTCTTTATGTGCACAAGCTGCCTTATCGCGATCGGGTTTGCAACACTGCTCCCTCCTCAAGGCTGGTCATCCCGAACAGCTCCATCGTAGCGGGCCAGACGATCCAGGTGTACCACCAACATCTTCCCTCGGGGCACCTTCTGGATGCAGTAGACCACGTCGTTATTCCTCTTCACCACACGTTACAGTCCTTGCCACAGCTGTTGAAGTTTGTCGATTGTTTGGTTTGCTCCCAGGTGTCCTCCTGAAGTACCGGTACCTGAAGTACTCCTGAAGTACCACTTACTCCAAGAACTCCGGGACCTTACCTCGGGGAAGTACCCACTGTTGTCTCTGCCTCTTCCCATCGGGCGATTCCCATATCCAGAACAGCACACCCTCTCTGATCTTCAGCGAGTCCCAATGGGCCCAGTACGACTTGTAGATTGCGCTCCTGGGTGCGATGTCCTCCCAGGTTGGTCTTGTCCCTGCCTCCACTTTCCTCAAGAGTGGTCCCAAGTCTGAGTCCGTCAGCTGCTCCCTCCCCAGGCCTGCGCTAACCCAGCCATCCACAGGCTCTGCCATGACTACTCGGACTGCTGCGGAACGCTCCTTCTCTTCCACTCTTGTGCATTGACAGCACTTCTCTGGGCAGAGTCTTCGGGACATGGCGTCTGCGTTACCGTGGTTCTTCCCTCTATGATGTTCAAAGGTGAAGTCGTACTCCTGCAGCCTCTGAACCCAACGTGCTGTCTGGCCTTCCAGGTTTCCAAAGCTCAGTAGCCAGGTTAGAGCGGAGTGGTCAGTCCTCAGGTGGAATGGCTGACTGTACAGGTACTTGTGGAAGTGCTCCAAGGCCTTTACTACCATCAGTAACTCTCGCCGGGTGACGCAGTAGTTCTTCTCTGCCTTGGCTGAAGATGCGCTGGTATCGTCTCAGCAGTTGTCGAACCTTCTCAAGCTGTTCTGCGGTCAGGTGATTGGCCGTCCTCTCCAGTAAGCCTTCCAGCCGGGGCCCCAAGTGTTGCGTTGGCACCGGCTCCTGTTGTCTTGTCGATTGCTGTCACGATGACCACAGGCTCACATGTACCCATCTCCGTTCCGGCCTGGACGTCGTGATCGATGTCTGCTAGGTTAAGCAGCCTCACTGGCACCTCTCGGCACGGAAACAATGTTTTTCATTCGCTGTCCTTCCAGTCGCGCAGTGACCACCACATCCTTTCTCGCGGAAACCCACGTCTTCCTTCAAGATGACCCTGCAGATTCCAAGGCATTCTTTGGGTTACCGGAGTATGACCTCTTCTCCTTTGAGCCGCAGGACCCTCCTGCCGTCATCGACCATCGCATTGTGCCTCCTGAGGGCACCCAGTTCCAGTATCACCTCAGCCACCTCCGCGACGAACACCCACTGACGCACGGCACTCCGTCCCAAGGTCAACTGCAGCAGGGCCTCCCTCTCCACGGTCAAGGTTTCGCCCGATGCCGTCACTATCTGGTATGGTCGGCTCGGCTTCCTCGTCGGCAAACCCTTGGGCACGTCAGGTCTGATGATGGTCACGGCTGCCCCGGTGTCCACCAGCACGTGGCATGGCTTCCCTCTGACCCAACTGTCCGCGATGAGGCTGTCATCCGTCCGTCGGCTGACGGCACGCAGTGTCACTTGAGGGGATGGTGGTGATGGTGCCGACATGCTCCTTGCCATGCCGGTCCTTACTCGTTCCTCCAGCTGCTCTTCCTGATGTCGGTCATCTTCGCGGTCATTGTTGCGCCCAAGTTGCTGTTTGCAGCTTCCGTCTTCATTTCTTCCATTATCTCGGTGATGTTGTCGTCATCCCACTTCTGACACCAATGGTGACTTTGTGGGTTCATAGAATTAAAAGTCCAATTTGCCGAAATTCTAAATGTTCTTTATTTCCGTAGAGATACACTCTTCAATTCTCAGGTAACAACATTACATCACCAATACAACACAATCTTCCAAGTTAGATCACAATAACAAACAGTGACAGCAGACTACATCATTAGCTCTCGTTACACAGCTGGCTGTCTCTCATTTCACAACACTGTTTCACCACTAACTCTTTGCGAGCCGTCACGTCCTTAAATACCTATTTCGTAAGTTCGAGATATTTCCGGAACAATAAAGAAAAACAACTTTTCTTTGTCAACCGAGATATCACTAGAACATTCCAAAAACTGAAACTCTACCTGGGCCGGCAAGTCCTTTACCTCAGTTATCTTTGCTTGCCAGCGCTTGTTTGCAATAGCCATGCTATCACTAACTGCTTAGCAAGGCTCTTTATTTCCACACTGTCTGCCTATCAGTTCCTTTGTGTGCGCAAGCCGCCTTATCGCGATCGGTTTCGCGACAATATCATCCACTTTTCCTCAAACCACTTGAGAAGATCTTCTTCTGTAACCATGTTGATAACCAAAAAAATTGGGTATTATGAAGGCAATTATCAAAAGTTAGAAGAACTTACGAAAAGAAAAAAAAGTAATATTTTATGGTGCTGCAGCTTACGTTTCTCACAGACAGGAGAGTTGATGAAAATATTCACAAATAAACAAAACATTATTCCAATGTGTAAGAACTATGATACAATGAAGCACAAAATTAATATAATTTTGAGTCGAACTAATACTCAATGCTCCATTTATTGCTAGTATTTACCTCTAACACGTTTTGTTAGGATCTTCCTAACATCATCAGAGTCGACAACAGCTGATGATCTTAGGAAGATCCTAACGAAACGCGTTCTAGGTAAATACTAGCAACAAATGGAGCATTGAGTATTAGTTTGACTCAAAATTATATTAAACAAAACAGTGCTACAAAATAAACTCATGTGTTTCCTTTGTTGGAAGTGTTGAAAACAGTGTTGTTATGATAAATTAAATTTAAAGGGAGTCGATTAATGACACTAAACAACTCTTACTTTTAAATTTTTCCGGAACATGTTTCAGAGAAACAGCCACAGAAACTAATATGATTTTCAAAAAATTCACTTACCATCCATGGGCCTATGATAAATTCAAAAAAGTCTTCAAAAAATAAAACATTCAACTAGCACCAGTCAACCATTTCTCTTTAAAAAACCTAATTTGCTCAAACATCAAAGATGCCATTCCATCTAACAAAAAAATCTGGTATATATCAAATTGAATGCAATGACTGTAGTCAAATTTATATTGGAAAAACCAAAAGAAATTTAGAAACAAGAGTAAAGGAACACTTTAGAAACATAAAATATAAACAATTAGAAAAATCAGCAGTTGCCACACATTTTTGGAAAAAAAACCACAATATAAATCCAGAACCAAAACTACTAAAACATACATCAGGAAAACAAGAACTATCCACATGGGAACAAATCTTCATTTCAAAAAATAGGAACAAAGTATTCAATTTCGACATCCCCCAGAAAGATTTGTTCAGCAAGTTCCTTGAACCGCCGCCAGAGGAGACCTGTGACAAAATATTGTCAACTACACTAATGAGAACCAGTCGATGGCCGGCTGAGGATAGAGGCGAAGTCTCTGAAACATGTTCTGGAAAAATTTAAAAGCAAGTGTTGTTTAGTGTCATTAATTGACTCCCTTTAAATTTAATTAAACTCCTGTGGGTTGATAAAAATAAACAAGACTAAATTATGGATAGAGTCAACATGAAAAATTCAATGCCATGGCCGGGATTTGAACCACGGATCTCCTGGTTTCCGTTCAGTCGCTCTTAACCTTTGAGCTACCATGGCCAACGTGCCATGACATTAAATTCTCCAGTTGACTCATATATGTCCCCGGTAGACCACTAGGGGCTCTCGCATCCAAGATACACTGTGTGTGGCGACTTACTATTGTAAGTCCCAGGCTTCATCATTTAACTCTTATTATTTTAGTTAATTGATGGAAATTAATCATTTCTCCACACTAGCCGTATATAAGCTAAGAAATTTGATGGATAGAGTCAACATGAAAAATTCAATGCCATGGCCGGATTTGAACCACGGATCTCCTGTTGAGTGCTGGGAGGACTCAACCAGGTTCCTAACGGGCAAGGACCGCCTCAACATCTGTTATGCTGAAGCATGTCCATGATGCACTTTTATATATGGATTTTTTGCCATTCACTAATGATATGCTGCAGCTTTGTATTATTTAAATGACTTGTTTTGTGTCACCATGAGAAGAAAAATAAGTGTGATGTATAAGGGTTGCATGCCTTTTTCTAACTATTAATTAATTTTTATAGCTATTCTACAAATTACTCCAAGAGCATATTGTTCTGTTTACTTCCTTTCAAATACAGTTAATCAGGGATGCCAATGTGTGCAATAACTAAGAAGACATACAATCATTTCAGCACTGATAGAATACATAATACTGGGAAAATGTACAATATATTTGGAGCTGTTAATATATGATTATAAAATAAATGTTCTGATTAAAAAAAAAAAAAAAAAAAAGTGAATGACATTGTATTCTATGTCGATTAATATTTGTTATTATATTTTGTTTTAATGTTGGCAGTATTTAAAATAAACACAGATTCTCAGGTATAAAGCACATTTGTTATGGAATTTCTCTTCATGGCTTTGTACAAAGGTGTAGTGGCTGATATAAATTACAATATAAATCCCACATTCTGTTTCGCAAATATTATTTCACTTCATCAATCAACAATGTCACCATCTTTGATGTTATATGAAGTGAGTGGGCATTAAACACTATTCAAACAAGAAGAAACTGAATTGTAGCTATAGTCACTAATGCACAGCTTTTATATTTGAAAGTGCAGCTTTTCCTTTCAAGTAACTGAAAATTTCCAGTTCTTTTGTTGAAGAAAAATTAGATGGTTAATTCTAATATACACATATGAGAAGCCTAGGAAAAATGAATCATATTACAGGAAATAATTTCTATAAGGAAAATAAACTACAGAGAGAAATGGAACTGAATGTGCAACAGGTGAACTTGCCCCCAACATGTGCCATAGTGCCGGATTGGACAATTGATATTTGTTTTCTTAAGGAGGGCATGAAAATCACATGATACTGGGGAAGATCTTTCTGGATTGTGGAGAAAGCTGAGAAATGGATGCTTTAATATAGGGACTGTCAAAGAAAGAAGTTATATGAAGTATTCTGATGGTTGTAATTCATTAAGTTATAAGAATGAATCCAACTGTAATAAAGAAACTTGATTCATGTTTGTGAGGTGAAGTATACCACTTCCAAAACACCAGATAAATAAAGTTACTTCTGGGTTAAAGCGTTATTTTTAAGCACCAGCATATGTCTTCCTGCATTTCTTCCACCAGGCAGCAACACAAACATGATTTGACTGAGACAACTGTGATATGGCAAAACAGTTGGAGGTGTAGAAAGAGACAGCATGATGCAGCAGTAAAGGTTCTACTGCCATCACTATCCTCAATCTTCCACCTACATTGCAGTGTCAGCTGCTGATGTGGGTATGATGTATTCAATCATTATTAGTTTGAAAGCAAATCTACTTCTTGCCTTAAAACAATTCCCTTTTTAGCTGCAGCTGCCTGAATAGCTTTGTAAGGGAGCTGCAGAAATCCAGAGTAAATCTTTGTGGATTTTTGAATGATAAACTTCATTATACATAGTTCAATCTGATAATTACTGAAATTTTCCAAGCCCATTAAAAATGCCAAGGTATTCCAAATTAAGCAATGCATGACAAATGTTTGCTATATAATCCACTTGATATAGTGCAGTAATACTTGAAGTCAAAGAAACTACATATTTATCTTCGTACTCACCTAGTCATTAATTCTTCTATAGGTTTAGGGCAGCCATTAATTAATGGAGGTCGTTCTCCTGTATGGACAGCCCACATAATGCGGAATGCAGAACCTCCAATATCATCAAAGGGTTTTCGTCTGCTTAGTACTTCCCATAAAATTATTCCCCAACTAAAAACATCACATTTTTCGGTATAGTTTGAACCTAAAACAAACACAAAATATTACCATTAAAATTGAGTATGGTATATTGCACCTTTTAAGCTTCTTTAACACCTTTTACTGTTTAGCTGAAATTTTAAAAGCTTGCAGTCCATCAAAAGCAGTTTTAGTCACGAATGGGGACTTCTTTAAGACTATTTTAAAGAGAGCCCGTCAGTAGAATCAGTTTAATGTTAGTTTATTTATTTCCTATTTCTTATTACAATATCTAGCATATACAACTTCATACACATATAACATAATTAGTATACAGTAAATATAAAATCTTACATACTCCTCGTTTTGGAGTTGCATTTTCTCACGCCTCATACCAGGTTGTGTATATAATGGAGCATTTTATATTTTTGTTTCCCTTTTTACCTTATACTATTTTTCCTAGTTGTTCTCATTAGTCTTACCTGTTTTCCAAAGCCATTTTTGTCTTACCTTGCCAATAAATTTTCCCAGTTTTATTATGTTTTCTTCTGATCTTAGATTCAAGATTCTTTTGCCTCTAATTTCATTTGGTATGGTTTCCCACTTATGTAAAAGAAATTCATCTCTCCAATATTTTGTTTTTTGACAAAAATATTTCAAGTACTATCTTCTTTTTCACACATTGGACATCTTCCCTTAATATATCTATTCCTTATACTCCAACCCTTCTCTTCCTACTTTATCACAGATGTCAATATATTTTTCTCTGAGCCAATCATTTTTCAATGTTTTATATCATTTCAGAGATCTTTTGTTTTTAAGATTAGCCCATAATTCTTGTTTTTACTTCTTTCCAGAATCCCTTTTCTATTCTTCCACTATCTAACCATAATGAACCCATACCTATTTCCTGTAAAATCTTTTGAATTTTATATATATCCAAGGCTCTCTCTCCATGCTACCAAACACTGTTTAACGGCATTTTCCTCATCTAAATTCCATATTCTGAGCCAATATTTCAGAATTCTTTCCATCACCTTGCTTCTGTAACCTAATCTTCCTAATTCCATTAAAGCCGCCTCATTTGGTGAAGATCTAGGTAAGCCTAAAACAAGTCTACAAGTCTTATAACATCTATCGCTTTCTATCCTTCATCTGGCCCCCATATTTCTATTCCATATAGCATTCTGCTTTCTACAATTGAACCAAATGCCCTATCTAACCATTTTACTTGCATATTTGGTATTTTGTTGATAAATGATCTAATAACACTCATAGCCATTTTTCCATCTGCCAGTACATTCCTCTTTTGGTCACTCCATTCACCATTATTAGATAATCTTACTCCTAGGTAACCAATATTCTTAATCACCTCAATTTCTGAACTTTCCCAACACCATTTTTCTTCTCGTTTTAGTTTGAAACCTTTTTTTACCACCATGATCTTAAATTTAGTTTTATTTATCTTCAAACCCCATACTTAACAAAACTTGCCTATTGCTTCCAAGGATTGTTTTAAGCCTATACTTGTTATGGAACCTGAAACTAAATCATCTGCAAAGAGCAGACCAGGTATCTCTCTGTTATTTAAAATTGGTAAATGCGCAACATTTTTACTTATTACTTCTAGAATATCATCAATAAATACATTAAATAGCACTGGTGAAAGAAATCCCACCAGTAGATAATTTGACAAAGAAGTTGATAGTTCCACTGCCAGAGAGAAGAGAGCAGACGACAAACGCTAGTTGGAGAGAAGTTGAAAATGGAAGCAATGGCTTCCAAAACTAGTCCCTCGATAATATAAAAATGTAAGTGATGTGTCAATAAACCGACTACAAATATTGTTTCCGATTAAAGAGACAGTTAACTGAAATAGTTATGATAAAAAGTGTTGTAAAAAGTGAAACTAATTTTATATTAAATGATTTATTTAGTCATATGTTATTAAAATCTGTTTAATATTAAAATAGCACCAAATTACTAAAATATGTCCAAAAACATAGTGAACTCGTCAAATGGGATAGAATATACATAGAAAAACATAAAAACCAACTAATGAACTTTGAAAACCTGTCAGAAGACAACCCCACATTTAAATTCATCCCAAAATCAACAGATGGCAGCAGCAACTCCAGAACTACCCACACCACTGCATCAAGCTTTAGTCGCATTAGAGCCAACGATGCGAACAATGGTTTGCGAAAAATGTCCTCAATATAGATATGCAGGTGAAACCGATGTGTAATAAATACGACTTATCTATAATTTAATAATTACTAATTTTTGCCCAGATCAACATTTTTTTACTTTTAATGGTGAATTTTTTCAACAAACTTCTGGCTTAGCAATGGGTAATCCTCTTTCACCTTTTCTTACTAATCTTTTTAGGACTGTTTTCGAAATGCAAGTCACTAAAGCATTCTCTTTAATTTTTAAAGCCTGGTATAGATATTTTGATGACATTTTTGGTATTGTTCCTGATAAACACATAAATGAAGCTTTAAAATTACTAAATTTGCAAGATAAAGCTATAAAATTCACATTAGAGACTGAAATTAATGGATTTCTTCCTTTTCTAGATCTAAAGACAATAAGAAATGATAATAAATTAAACTTTGGTATTTATAGGAAGTATACTCATATTGATAATTACATAAAAAATAAAAGTTTTAACTCTTTTTCACATAAATTTGCTGTTTTCAATAGTTTGATTTATAGATTAATTAATGTACCCCTGAATAAAGAGGAATTTAACAAAGAATATAAACATATTAATACTGCTTTAATTTATGGTTTTAATAAAGACTTTATACATAAAAAATTGAAAAATTTAAATATCAAAAAACTATTAATATTTCTACCCTTAAAAAAAAAAGACAATCATATTTTTAAAACGTTTACCTACCATCCTTGGGTTAATAAATATTTTCAAAAAATTTGTTAAAGTGTTTGGTATAACTTTAGTTCCTCAAAATATAGTATTAAACATTTACTGCATTTCTCTAAAAAAGATAACATTCCTAATAATATAAAATCTGGTATTTATCAATTTAATTGTTCCGATTGTGATAAGGTTTATATTGGAAAGACAAAAGGTAATTTGGAAAACAGAACGAAAGAACATTTTCATAACATTAAGTACAAACAGACTGATAAATCGGCAGTAGCAGATCATTTTTGGTCATTTAACGATGAAATAAATCCTGAATTTAAATTATTAAAACAATTAAATAGTTTGATAGATTTAATAGTTTGGGAAAAGATATTTATTTAAAAAAATAAAAATCGTGTAAAAAATGTTGAAATACTGGCAGTTGATTCTGATTTTAAATTTGTTTCTTTTTCAGATTTTGGTAGTACTAACAAACACATAGTGACATCTAGCAATTGCAGCATTGATGACAATGGTGTTTATGACTCTTGTTGAGGATGTGAATAAAGTTTCACGAATTCGCGATCCTGTTCAATTTATAAGAAAAGTTTCATCATTTCTTATAAGTATAGTTTTAAGTTACAAATTATTATATTTGTATATAAGGTTTTGTAATTTTAGTTAATTGATGGAAATTAATAATTTCTTCATAAATTATAAATTTATTATTTCTTCATAATAATTAAAAAAAAAGTGATTATCTGATGATTTTGGAGTGAATCCTACAGATTGCATTTTAAACTTACAAAACCTTGATAGAGTCAAACTGAAAAATTCAATGCCACGGCCAGGATTTGAACCACGGATCTTCTAGTTTCCATTCAGCCACTCTTACCCACTGAGCTACCATGGCCAACATGCCATCATGACATTAATTTCTCCAACTGACTCATATATTTTCCTGGTAAACCACTAGGGGCTCTTGTATTCGAAATACACCGTTTGTGGCAACTTACCATTGTAAGTACTTGAGTCCCAGGCTTCATCATTAAACTCTTATTATTTAAGTTAATTGATGGAAATTAATCGTTCCTTCACACTAGCCGTGTATAGGCTAAGGTTTTGGATAGAGAGAGTCAAACTGAAAAATTCAATGCCACAGCCGGGATTTGACAGGAGATCCTTTTACCTTTTCTTGCTGATCTTTTTAAGGGCATTTTTGAAATAAAGTCACTAAAGATGACATTTTTGCTATTGTTTCTGACAAACACATAAATGATGCTTTAAAATTTCTATACATTTACAAGATAAAGCTATAAATTTCACGTTAGAAACTGAAAGTAATGGTTGCCTTCCATTTCTTGGCTTAAAGATGATTAAAAATAACAATAAATTACATTTTGGCATTTATACGATATCAACTCATACTGATAATTACATAAAAATAATGTTTTAAAGTTTCAACCCTTTATCACATAAATTTTCTGTTGTTTATAGTTTAATTTACTGGTCAATAAATATAACCGCAAATAAAGAGGAATTTAATAGAGAATATAAACACATTATTAACACTGCTTTAAATGATGGTTTTAATACAGATTTTATACATAAAAAGTTTGAACAATTTAAATATATTTAAAAAATGTAAATATTTCTACCCTTAAAAAAATAAAAGATGATTATAATTTTTAAAAAATTACTTATTGTTTAGACAGCAAACAATTTTTTTTTAAAAAAAAAAAAAAAGAATTTGTTATAATCTTGATTTCTCAAAATAAATATAACATAAAAAATTTTCTACATTAAAAAAATCTGGCATTTATCAATTTAACTGTTTAGATTGTAACCAGGTTTACACTGGAAGGACCACAAATAATTTGGAAACCAGAGTAAAGGAACATTTAGGAATATCAAATATGAACAGATTGGTAAGTCAGCTGTGGCAGATCATTTTTGGTCATTTAACTATGAAATAAATCCACAAATTAGATTATTAAAACAATTCAATGAATCAACATAATTATGTTTTGGGAGAAAAACTTTATCTTGAAAAATAGAAATAACATGATGAATTTTGAAATACCACTAATTGATTTGATATGTGAATTTGTTTTGCTCCCAGTAGATGGCAGGTTGATAGCAAAAAGTGCATCTCCTAGAGGCATTAACCACATAAAAACAAACAGTAAAGTCAGCTGAGGATGTGATGAACATATCACATAACTAGTTCTGAAGGATTTGTAATTTTTCAAACAGATAAGTGAAGTTGGTCACAATTATTATAATTTACTGTAATATAACTATCATATTTATCTTATCTTTCACAGAACATATACCTTCAAATACCTCGGGTGCCATCCATGCAGCACTTCCTTTATTATTTGTCATATAAGTCTTCTTATCACAGGCTGTACCAAAATCACATATCTTGAGCACTTCACCGCCCTTAATGAGCAACAGATTTGGGGGTTTCAGATCCCTAAAAAACAGAAGTATTAAATTAGATTATAGCATAAATTTATATACAAAAGGGCAGTTAGTTCATTAGAACCTTGATATTCACTTAAACAATTATTAAGTTTATAATTACTGCATGTACCTGGGTTACCTATAAAATATTGGTTATTTGTGACAAAATACAATTTTAATACAGATCTATAGTCATAAAAACTATTTTTATTTGGTTTATTGATACTTGTCACTTTTTTATATTATTGAGATATTTATAATAAATATTTATATTTATAATATAAAAAAGTAAGTGACGAGTATCAATAAACCAACTAAAAATAGTTTTTGCGATTTATTTTGACGTCACTGTTAACAAATTCCTCCAAACACATATAACAGATATATAGGTTCATAAAAAGGTGCACTCTTTTGAATCACTCCCTATTTTGTTACTTTTGGTTTGTTAATTCTGATTTGTATCATGTAGAAAGTGTGTGCGTATGCATACACCTATGCATGTGGATGGATTGGGAGTTGGAGTCATGGAGCAGTATACAGCTGAGAATGCAAGTTAACTGTGAAAACTTTTTATCAAAATGGAGAAAGTTACGTAACTGTGAAAACAATCTTGTGAGATTCTAGGGCAAAATGAAGCATGAAATGAATCAATTATTCACAAATGTATAGAAAAGTGAAACAGGTTCAACAGTCAACATTAAAAGTCTGGATATCCTCATTCTTATCGTCTGTTCAAAACAGGCAGTTGTTTACACTTGAACCTTAACCCAAAAAAATCTTCAGCATAGAAAACTTTTAGGTATGATGTCCATTGTCATCTTTAAAAAGTTCAGTTAACCAGCAGGTAAAAGTAATAAAACTTTTGTTGACTGGGTTTCGAGAAGACAAAGACAGCAGCTTAGCAAGGAAAATCATCTTTAGTGATGAGATACATTTCCATTTAAATGGATTTATGAATATGCAGAATTACTTTATCTGATAGGAAAGTCCTTGCTTGATTCATAAAAAATGCATATCAAATGATAGTGTGGATTTTGAAGGGTGGCATTATTGGTCTTTATTTAAGAGTTGTAGTTTCAGCAGGATTGTGTGACCTGTGGTACTCATAGCAAAACAACTTTTTTACTCTCCGAGAGGTTTCAGTTATGCAAGTTATCCTTATGCTTCTTTTTTCCTTACTTTTGAGTTTCATTATATCATCAGTTAATTCAACAAAAACAGAAAATCTGCAATGTAAAAGACAAAATTTGATAAGTTGTTGGCAAAACTGAAATGCAAGTTTGTGTGACAGATGTTTACTCAGCTCTTTCATACCAGCAACTTACAGACGGTTATGTCCATTTTAGTTAATTGACGGTAATTAATCATTTCTTCACACTAGCCGTATATAGGCTAAGATTTTTGATAGATAGAGTCAACATGAAAGATTCAATGCCATGGCCGGGATTTGAGCCACAGTTCAAATCCCAGTCATGGTATTGAACTTTTCCTGTTGACTCTACCTTTGTTTACTTCCTTGTTTAAGGTATTATTTATTACACATCTGCTTCACTTTCGTACCTATTTTGAGGACATGTTTCGCAAATCATCGTGTTCAGTGCACAAAGCCCACAATCCTATAATTTTTAATAGGCTTAAAACAGAATAAGTTACGAGTTATACGTCTACAAACTATAAAAGTTAAGAGCTTTAAATTAAATTCCCTGTTGTATACAAGAACCATTCTCAGAATTTTAAGTATCTGAGAAAAATTATATGAGCTTTAAGTGTGGTAATTTTGGAAAATGAACAGTTCATTTTTAATAACTTATCATTTAATATCATAATCCCTTATCTGTAGAATCATGCTGGTAAAAATTATCTAGTGATGTCTCCCTCCCTCTCTTTTACCTTCCTTTGTTAAAATTGTGCTTTGAAAATCATTAGTAAGACCTCTTTTCCTGGAATTCTTCAAATAATAAAAATATTAAGTGAACAAAGCCATAGCCAACAATAAGACAAAGGAAAAAAATAAGGAATAAAGAATAAACATATGTGCATCTTGTTTCAGGAAATCAAAACTTCCAAACATCCTGCTTGATTTGACACAACTACTCATTAACTGAATTTGCAGCAGAATAATTAAAGAAATAAACATGTCAGTTTTGCATAAATCACTCTGTATTTTATGTTTAGTGAAGTTTAGGAACCAAGAAAAATATTATGAATGATGTGGAATAATTTATTTAACATCTACAGATACCCAGGATTTATTTAGGTAAAAGTTCTTACAAAAGTAACGCTTCAATCTTATTTTATCCAAGATACGCGCCTTTTCTTGCCTACATTTGTGCAAGCTCAACAGATATGATTTGAAGCAAAAGTTTTACATGGCTAATATGTTGGTGTATGTTTATTTTTATATGTTCCAATTCATACTGTTTCAGCACTCATTCTACAGCACTTGTTAAAATTACTTTTTCTGCCATTGCAGATTACAATGGTCAACAAATTTTAAGCTAATTGATGGAAATTAATCATTCTTTCACACTAGCTGTGTATAGGCTAAGGTTTTGGATAGATGTCGTCACAAACGGTGTATCTTGAATAGGAGAGCCCCTAGTGGTTTACTGAGAAAACATGAGTCAAATGGAAAATTTAGTGTCATGATGGCAAGTTGGTCATGGTAGCTCAGTGGTTAAGAGCAACTGGACGTAAACCGGGAGATCTGTGGTTCAAATCTAGGCCATGGCATTGAAATTTTCAGTTTGACTCTATCTTCCAAAATTTAAACTGTTTAATTTTAAATGAAGTAAAATGGGTAAATGTTAAGGATATATGTGTTTGGAGGAATTTAGTAACAGTGTGTAACTGTTTTTTTTTTTTAGTAAAAGGAATTTAGAAACGATTAAATGTTAAGGAGTTATTTTCTTGGTTAAAAATGCTTCTACAGAGATTTTCCATCACCCACAATTTGAGTAACCCATGAATAACATTTCTGGTGTTAATGTAAAACCTTAGCTATACCTTTTTACATACTTAAAATGTATAAGTAGATTTTCAACTGTCCGTTACTTGAGGAACACCTCTCTCATGAGAGTCAACATATGTAGAGTCCATTTTTCCTGATAGCATCAGTGATGTCCTGGGGGAGCACCCATCTTATTTATCACTAAAAGTGCCAAGGCTCTCAGCGAGGAAATCAAGATGGGAATCCAATAGATATATTTTCAAAGACATTGTATCTCATCACCATGTATTTCTCAATCAGTCATTGATAAGTTCTCTGTAATATCCACACCTAGTTTTCTAAAAAGTTTAAAACAATGTTTTTGAAAGGGAAACATGCAGTATGTTTTTGTATAACAAGCTTTCAAACTGTGAAACCTTCATAAGTTCCCAAATTTGTGGGCCAACAAATATTTCCTCTTTTAATTTAACTTCACTGATCTCTGGGAACTTAGTCTTAATGAAGAGGAATGCACTCCCATCACCATCCATTTACAAAATTCTTAATCAAACCTAGTGTGATGTGTACTACAGGCAATAAGATTTTGACAGCATTTATTAGTGGTTAATTAACAAATTTGCCTGTCCTGGCCAGTTTTTAAACAATGATTGCTTCTACCCCCATGCCACATGCAAAATCATGTAAGATAGCTCTCCCACTTCAAAAGCGACATATCTGCCATAAATGTTTAAAAAATGTCTTTTTCTTATTTTTTTTTTATTTCTAAATTTCTGGACGCTCTTTGTCTGTTGTGGTTCTCAGCTTCCCATTCCATATTGAGCACCTAATTTTTCTCAGAGGCCTCTTTATCAGATTTGAGGTTCTTTTATGTGCCAAAAATCTATGACACAGGACCACAGGCTTTATCTCCATTCCAAAAGAAGCCAAGCTAAGGATTCCTATGCCTGGAAGTACAAAAAAAAAAAAAATCAACGTGCCAGGTTTGAACGTGCAACCTTGGGAATCAGAGGCTGTCATGCTACCCTAAGACCATGGAGGAGATGCACATTCACATAACTTTCCCTCATACCAACTGCATGGGCTGTAAGAATGGATGAAAACTTGTTTCTGTTATGCAGACTCCTTTCAAACTTGTTTTTGAGGAGAAAATGAACAAATGCCATGCCTAAGGTTTATGTTCAACAGAAAAAAATCAACATTATTACAAAAACTATGTCCTCCCATTTAAAAAATAAATTCTTATCCTTTGGGCATTTGTGGAAAGAACTTTGACACCATCCTGTAGGAGAACCAGCCTTTCAATATTTAATTCTGACTTGTTAACTCCACTTTTCTTTCAGATAACCCAAAATCATTTAGATCCTCCTGTGTTAGAAAGTGTGACTTGTTTGTAGCAACTCCTTCCACAAAATCTGGGCCACCTGCTGGTGCAATTCACCATGTCATCAAAAGGGCTCAGATTTTTAAAACATCATATTTTTATCCTCTTATTTGTCCATGTCTAGGTAAATTTTAACCATGTTTCCAACATTGGTGGACATGATGAATCAGTTTTCTTTTTTTATCAGAAACAGTAACGGTACTTTAAAGTGATATATATTTTAGAATCTAATACATATACATACAACAACTGTGGTGCTACATAAGTAGAGAGTTTGGAATTACAATTAACATTTACTTTCACATTTTAAAGAGAACATCCTTAAGATGTGCACCAGCACTTTCAATACACTGCTCTATGCGGCTTCGAAAGTTATTCATTATGCATCACAGTGTGCCTGGTTGAACCTCTTTTACTGCCTCACGGATCCTTTCCAGTAATTGTTCCATGTTGTGAGTCCTGGAATATTAGGTGTTGGTGTAAAATGCGCTGCACACTTCACATTTGCAATACAATTCCAATGTACTTTGCTGATCTCTTCAGACTTCTCGGAACAGATTTCCTCACCTGCGCAATGTTTTCTGGCATATGCACAGATCATGGTCGACCAGGTGAGAATTTGTGTTCTAAACTGCTTTTCTGACACCAATGATAAACCATCTTCTGATAGCAACATCGGAAGAATAAACACGCTGCATAAGTTGTAGAAATCCTCATTGTGTCTCTACAAGATTTGTTCCCATGTGGATAGTTCTTGTTTTCCTGATATATGTTTTACTAGTTTTGGTTCTGGGTTTATGTTGTGGTTTTTTTTCCCCCCAAAAATGTGTGGCAACTGCTGATTTTTCTAATTGTTTATATTTTATGTTTCTAAAGTGTTTCTTTGCCCTTGTTTCTAAATTTCTTTTGGTTTTTCCAATATAAATTTGACTACAGTCACTGCATTCAATTTGATATATACCAGATTTTTTGTTAGATGGAATGGCATCTTTGATGTTTAAGCAAATTAGGTTTTTTAAGGAGAAATGGTTGACTGGTGCTAGTTGAATGTTTTGTTTTTTGAAGACTTTTTTGAATTTATCAAAGGCCAATGGATGGTAAGTGAATTTTTTGAAAATCATATTAGTTTCTGTAGCTGAGAGGGTTGTGGTTTCCTTTTTTAGCTTCTTCTTTTTTGCTAAGTTCACTGTTTTTGTCTACTAATGATTTGGGAAAGTCATTTTTTTGTTGTGCTATTTCAAAAATTTTGTTGTATTCTTCTGCTGTGAGAGGGATGTTGACCAGTCTGTGTGCTAAATTATTGAAGATTGCCTGTTTGTGGGATCTTGGGTTGTAGCCATTAGCTTTTATGTAGTTGTCTGTCTGTGATGGTTTTCTGTAAATGCCAAAGTTTAGTCTGTTTTTATTTCTCATTATTTTTAGATCCAAAAATGGTAAATCGTCTTTTTCTATTTCTGCAGTGAACTTGATGCTTTTTTCTTGGATATTTAAAAGTTTTAGTGCATCACTGATGTGTTTTTTTTTTTTTTTTTGGTACTATTGCAAAGATGTCATCTACATATCGTTGCCAGAGTTTGAACATCCAAGGGAAACCTTTGGTGGTCCTTATTTCTAATGCACTCATGTACAGATCGGCTTGGAAGGGTGATAGGGGGTTGCACATTGCTAAACCTGAAGTTTGGTGGAAATATTTTGTTTGAAACTGGAAGAAATTTTGTTCTATGCATAATTTGGTTAGTTTGATGTAATCTGAAATTTCAGGTGATGACATTCCAAGTGATTTGAGCCACTTTTCTATCAACGGTGGAAAAACATTTTCCTATACCACTTGTATGTTTTCCTACAGGAATGATATTGCGCAATGTAATTATCACCCCCCATGTGTTGAGTGTAGTCCAAAATAATGTTTGGTTTCAATGTTGCTGCTTGGTTTGGAAATTTTGAAGGCAGCTCTGACATTTTGTTTTTATCGTTCTTGTGACTATTAGTGAGGATGGTTATGGTTCATTTGTCTTTCCAGCATCGAGCAAGCATTTGTTGATTGTGGAAGGCTTTTACCTCACCCCTCTTCATTTTCTTTATGTTACCTGGCTTTAGATGATGTTGCATATTTTTTCTATTACCCATAACTGTACCAGTAGGTAGTCACTATATTCATTTTCCACAGTTCATGAGCTAATTCAGGGTATGTATAGTATCGTCTGTATAAATGGCTGTGCCATGGGTGAGTGATTAGACCGCTCGACTTTCATCATGGCAGCCCAGGTTTAATCCCAGGTGACCGAAAGATGGGATTTGTGGTGAACAACATGGCGCTAAGGTGGGTTTTCTCTGGGATCACCAGTTTCCCCCACCATCTCATTCCACCGGTGTTCCATCTCATCTCATGTATCATCAGTGTCACCACCTGCAGTGCCGCATGTAGAAGAGCAGGCATTAAACAATGAACATTTCATTTTGTCTGTGTAAATATGGAAACCTTTAGGAGGGAAGAACACAGGTCTTTTACAACAAGGGTAGTTTTCAGGAGGTTAGAATTAGATTCAGTTTTCCCATACAGGGTTAGAAATTGTATAGCTATCCATTGGAAACATCAGATAAGGAGAAAACTTTGATTCCAAATTTTGTATGTTTGTTTGGTTGCACATTTTAAAATTTACTCTTCACTAGAAGCTGATGGTACTCTTGTCCAATAAAACAAATGGACCTGGGAAATAGAATAAACTGCATTTTTGCCTTAGCTTCTGCATTACATTTTCAATACATTCTTCTGTGTAATATTCTGTTTCCCTCAGTATGCACAAAATGAAAATTCCAAAACAAAAGGAGAAATTCATCACGATAAAATACATCACAAAAGAGAGAGAGAGAGAGAGAGAGAGAGAGAGAGAGAGAGAGAGAGAGAGAGAGAGAGAGAGAGAGAGAGAGAGAGAGAGAGAGAAAAAAGGAAATTTATCTATCCAACTTGTAGAAAAAAGTCTGTGATGTCAGAAGTAGGGCAACGTCCAATATTCATAACCATGCCTGTTAGTGCTTTTATGTCAATTGTTTGGGGGATTCCAGTATGCAATATTGGCTTTCTTTGTTGGAAGTTGTTTTTTTGTGTTTCCTAGAATGTAGGTCTCCTCAGTAAATATTTGCATAATTTCATCATCAAAAAATAAGCTGAAAATTCTATGGAAAGAATATTCTCATCAAAGTGAGAAGGAAGAACTGATCTCTGCTTGATATTGTGCGCTGGTATGACAGATGTTGGTCTGGAATCAAAATTACTTACCTCCACCCAGCTAGGTGCATTATTGTCTGCAGTATCACTTGCGTCACCATCACTCTCACTTGCACTTATACATGAATTCTTGCATATATCACTCTCATCATCACTAAACGCAAAATCAGACAAATCACTATCACTCATGTTCAAAAAAGCTACAATTTCTTTGTCTGTAAACCCTTTCTTTCTTGCCATTATGCCCCAAAACAAATTAAAATCAGGCTTATTAGTTGAAGACAGAGAGATTGAAAATGGCATAAACAGAGTGCCATACACAGCGAGACAGCAACATCAAGCATACAAAGAAACAAACATTAAACTCATAGTCTCCCATGTTACTCGTATTGAATTTAACATATGTGAAAACTCAGAACAATGTAATAACAAAGTTTTTTGTTTTTCCAAAACATCCCTAGCCCAAGATGAAGATTATCAAAAATAGCATTTGGGTGCCATTTCTCAATTGTGATTTTTTTTGAAAAGGTTTGTTGCTTATTGATCTTAAAATTAAAATATAATTTCTTTTGTTTTAAAAAATGCCATTACAATCCTCTCCACCCTGCTGATCAAGGCCTTAGAGCATTACACTCTCTGGAAAGAACTTCCACTTTTGAGTTTATTGGGCTTTATAAACAACTGAAAATGTTGACATACATTAAACTAGTTTCCATTACCACATTATTACATATTGGTCCCATGAAATCAAAATCGAGTCTTATCTGATATAGCATTTTAATTCTTCATAAAGAAAAGCAACATACAGCTTTAAGAAAAAATTAAAACTTGCAAAATTATGTGCAAGATGCAAAACATATTACAGATTTCAAAGCATGCCACTATGCATGCTGCTTATAACTGAAATTGCAGTTCAATAAATTAAACATTTGTACAACTGCATCATTTTCCTTTGATATGGAATGATTATTGAATAATATGGAAGGTTCCAGACTATTCTATAAGACTGTCTTACATTCTGGAAATTGTATCTGAATTGTTCCAGAATGTTCTCAAAGCCTCTGTTACATTCTGGAATAATTTAGATGGTTTCAGATTGTTCTAGGAGGTTCTCTTAAATTCTGAAATGATCTGAAAATTTAGACATTGTTTCACAAGACCTTTACTGCTTTGGAAGATTCTACGCAAAGAAAATCAAGAATAATAAAAACATTTCACCAGATCCAATTTTGTTGTTTCTACTTCATCTGGACAAATTTCTACAATCATTTGGATCAATAAAAAATACAGAACCAAATCGGTACATACAATTTTTGTAAAATTTTCTGAATGTTTGAGCCCCAGCTTTTAAAAAAAGCAAAATAAAGGAATTAGCAATGGAAGTTAAAACACAAATTTTGGTTATAAAATCTATAAACCCAAATGTAGAAGTTTTTATGGAATCTATTGGTATTGGATTACTGTACTGACCAACACTAAAGCTATCAAAATGTTTGGTGTTGGCATTTTAGGGAAAAAAAGGATCTTTAATTAAAAAAATTCAGAAGGCAAAAGAACTGGGACCTGAACAGAGTTAAGAGAATGCTAAGTACTACTGACAGACAGGGAATATGAGTGAATATGTAAAGAAGAAAACCCAAACTTCAAGTTCATCAAGATACCAACAGAGATGCACCTATCACCTCTAAGGAGTTCACCAAACCAACATCTATTAGTTGACAACAGCTGATGATGTTAGGAAGATCCTAAAGAAACACGTTCTAGGTAAATACTAGCAATAAGTGAAGCATTGAGTACTAGTTCGACTCAAAATTATATTAATGTAAATTTCTGCTTACAGCAAAAGCTGAGATCTGCAGAGGCTGATATTATTGTAGGGAGTTGAAAAGTGAGCTAAGAATATTCTGCTTGATGTTGCTGCATTATTTCTATGCTATTTTATATCAGTGTTTGGGTATTGTTATTGTGTTATATTTACTAGTTGAATGTTCTTTAGGTAATATAAAAGGGCACATGAATGCCCTATGATAATGTTCACCCTTGTTTTGTGTTTTGTTATTTCACTTGTTATATTTGCCTATATTTACCTTACCTTTTTATTGCAATGGTTACAACAGCATATATGGACTGTTGTACCCATACAATATTTAGGATCAATGCCTGTATATTTAAATTTAAATAGATCCATCCATTCATTAATACTTACTGCTGGGGAAGTCACACATAACCATGGATACTAACACCCTGCCACTATATAGCAATCATACAAATGTCTCATGATGCATTTTGCAAATTTGTAACACACAAACAGAAATTAATATTTATTAGCACTATAACTTCAAGTTATTTCATACTAGAAACACAAAATTGATTACCTGTGTATTAAAGCTTTCGGTTTCATGTTATGAAGATATGCAACACCTTTGGCACACTGCAGGGCCCAACTCATTGCATGTCCAGCAGTATATTTTGGTAGAGGTCGACAATGTAGAACTAATGAATGCAAACAAAATATATATAAGTTAAACAAAGAAAGCAATATTAAATTAAATTTAAATATATATTCGAGCATGTACTAAGTATATCCATCATGTGAGTGAAATCACATTGAATAATCCCAATATTACACTCACAGCTAATAATACTAGCTTTTGCTTCAAACATGTCCTTTTCTGAAACTTAATTTCAGACTACCCTGTCAACATATACAAGATGAAAAAAGGTTTTTCTAAAATCTTGGTACTGCATCTCGGTAAGTGCGTTTTAATCATCAGATTATTATTATTATTATTATTATTATTATTATTATTATTATTATTATTATTATTATTATTACTACCAGTTGTAAAGCTGAAGGAGTATCCAAATGTTTCAGTTTCCTCAAAGAAAATACATTACGCAAGTAGAATCAGTGAAGGTAAAAACAACAGTGAAGTAATCAATGTGTTCATTGATTGAATCAAGTGGCATTATTGTCTTAAATTAATTTGAAAAAGAAGGCTAGCTTTAGAAGGTGCATAGTTTATTTGAGAAGAATGCAACAAAAGGTGTTCTTTGGCTATATGCTGATATTTGTAAAGTTTGAATCACTGCTAAAAGATAATTGAGTATTATGCAGAAATTAACATAATAAAATGATGGAATATAATACAGTTTTGCTAAACTAAAGGTCTAATTACAATGCACTTAATAAAATGGGAATAACTCAGATTGGTAGTTAGATGGTGGCAGCAAAAACCTACCACTAAAGGACTAAGTGTGATTCATTCCATTCTACCACTTTTGTTGTTTGCCATTGAGAGAAGAAACAAACAGAACATTCAAGGACAGTCACTGCCATCATGAGCTGGAAGTAGCCCCGTTATTGTCCTGTGCTAGTATTCCAGACCTTCCGAATTTGGCAGATCTGGAAGATTCAATTTCGACAGTGTTTCATTCTTTCAACAGGTTTTGGTTTCCTAAACATTCTTCTGTGATCAGCAGGCCATAAAATGGTAGTACAAAAGCCAGCCTGGAGTTCAGTTCAGTTCAGTTCAGTTCAGTTTAGTTGCTAGTTAATGAGTTGATCAGTGATTATAGGAGTTGTGAATCAGTTGGCTGGATAGTTGTGCAGTTAAAAGTGGCCAAGTAGTTAATGTTGAAAAGTTCAAGCAGTTCAAGTTGGTGTGCGCAAGAGATATATAAAGGAACATTAGATTGACATGCTTACTCTGTATTTGAAAAAAAAAAAAAAGGGAAAGTGATTGCAAGTTAGCATTGGGCTAATGATTCTTGTAACAAATAAAATGACTGTGTAACTTCATGTCATCATTTTTGTCACATTATTATATACTTTATGCTACAGCTGCAAGCCGATTGGTTCTCAGCATCAATGACAAATTCTTAAGTGTTGTAAGTCATGTTAAGTCAACTCTAAATAGCTATGCTGGAGTACTGAAGGCAAGTGTAAGTGTGACTACTTCAATACTCGAACATGAATACTTCATTGTTAATAATGTTTCTGTTTTCAATCTTTAACTAAATAGCTACTTTTAATATGAGACGTTGGACTTTCATTTTATATTGTGTTAGGTCATTATCTTCATCATAATTTTCTAGCTTAAGGCCAGCATAAGAAAGCATAATTATGGAAACCATCCAGTTTATGTCACTTTTCATCAACCCTTGCATCCGATTAAAGCAACAGCTATTAAAAAGTGATACTAAGAGTGATAATGTACAGGCATGTGTGCTTAAACAAAACTGTTACTGAAGAATATAATTGTCAAAGTTCATCTGAGTTTACTGAAGCATCTTTGTAGCTTATGGTTAAAAGAATTAATTTAAAATAAAACTCTCTTATTTAATATTGGTCTAGAGCAAGTTATTAGAAAGATCATCACCCAGGTGGAGCAAAGTTTAACAGAATGTTTCAAAACTTTGCTTTTGCTGATGATGTAACTGTATTTGCACAGAATGTACCATCCTCAAATGATGTCCTAAAACAGATGCAAAATGAGAGCAATGCTTCAAATTTAATAATTAACAATACAAAGACAAAGTATATGTATAACATATCCAATACACAACACTATAAATACCATCATCCTAAATGAGGTTACTTTTGAGAAAGTATCAAAGTTCCGATATCTTGGCTCGATACTGATGATAACATATTAACTGAGATCAAGGATAGAATAGTTACTGGTAATGGATGTCTTAGAGCATTAGATAAAATTATAAGAACCAGATATATCTCAAAGAAAATTAAAGGGAGAATCTATAAAACAATTATTCAACCCACAATTACTTTTGGAAGCAAAACCTGAACTCTGCCTGAACGAGCAATATCTTGAACACTTTGGAAAGGAAATTTATGGCCCTATTTATGACAAAAGAGTGTGGAGAATAAGGACCAATTCTGAACTGCAAGAACTATATAAGCAGTCACTGATATAAAAACTAGCTGGGCTGGAGTGGCTGGGCCACTTTATCAGAATGGACAATAATAGTATCCCTAAAAATTACTAGATGATATACCAAGCGTTAAAAGAAGAGTAGGAAGACCCAAATTACAATGGTTAGATGATGTTCAGGATGACCTTCTTAAAGCAGAGATTAAGAGATGGAGATGGATAGCTCTAGATAGGAAAGATTGGGCAGCAATTCTGAAGGAGGTCAAGGCTAAACTAAAAGGGATCTATGACCACAGATGATGATGATGATGATGATAATAATGGTCATCCACCAGTTAGTGAAAATGACATGCAGACAGTGTCTGCATTCGTGGAAGCAGATCAGAACTGCACTATTCGAGAGTTAGTCACAGATACTGCAATGGTACTTTCAACTCTACAATGAATCCTAAGATCTACCTTAGGATGGAAAAAATTGCTTCTTGATATGTTCCACATGAGTTATTAGAGATGCAGAAATTTCTGTGATATGAAGCTGCTCGTACACACTTGCAGTGCTATGAGCTGTTCTTACGACATATCACCATCACTGATGAGACCTGGGTGAGAAGTAATGAGCCAAGGTTAAAACATCAAACAGCCAGATGGTGTCATCATGGATCACCACAAAAAACAAGTTTGGCAGACCCCTACAAATGTTAAAACAATGTTAATCCGAGCCTAGATTGGGATAATGTTATCTTAAATCATGCTGCTGATGCAGAGTACTATTGCTCATTTCTGTGAAATAATCTGCAAACAGCATTAACAAGAACCTGATGGATAATCCACCCATCATTCTCCACGACAATGTAAGGGCACATGTAGCAGAAGCAGTGTCTAATTTGTTTAATCACTGGGGTTGGGAACTGCTCTACCATCCTCCATACTCTCCGGAATTAAGTCCCTGCAACTTCGACCTCATTCCTAACCTGAGGGAACCACTGCTTGGGAAGAAATTCAGAATAGTGAATGACTTTTGAGTAGAGTTGATTGGTCTCTACGTACCATCCTGAGATTACGCAGTGCCAACGGTATTCGAAGGCTACCACCTCACTGGGAATACACTGTACTCAATGTTGGTGACTACGTCGAAGGCCTGTATAACTAAACCTTGTATGTATACTATGTGTCCAGAAAATAAATAGTTGCTAAAACTAAAAAAACAACCCTTGTACTTTGCACTCAATTTCCTTATAAACTTACTTTCTGAAACTCATTGTGAAATGAAAGCACAAAATACTGTTAATCTGATTCAATGCAAAACAATTTGTAGAGAGGAAATATGACACTTATGCAATTCCTATTTACGTCTTAATATCAAAGAAATATGTATACCAAGGGGACGCCTCATTTGCCACTGGAGGAACCACAACTTTTTCAATTCGGTAAGTTACCTCTTCGTCCTACTAAAACAGTTTTACTCAAATCACCATTCTTTGCAATGCTTAAGCATTGCAACTTAATAACTGGATTGCTATAACACTGTTATGAAAAAATGTTTATTAATTAAAATTTAATGGAAATCAGAAAAAATTAATACTTCTGAGATTTATGACTGAAGCAAACAAAAGTCTTCAGTGGATGATGAACATGTCTGGGGTGCTAACTACAAAATCAAACTTTTAAAATTAATAAACTTAACAGATGCCAGTATGTGGAAAAACACCTTTTAAACACAATATGCTTTGATCCATAATAAATTTAAGTGAAGTACTTCTGTTTCTGCCTCCAAGTCAGTTAAACTATGGAGTTCCATTATTCCAAACTGGGACATGAGTGTTTGGATTACAACATTTGTGGATTAACCAAAAAAATAGTTTCTGAATACTGCAATGCAATACACAGAAACACCTTGAAACAGCTGGCACTGATAAGCACTACAGCTAAGTGTATGACAGCGAGGTCTGTGGATGATTCATTCTCACTCATCTACTGGCACTGTATCAGCTCACTATCTTGTTACACTGTGTTACTTTCAGTAAAATGGCTCTTATATTAATACCTACATAATTTCTACAATATATAAAATTCTTGTTCTTTCCCTTTTTGTTTTTAGTCATGACTTTTTCTGTTATGCTTTCCTTCAGGGGGGGGGGGGGAGGCGATAATTTACCCTTTTATCTATGAGTCTTTCACCTCCGCTAAGTTCTGTCTTTATTTAAACAACATAAGGCTGTGTTTAAGTGACCACCAACCAGTAGACAAACAGAATATCAGCTTAATTGGATTCAAGGCATTGCAGTGTCAAGTATTTCTGAAATTAAAAGGGGTACTTGGTGGGCCACATGATACATGCTCTATGTTACTGAAGTAATATATACTACAAATGAAACGGATGGACCATGTCCCAGTAAAACAAACAAAAGTTGAACAATTGCAGGTTTGGTATACTGATCTAGATCACTGCATTTAGCTGTGGAACATTTGTAAGAAGACACAAGATACTCCTATTGCAAACCAATGTCTTATTTAAATTATTATTCATGCTGTCCTGGAGATAATTTTTCATTTATGATATACTTATTTAAGACATAACATATTTAGACACATTTATACATGGGTTCTACATTTTGAAGAAAAAACACCTAATATGACCTCTTACCTGCATTATAAAAAGTCAGTATTATTGTTATCTTGCTGAACTGGTGTAATCTGTACACTTCAATAATGCAGACGCTTCCACTCTCATTGCCAACAGTAAGCACTCTACAGAAAATATTGTCACCATCCACTGCTTAGCAAGCATGCTCACTGGTTGTGGGAATACTTCAATGTCAGGAAGCCATTCATACTCTGACGAACCTAAAATACAGCACCAGGTGTCACCTCTGCTATGCAGTGGAAAATAACATCAGTCGAATGGAAATTAAATGAACTACAAAAGAACGTCCTTGCTTTGGTGAAGTCTATGTTTCATGATAACCATGAACAACTATCTCACTCAATGGCCTATATGTGCATTTGGTTTTACTGTTTTTCTTGCTTAATCTATGTCCTGTTTGATTTCCCCAGCTGCACTCCAGAATGTTGTTAATCATTTGAATATTTTATATTTTGTTCAAAAATAAAGTAAGAGAATGCTCGAGAGAATGTATGACCATTGTAAAGGTGAAACAGCATAGGAAAGGAATACCATTTCAGAGTTGATTAAAGCCTGCTAGTCCAATGAAGTGATTGAAAAACTTAATGAGATGTACTGTGAATCACCAAACAGAACCGTAAATCAGCAGAATATATATAAGAATTTCAAGAGAAATGAATAACCAAAGTTAAACAAGTTTACAGATTATATGCAGATTCTGCCATCATTCAACTAATTTCAATTCCATCCTACTTTGTTACTGTTTCCTGCTCCTTTTATGCCATTAAAGCTCCCAATTCTTGCTCTAAACATTTGAATTTCTACAGCCATTGTTTCTTCTTTCCTTCACCTTACACTTTCTGTGTGAACATGTCTACTCTCTACCATTATTGAGACACCTTGACAGACACTTATGGTGCATAGCTTTACAAGAGAATTGCAACAAATGCCTTTCAAGTAATTCATTGACGTTACTTCTGCAAGTAACATACAGTATAATTACATTGTCACGTAGTTATGTATAGCAGACAGTTACTAGATGGAAGCAGCTGCAACTACAACCTAGAGAAGGGGGTTTCCTACATGATCACTAGGGTTTCCTACATGATCACTAGGGTTTCCTACATGATCACTAGAACTATGTATCACACAACTAGTTTGGTAGCTAAGGAAATGGGAGCTTGCTGATGTATGGCAATACATTAATTCTTGGAACAGCCCTAGTAATATCAAATGGTGCAACACAACATGAGATGGTGAGATCTTCCCTAAAGATATTATTATTTATAATTTATTTTATTTGGGGAACAGTTGAAACACCCATTAATTAATTAAGTGTTCTCATTTTCCTTCCAAGATTAAACATTTTGTACACTTTTTTTTTGAGTTAATGGTAATTTGAAACTCCAAATGAGGCATAGAAGACAGTAAAATGAATACTGGTATAAGGATATTGAGAAATATAGATGGTTTGAAAGTTGTAAATTGTATTGTATTTTATTCTCAAGCATACTGTAATATAATAATTATGTCTGGTAACTGCACTTGCACAGAATATTAAAAATAATTCATAAGCATTTTAAACTTAGACTCATGGTCAAGCATAAATAGCAATATGAAACTTGACTATAATGGCAATTATGAATCTTGTCAAAATTATAAAATAAACGGAGCAAGTTTTGTGTATATATATATACTCACATCTTAATCACCACTATAAAGTTGCATTCCATACTACACTATTAAGGGTTTAAATATAGATTGAGTTAATACGATTAATTTTGATGTCACTGTTACTAAATTCCTCCAAACACACATACACTGAGTTGTTTGAATATAGACATGGTTTTATTATATGCAACCTTGCTAAAGGATAATTTAATCCAGTCAGTGAAGGAACACATTGAAGTTAAAGTAACTATTTTGCATTTTACACATGAGAAGATAGTGCAGAAAGGCTTTCATTATTTAAGTTACTAATCTCTGTTTATGTTTCTAATTAACTGAATTCACTAATGTTCCTTGCTATAATAGTTTAATTAATCCTTTTATTAAATTGCTTTACATTACTTGAACAATCACATTAATTTATTCGCTTTATTCTAGGCCATTAAGTACATTTAGTTTTGCTATTACAATATTGCAATAACATTTGTGGGTCAAATTTAAGACATAGTTAAGTTCATAGAATATGTAAAGCAGCAGTACAGAAAATGAAAGTAATTAATCTTCACAAAGTAAAAGAAATTGATGCTGCAGGTGTGACAGACAAGTAGACATTGTTGCACTGGCATCCAAGCTTGGATGTGATCCATCAACCTTTGGGTTATGGGCCCAGTGTTAAAAGAATTGGTTATTTGCCACAACTGAATGATCTTTGTTAGTGATCCTGCAAAGCAGTTTCCTGTCAATTTTTTCTTGGGATTGATGTATGTTTGACACCAAATCATTCATTCGCATCATTTTTTTATGGTTGCTGCTTAGAGACATTACCAACCTTAATAAATTTAATTTCCCTAATTATGTATTAGCTAGTTCTTATTGAAGGAAAATTAAGAAAAAATAGGGGGTTGTTTATAGTAATTTTAAGGGGTATGTATACCTATAAACTAACTAAAAATCCATGTAAATGTCAACTCCAAACCTTGTAAACATGTATGGTACGCAAAATGAGTACAATTAGAATCTCCAGCCTTAGCTGTACTACAGTTGATCAAATTATATGAAACACAGAGAAGTGGATGTAAGAAATTCAGGTATTTTACTCAGTACTATCCGATCATTATGCTTGATACTGCAGTTAGCTGTTAAAATGAAAAATTGCTCATCACAACAAAGGGAATACAAATTTTTTAAAAGTAGATACTGCAGTTAGCTATTCAAATAAAAAATTGTGCATCACAACAAAGATGACACAGTTTTTAAAAGTATTAGACTTTCAGATGATGCAAATTTGAATTATCTAATCTCAAAAACTATTTGTAGTTCGTTTATTGATACTCGTCACTTACTTTTTTATATCAATGAGAGACTAGTTTCAAAGGCATTCGCCTCCATTTTCAATATCTTTTCAACAGGCATCTGTTGTCTGCTCTCTCTGGTGGTGGAACTATGACGTCACTGTTCCTAAATTCCTCCAAACACATATATTGAATTACCTAACTTTTTTAGCAAGTAAAAAGAAACGTAGGAAAATGGATATTAGATCAAATTACTAAATGAAGGAGTTAATAAGTTCTTGGACATATTTGGTTTTTACTTTAAAGCAGCAGTAGTCTAAATTCAATAAACAAAATAAGAAATGGGTCTCGCTAGGATAAATAAATCTGTGGAAAGATTAAGGTTCTTAGGTAAAAATGTTAGGGAAAATGAAGTATCACAGACATTTATTACCTACTATCTGAAGTATAAAAGGTATATAATCTCATCAAGGATACAAAAAGGTTACACCATGATAGTACAACCAAAGGACCAGTTAATAAATCTAAGTCATTTGAAAGTAATGAGTCGGTAATTCAAACAGAAACATCACTTAAATTAATTGAATTTATTAATTTATTTATTCATTTAAGTGATGTTTGTGTTTGAATTACCAACTCATTACTTTCAAATGTTAAATACATCACTGTTTCTAACCTTTTGATTCAAATAATATAAATATAAGTCATTTTGGGAAATAATCAGGGCAAAATTAAAACAGACAAATTTAATAAAGAACTACTGTATCAAAAGCGATGATCAAAACATAAGCAATCCTTAAGATATTTCTGAATTATTTAAGTGTTGCTGAAATTGTGCTAAAAAGTTCATTACTGAGAACAGAAAACAGTAATAAAAAATATTAACTGTTTTAAGAAACATACATTCTGCACTAATATCTTTTATTGAACAGGTTTATGATGCACTAGAAATAAACAATTAGGTTTAATAAAACTATAAATAGAAGTATTTATAAACAGTGGAGCTTCATCAATCAAAACCCTTTTTTAAACCAATTCTCGAACTGTAAAAACACTGTGTTTTTACAGTTCGAGAATTGGTTTAAAAAAGTGTTTTGATCAATTAGGTCTAGTTTATAAAGATGAGTTGGATTAGAAACACTAAACCTGAACATATTTCGAGGACTAAGAACTTGTCCCCATCATTACCATATATCCAACTGTTTCTTAGTGCCACTTACGGTCTTAGCTGGCTAATTTGAAGTGGCATTTGCTGGTGGAACAATGAGCTTTCGAAAGTTGTTCAGGGAGGACAAATCACAATTCATGATGTGATCTTTGTGCTTCAGTATATGTATATTTTTCCATGCACTTAATTCAGCTAGGAAACTGGCAAATTTCAATAATTTGATGTTTGGTGTAACTTAATGATTAGACGACCAAAAATGATAAAGCTTTTGCAGATTATGTGTGTTTGGAGGAATTTAGTAACAGTGACGCCAAAATTAATCGTAAAGCTATTTGTAGTCGGTTTATTGACACTCGTCACATTTCTTATATTATTGAGGGACTAGTTTCACAGGTTACTGCCTCCATTTTCAACCCCTCTACAACCAGCATCTGCTGTTGGAGAGAGGTTGAAAATGGAGGCAATAGCCATTGAAACTAGTCTCTCAATAATATAAGAAAAGTGAGGAGTATCAATAAACCGACTACAAACAGTTTTGCAACTATTGCAGATTTTTTCATATGTTTGTAGTTTATGGCTCTCATGTGTACTTTCAATCTGGTGTCTAACCCTTTCCGGTCGGATGTTGATATTATGTCGACAGGGTAAGCCGGCCGCTGTGGTCGTATGTCGACATATAGTCGACAACGTTGGGAGAGTGTTTACAAGGATTTTTTTCAATGAACTACGCAGATTTTTTCACAGAGGGCAGCACGAACTAGTAGTACAGACTAGTACGTCCGTCCTGATCTGCCCTCTAGTGAGTAAATTTCAATTCATAGTGTTTCTAGAGGGAAATGAAAATAGTTGTTTTTGAACTTCATAATGGCTTCAACAAGTGTTACACCTGTGCATGTTAAACGTGTTTATAGAGTATCAAATCCAGAAGATGATGAAGCTTTGGGACATCTTCTACAGGAAGTGCTAAATGATAACAGTGATGACGATTTGGATTTTGCGGAAGAAGCTGAAATTGCGAGTTCAGCTTCAAGTAGCACGTCCAGTGACTGTGAGGACAACAACGGGCTAAGTGCAGTTGGTACCGGTGTTCGCGATAGCCAGGCCGACGGAGATGGGTGGTATGCAGTAAGCGCAAATGACTTAACGCCTGTAAAGCATAACTTTGGCAAAAGTTCAGGCCCTAAGGTAAATTTGAGTTATGATGCTACTCCATATGACTATTTTTCTTTGCTTTTCGATGATGAACTGATTAGTGAAATAGTTGCCGAAACTAATAGATATGCCACAGAAAAAATCTCAAAAATAGAAATGAGCTCTCGTTCTATTTGGCTGAAATGGACCAATGTTACTTTAAGCGAAATGAAAGCCTTTTTGGGCATGATAATTAATATGGGTATGGTACCAATGCCAGAAATAAAAGATTATTTTTCTTCAGACTGGAAGACTGATATAAAATTTTTTCGTGATGTAATGGCTAGGGATCGTTTCTTACAAATATTTTGGATGCTTCACGTGGTAAATGACACAATAAATGAAACAAATGCAGTACTGAGGCAGACTAGAAAAGTTCATGGGGTTGTTGAATATATAGAAAAAAAATTCCAGCAGCATTTTGTACCTGGTCAAAACATTGCCATAGATGAATCTACTGTTGGTTTTAAAGGACATATACTATTTAAAACATATAACCCTAAGAAGCCTACAAAAGTGGGGACTTCGTTTGTTTTAGCTGACAGTGCAACGGGCTATATTCATAGTATTATCCCATATTATGGCAAAATTACCCCCGATGTATATAGTTTACCCTTTGAAAATAAAAGTTTCACAACCAGGTTTGTGTTGTCTCTAATGTCACACCTTCAGAAATGTACAAATGACATAACAGGGAATCATTTATTCACAGATCGTTATTACAGTAGTGTTGACCTGATACAAGAACTTTATCAGCGCCAATGTCATTCAACAGGCACAATAATTGTGGCAGAGCTGGCAAACCACGACCTGTTAGGCAAGGAGCCTTCAAGAAGTTGAAGAGTGGGGATGTCTGGTTTTCGTAAAAATGAAGTTCTCATTTTAGGGTGGAAAGATATAAGATCCGTTATTATGATTTCCACATATCACGACATTTTGATGGAGAAGGTTAGCACAATTCAAAAAGGAGGACTAGAAAAAGACATAATGAAACCACTTTGTGTGTTAAATTACACTAAGAACATGGGTGGGGTTGACCAAAATGATCATTACTGTGCAACATATGCATTTTTACGAAAATCTTTTAAATGGTGGAGAAAACTGTTCTTTTGGTGTCTTGAAGTGAGCATCGTAAATTCATATATCCTTTACAGCTGCCACAAACAAAATATGCAATCCAGCAACAAAATAATGAGCCACCTTCAGTTTCGCCGATCTCTAGTTCAAAGTTTAGTAGGAAATATTAGAAATACAAGGAAGAGATGTCACCCCGGTACAGCGGAAACAGAAGACCAACTAAACCAGTCCAATCATTTCATATACCACTTTGAAAATAAGAAACACAAAGACTGTATTGTCTGCAGCAACAGGAAGGTAAAAGGAGCAAGAAAGGAAACATATTATTACTGCAAAACATGTTCCAACCAGCCTGCTTTGTGTCCCGACGAATGTTTCAAACGGTATCATACATTACAGGAATATAAACGCAACCAAAGAAGTTCATCATTTCCTCAGCTCCTTTACAGTATTTATCTCCCATATTTAGTGTTCACGTACATTAAAAAAGTGAACCATTTATATAAGCGTAAATATGCATACGTTAAAATTGACCAAATATTACAGTGTAGAGGCATACAAAAACTTTGGTTCTTCAAGGATAGTTTTCGTACATTTACAAACGTGTAACTTATATACTTTTAGATATGGACATAAATGAGTTAAACATTACAGTGCAGTGACAAACAATTCTGGATTTTCTAAGGATATTGCAGAGCACCATTTACCTCAGAAACATGTGAGTACAATTTTATCGTAGTTTCTGTTAATATTTACACATGTGTTAAAAACTGCATGAGAGCTACCGCATTGTATGTTTCTTCCGTCTACCTGGCTCTCGGGGATGCAAGGTCAGCCCACTTAGGTCCTTATTGCACAAACATTTCCTTTAGAAATCCCTCGCACAGGAATGTGGAAATCCCTACGACCAGCTGGCGAAAATTTTACCAGCGTATTCGACCGGTAAGGGCTAAGTCTCTTTTAATTTGTCCAATGTATATTTGGTTGAAAATTGGAGCAATTAATGTTATAAATGTTTGGCATCATGTTATGTAGGGTGCTGTACATCAGGAGACTTAAACACTGAGGAAGGTTATGGCTATCTACCAGAGGGATGGAGATGTCAGGATGCCACTTTTCCTATTTGCCTACAGCTTGTTTATTCATGACACCACTGGGATGATTCCAGCTAGTTTGGTATTCAGCAGGAAACTGCGTCTCTTGTGCAATCTTATGTTTGTGAGCCCTTCTGGAATGGAACAGCCAGCAGTCAACTACGTAGAGAACCTTGTGTAGTGTCTGTGCAATGCATATGAAATGGCCCATTAGCACCTCCAGGTAGCAAGCAACCGGATGAAGACCTGCAATGACCAGCAAGCCAATAGCCAAGGTTTCCAGCCGGGTGCTCTGGTGTGGCTGTACTGCCATAGCTGAATAAAGGACCATTTCACCAAGCTTCGGTAACCAAGGTAAGGGTCACACCGAGTGGAGAAGAGGATCTACGACACTATCTATCACCACCTCCAGAGACTGCCCAGGGGAAAGATCTCTGGCAGTGCATTTGGATCGCTTGACCCACTATGAAAGTACTGGTCAGGACAACCAGCCTTGAGGGAGCAGTGTCACTGCAGATGCAGCTACTGATACTGAATGGATCTGAGTGCCTAACTATTGACCTATCCTGTTGTCAAGCAATAACCGAGAAATATAATAGCCATTATTCTCGGTATTGCTACCTCTAGAGGATTCCTTTGGATTGTGTCTAAAAGGTTAGACTAAGAAGGGCCTGAGTTTGGGTTCTTCATAAAGAGCAAGCGGTTGGCAGAGTCAGTCAGTCAGAGTTAATTAGTGAAACGAGTTGCGTGAGTCCAGTTGCTGGTATGATGGTTAATAAGCCTTCAGTAAATTGTGCCAAGTGCAGTGCAGTATGAGTTGTGATAAAGCAGCGACTGTCTGGTACTAATACAATTTGGTGGATCAATTGTGTTTGTTCTGAGTGTGTGCAACAGTGACTTAAGTGCAATGTTAGAGCTTCACTAACCTCTTAAGTGAGAAAGTGAGCTTAATATTAACTTGTGTTTTCATTTGTCACAATACTCTTAGGGTAATTTACCTTGTATAATTCATAGTCTATCAAGATATAGCATAATCTTCTGGAAGAATTCTAAACACAGCATTTAAGGACTTGAGGATGCAGAAGAAAGTAATAACTATGGTTTATAACTCAAATAAAACTAGCTACACACTACATTTAAAAAAATATAAAAATATGAAACACTTAACTATACCAAGAAAACTAAAATTCCTTCAAAACAATGTTGAATTTCATTCAGTAACCCAGCAGCAGAAAACAACATTTTTTTTTTTTTTTTTTTTTTTTTAAATTCACATAGGTTTAAAATTTACAAAAGTAGCTTCACATATATTGATCTATATTTATGTAACTACTGTAAATAAGGGATACTGAATCCCAACATAACTTCAAAATAGTTTTATTTAATTTCTTGGTGAACTATAGATTTAATAGTGCAGATGAATTCCTACAACATAGCGTAAAATTGTACATTTTGTACATGATTAATTTTATATAAGTAATCCAAATCCAAATAGTCTTTCATGTATCTTTGTATTCTTTTATTTTGTATTTTAAATCATTGTTGAATCTTATCTCTCTGCATTTATAATCAGTTATGCATATTGCTATATTTTTAATTCTCTTTGGATCTGTTATGTCCTATAACATGCACTCACACATATGTTTCTAGAATGAAATAAATACAATTATTTTTATATGTGTTTGGAGGAACTGGGAGAACATATTCAAATGGAAAAATAAGGATCACGTAATGAACTTTGAAATCCCACCAGTAGATAATTTGACAAAAAAGTTCATAGTTCCACCACCAGAGAGAGAGAGCAGACAACAGATGCCAGTTGGAAAGAGATTGAAAATGGAGGCGAATGCCTTTAAAACTAGTCTCTCATTAAAATAAAAAAGTGACGAGTATCAATAAACCAAATACAAAAAGTTTTTGAGACAATTATTTTCTTTACTAATTTCCAAAATGAAAACTGGACTATTTCCTAGCTCCAGCAATATCACAAATATCTCTTATCTATTTGACTTCTGCAATGCTTTTTCATTTTTTGAAGTACTACCAACCTTCAGCTGATTCTCTGATGTCATAGAAAGAGCAAGAAGAATATGTCAAAACATTTGACCTATTTATTTTATACCAAAAATTTCTAACAAAATGTATGATGATGATGATGATGATTGGGTTTAAGGGCGCTCAACTTCTAGGTCATCAGCGCCCTTAAAAAGTCAACTGTGGTAAAACTGATTAAAAGACTAACACGCTAAAAGAAAAATCTATTAAGTAAAATAGAGATAAAACCAACGCACAACGGAGTGCCAAAGACTAAAATGGAGACTTAAAACCATAAAAAGGGTAAAATAGTAAAATACCCAATTGCTGGGGTCTAAATTCTAAACTTGAGATCTAAAACGAACACTAAAACTTTGTCTACTGCCGTCTCTGCCAAGCTGGCCAGCAGCTGGAGAGACCTGCGGAGACATTCTAGGCTAAAACAATCTAAAAGGAGGTGTCGTACCACAGTTCGGCACTGCACAGTGGGCAAACTGGAACCAGGGTCCGATTCAATAAAAAGTTGTGAGTAAAATAGCAGTGTCCAATGTGCAACCAAGCTAAAATGATCTCCTGTCGCCTCGAGAAGCGACAGGAGGTGGCCCAGTTAATCGGAAGCTCCTTCACTATTCGAAGCTTGTTGCCATGCAGAGTAGACCACTCCTCACACCAGCATGAGAGCGCCGCTCTATGGACAAAAAGCCCAAAGTCTTCCAAGGTGGCCAAAGGGAGAGTAACACTAGGTGCTATTGCTGCCACCTTAGCCGCCGAATCTGCCATTTCATTCCCTTGCAGGCCCACGTGATCAGGAACCCATGCACACATCACGCTAACGCCTGAGGCATGTAAAACATGGAGGGCGTCCTGGATCCGCTGTACAAGGGGATGGTAGTTGTACAACTCACGAAGGCTCTAGAGTACGCTAAGGGAATCGCTAAGGATTAGGCTATCACCCAACCATCTGCGACGAACATATAACATAGCTCGGTGTATTGCATGGAGCTCTGCAGTGTAAATGGAAGTGCTGCCATGGAGACTGAATGTAAAGGGTTCGGCCCCATAGACATATGCACATCTAACACTGGCAGGACTTCTGGAACCGTTGGTATAGATTAAAACAAAATCCTTATAGACTGATAAAAATTCTAAAAACAACCCCCGGATACTACTCGGGAGCGTCGTGGACTTGCTGTGCTCGGTCATACTACGATCTACAACAGGTGCCACACGCAACCAAGGCGGATACACTCTTTCGCCCCTAGGAAGCATAACAAAATGTATAATGTACTTTTTTATGCAAATGCTCACTGCAATTCACTTGAAGCAGATAGAAGAATAAACTTTTGCAAGGACAATTTGCAGAAGGTTAATTAAAATAAAGGTAGTGAATATTGGAGGTCATGTCAATGTAACATCAGATTGTTTTTCCCCCATATAAATTAAGAAAAAAGCAAATAGTTTCAGGATCTTATATGCAAGACTAGGCCTTATGCAGAGCTTTCATGCTTTTGTGCTCATACAGTAATAGAAGATAAATGCAACCATTTTGTATAACTTTTATACTCATGGTATGCAGGTTAATTTTCAAGAATATTAAAGACATTATGATTTGCAGAGACTGTTCACTATAAGTTACATCAGAATTGTGTACTAATTATACACAATTATTACCTATACACCTAATTATTTTTGCACCCATATTTTCATTTTCATTTATTTCAGTTTGTTTTTTTCTCAACTGATTTTATTCCTATACTGTTATATTTCACACTATTATATTTTTCTAAAATGATTACTCAAACTGACCCAAGTACTGTATGTTATAGAACATCAAACACAATAAGCCATTAACCTGTACCTTCTGTTACTTCAAAAGAAGATCGTTAGAATAATAATCGATTCACATAGATCTGAACATTGTAAACCATTATTCATTAAGCTCAAATGTTTAACCATAATTAATCTCTATATTTATCATATATTACTGTATACAAAGTGTAATTTCTTAAAATACACATTAAGAGAGAACATTCACACTTATAACACAAGACATTGTAAAAAATTGGATGAACCGTTTCAAAGATTATCAAAATCATTAAATAGCTATGAAATATTAGGGCTGAAATTGTACAACAAATTACCTCAAGATTTAACTAAACTACAGGGAAATATATTTAAAAATAGACTATGACTTTTTAGTTAATTTTCCTTTCTATTCTATCAGAATATTTAGAATTTCATTCATGATGTAAATGAAACATGACAGAAATGCATACACTTTTTATATAGTGTGTTTAGAGATTAATCATATAACCAATGCCATACCTTGAATTGCAATCCTGTACTTGAAGTTAAGAATTGTAATATCTGTTGATTAATCAGTTAGCTCATATACATAAAATTTAATTTTGTTGTATATTATGTAATCATGTGTGTGTTTATTTTACGACATGACGTCTATCTTGATTTCTGTATATATGAATTATATGTTATGATATGGCATTTATCTGGACATTTGTATATTTGATTTATATTTTATGATATGATATTTATTTTGATTTCTGTATATTTGATTTTCTTTGACTTTGTCTATTGCTGTAGCTTAATGGCAATAAAATATACTGAAATGAACTGAATTAAGTAACTATACAACAGATGCCTTTAACTTAAACTCAGAATATCTCTCTCTCTCTCTCTCTCTCTCTCTCTCTCTCTCTCTCTCTCTCTCTCTCTCTCTCTCTCTCTCTCTACTGTACTGACCAGAAGAATTTAAGTGGGCCTATTATTATGTAAATAATGCTTTTTCCAAATAATGTGATTTATAACAGACCATGGTGCAAATGCCTATTGTTTCATTTTACTCAGTTGATTAATATCACTTGTTTGTAAAAAAATTTTTGAACAATGCTATCCAGATAGATAACATTTACACACAATGACCTACCTATGTCAGTTCTTTCAAACTCTGAACTGAAGCCTATGGCAAAGTAAATTTCATTCCTTGCTACATTTAAATACATTCACTAAGTTCTTAAAATTTTATTTTCAAGATATCATTACATTCAAGTACAATCAGCAAGTTGTTAATGATTTATTTTTTAAGATAGCTATTGTTTGAATGTTGCAGCTCATGATAAACTACTTTTGTGGATTATAACTTGAGTCTGAAACTTTGACAAAAATGTGATAGATCTATTTTAAATTTAAAAGTATATCTATAAGAATCAAATATTTGTGATTAAAATGACAGATGTTTAAACCGCCTATTTTTATACACAGGCCTAACTTATTAAATAAATGTTTTTTATTTTCTACATTTGACTAGATTAATCAATTCTTAATTAGTAAAGTTGTCTATGTATACACTTTTATTTCTGTAATCATTACAAGGCAATAGCTGTACCATATCTAGATTACTGGCTTCCAGCCAGTTCATCTTTCTTTTAACAGCGATGAGTGCTGCCATGTAAAAACATAAAAGAAAGGTGTTCAATAAGTTCTGTATTTTACTGGCCTTCTGATTGGTTCTTACATATTCTAATAATAAAGTGTGTGGCAGCTACAAATGTATTACTAAATATTTTAATTCTTCGAACTAAACTAAAAACTTCACTTATCTTATAAGAAATGATGTTAATTTTCTTATAAATTGTCCGGGATGGTAATTTCATGTAAAAGTTTGTTTCCGGCTGAAGATGTGTAAAAGTTTTACATGAAATCACGATCCCGGACAATTTGTAAGAAAATTATCATTTCTTATAAGTGAAGTTTTCAGTTACGAATTGTTATATTTGAATATATTTGTTTGCTTCACTATTAATAGCTTCATATTTTACGTATGCCATACTTCTGTTTCTTTATGCAGTAAATTTTAAGGTATACTAATTGTTTTGATCAGACTTATTTTCAATTGATGATAAAATACTTCTGTGCAAAGTATGCTAATAGTTACTGAACTATGAAATAAACTAAATAAAAAATATATTTACCAAGCATATATGGAGGGAGAAGAGTAGGATGAGGAAGGAGAAGAAAAAGAAATAATGCATGCTTCCAATGGCAACTGCAACACTGAGCCGGAAACCAGTGTGGATTGGACTTGTATAAAGCTATTTTTAATGCCAAAATCTTTTTATAGAAACTACAGAATTTTACATTACAACAGTATTTTGAGAAGTAATACAAATTTGTATCTAGAGAGACAAATTCGCAAAAATTAACTTTAGGACCTAATGTGTTAATTATCTAATGGAAACCATAAAAGATAAAGACATTTCAATTCTACAGATTGTTTTATTGACAGTGTCACTGTTGGGCCTTCTTCAGAAGAGGAATCAATGAAGACATTCCAGTTTATAGCATTATGTATTGAGAAATAATGCACCACTTCACAGTTATTCACCAATTTGTTGAAGTTAATGTGGTCCGAAGCAATTCAGTACAATGTGTTAGGCCCCATTCACAATGAAAAGTAAACTACAAATGTAGAAGATGCAGGAGAGCAAATGAAACAGTATCTCATTTGCCATACGTCTGTAAAGCTCTCACAGTTTTTAGGATTGAGCCTTGTAGACTTTGTGAAGGAGGCAAAGATGTACATTATAAAAATTTTGAAATTAATATGTATAAAACAAAGGATTACAAATTTATGTAAAATTATTTACTGAAATTACATATTCTTACCATTATACAAAGAACCTCCTTCAGCATACTCCATGACGAGGCAAACAGGATTTTGTGTACATGCTCCATAAAGTTTCACGATGTTAGGATGACTAACTCTGGACAGTTGACGTACTTCTACTGCAAAAGCTTTCTTCTCTGCTTCTGAATCAATGCGTTTCACAGCAACATAGGTTTCACGCCATTTACCTTTCCATACAACACCAAATGAGCCCTTTCCCACAACCTGAAACACATTTTAATGTCCTTTAGCTAAATGAAGGAAAACTCGCATAACAGAAGTTGCAAAATTTGAGATTAAGCGTGTAGCACTTAGTATTTGGTGTTATTTTAAACCTATACTTATAAAATATTCACAATTTATATTTCCAATGTATTTTACACTGTCTGTATATCACAGAAGCATCAAATGAATTTCTAACTTCTTTGATCAACAGACTTTCAAGTAATCCATCTTACATAAATACTAAGGTTAACCAGGAGCTCACAGTTGACTTGGATTCTGCATTTGACTATAGATACAGTGACATCCTTCCTCATGCTATGTTTGCATATTTAGTAATAGTGACATGCACAAGTGGAAGTGTCACATTTGTAAGCACTTGACTAGTCATACATGTTTTTGCAAATTATGAATTTACATGCTAGTATTGTGACATAGCAGATATGACCATGGACAATCAAACTGTAAATAAGATAAGCTGAGTGCTCACCCAGCCCCAACATGATAATGCTATCCCTAGAGAACAAGACCCCTCTGGATGGTTCAACACCTTAAAATGTTCTGGAAAGTTTCTATGGCTATACAAGCGAGCAATCTTGCAGTGTTTCAGAATAAGTAAGTCTGGCATATGGGTGAGTGAGCCAGCGAGTGAGTACAATGGAAAGTGTTGTTCAAGTGAGTATGTGACAATTGTGGTGACTTATTCTGAGCGCTGTTTCTACGTGGGATATGAGACATCTTGGTCCAACTCGCCAGCAAGTGAACCATCCGGAAGAGACTGCATTAAGGAAGATAGTGAAGTGACAATGCACAGTGAAACTAGTTCACATTAAGGAAGTGACACAAAGGGTTAACAAAACCTAGTGAAAGTTGAACTAGTTTATTAAGTGAAGGAAAATCTGAATGAAATGACTGTGACCAAAGTCACAGTTATGGATAAAACATCTATAAATACACAGTATGAGGGTTGCTATTTAGGTTTCTGATTTGCAAGATAAAATTTGTTATAGCCAGTACTGGAAAGAATATGCTTTGTAGCAGATATCTTAACAGGCAGGGGAGCTACTTTTTTGCAGATGCAGTAAAGCAATAATTGCTTGCATGCTTTGGCTATTAAATGTTACAAAATGGAGCTGTCATGGGAGCATTTCCATGCTACGCATGTTGCCTCAACTGAATAAAATGCTTGTAAAGGCAGATGTACAGACTTTTCCTCCCTGCAACATAAGATGCAAGAGTTGCTACTATATATATTCTACTCTAAGCTAATTGAACCATCATAATATCCAACATCTTACAGGTACTATTCTTATTTATATTTATCAATTAGCCTATCACTTTTCTGCAATTGCACTATCATATATGTCCTCGATCATTCTTATCCACTTCTAACTTTATCCAAATATTTCTCTACATGATTATATTTTTCCTTAATTTTTTCAGTTAAAATATTTATAATTAATATTTCCTATCTAAATTATTTAATTCTGCGAAGGGCGCAAAGTAATACATAAAAGTGTGTTTCTTAAGATGGATGCAGCATAGAGTTCCAGCAAGGAACAACCACTCCTGAAAACAAGAAGCACACAGGACTTGGTAGCCTCTAGTTCTTGAGGTTGCAGATTTAAACCCAGTGAAGGGCGGTGGATTTTTTGAGGTGTAAAAGTCCTTAGCATGATTTCCTTCAGAATGGATGCAAAGTCAGTGGTTCGGTGTCAAAGAATCTCAACTCTGATAAAAAGGCCTCTGAGCAAAACAAAGGGTCTCTAATGCTCAATATGCAATGAGATGCTAAGAATCACAGTAGTTAAAGGGCATCCACAAATAAAAACTCAATTTTAAATAAAACAAGGAATCCAGCAGCATTTGAAACCAAGGATGCATAACTCATGTGGAGAGCTTGGTAAAAGCTGATCATTTGTAAGTTTAAACTTACAGTGGGACAAGGAGTCCTTGAAAATTCATTCACCATGGGCTTTGAGTCTTAAATAAATACCTTTGTGTGAAGAGCTATGTTGCCCTGGGATCATTTCATAAGTCCGAAGGAACAGATTGCTATCTTATGAAGAGGAAGTTACTAACTCTCCTGAAGAGGTAGGACAAGCCTGCTTTTATGATTGATTCCAAAGGATGCAGCTTTGTACTACAGGTAGGAGAAAGCACTTGGGAAATTTAGGAAATAAACAGCTTTTAGCAGTAACTAGAAAATTAAATAGTGACCATAATAATTACACAAAGTGTAACAAAAAGTTATGTCAAAAATGTGAGAAAACATTTCTTGCGGATGAAGGATACTTTTTATATTAACATAAGTTAAGAAATTGTTTTTTTTTTCTTTTTAGAGCACTTTTTCTACACCTCAACCCCATACAACAGTCAATGGCAGAACAGTGGGAAAACAGGAAATCACAGCATAGGCCTCCATTAGCTCCAATGCATCCGTCAACCTGCCATCACATGGACTTCCTAATGCAGTGAGCTAGGCTAGGAGAATTTCATATCATCTGGCAGCCCTCCACAATACAAGCACAAAGTCTCTACATCTGCAACTGGAGTTGCATAAACAAGAGATTTCAAATGTACCCACAAATAAAAATCTAGTGGGTTTAAGTAAGGTGACCATGGAGGCCATGGAATTGGTCCATTTCTTACTACCCATCTACCATGAAACCTGCTATTCAGAAATAGATGGACTGAAAGCCTGAAATGAGGAGGTACTCCATTGTGCATGAACTGAGTACTGGTACCTAACAAACGGACTATGCAGTGTACTGTTAACTCAATGACAACAGTGACATGCATCACCTCTAGTCAATTTAACCAGATGTAAAAGAAAGTGTTTACTAATGTACAGTTAAACCACTATTCTGTTGTGAGTTTATGGCCACAGAATAGCTGCTTATTACACATCTCATGTAAGCAGAGTTGTAGAGAAGGAGCTTTACCGTGGAAATAAACAATTTCCGGACCTATGTTCATGTAACATTTGTTTATCCTGTATATGCAAGAAATTCTCCCCCATAGTTTTGACATACCTTTAAGTTACATCCTGTATTTTACTAAAATGTTGCACATTTAATTTTACTTACAATCAAAATTATAACACACTGTATTATGTTTTACTAAAATGTGTCACTGCTTTTGTTCTGAAAATGAAATGCTAGTAACAGCAATTCATTAATTATTTAATACAGGGTCCTCCACATGTATTAGGTAAATAAATTCCCAGGCTTGTACGCCATGTTCCACTAGGCTCCTTGCTAGGCATAGACAAAATGTCTGGGAAGGAGCCCATTGGACCATGGCCTACAAAGGCTGAAATTTATCTAATAGCAACAGAAGCTGCAAAAGCCTATAAACCTTGACATATATAGTGTAAGCGTAGCTAAGATGGTGTCCTGCTTGGTTGATATGCTATTGCTTCCCACTTGCTGGTTAACATAAGCAATCATTACTTAGTAAAGTACATGATTACCTAATAAATTCAAATGCACTTTACTTTTCCTATTTCTCTTTGAGAAATTGAAATGAACTCGTGGTAAATATTATCCTCGAGTTCACCTAGAAAATGTGGATTCCTTTTACAAATTTTGTCTTTTAATGATCCTCAGAGATGTCTATGACAGCATAAGTGGATTATGTAGGGGAATACAAATCATAAACAAACACCTTATGTGGAATAAAATAAATAATCATACTATCTGACATTACTCTTGCATCTAACATTTCTGTTGCTCCTACAGAAAATACAAATATGTTTCGAGACCTTAAATGGGCCAATTATTGCCTCAGAATACTCCCCTCTTCCCACACACATGCTGTTGCTATTGACGAGCAGAAGCCAGTCTCAGCTGCAGAGACACTATATATGGATAACCTGGTAGTAGCTAAGTGATCCTTGTACTCTCTCGTTTTTCTGTTACTGTCTTCTTTGTTCCTGTTTTGTACAGTTAGCTTAGTAACAAACTTCATCCACAAGGCTAATAATTCTTAAAAGAATGTGTTGGTAACAATACGAATATCTGCTTACATAATGGAAGCAATATTCTATATATATTTCAAAATTCAAATGGGAATACTACGTATAGTTTAGTTTAATTATGTTATTTAAATTCCTTTTCAAGCTGTTACACACAGTAGGACATTGGGTGGTTGGATAAAACTGAGATGTGACTTGCAACTCACAAAACTGAGATCCTACCCACTACCAGTTGGATAAAAACCTGTCCAAGGAGTTGTTGGAGTCTCCTGAGGCGGAGCTTCAACTGAATCCGGCTAATGAAATGTACTTCATACGACAAAATTCATTTTGTAGTCAAGAAGTATGTCACCTTTTCCTGATTCACTGTCCACTGCAGTAGTTGTCTCAATATTCAAGATTGAAGAGTAATATGATTATAAATTTAACAAGAGGTGAAAAAGGGGAAGAACAGAATATATGTAAAATTAATTTTCTATTGAAGGAATCACACTTATTTTCACTCACTTTCACTTTCAAATGTTAGAACATTATTGCTCATCATCAGCTACTGGGTGACTGAAGCCCTCCTTTTCTTGTTTCCCCTTCCTGGTGGGACTGATTGTGCTGCAACGTTTGAGGTGCAACGTTTTAACACTTAGTTTAATGGCTGGATTTCGAAATTGACTACACTGTTACTGTTTCTAATGATGTATATTTTTCCCAGATATTCAATTCTGATGGTGAGGTAAGGTTTTCAACAATTTTATCAGCTGAAGGATACTTCATGATAACAGTGCTTCCAAATCTAATTAATTTCCATTTTTTATTTGTAATGAAAGTACATTTGTGCCCTTTCAAATATTTAACTATACAAGAGCTTGCAAAGAAATCTTTAGTAGCACATTTTAGGAAGATATTTGAAGAATTAGCAAATGTATCTTGATAAGTAGATGACCCAGGTTACCAAAATAATGTTAGGGAAAATCAGCATATGTAAGGGTGTAGTGTTTCATTAGTTATTCACACAACTACATATAGTATTAGCAAGTCTCTAAATAAGAAAGTCAAAGTAAAATGTAGATAGCCTGGAGTATAAAAACATTTTTCTTCCCTGAACTTTTTTTTAAACAAATCAAAACAAGCAATTATTGTCAAAATTTTTCTTTAAACCTTTAATTCCCTAACATATTTTCTGCCCTAAGTTTTAACATTCATTTATTTTGCACAAAATGGGAAAACAAAGAACTATAATGTGGTTGCAAGCACCTTTAATAGGTTATTTCACTTACGTGAACACAACTGACCAGTAAATTAAGAAAAAGACCAATAAAATTAAAGCCTCCATTAAAGATAGCTAAAATATCTCCTGGAAGCAGTTATATAAAAGACTTGTTCTTTATTAAATAACTAAATACCATTTCCCATAATCAGCAAAATATTTAAGTTCAGACTTCAGAACTTTTATAATGAAGTATGACTGAGGAGCTTTCCTTTTTTGCCTTTCCAAAATACATTAAAATGTTTTTAAATATAAACAAAAAATGCTTATTAAAGAAAGCTTGAAAAAAATATTATAGACACTGTAAACATGATTTTCACCACATGTAAGTAACAATAGTTGTGCAATCGTGGAGCAAGTAATTACAAAATAAAATGCTGCACAACAAACTGAAAGTCAGAAAGAACAACTCTAAATCAAGCATACATTACAGTGTTTGACACCTATTCTTAAAAGTGAACATCACCATATGTGGTGAACAATGGTGATACATGAAATGAAAAGAAGCATTCTAGGACGAGGCTCAAGGTAAACTCCCTGACATTTGCCATTTCTGAGGACTAACAATAAAATCTTGAAAACAATCGACTGTTGTTAATATTATTTTATGAAATAATATCAAATGAAATGTAACTTTGAACAAAGGCCAATGTACCACTAAATGAAACTGAATCTAAAATCAGAAAATAATCTAAAAATAGTAGTACAGATTGTGTAAAAACAGTCCTACTTTCTTAAAGAGCATGTACTAGTTGTGTACAGGATGCACAGTAACACATCTTGGTTGCCGAGTTGGTTAGGTATTGGCCTATAGATCCCAAAGTCATGGATACAAACTTAGCCCAGATCAATGGTTTGTTGTTGTTGTTTTCAAATGCTAGGCTTTGGCAATGAAGCCATTATCTCTCTTGCTCTCCAATATTTCTGTGTAGTGGGTCCGGCAGGTAGGGCTTCACAGGTTAAAAGATGTTCTTCAGTCATTTCCTCTTCTTTGTTGCACAGAGGACAATTTGGACTTGTATAAATTCCTATTCTGTGTAAGTGGCCAAATAATCATGTTCCGTAAGTAATCTAAAATTTGCTACTGCAGCTTTACGTGGGATTTCTAGAATAATTTCTGGATTTTTAATTAAAATGTTCCATTTTTTATCTTTGGCTTTGTTAGATATTGATTGGTTTTGTTTTTATATTTGCTTTTGATTAATTTTTTTACGGATGTAAAGGGTAAGTTTTTACTTTTGTTCTGAATTAAATTTACACCTTTTTTGGCAAGAAAATTAGCTGATTCATTTCCAGCAATTCCACAATGTGCAGGTATCCACTGTAATATAATTATTTTCTGTAGTTTTTGAAGTTGTTGGATCATTTTGTGACATTCTTTCATTTGGATTGACCTCATTTTATATGAACATATTGCACACAATGCTGCTTTAGAATCAGAAAGTATGACAGCATTCTGGAATTTATCTATTCTGCATAAAAGGTGTTGGAGTGAAATAAGAATAGCCGTTACTTCTGCATCAAAATTTGTTGTGTGGTATCCTGCTGGTTGATAGAATGAGAACAGTGCACACTTAATTCCTGCACCTGAGTTGTTGTCCAAGTTAGATCCATCTGTGTAGATATGTAACCATTCTTCAGGTGGGTATCTATTGTTCACAGTTTCTAATGCTAGTGCTTTTAGTACAGGTTTGGAAGTTTCAGATTTTGTAACTATTTGTTCTAAATCTAATTGAATATTAATTGGTTCAAAAGTCAGTGGGTTTTCTTTGATTAAAATGTTTTCTTTAGAATTAAGAAGATTCAGGTCTGTTTTTAATTCCATAACTTTGTGTAGGAAACTTGTTTGCGTTTTCATCTTGATTGGTTGTAGTAATCTTTTCTCCCATTTTGTTGTTTTTAATCACAACATTTTTTCATGTTGTATTAGTGCCTGCTCCTCTAAAGTTAAATGTACTGGATAGTTCCAAGTTAAGGCTTGCATTGCCGTGATTGGAGTTGAGTTTGCTGCACCGGTTATTAGTAGCAGGGCCTGATTTTGGCATACTTCTAGGTCATTTATGTTAGAACTGTTTACCTCTGCATTATAAAGAAGTATTGGCTTGATGAATGTTTAGTATGTGGTGTTAAGTGTCTCCCGATTACTGCCCCACTTGACTCCAGCTAATCTTTTCAAAATTGAAAATTTTTTTGTTGATTTGTTTACTACTGCTTCAATATGTCTCCAAGATAATTTTGAATCAAAAATTGTTCCTAAATATTTTGTTTCATATGTTTATTTCAGGTTTGTTTTCTTGATCAGCAGATTTAGTTTAGGGATTTTCTTTTTTAAGCTAAATATTTGGAATATTGTTTTATCAGTATTAATTTTCATCATATTGTTGTCAGTCCACTTTTCCAATAGTATCAGAGCCTTTTCCATTGAATTTTTGGATTTCTCTATTTGTGGGGAAGATGTCCACATGATCATGTCACCTGCAAAAAGTGCTGTCTTTATTTCTGTGTTTGATACAGCCTCGGGAAGATCATTGGTGTAGATGTTGAACAAGGTTGTACTCAGTACTGCACCTTGTGGTAGGCCCATTTTTATTTGTCGGAATTTGGATGTACTGTCATTGTATTTTGTATATTGTTTGCTTGTTCTCGGCACTTTTTAAATTTTTTGAGATCTTTTTTAATCTGCCTTTGTTTTCTTTTTGCTTCAGAGGAAATTTTATGCTGAGAGCTGTAACACTTATAAAAGGCTTCAGAAATAGAGTAATTTGAAGTGTTTTCCCACTTAGTTTGAGTGGTTCTTTCCTTGTTTCTTTCTGACAATTAATTTTACATATATATCTCTATACCTTTTTTTGCATCTTTTCTATAATCAGCTTTTTCAATAAATTCACTGAAAGTTTTTTTTTTTTGGCAATATGAATTTCCTTTTTACATTTTGCTGCCTTTCTTAGCTATTCCTGTGTATCTGTTGGGTTATTGGACAATTTTGCTTTTTTCCTTGCTATGTCCCTTTCTTCTTTTAACTTGGATAGTTCTGTATTCCAAAAGGGTTTGTAATTTTTAGTTTTATGGTTTTAAAATGTACTTTAAAGCAACAAACCCATGTCAGTAGTTACTGGCACGTAAAAGAGCTCCTGCGGGATGGAATTCTGGTACATTGGAAACTTCTAACCTCTTTTAACCTCTACCTCTAATAAAACACAGTGCTTGTTAACCAAATCAAATAATGGAATTAATAGATATGGGGGATGGATGCATCATTTCATTATTTTCGAGTAGTTCGGATGACTTGGCTGCTCATCAGCAGTATAGGTGTGTAAGTGATGATGTATTTAGAAAGCATTAAATTGGCTGCTGATAGATAAACATGGCATGTTCCCCTGAGAATCTTTTCCACTGAAATCCAAAGAACAAAACAAACCTAAAACTAACCCTGCACCATCTAAGGCAGGGCGGGTAAGATGAGCACTCAAAGTGTGAAATACTTAACCCCTACAGTCACTCCTAACCTTTTCCTCCTATCTGGCATGTAAACAAACAGGTGATGTGTGGCACAGTGGCAGTCATTCAGGTTTTGGATGAAAGATTTTATGGGGCATAATCAAATGCATTCTTTTGAATGCAAGGTTTGGCTACGATAGCACAAATAGGGCTAATGACATTAAAGAATATGTGAAAAGACAAATACCAGACAAATCATATTGGCATTATCTGAGAAAGTGCCCTCTCAACCACTATACTGACTTTAGTCAAACCTTAAGCCTGACAACAGCAGTTCTGTAGAATTAACATATTTATTACATTTGTTTTGTTTAGTTATCCAATAGTAGTATGCAGTGTTAATTATTTCCCTTATGCTGCTAAAGACATTTAAATGGGTTCTATACTCTATTCTCAAAAATAAACAACACAGTTTGTCTGAAAAGCGCATTGAAATTGTTGACAATGTGCATTGATAGTCAATGGCGTACTCATAATGATACTTCCTAATTTATACGATTGCTATCCTTGCTGGTTTCTTTTTAAACATTAGTGTTTCAAAGTCCGGCTGCAAATAAATGAATGTGCATAGAACACATTGAAGATGTTCATCCAAAATGCTCCTCCACATCTAATGTAACGCTCAGAACATTTCTAATTGATCCTCTAATACAGTGATCTATTTTTGTTTCATATTATGCAGTAAACCTTTCGCAACTGATTTTAAAGATGTAAAATGGAGTAGTTTGTTCTGTTCTATTGAAAAATGCCACTATGTGGCTTTGCCACCTTTTAATTTCTCCATAAATGCTTTCCAAACTATTAAATGTATAAATATATTGTGTTTACTTTGTAATCTAAGGTTAAGTTCATTGACGTGAAAAGCCAAATCCCTTAGTTGTTATGAAAATGTGAATTTCTTTCCGCAGCTCCAACATGTTGTTTTCAAATGCTAGGCTTTGGCAATGAAGCCATTAGCTCTAGCAAACATTTTGCCTATGCTTAGCCATTTGCCCTGGCAGTAGTATAGTAAATCCAAATATTTCAAGTGTCAGATTGTAGAAAGGTTTTGAAACAGTGCATGTCCATAATTAGATGTACACAGAAAGACAATTTTATTCACAGTGGCTGATTTCCCACAGAGTCTTCTCGCTAAATAATGCTCTGACAATTTGACTTCACTATAGGCATTAACACAATTCTGTATATTACAGGTATCATTTGATGTGTAGTTGTTAGGTATACATTTTATTTTTATATTTTTGTCTGTTTATAATGTAATTTTATTTTATTTTTTATTCATGTATTGGATGTAGACAACTGCATACACTGTGATAACTGGGGCAATGCCCAGTAACAGCAAATTGAAATAAATAAATAAAACATGAGGCATATTGAATGACTCCTTAGGAGAAGCTCGTAATGTATTCAATATACGTAGGATATGTCACTGCTTTATCATCATTAAAAAAAAAAAATCTTGCTCTACCAGTCCTGATCAAACATTCGTTGCTTGCTCATGTTGCACAGAGAATTCACCACTGCAATGAAGCAACGCAACTGTAACCGGTTTAGTTGGTTCAGTCTAGCTGTGTCTAGAAATAAAATCAGAGAGTTAACCAAAAATGGGTAGAAGAGGCTTGTACTCCACGCTTAAAAGCACAAAGGAGTTAGAGAAAAAAGAAGAAGAAGAAGAAGAAGAAGAAGAAGAAGAAGAAGGAGGAGGAGGAGGAGGAGGAGGAGGAGGAGGAGGAGGAGGAGGAGGAGGAGGAGGAGGAGGAGGAGGAGGAGGAGGAGTTAACCAAAAAAAGCGTTAATGACAGACATCTCTTCAAATGACCTCGACATTGCAACAAATCTTACTCTATGCCAGGGATTTGAAATCACTAATACTTTGACGTTAAAATAATAACTGTCCTGCATTTAAATGTTCTGTGAAACATTTTAGGTGAAATTTATGAACAATTCTGAATGTTCTCTTTCTGAAAAGGAGTAAGCAATGCAATGAATTGTGACTAGAATGAAAGGAATCATGTTTAACCATGAAAATATTTTTGATGTATACTATTTTTGCTTTTGTCCAGCAGTTCCCATTTACTGTATAACCCTGTGGCATTGAACATATATTATACTTCACAATTTACTTATAACATACTGCAAAGTTATAACATCACATTCTCTTAAACTAATCATTATACATTACCAGATGATTACATATTAACAAATAAAATATGTTGTACAACTTAATATTAGTTGTTCACAAGATTAGTCAAACAGGAACATTGATTTACTACATTTAATGTTGGAATACTTAGAAAAATGCTGTATAAACATGCTACTGAGCTGAGTTGGATTTTAACTGTGCACAGTGCAACTGACAGCTATTGTGAAAAAGCAATGAAAATTCATAACACAAACCTTCAATGTGACAATTATCTACCAATGTTGTAAAGTTATGAGCATTTTTAGCATGAAGAAGGAAATGATTTGATAGATGTACATATATTTCACATCATTATTAAATAGAACTATAGCCCTAACTTAAATCACACATTGGAAAGAATAAATCATATAATTCACCAGATTTCATGATTAAATTAATGGTATTGCTTTTAATCACGAGCTTTTTCTCTGCTCTGATCTGTACTAACTTTCCTAATCCAGGTAAACCTCAGTCATAAGTGGTTTTACTGTTTTCACATTTACAGAAAAAATGGAACAGGTTTTGCATCAATTTATATAAAAGAACAGGCCCTATATTTTAATACATTACACCCAGAACATTTTCAACCAGTAAATAAGCACAGGTTCCATTTCTATATTTGCCACAAATTATGAATATCTAATATTCTTTGAATATTCTTAGCAGTAAAAATTCTATAGCATATTTCATTTATTTGAAAGAGAGAAAAATGCATAAATCTTAACTACTGTCCATCTGTGCTACTGAACCTAATGTAGTTATATCAGCTTCATTTAAATGTGTCAGTCTGGATGGCTCAGTTGGTTAGGAGTTGGCCTACTGATTCCAAGGTTGCAGGTTCAAACCTAGCTGAATAATGGCTTTTAAGTGAGCTTGTGACAGCCACATGTCAGTAGATTTACTGACATGTAAAAGAGCTCCCTGGTACATTGGGAGCCCAAATATGATCCTGGCAATCCATATAACATATATTATTAACAATCCATACTGACAGACTTAACAAAGAAAAAAAAAATATATATGTTACAATTAAAGAGTATAAATGTACTGCAAGAAAGAAACTAGAAATAACAATTGTATCTGATTAAGGAAACTGTTATTTAGAAGAAAGAAATGAGAAAATATTAACCCTAAGTAATATTCCAAATATTTTGCAAATATCGCAGGAGGTTGCTGTCCTGTAAATTAGCTTATTTATCTCACCTTGACAGAAATGTATGTTTAATCAATCTTTCACCTTATACTCTTTTTGTTAATCACATTTCTAGAATTCTGCAACTGTTGTTGCCTCAAGTTTATTTAATTTAATTTCTTTCCCACAAATCTGGAAGATACAGAAAGTAGATCTTGATACATTTAGTATAAAGGATTTGTACTATTTCAGTGAAAATAAACATGCAGCTCAAAAATTTACTACGATAGATTTTGAACTTCTGAAGGGAGCAAAAGCAAATTATAATTGCCCTTGAGAAAACTGTATTTACCAACATGCATTTGCATTGTTACACGGTAGGTTTACTTGGTGAAATCAATATGCACAAAATAGTAGGTAAGTGGCTTCATAAGGATTAATAGTGAAACGTAAGAATTTTATATATCCCTTGAGGCATGAGTTACTTTTTTCAGATACTGAATGTTGATAACTTGGTTGATGTCATTCTACTGTGCAAAAAAATACTTTGATAAAAGTAGAACAGATAAGCTATCACATACCATATGTTACTTAACTTGCAAATATGTGAGTATGAATATGAGAGAATTGTAACACACAAAGATGGTCCTTAACTATGTACTACATGTCCCTGCAATGTGCTAGGCAGGGATGTCCACACCTTTCAGAACAAAGAGCTTTTCTTTACTTCTGAGTACTGTGTTCGACACTCTAAATCAAAGGCTTTATTGAAAATTGTTGTCTACAATGTACTAAATTCCTATTAGGGGAACACATCCTTTACTAGCCTAACGTTCCTACTATTTTCTGAACACTAACGGCTGTAGAGTGCTGACAATCGCACTGTATAAACAAATGCCTAATAATAGCATCGAGAAATAGATTTTATTTGAAATTCTTGAAGAAGCCTCACTTTTATTCATTATTTACAAATTTAGTTATGTTATCAAAACATACTTGCATATAATAACGATGCATCTACGCTAAAATATCATAGGAAAACACATAACAGCAAGGCTTCATCAAACACTTTGTTCGTGTAATATTCTACTTCTAAGTAAATGTTTTTGTTTTCCTTACAAACCTCTAACTGTTCGATTTCATTGTAATCTATTTCTTCCACAAAATAATGAGGTTGGCCTGCTCCTTCCTTCCACGCCATGTGTTTCTTCCACCATCACATGTTTAATATGTTTGAATGCTATGAAATAATTTTGAATCTTAAACTGCACTAAAATTTACTGTTTTGATGGAGACACAAGTTGCCATTTTCAATTACGTCCCTGGACCACTTTGCCAGAGAATAAGCAAAGCTAGACGGCACTTCATCACAGAAAGAAAAACCAGTACGAAGGACATTCAACAGGCACCTAAATTAGCTCTTTGGATTTACCGTCAAGAATGGGCCACTAGTGATTATCGATTACATCCCGCGTAAGTTGATGTTTATTCAAGTGCTAAAGTAAGAGATTTTTCCGAAGATTATCAACATCTGAGCTCTAGTATTTATTTACTAGACTTCCTAACTTGCACAATTGCAAACTATAGAACATAACCAGAGGAAGAATGCTACAATGTACATGGGATATAATGTCTTAACATCAAAAGCATTCGTAGGCTAAAGTTTTTCTTGACTTTCGTCGCGGTGTAAAAATGCTCGTTTTTAAAGTTAAATAAAATCTTAAAATTTTTAATGTACTACCTATGTGTCAGTATTTTCATTGTTACTATGACATATCTAATCCTGCGTCATTTGGTTTCAAAACAACTTATTTTCTGTATTTCTTGAATGCTAAATAAATAAGTCTACGTTCTTTTTCAATACGTATAAAGGACAGTTTCCCCATTCAGCTGCTTTTCTAAACCCCTTTAGTTCCTAAACTCTTATAGCTACAAGCGTCGGTATAAACGTTGCTCGACAGTCAATGTTATTTTATTCAGTTTCCGTATATTGTTCGAAAATTGATCTCATTCAACTCATGGGCAATAGATTTTTATAGTAGTTTTGTAATCACAAGAAAATTATCTCGGGCTTCCAGCCAGGTGTAAAATTATTGATATTCGAACGTTTCGAGAACGTTCATATTTTCCGTCATCAGATTAAGCAAACACAGCCATAGAGGTATCGATGAAGGTTGACCGCTCTCCAAGGAGGAGGTGCCTTCCACTATTGTCATACATTATCCTTTTACTGGCATTGTGATGAGTGCATACAAAAGAACGGTGGGTAAATGGTAGTGTATGGTGAAAGTTTTTTTTTTTTTTTTTTTTTTTTTTTTTTTTTTTTTTTTAAGGGATTGGGAGTTGAAGGAGGTGGATGAAGTTGAGTCCACTGACGGGTTGATGCAAGTATCTATGGCATTTATGATGGTTCCTAGCACAAGACTGGATCTCCTGTATCTTTCCTTGGGATCGAGATCATATTCCCCGAGGCCGCGAATGATTTTGTTGAAGTTGGCAGGAAGTGTGTCATAAAAATCGTAGGGAAGTGTAGGATATAGCCTATTAACTTGGGGAACTGGAGATCTGAATACATGTTTATGCCAATCGACTGAATTTGCAGTCCGGAGGTAATGGGTTTTAAGGATTTGGAGCTTGTATAGGTGGGTTTTAGTGGCGGCTCCCCAAGCTTGGCAGACGTATGTGATTACGGAACTTAGAACCTGTTTGTAGAGGAGGATTTTGTTTCTTAGTGCCATTGATGATTTATAATGTATAGCGGTTACAGTATTGTATATGCAATTGCCAGTATTTTAACAAAAGCTCATTATTAACGTGACAATGCCTTCGGAAATGTAAACATTAAAAGGAAACGACTGCATAGTCAACGTCGCAATATTATTGCTAATGTTAATGAGCATATGAAGGAAAAGGCCATACATAAAATCGATTATCTCCAGTGTATTAAAAGAAATTCAGAAAGTCAAGGAAATGATTTCTTGCTGCAACCAATACTTTGTACACCTATATTTAGAGAATTATGAAAGCTAATAGAAGCATGAGGAAAAAGGAACTTCTTCTGTCACTCTAGGAAAAGAAGGACAGTGTCCCCAAAACAGTTACCGAAATCGAAGATTTTGATAAGTGTGTGATTCGACGTACTATACACAATTTCTATGTTCTATGTTTCATCACCCGCGTTACAACGAAAAGACTATTGCAGAAATTTCAGGAGACAATCACTTTCGAGGAAAGCTTACAACCTCCGAATTGTAATTTTGGTTTTAAGATGGAGGTAAACAAGAAATGCAAGCCAAATTCTATTTGGAAGCCATAATATTTATTCTATATGCAAGGATATCCTACATCTCTCCGCAAACACAGAGCTGAAGGACGCCCAATAGTGCACGAAAATGTAACAGCCATAGTAGTCACACTGCTTGAATTAGTTGGTCTGATGAATTCATTTCGGATCTAATGGCATCTGTATCAGAGGGAAGCGACTGACTATATAGGTAGTCCATGCAGATGTAAGATTTGGCTTTATACCAGATGTTCTTCGCAGCAGAAAACAGGAGGTTTCCATAAAGAGATGGACTTTGAAAACTATGTCAAATGACTTCGTAATAAGTTGATCTCAAATTTACCACCTGACTCTGTAATAGCAATCGACAGTACGTCGTGTTATACTGCACAGTTAAAAAACAACAATAAATTCTTTAAAAACGAATATGCACCACTGTCTACATTTTCTCAACATTCTGTTTGATGAGCACAAAGAAAAGACATAATTCTATAATTTGATTTTAGCCAAAAAGCTTCCACAGATTAATATTTGATTGATCAGATTGGCCGAACAGCACCATCGTACAACTTTATGATGTCCACCATATCATCCTGATCTGAACCTCATTGAGTTAATATGGGAAGACGCAAAGCGATGGGTTGTTGCAAGAAACGTAAAGTTCAAGTTAAAAGATGTTGAAACCCCAGCAGACAAAGAGTTCAGGAAACAGGGCAAACAAAATGGTAAAACGCATGTCATTGTGTTGAAAAGAAATTGAAGAGAATAGCGGAACAAAGTTGCCTTTTTGAAAGAAAGGACTGAAGGAATAATATTGAAGATAATGGAATGGAAAGCAGCGATGAGGGTAGTGAAAATGGCGACAACTTAGAACATATTCCCGTTTCCTCTCTCCAATAAGACGTCCCAATTTTTCCCTAGAGCAGGTTCACATCGCATGAAATGTTAGCCTAAAATGGAGAAAGTATGTAATTCATACACTTTTGCTAATGACTTAAAAGAATTTCCTATTTGTCCCCTCTAAATACCAGTCTGTATAAAATATTGTTACTAAAGCTATTCAAATATACTTACAGTTGTATCTAAAAGTGCCACATAAAACAAAAAAACAAAACTTTTCTTTGCATGCTACAGAGGCTTCATATGACAAAGTCTGTCAGTGCTCCGTAACTGTTGAAGAGTTGTGATTGCTTCTGGAAACCAAATCTCCAAATAACACGAGGGAGAAATGTGGGAAATGGAAGAAATACAAGAAAATGAAATCCAAAGTATAATCGAAAACAGTTACCGAGGTTGACAGTGAACAAAATTTGGTTGACGTCACTGGAAGTGCCTTATTTTACTTTGTAGTTGTTGCGCTGCTTTTGCGCAGAACCATGACAGCAACTTATGCAACATCTATTTGCTGTACCTGCTGCTCCATTTTTGGTAGGTAGAGTTTGTAGATGTATGGCTTTCATTTCCAACTGATTAACAACTTTTGAACTGCATATTGCCGTCACGCCTGAGTCTAGGGTTGTCTGGTAAGTTTCGTTATCAAGGGGGATCTGGATTTGTTGCGCTTCTGCCATTTCTGGTTGTTTTATTTCCTTATTTGTGTTCCGAGCATTGTTGGTAGTTGTCATTCATTTATCATCGTCGTATATATTTATTTTTGCTATTGCATTGTTTGTGTTCCCATCTTTATCAACATACCTTTGGGCCGGAAAAAGGGAACATTTATCCTCCCCAAATTAGTTTTCCTGATTACGTCTTTCAGTTACACCATTTAAGGAATATATATATATATATATATATATATATATATATATATATATATTTGTAATTTACGTCCTCCAACGTTAAGTCATATCGGACGATGAATGGAATGGCTGGCATGATGCTCAAACGAGTCCGAGGTCCATAGAGCTTAGAGTTGCCCGACATTCGTCTTACACGATAAGGGAAACCCCCGGAAAAAACCTTATCCAGGTAACTCACCCTGAGGCAGGCATGCTACCAACACGCTACCAAGGCGGGCATTTAAGGAGTATGAATGGTTGGAACAAATGTCTGGTTCCCAAACCATCTTTACTGGGGAGCTGCACCATTGTTGTGATTTGCTGATGGTGACGTACTTCCCTGTGTTTCTTGTCTCTGTGTTTGTTGGTTATCGTCATAATTTGTTCGATCAGTCCGATGTTCTGTCATATTTGGTCGGTTTTCTTGGTTGTGGCCGTTATTAGTTCATTTACGTCCTGGGGATTGTATCGGGGCATGTCATTTATCTGTGGTCTCATGAAGACAATGTATCGTCTTTCTCTGTTCGTCTGCCTGTCATAGACATTCCGTCGTTCGTATGGTCTTTGTGTTTGACGGAAATTAATAGGATGTGTTCGTGGTCCTTGGAAATGTTGTTGGGTGTTTTCTCTAGATAGTTTTTGTTGATATCGCTCCATGTAACTTCTGTCGTCATATGCGGGCACCTGATCGCTGTAATGGTATCTTGTACGTGTTTGTTCATTTCGTCTGGCATGTACAGTGATCTATGTCCTCGCCCTACTAAAATTGTGTTCGTGTTGAACCGTCCTGTCCTCTCGTGATCCTGAGTTCGATTCGGTCATGTAGTGCCGTCAAAAGTTCAATCGTCTCACTGATTATGCTGGGCCGGGCGACTATTAGGTGGTTCCTGATGTGTATTGCGCTATGTCTTGTGTCCAGATTGATAAATTCTTGCTCCTCCATAGGTGGGTTTAGCATCTTGCTCTGTTGAGCTAAGTCTAGGAAGTAATCGACCATCGATCATCCTCTGTGCATATAATTTCCTGTGTTTATGTTCATACGTATAGCATATTGCGTGGCGTCGTTCCAATAGTTTGTTAGAAAATGTTGTCGAAAGTCTGCATAACTGATATGTCACCAAATACTAGTCTAAACCAAATTAGTGATTGTGTCTGTAAGCCTTTCTTAATTATCACCATCTGATACTCTTCTGGGATATTTTTGAGATGAAAGTATGATTCTACGCCCATCACATAATGCTTCGCGTTGTCCCTTCATCATCAAAAGTTAGCACTGTTATTTGATCCAACAGATTAAAATGATGGGGTACCCAGTGTTTAGACAAGTGCTCCCTTGACTAAACTACTACATGTTTCGGTTTCCTGGGGTGCTGTTGAAGGCGTGTTTTTTGGCACGTGTTCATCAGTCGCTGCCTTACCAGTACACTTGGAATGTCATTAATCTGAGGATGGTCGTTAGATATTTTTAGATAATTAATGGCCTCTTTGAGCACTGCCATTTCTCATGTATGGTGTTCAATGACGGTATTTGAGACCGAAGAGATGCGGCCGCCTGTGTCAGAGTTTACTTAATTGCTATAAGTTCATTTTGTGTATTGTTCTCTGCTTCTTTTTGTCTGTTCTCTAAACTGATACAGATTTTTCGCATCTGCTCGCTGAACTGTGCATGCACATTATTATTACATTGAAACATCTGATTAACCTGGTACATAATGTTTTCTATATCCAGTTGTGCATCATGTACTTCTCTGCGGATGTTTAGAGATTCCGCCTGCATAGTGGCCTGACTCAACCCAATATCTTCTAAGTGCTTATTCTGTTCCAGTGGTTTACTTTCTAATTCTCTTTTCAAAGTGTGAGTTTATTCTTCAATATTTTATTCTAAATTACTTTCTAAAGTGTTGTACTGTTCTGTTATTCTAGATTCTATGAGCTGATTCTGCTCTGCAAATTTGTTTTGTAATTTAGTTGCAAACGTATTTTTCAGTTCTACCATCTTAGTTTCTATGTGCTGATTCTGTTTGCCTTATTTAGTTTCTATGCTGTTCTGGAGTTGCTGGAGCATCTGTTGCATCATAATTCTGAGGCTGAGTGTGGCCTTAGGACCACTTACTTGCACAGGAATATCCATGGCTTCCTCCTGGATTTGTTCATCCATATCTATGTTAATAATTCTGCCACTTCTCAGTATTGTATAAATGCTACACAGTCTATTGTGGTACTAGCAGGCTGGTCCTAAGTATTGTGTTCCTCTTGTAGAAAGATTTCTGAAGGGTACTTACTCGTGATGTGGTGCTGATGTTACCTTCATCTGTTGTGGTGGTTGTTGCGTTATTGTTGTCGCCGCGCACTGCGTCCTCGCCCTCGGCGTTCGTCTTTGATGTGATTCGGTATGCTATTGTTCCGGTGTTGTCTCCGGGTGCTTTCCTCGTCCTCGGCGTCTGATGGCAGTCGCGATGGAGATGCTGCTGTCTGTTGAAGTTCGCTGGTTTGGTGGTTAGGGCACGTTGGGTGCCATTTTGATGCAGTACGAGAAGTTGGGCGACCTTTTAGTGCAAAATACGGTGTGCATCCTCTTGGTGAAGGATTCTTTAGGTTGGGGAAACGGTGGATTTCTTTTTTTACAGGAAGACACGTTATTTCCTCGACTAGCTTATGGATTTCTCCGGCATCAGCTGTGAACACAAGGATCTCTTCCTCAGGGTCCAGCATCTAAGTTAATGGTGCTCCCGTGTGTTGGCTTTTTCTGTTGGTTTATTATTTTGACATTGACATTGTTATATCCCCCTTTCTCTCACTTGCTCGTCACGACTCTTGTGTTGCGTCTCCCCGTATTCGTTTCCGACTTCTCATTCCAACAACTAATTTCTAAATTTAATTCAAACTCCGTCACATAACAATACAAAATCACACGCGTTCTCTTTACCTCGTCGTCAGCCGTAAGAGTGTCAATCGAAGAGTCTTCCAACTGCCTCGGTTTCTCGCATCCTGCCCTAGGCGGGATGGTCTATCTCCAACTCTTTTCCATTTCTTATCTATTTTGCACATATCTCGTGATATACTCTAATTTTTTTTTTTGGAAGCGCGTGTTTCCTAAATTTATCCTCATTAGTCTTTCATATTCTACTTGCGATTAGTTCGGCCCTCTCCCGGGGTGTATAACCCTTAGCGTCATAACGGTACACTTGTACATTTTCCCTTTTTCTCAATGCAGTGGATTCTAGCAAGGCGCCGACTGGCGAATATGCACTGTAGATGATGGACATATTGTGAACGAACTCATGAGCTAGGGACTAAATTTCATGGAATGAATTCTGAAAGGGTAGAAAGGAAACAGTCCGTCCGTCCGTCCGTCGGTACATCCGTGGTGCTGACAGACTGTTCACAGCCCGAAGGCTTTTCCTGCGTGCTCAACTCTTTTTGGGGTTTTACCGCAGGTAAGGGTTTACTAATGGGAAGCTGCAGAATGGTGTGGGGATTTCTGATGGAATTAGGTTGTGAGGTAACTGTGAGACTCCTCTATATTTTTACAGGATGCAAAACCATTTTTTACACCCTAGTGCTTATAAGGTTTAAAATTTTGTTGTGGGATAATTTATAAGCCAAACAGCTCTTGGTTAGATTATAGGAGCTCAGCTTTTGCTGCTGTTTGGATTAGCTCCAATGTTATCTCTGTTGCCCACAAGTCATGCGGGGTACCGAGAATAAAGGTATAGAGAATAGATGCATAGAGGCATCTAGAAAATATAATAAAGGGGTTTTCATTCATGATCCGATTCTTGTAGTAACTGCGATGTGAGGGACGTCAGTTAGTACTGCAAAGTATTTACAAGGCGTAGCCCAAAGCGGCGAATTCAGTATTTCAAACTATAGTAATTGAAATAATTTTCAATTTTTCAAATGATTGTTGTTCAAATGAGCTTAAAACCTTCACGGCGAAGAGTATACAATGGTTCGGACAGTGAAACCAAGCTTTGAATACATTTTGGAAGAAGAAAGATGACGCTGAAAATCAAGCAAGCTGTTTTTTCACCGTCGGCTGTAGACATTTCTGAATGGACATTTCTGAATAGTGAAAGATATAGCACAGTGTTTCTGAAACTTCTCTGCTTCAAGGACCCGCTTAGTTCGCGGACCCCCATAGTTTGGCAATTCAATTTATGTGAACGAGTCGACTTTTGGTTTAATTTTATAATTGGAATTTAAATAACTACTGTATGTGTAATTTAAGATATTTTCTTGTATATTTGGTTTTAAATTTAATTAATAATAAATTAAAAATTAAGATTAAACTAAATAAAACAAACTTGTGTGTAAAATGTATTTTAAATAAAAGGTACATATTTTTAAATTGTATTTATTCAATTTCTTTTTTTTTCACTTTGAAATAAATTTTATACAAGTTTGCCTGACTAGGTTTTTAGCCTTACACCAGTAAAAATTTGAGCTCAGTCGGTAGAGGACCTGCCTGCCGTCCGAGGGGTGGGTTCGACTACCAGTTGGGGTGGGGATTTTACTCCAACCAAGGCGACTCCCCATCGTCCCCAGAGTATGGAAGTATGAATGAGATTATGAATGTAGGCGTGATCTAATGATGAACAAAGACAAATCTACAGTACCAGCAACCCAACGTCTACGAGATAACACCATCGTGATATGTTACAAAGGAAAAGGGCCGCCGATAGGACCATTAGAGTCAAGGGCAGGGTATAAATGGAACAATAAAAAAGAAAGGATTAGTAACATTTGGCAACATGTTATAAAATTAATTTATTTTCGATGTCAAGAAGCCATTTTTATACATATAAGAAGTTATTCATAATGTTCTGAATCCACCATTTGACCATTTCAGCACAGTATTGGATTACTAAAAATTAGTTTATGTGGTAAAAAACTTGAAACTATGTTCACTGGAATGTATTAATGTGAACAATGCAATTTTGTTTTTATTGAATAAGCTCAGTTAAGCTGGACTGAATGTTGGTGACTTTTGCTCTTAAGTCAGTTTCTACAATGGCAAGACTGTTTCTCTTCAATGGCTTGATGTTGCACAACAGTGAAAATGTTTGGTCGTACAGATAGGTGGTTGGGAAGGGCACAATATACTTAAGCCTTCCATCCTTTGCTGTTAAATAACTGTATTAGTTGGTCCTGTTCTTTTTCCGAAAGGCCACCAATGCTGCATACGTCTTATTTTCTGGAAGGGATACTTTATCCGCTCATTCTGATCATCTGCCGGTGCTGGAAAGTACTTTCTCAAAGTTTTGATAGGCCACTCAGATATTCTACTATGGCTTATTCGATATTTTTAGACTAAGTTTCTTCCGATGAAGTCAGAAATTGTTCCAAAATAGGAAAGGAGCCTAAGGATTTCTTACGGCCTCGCTGAGGTGAAACTTTTCGTGCTTGCTGTGTTCGAGAAAATAGCCTCACTTCATCACGTAGTTCAGAAAATCGTGAAAGAACATTTCCATAAGAATGCTAGAGAACGCCTGTGTGCAAGAACAGTTGTTTATCTTCGTTTCTAATTTCTTCACACAGTTTCTTGAATATCCGTGGGTTAAGAGGACGGGCTTTAATGCAGTTTACACTTTTAACCAATTCTTCTAATATTTGCTTCAAATCTGGCGGATTTCTTTTTTCTTTACAGCCAACGCCTCTGTATGTATTGAGTAATGAGTCAACTCAGGGTTGACAGCTTGAAATCGAGCTTTCACTCCAGTGTTGTGTCCAGACATCACTGCGGCTCCGTCGGTGCCCACGCCTACACAAACTTTTCCCTCAAGAACTTGCTCTGAAATAAATCCATCAAGTGTCTTAAAGACATCCTCAGCAGTGTTATGCAAGACTTCCCTACAAAACAATAAGCCTTCCACAAGGTCTTTCTCGTGTTCGTAATGTACAAAAGCTAACAAACGAGACTTGTCAGTGAAATCAGTACTTTCGTGAAGCTGTGAAGCGTACATTGTTGTTGACTTTAACCTCATAATTAGCTGGTCCAGGACATTTTGAGACATATCAACAATTCTACATTTAACCGAATCATTCGACAGTTTGACTTTGTTCAGCTCTTTGGCAGCTGAGTCACCAATCATTATGCTACACATCTTTTTAGCTGCCGGTAATATTAATTCCTCTGCAATGTTATAAGGCTTGTCCACTTTTAGCAACGAGTAGCTCTACTTCATATGAAACTAGTGTTGCTTTTTCACTAATGGTTCCAGTAGAACTTTTTTCCTATTCTAGAATTACTCATTTTCATCTCTTTACTTTTTATTTTAAATTAAACAAATCTCTAACCAAAGCAATCCGGATGTTTTGTCTCTAAATGTCTTCGCAACTTAGCAGGCTTCATTGCGTCATTGGACAGTACATCATAACACAAAATAAATTGAGGGTTTTGTTCATCTTCAGTTCCAGCTCAAACAAATCGGAAACTTACATATTCTTCGCTGTATTTTCGCCGTTTTACTTTTCGCAGATCGGCAGAACAGCAACTAGCTACACTAGTAGTCTCACTACTACAACTTGCCTCTTGATCGCCAGTTATTGTAGGCTTACTTCATTGATCCAGTTCAACGATTCATGTTGAACGACGCTAATAAATTCTCACGATTCACAATTACAAACTGCCAGGACAATCAAACACCATAATCACTGGCTTCAAGGCAGCGAGAAGGACTGGTTTGTTGTGCGTGAGCCAGTGCTAGTTACTGCGCTGACTCAGACCTGCGCACGCAGGTTTGGCTGACTTCAACCGCACCCAACCGCACCGTAGCTGACGTTCACGCCGCTCATGCTCTGTACGTTTACGGTTTGCGTCGCTGCTATTATGACGCTGTTTTACACGCTCCCAACTGTTACGTTGATCGCCCCTCTCAGCTACGTTACATCGTTACGACATAGCTGCATAAAAATGTTAAGTAAAACAAATGTAGTTCGGCACCGAGCAGTTAAGTGACTCAGTAAGTTAAGTGGAATCAGATCCTGAAGAAGGCCATGGAGTCCACAGTGGCCGAAAGCTCGACATTTGTAAACCTGACACAGCTGATCACCCGCGAAGCCTTGATTAATAACGCTCGCCGCGAATGCTTCAAGTATTACATACAGTAAATAAAATTCTACGTTTTCTATAGTTTTAATGCAACATTATAACTTGACTTAAGGGACCGCTCGCAGAACCCCGAGGGTGCGCGGACCACACTTTGAGAAACACTGATATAGCAGGATCAATACAAATACTTAGAGGTGAAATCAATGGTTCCCAAAACGAAATTTGAGTGAGTACAAACTTTGCCTTTAACAGGACAGAAAAAAAGCAAATAAGCAGTTATGCATATTATAAAAGTGTTTCGAAATTAGGGAAGTGGTTGACAAATTCATCAAAATAATTAGATAAAAATTTATATTTGAGTTTATGTACCCTTCAGTTTGTCCACCAAGATTCAAGTATTTTCTTGTTTGTTGGATCAGGTGGCACCCATTTTCCAACTTCTAGCAGTTGTTGTATGAGTTAACACAAAGTTACAACAATGTTAACACCAAGCTTAATAATAGTTAAAGCTTACATTTTGTGGTGAAACAGAATTTACATTAAGTTCAGTGTTAAACATGTTTAATATATGTTAAATTCTATCATCAGTTGGTGAAGTGGGCTCTAGTCCAGCAAAGTTATGAAATCTGATAAAAAATATTGTTTGTATTCATTTGAACTAATTGTTAATTGTGTTACAAGTGATATCATGCCATATAGTCTTTAAAATTTATAATGCATTTGCAGGTTCTCTGCACTGCATCACATACTAAGAACTGCCAGAGCAGCTAGGTTGACTAGAACCCTTGCCTTACCAAAAGGCAGCATATCTCTCATTGTTTCATTAAAAAATTGTTTCTATTTTTCTTTCACATACTGCAAACCAATTTTCAGGTCACAGTTAGGCAATAGGACAGTTTCTTTTTTTGAAGCCCAATATTGATTGTGTTCATATTAATTTGTTTATCATTTTTTAGGCGATTACTCATAACTGGCATAAATTATATCTAGTTTATTTTTTATTAAGACTGATCGAGAATTTTCCTTCTCTAATACTAAACCTGAACCTTCAAATTTATTAATGATTATGTGAAATGCCCCACTATGACCTGAAAATTGGAGTGTAGCATGTAATAAGTCCTAGAAAAATAATAGGAACCATTGTTAATTTTTAGATGAATTGTATTTATTACACATCTGCTTCACTTTCGTACCTATTTTGAGGACATGTTTCGCAAATCATCGTTTGCATCTACGGCGCTTATGCGACTAAAGCTTGATCCAGCGGTGTGGGTAATTCTGGGGTTGCTGCTGCCATCTGTTGATTTAGTGATGAACTTAAATTTGGGATTCTCTTCTGGCGGGATTTCAAAGTTCATTAGTTGGCTTTTATGTTTTTCTATGTATATCCTCTCCCATATGACAATTTAGATGAGTCGTATTTATTACACATCTGCTTCACTTTCGTACCTATTTTGAGGTTTAGATGAGTCGTATTTATTACACATCTGCTTCACCGTAGATGCAAACGATGATTTGCGAAACATGTCCTCAAAATAGGTACGAAAGTGAAGCAGATGTGTAATAAATACGACTCATCTAAAAATTAATAATTTTTCGCTTCACTGTGGTGTTCCAATACAGTTAAATCTCGATATATAGGAACCATTGTGTTTAGAGAAACAAGAGAGAGATGCTGCCTGATTGTGAGGTGAGGAATAAGTCCTAGAAAAATAATAGGAACCATTGTGTTTAGAGAAACAAGAGAGAGATGCTGCCTGATTGTGAGGTGAGGAATAAGTCCTAGAAAAATAATAGGAACCATTGTGTTTAGAGAAACAAGAGAGAGATGCTGCCTGATTGTGAGGTGAGGATTTCAGTGCACCTCTACCAGCGACTCTCAGTTCCCTTATGCCATTGAAAAAGCCCATGTCAGTTTACGATATGTTTTATTGACCCTATTGAGTATATGGGCTATTATTGGAGTCCATTCTATAAGGAACTAATCTAACTGTACAGTGTATCATCTATGTAAGCCAGGTGAAAATGTTTATTTGTTGCAGATGTCCTTTAGTTGTTGAAGAATATAAGACATTTTTAATTGAGTCAAGATTACACATTCTGGTAAATTGTATTACAATTTACTGGAAGGAATTGTAAGTGAAAATAAACCTAAGTGAAATGCAATATCAGTTAACAAAACTTGGTGGAACATAAGGAAACTATGTTCCAAATTTTACAGAAAATGTGATCAATCCTAATGCTATTGCAAAAATTAGGGTACAGTTGTACAATTTGTTTTTCTCGTACAATATTTCTTTAGGTTCCTCTTGCAGTTGACTAGCTCCTTTTGCAAAATCACTACCAATGTGTGTGTGGTGAACATAAAAATCCTATTTTAATGCTTTTGCTGCCCAAGAATAAGCGATTTACTACTATTAGCCATTTCACCAAAGCAATATTTAGCCAAAAATAATACTGAAGAAGTACCACACACTAGTGTTTTCAGTTGATGGGCACGTATGGTCTCTGATAACTACTCTTACGAGTACCAAGCTGTGGATTCTTCTCCTTTGGATAGTTGTATTACAAAGTGCCCACCCTCTTCTTAATCTAGGGTTGAGGAATAGTTTTCGTAGAATGTTGCCATCATGTCAGTAGTGTCCCAGGCATTGGCATTTTTATGCAACAAAGCCTTTCTATTTTTCTGTGAAAATCAAGGTAGGTAAAGTAGGGAACTTAATGAACCCAAATAATATTCATCCTAGAGTGTTGTTCTTAGCAGGGTTTTAGTGCAAGTTTCACAGATCAAGCTTAAGCCAAAGTATTGGTAAGCTATGGATGCTCCGTAAGCATCACAGTAGGACATTCATGTTCATCTTTACTGAGCTGAACAGTTCCATGAGCTGAAAAGATGGCCATTCCTGTGTATGGGCACCAAGTGAATTCCCATAATTTCATTGTTTAAGGACTATGATACAATGAAGCACAAAATTAATACAATTTTGAGTCGAACTAATACTCAATGCTCCATTTATTGCTAGTATTTACCTAGAACGCGTTTCGTTAGGATCTTCCTAACATCATCAGCTGTTGTCGACTAATGGATGCTGGTTCCGTGAACTCCTCGGAGGTGATAGGTGCGTCTCTGTCGGTATCAAGTTCATCAAGATACTGACAGAGACGCACCTATCACCTCCGAGGAGTTCACTGAACCAGCATCCATTAGTCGACAACAGCTGATGATGTTAGGAAGATCCTAACGAAACGCGTTCTAGGTAAATACTAGCAATAAATGGAGCATTGAGTATTAGTTCGTCCCATAATTTATTTATGCTGTGCTGTTCCTAAACCAAGATATAGTTAAACTGTCCAGACTTACAGTATATTGTAAACCTTACTTCTCAAAGAGTCAGCATTTTCCTAGAAATTTTAGGGCAGTGCAAGTAAAGTAATAAAGTGGAATTAGAATGATGTGAAACAATCTTCACAATTTTACATGTTGTAGACTTTGAGATGTCTAAAAAATCTCCAGTTGCAATGCATATTTCTTGTTGCCTATAACCTTGATGTTAAGAAAAACATTTCTCTGATAACAGGGCTTCATTTCTGAAATATAAGTAATAGAGTGTAGATGCAATAGAAAGAAGTGCACAGCCTATATGGTAAAATTGCAAGTTATAAATTTAAAATTAAATTTTGCTTAACAGTTAAACTGTATCATCAGTAATTTCTGGTCCCATCATTGCTGATTATTTAATAAAATATCTAATAGCATTTTAGGCCATTTCACAGAGGAAAATGGTTTGTATGTACACATATTCTACAGATTCTAGGTTATCATGTCTTGTGCCTATGAGTTAAAATAATTTGTATTTCTGTATCCTTAAATAACACATCTTCAAGTAAAATGGTAAGTCCTTAGCTTAAACCACATTTCAGCACAGTTTAAGCCAAGCAGTGTATAAGATCAGTTTATCAGTTAGCTTAAATTTCTATTTAAGACCAATTTAAAGCTCAAGCTTAAATTCTGAAGCTGGGCTTATGTGTTAACATTGAAATTTAAAGATAACTATTAAAGATGTTTTGTGGCAATGTATGTAAACAAATTAGTGCATATTGTGTTACAAATAAAATACATACTAACATGTTCTGCAAATATATTTGTAGAAAACACTTTATTTTACTACTAAAAATATGAAAGAAATCTGTAAAAGGAATATGTGTAGCTAGTATCACAATTTGTTTTACCAAACTTAACCATTTTGTTATTTGGAAACTGACAAGGTTAAAGAACATCAATTGTAAAAAAAAAAAGAAGTTCTGCGATAACATTATTTGTGTTCTTTTGGCAAATAAGGGATCAGTTTACTCAATTTATTTTTCTTTTCACTCATGATGCAGCTTAAATTTGCGGCACTTCGACATTTCTTAGGTCTTCTTGTCATTTTTATTTATTTAGAGTAATGCAGGAATTTCAGAGGGAAACATCATTAAACAATGCTTTGTTTGACAAGATAAATCAAACTTAGCAAGATTTCCCCCCTGTAATTTTAATGTAGGAAATGCAAATTATTTAACTTCCAAGTCACCAATTAGAAAAATAACTTTAAAAATTTATCAGCATAGTAATGGTGTTACTTTCTTTCCTGGGTAATTTAAAGGAAATCAGTTAAAACAACTTGAAAAGGCTGTACTAACTGGTTCCATTTTAGATCGCTGTGTACTATAATGATTTGCTTCCATGGGAAAATGTTATATTATGTATTTGCATAGTACATATATTAATTTGTAAACTTTCTAGGTGCATTATGTTTTCCTCTTATTATCTCATCCGAAATAACAATGCTCATGTTTGGATACTGTAACACATAAATAGTATGACAAATAAATAAACTAAATATATAGTTGCTTCATTATATTCACAAATAAACAAATGGAATAAACTTTCTGTTTATATTTATATTTTATTATAGTAATTTTTGTGTACTGACAATAGTAATTTTGTGTACATTTTGCTATAGTGTCAGTGGTTTAGCACATAAATATAAGTGATTTCTTTACACAGCAATATTAGAGTGTATATAACATAATGAAAGGTATAAGTCCTTAATTCAGTAATTGAAATGTTACTACTCTTGGAATTTACTTATCAAAACTCTTAAGCATCATTCTAAGCAAAGCATACATTAGTAAAGTTAACTATCAATATTCTCAGAATAATTACAACTAAACTGAAAATTCACAATTAGAATTGAAGATTTGTTGTCCTCTTTCTTTTATGGGTAGACTTTTCTTTGTCACTAATTTCCATCATTGCACAGTCTCATCTTCCTCGATATCTACTTCACAATGTCTGAATGTCTTTGAGAAATCGCTCTCCATGCTTTTCACATGTCATTGAAATTTTGCCTTAAGAAGTCTAGATGTGAATGAAGCATGTGCAGTTTGAGAGACATTCTGCTACCAAGTGCTCTATATCATTCATTGAGTGATTTAACTTTTCCATCACATATCTCACTTTGCACAAGAAATCCAGTTACTGAAGTGCAAAAGACTTTCCAAGCTTGTCTCTCTTAAGTCAGAGATTTTTGTGTCAGTTCATTGTTATTCAACACTGAACGAATCTGAGGCTCTGGGAAAATACTACCCACAATTTTTAATTCTTGTTTCATATAAGCTTGCCCTGTATCTCTTAATGCTCACATGACCTAATCACCTCTCATTGGCTGCTGTTGTGGTGTAGACTGTTGTGCGGTAAAATTGAGTTTGTTATTTAACATGATAATATATCTTAAATTGTTCAAAGTTAATTGTCATATTTATATTTTCATAACCATATGAATTAAATATATTACACAACCAAGTTAATTTATCTGGAAAACATGTTAATTCTTAAATGAAATAAAGAGGAGGAACCTTTGCTTCAAACCTGCCACTTGGAATGACTGACGATAGCAGGTGCACTTATTGGTAGTGGTAACATATTTCTTTATAAGACTTTTATTCCACTTGGTGTGAAAGCACCATCTATGGTGCCGAAAGCATTAGCCAATTAGGGTAAAGGGGAAGCAGTAGAATGCGGAGAGATACATGTTAGCGGGGCAAGGTTATTTGAAACAAACCTTAGCTTTTGGTAAGTTAGGAAGCATTAGCTTTATAAACTGCAGAACATCTGACTCTGGATTGAGTGCTTTTATAATGTGTTTAAACAATCCTAATTTTATATGCAGAGTGGGTTGCAGGATCTTCACTCTCGGTACAATAGCTGGATTTGTTACATAATGACTACTTGGAATTTGCTCTTCTCTTTCAGGCCATACTTTTTGTACATAGTGTTCACAGGTTGCCCGACTGTCCCAGAGGCAGAGAAAGCATGAGTACTTTGTGAACCCACTTTGTAAGCCAAATAGAAAATCAAGCATTTTAAAGTCATCACATATATCAAAATTGTGATTCTCAAACTTAATTTTTCCAGCATCAACTTCATGTGAAGTAATTTTCCTTCAGATGGATGCAGATGTAATTAAAATAGATGGAAACAGGTTTCTCTTGTGTGAAGGTATACCCATTAGACTACTTTTGGAACTGACCATAAACAAATGCCATTTGTTTGGTTCATACTGAAAGCCAATTCAATTAAACAAACATTTATGACAAAACAGTAACAAAGTGAATCTTCTGTAGCAGTGCATCTGGTTCTATACTTTGATATTTTGCAGGAAGGAAGTAGAATGTTCCATTCCTTAAGTCATGAAGCTAAAAGTTCAGGCTTATCTTTGGGTAGTTGTAAATCACTGATTAAATCATCTAGCTTCTGCTAATTCAGCAAATTAGGTTTCTTTTTGCAGTCACTAAAATATTCATTCAAACTGCATTGGTCAACAATTAAAAATCATTAGAAATGACAATAGGTGGATGTGATAGTATTTGTAATATTTATTTCAAAATTGTTTGCAGTTTTGCTCTAGCACATCTAGTTCTGTGATGAGGTCATTGTAATGTTTCAATTTGTAATTTATTTGTGGTATAGGATAGAGAATTGGCACTATACATTATGTGCTCTTCCTGTTCAAATGGATTACATGATTTTCTGAATGGAAGGAAACGACCGATGCCATTTGGGATTCCAATGATATGGAGGGAGCCGAAAAACCATGTTACAAACTGTAACTTTTGCATTTTTTCATCAAAGAAAAAACACAAGATTGTATTTATTAATTTTTAGATGAGTCGTATTTATTACACATCTGCTTCACTTTCGTACCTATTTTGAGGACATGTTTCGCAAATCATCATTTGCATCTTCGGCTCTTATGCGACTAAAGCTTGATCCAGTGGTGTTAGTTGCATAAGAGCCGAAGATGCAAATGATGATTTACGAAACATGTCCTCAAAATAGGTACGAAAGTGAAGCAGATGTGTAATAAATACGACTCATCTAAAAATTAATAATTATTTCGCTTCACTGTGGTGTTCCAATACAGTTAAATCTCAATACAAGATTGTATATTTTACTGATGTTTCCTCTGCCATAAGACTGGTTGTTCATAGCAATGCTATACCAGTTCCTGTTTCTCCAGATCAGATCTGTTACAAGATGAACAAGAATACGAAGAAGCTGCAAATCCAGGACACTTTAGTGATGGGGATTATGTTCCTGATGAGAAGGATTGCACTGCTCAAAGTTTCAACCATGATGAACTGAATGATCTTTTCTCTTTTCAAAGAAAATGCTGAACTCCTGGCTTCCATCTAAACCAAAAGAACCGGTTTCATTGAGGTGTCTGAGTGGCAGCATATCACAAATGAAACCTTCAATTAGCTACATGCTTTGTTACAGATGCCTCTCTTTCTTATTATAATTTAAGTGCATTATTTGCAAACATGACTAGATTATAACCTAGCAGAATGGAGGGTTTTCATAGACTCTTCTAAGAGAAGTTAAAAAGCTTTTCTCTTATCATAATGGAGATGAGAAACCAAGTATACCTTTAGCATATTCCATTGATCTGAAAGAGAACTATGAGAATATGACATTGCTGACTGGAAAACTGCATATGATTTTCATCATTGGGATGTCTGTGATGATCTGAAGGTAATTGACAAGCTGATGGGTATGCAAGGAGGGTTCACTAAATATTGTTGTTTCCTGTGCTTATTGTTGCTGACCACTATATTTGATGTGAATGCCCATTAATGACCACATGAACCAGGAACAAGTTATGTCCAGTGTTAAGTGGCTTTGCATACATTTCCTAGGAAACAACGGATCTCCTAATTCCAAAACAGAAGTACAAAAGCTTTTGGATGCTTACTGGGCTGTCGAATGTCACTGAAGATACATTTCCTTCATTCTCACATAGATTTCTTTTCAGAGAATGTCAGGTTAGTCAGTGCCGACGGAGCAAGACTTTCACCAAGACATTTAATGTATGGAAAATCAGTACCAGGGTTTCTGGGATGATCGTATGTTTGCTGACTGTCATGTTGTTTTAAAGCGAACAGATTATCTGTGAATCTAGACAAAAAAAAAGTTTTTAAATTCATAACTTGTCATACGTCACATACTCAAACAGAAATTGGGATTAATGATATGTTATTAGAAGAAATTGACAACATAAAATTTCTCGGCCTTCAAGTGGACAGATGTTTAGATTGGAAATCCCACATAAAGTATATCTTACCTAAACTCGGTTCTGCCTGTTATGTGTTCCAAACACTGGTTAATGTGAGTTCCATTGATGCGCTTAAATTAGCATATTTTGCATATTTAACTCTCTCATGGAATATGGAATATTATTTTACAAAGTAAAAATATATTTCTTGTACAAGAAAAAGATTATAAGAATCATTACAAACACCCATAGCAGACTCTCCTGCAAAGATCTTTTTAGAAAGCTGAAGATATTAACCCTTCCTTACCTGTAGATATATATACTCAATCCTAAATTTTTTTGTATGCAATTGAGCTTCATTTTTAACAAATAATGTAATAGAATAAACTTTAGACAAAAGTGTAACATCCATTATCCCAGTGCTAAACACTCTTGCTTCCATTTATGAAACCATCAAAATATTTGGCACTCTGATCTTATAAAGGAAAAATTGATAACTTCAGTACTTTTAAAAATGCCACTAGAGAGTTTCTGTGCTCAAAATCATTTTATTCTGTACAAAATTATCTTAATGACAAATTATCCTGATAGTGCTTATGTAGCTCTGTAAGTAGGGTCTAACTGTGCCAATGACAATCATTGCCAATAAACCTTTGATGCCTGTTCTAAAGCTACTTAAATGTATATGTATTGAAGAAATAACAATAAATGGTATACATTGCAAATCCAATATAAAATGCTGAGACATACTGGCAAAAGCCAAGTGAAAATTGATTAATAAAGTGTTTGATTTTGTATCATATATAGTTATCCCTGCCTTGTTTTCATATTGCCTGTTGATGTGTCTCTTATGTTAAATTTTCATGTATATATGCTATTAAAATGTTATGACTCTGGACAAGTTCAGTGTTCAGTCCTTTGTAGCTACAAGTGAACCCACTGAACACAAATCTAATCTAATAACTTAAAATTGAAAAAATCTCCAGGACCTGATAATATAGTGTAGAATTCATCAAACACCTGGCAAGAAAGCAAAATTAAGACTCCTAAATCTCCATAACTTATTATGGAATACAAAAGCACTAGATGAATATAAGAAAGCAATAATAATAATACCTATTTTGAAATCAAACAATCCAGCAGATAATTTTTCAAGTCATCATCCAATAGCACTTACAAGCATATTAGCAAAATCATGGAAAAAATGATTTCCAACTGATTAAATTGGTATCTAGAAAAAAGTAACTTAATTTGAACTAAACAAGCATAATTTAGAAAATATACCATTCAATAAATGAACAAATTTTAAATTTTAGTCAAGACATTAAAGATGCACCGAATAAAAAGAAAGGTACTCTAGCAATATTTATTGACTTTCAAGGGGCATTTTTGGAGGTACAAACTACTTGATAAACATAAAATTTTAGGAATCCAAGGCAAAATGTTACATTGGATCAGTGAATTCATTATTCAACACTTTATTGCCAGTAGATATGATAAATTATCAAAATGTCAACAGACACACTGACACAAAATATCAATACATCCTTGAGGTATTAAGGATACCTTAGTACCACACTCTTTAATATTTATATCAATGATCTTCCATGTTAATTAAAAACAAATCTGAAGTCATAATGTTTGCAGATGTTGTAGTCTTATGGAATTCTAAACCGAAAAATTAAATTCAACAGTTAATAAATATAGCACAGCAGATAACATTACAGAATTGGACATCTGATAATTTTATGAAAATTAATACACAGAAAACAAATTAACTATTTGCACTAAGGAGGACACCATTCCCTTCAACTAGAAGGACCAAATATTTAGGAATTTTCTTTTATAGAAAATTATCATTGGAAAAACACATTGATAATGCAGTAGAACCTTGTTAATCCAGGCCAATTGGGGCTTAATGTTGTCCAGATTATCAAAAGTCCAAATTAATTGATACACCACAGAGAAAAATTGTCAATGAAATTGGAGCATGTACTCTATAATTTTATATTACAATGTAAGATACAATAGGCCCACCTAATTTTAATTACGCATTCGTTATTTGATTGGTTTGAAGAAACTATCAATTTTATTTTGTGGTTTATCACACATCTCCTTCACAATGAGATCATGAAGACTCCTTATAGATGGTGGTATGCAGAAATCTGTTTATTGTCAGTTTTCCTGACAAAGTCTATTATACAACTCAAATGCTGTTTAACCTCACTTAATTTCACTTTAAACTTTCTGAAGTCCACATCCTCAGCCTCAGATTCACTACTAGTGTTCCTTGTATTGCTTACACTTTCCACAATTTCTTCGTTAGTCCTGATATGATAGCCTGGAACATCTTCACCTCCGTCAAATCAGTCTTTGATCTCGTCTACTGCGACAACTTTCTTGGCACCCCTATCAGTGTTTGGTGAAAGTCATTTAACTGAATGAGTAGAGCCAGACTGAAAAATTCAATGCCATAGCCGGGATTTGAACCACTAACTAACCATAAAACTATGATGAGAGTTGCAAGCCTTCTCGCAGGTATAGCAAGGGTATGGGAAGGACGAGAGTTTCAAGCACTATTGCTGGTACAACAAGGGTGTGGGAAGGAGGTCAGCCTAATGTACCATTGTCACTAATGTATTCCTGGTATTCGTAAGAAATTCCTATTGTACAGTCTGTGCACAACTAAAATGGACAATTTCCTTAATTTTGTCTTAGTACTATAATTTAAGTTAGCAATTTGCAGATTTTTTTTTTTTTTTTTTTTTTTTTTTTTGTTGGTCTTTTAAAGGATGCTTGTCTGCATTAAACGAAATCTGGTTTAAAGTTGCCCAGATCAACGAGGTTTACTGTATATGCAAAAAAACTGAGTAAAAATTAACAGTATTAAAGAGTTACTAAAATTAGGCAAATGAGTCAACCTTGTATATACTTTTCTCCACTGGCACTCCACTTTCTGAAATACTTCTTTTTATTCTATATAGTATTAAAGAGATTGGCAGGCAAGAAATGTGGAAGCACTATACAAATTTTAAACAATTTTTACAAGATGTATATTAAACCAACACTTTAGAAAAACTTAATATCCTGCAAACTCAAATTCTTCATCTAATAACTGAAGCTGTCAAAACTATCCTAGTACATGCTCTACAAATTTTAGCAAATAATCCAAGACCTGATCTTGACTTTGAAAAATCAGCCAACATACAATATGAAAAATTAATCAGACTACCTTATAATGACTGGAAAAAAAAAAAAAAGAATATCACAAGTAAACTTAAAAACTCAATAAAGTTTTCTTACTCTCCTAGAAGTCGCATGACCTTGACGGTGGTGGAGGGCTTAGAGCAATTAAGACCCTACAGGCTGTATTGGCAGTGCTTGTCACTGGTAAGGTCACCCATGCCAGAGAGGCTGTAGGCGAGTTGCCAAACTAAGAAGCGGCTTACCATCCAAAATCCAACCCCAGAAGGGAACCTCAGTAAGAATGCCCTTCACAGGGACTCCCAGCTGGAAAGCCCTTGAGGTGTCTCCCAGGGGGAGCCCTCACTTAAAGGGGCAATGGTTCACCCGAAGTCAAGGTGAGAAGTATCGTGCTGAGGACTGCATGGCACCAGGGTGATAAATTATGGTGTCGCTAACGATCTCTGCAGGGAACCGGGTGAAACCCTGCAGTAACTAACCTTGCACCCATGTTGGGGCTCAATGGGTGTGGACTATATACTTCCCCAGTACTCGTGGGACCAAATTGGAACCTACAAGAAAAAATATAAAAAACCCAGTAATGGGGAATGAAGGAAGGGAGACAATGGAGTTTGAGGAAGATTCAGCTAATCAAGCCTCGACATCCATTGAAAATCCTCAACAGAGAACTACTAACCCAACTGAGGAAACTGAAAGAGGAAAATCAGCTTTAGGGATCAACAGATTACACCTGAAGAAAAGACTTTCTGGTGCCCAAGTCAGGAAGTTAGCTATAGAAAAAGCTAGGGCAGCTGGGGTTCCAATAAGACCCAGAAAGCCTAGGAAAAATAGACAGATTAAGCCAAAATCTGGGGAATCAAAACTGAAGGATATAAGTAAGCCTTCAGGAGCGCAAGACCCAGTAGAAACACCAAGAAAACAAGGCTTAAAAAGATACAGATCAGACACCAGCTCTCCATCTTCAGCTGTCAGCCAACAAAGATCTGATGCAAAAAGGCCAAAGAGCACAGAGCAGTCTGAGGTAAGACCCAGCACATCTGGGGAAACCTATAGCCAAACTCTGAAAGCTTTTAAAATGGCTATTGTCCTGGACAAATACCCAGACAAAAAAATAAATAAAGAACAAGCTGTAGCAATACAGAAATCTATTCTTGAGGAAGTCTGGCAGTGTGAACCAGGCACAGGTCCTCGATTTAAAAACAGCTATGCTGACAAAGGCATAATGTTTATAACATGTGCCGATGAAAGGGCAAGAACTTGGCTGAAAGAGAGGTTGCCACGCATTAAACCCTGGGAAGGGGCAATGCTGCGGATTGGAACCGCCAGGGAAATAACCCGTACAACCAGGGTCATTGCGTGGTTTCCAACAAAACTCTTGGAAACCAAGAACAAAAAACCCAAAATCTTACTAAAACTTTTGGAAACCCAGAACCATGGGCTAATTACAAAAGATTGGGTAATCATCAATAGTAAAGCTGAGGAAACTGGTATCACCCTAGTGCTTTCTATTGATGAGAACTCTCTAAAGGCTTTAAACCAGGTGGGATTAAAACCCTACCTTGGTTTTAACCAAATAACCTTTAGAATACTAGGCCCGAAGGACAAACCTACTGAACATGAAGACAATACAAATAAACCTTCAGTGCAGTAGAGGTGCTTCGGCCTCACTACAAAACCTTCTTTCAGAAGGGAGTATTGACATAGCCCTGATACAAGAACCCTGCCTAAAAAAGGGAAAAGTATCAGGTCTTAACAATTGCAGAGGTAAGTTAATTTTTGCTGTGAACTCTGGAAATGTAAGAACATGTATCTTTGTTAAACATGACTTAAAATTCTTTGCTATGAAGGAGTTCTGTTACAAGGACATGACAACAGTAAGAATTAGATATCATAAGGCAGGAGCTGAAAAAGAAGCTGTATTTACTTCTGCTTACCTGCCATATGATTCTGCTTATCCACCACCCTCTGAAGAACTGGAAAAGTTGGTGAAACACTGTGGGCAGCACAACCTACAGTTAATTATTGGAGCTGATACTAACGCCCATCATACTGTATGGGGAAGCACTAGAATCGATAAAAGAGGTGAGTCTCTATTAGACTTCCTAATTTTAAGTAATCTAATAATACTGAACAAAGGGAATGAACCTACCTTTGTAACACAGAGAAGAAGTGAGGTTATTGATATAACCCTTGGATCTCCTATCATAAGCACCATGGTTGAGAAGTGGTATGTGTCTGATGAACCATCTCTTTCAGACCATAAATACATAATGATGGAAATCAATACAGATAAGACATCAACCTTGTATCGAAATCCACGCAATACCAATTGGGAACAATATGCCAGGACATTAAAGGGCATTCTGAAATCAATGAAACGTAGAATAAGAAATACAAATGATATTGAGGTGGTCTCTGAACAACTTCAGGAGGCCATAATAACCTCATATCATGACAGTTGTCCCCAAATCACTCCACCAGCAAAGAAGGGTATAGACTGGTGGAACAGTGATTTGGAAAACATGAAGAAAAAATCCCGTAAATTATATAATAGAGCTAGGAAAACTGGTAAATGGAAAAAATATAGAGAAACCACTAAACAGTATTCAGAGATGATAAAGAAAGCCAAGGAAGACTGTTGGAGGGAGCTCTGTCAAGAGATGGAGAACACCTCTGACACTGCAAAACTCCAGAGGATAATGGCTGAAGAACCAATCAATCCAATAGGGACTCTGCAAAGACCTGATGGATCACATACAAAAACTGGCAGGGATACAGCTGAGTTGTTAATAGAAACACACTTCCCAGACTCTGTGATCACTTATTATAAAGATACATATCTCCTTCAAAACTCGGACCTCAACAGAAGAGCAGCTGAGGTAGACTTGAGAATAGCATCTAAGATTTTTGATCACAACAAAATTGACTGGGCTATTAACTCATTTGATACATACAAATCTGGTCCTGATGAAATTTTCCCTGCCCTTCTTGAGAAAGGAAAAGAATCCATCACGCCAATATTATGCAGGTTGTTTAGAACCAGCCTAGCATTCTCATACATACCAACAGTATGGAGATTGGTAAAAGTAATCTTTATACCTAAACCTGGTCAAGTTAGTAACGAGGCTAAGTCATATAGACCAATTAGTCTATCATCATTTATTTTAAAAATGATGGAAAAGCTTATTGATAGGTATGTTAGGGAAACTTATCTGAAAGCTAAGCCATTGAACCCAAACCAACATGCCTATCAACAAGGAAAATCATGTGAGATAGCTCTTCATCAATTGATTAAGAGAATAGAAAACTCACTGAAGAATAAAAAGATTGCTCTGGGTGCATTTCTAGACATAGAAGGAGCCTTTGATAATGCATCCAGAGAAGCTATTATCCTAGCCGCAAGAAAGCACGGGGTAGATGACACCTGTTGTAGATGGATAGAAGCTGTGCTGGAAACTAGGAAAGTTATTATTGATGTGTTCGGAGAAAACCTGGAGGTATCGGCAGCCAAGGTATGCCCACAAGAAGGGGTTTTATCCTCACTTCTGTGGGACTTGGTCATGGATGAGCTTCTGGATAACCTGAACAAACAGGGATATGCCCAAGGATATGCTGATAATATTCTCATACTAATCCAGGGAAAGGATGCCAGTGTTGTTACAGAGCGTATGAGTAAAGCTCTGAAACTTGTGGAAAAGTGGTGTAAGGGAGTAAACCTTCGAGTAAACCCTACAAAGACAACACTTATCCCTTTCACACATAAGAAGAAAATGGATGGTTTTAAAACTCCAGTTCTTTTTGATGAAATATTACAGGTAGGATCCAATGTTAAGTACCTAGGTTTAACTTTAGATGGCCAACTTAGATGGGACCTACATATACAAAACGTAACTAACAAAGCAAAACTGGCTTTAATGGTAGCCAGAAGAACTTTTGGGAAATCATGGGGACTCAAGCCAAAGATGATGCTTTGGATATACAAATCAATTGTGAGACCTATAATTACCTACGGGTCACTAGTATGGTGGCCCAAAGTGTGTCAAAAACAGGCATCTAAAATACTTGCCAGTGTCCAAAGATTAGCCTGCCTGTGTATAACGGGAGCTACGAGAAGCACCCCTTTAGCTGCAATGGAAGTCCTCCTTAACCTTCCACCCATTGATATTTATATCAAAGGGAATGCAAGGCTTGGGGCATATCGGCTGAACATAAACAATAATTGGAAAAACCCGAAAAATCAGGGACATACCAGAATTAATGATTTAATAAAAAATCCTCAACTTCAGATGGGAGGCGATTATATGACACCAATATTAAGTTTGGACAAACCATTCAATATTAGATTAAAATGGAGAAAAAAGAAAAGGCGATGTCCAAAAGGAAGCCTGATCTGGTATACAGATGGCTCCAAGACAGACAGTGGATCAGGAGCTGGAATACATGGGAAGGCCCTACAGTGTAACATCTATGTCCCTCTGGGCAACAATACCACTGTGTTCCAAGCAGAAGTATTTGCAATTGAAACCTGTGTCAGGGAGAATCTAAGAAGGGGCTATAAAGGAAGGCGCATCTTTATATTCTCTGACAGTCAGGCAGCATTAAAAGCACTTGCAAGCTATCAGATAACCTCAAAGTTACTCTGGAACTGCCTAGAAAACCTAATACAACTGGCAAAACTCAACAAGGTAACTCTTGGATGGGTGCCAGGGCATAAAGGTATTTTAGGCAATGAAAAAGCAGATGCCTTAGCAAGGAAAGGCTCTGCAATACCATTTATTGGTCCTGAACCAGTGTTTGGCATCCCTTTAAGTACTGTATGTGAAGTCATTGATGAGTGGATAAAGATCAACCAACAAGCAAAATGGGAACATAAATCAGGATGCAGACACAGTAAGAGAATGATGAGTAAAATATCCTCCTCACTTACTGAAGATATACTCAAACTTAATGCATCCCAAATAACCCTAATAACAGGGGCAATGACAGGGCACTGTAAGTTGAGGAAACATTTGCAGTCAATGGGTATCTTTAAAGAACCAGCAGGATGCAGATTATGTAATGCAGAGGAAGAAACTGCCTCTCATATTATATTCAGTTGTAAAGTTTTACGTTGGAAAAGATACATATTACTGGGAGTAGCTAAACCAGAAGATGATCTTCCTACAGAAAATGTAATTAATAACCTGCTGTCTCTTTTAAAATGTACAGGTTTATTTAACTAAAAGCTATAGAGATAGGAGGCAATACAATAAACCTATAAAGTCTCCGTGTTGAGGGCAATTAACCCCAGCTCCTTCTTTACACTAGTCAAATCAAGTTAAGTTTTCTTGTACAAAATTGAATCGAGAATATATTGACACATTGCTTCACTCACACTGTTTATTCACAGGACATGTTTCAAGAGCTCTTGCTCCTATCCTCAGCTGATACTCGACTAGTGCAAGTTGTAGTGGTTTCTTCTTTCTCCGTATTGTCAATAGATGGCGTGATGTACTTGTCAAAGATGTCCGGTGGTGGAGTTTCAAAATTCATGACTCTATGACGATTTTTGTTAATGAAGATTTTTTCCCATACGGAAAGGTCTATGGGGTGATTAACGTATTTTATTAGAGATGTTTCCAAATTGATGTCATGTCTAGTATTCAAAAAATGAAAAGCCACTGCTGATTTTTCTGTTTCACCATTTTTAATGTTTCTCATATGTTCTTTAGTTCTGATGTTAATATTTCTTTTTGTTTTTCCTATATAAATTTTAGGGCAAGTTTCACATTTGATCTCATAGATTCCTGGTTTTTCTTTGGTAGTGATTGAATTTTTGGGAGGGCCTTTTAACAAATTTCTGATATTAAACCTGTCGTCATAGAGTCATGAATTTTGAAACTCCACCACCGGACATCTTTGACAAGTACATCACGCCATCTATTGACAATACGGAGAAAGAAGAAACCACTACAACTTGCACTAGTCGAGTATCAGCTGAGGATAGGAGCAAGAGCTCTTGAAACATGTCCTGTGAATAAACAGTGTGAGTGAAGCAATGTGTCAATATATTCTCGATTCAATTTTGTACTAGTTTGTGCTTCACTGTCCCTACGCTTCTTTCAAGTTTATACTTTAAGTTTTCTTACTAAAGTCAAAGAAAAATCAAACAAAAAATTAAAACTTCCTTACTTAAAAGAAAACTTACAGACAAGTATCAACCCTATTCCTATAAGTAAGGACTATGATACAATGAAGCACAAAATTAATGCAATTTTGAGTTGAAATAGTACTTAATGCTCCATATATTGCTAGTATTTAGCTAGAATGCATTTCGTTAAGAACTTCCAAACACCCTCAGCTAATATCGATGTTGAATTTTGATTTGGTGAACTCCTTGGAGGGGACAGGGTCATCTATGTTGGTATCCTATCGCCTCCAAGGAGTACATCAAATCAAAATTCAACAGTCCATATTAGCTGAGGATGTTAGGAAGGTCCTAACAAAACACGTTCTAGGTAAATACTAGCAGTATAAAGAGCATTGAGTACTAGTTCGACTCAAAATTATATTAAGTATCAACCATTAAGAAATGTTTTGTATTGAACGCCGTCTATACTTAGCTGAAGAAGTTACAAAACCTGAAATCTCTTCAGGTGTCCTGAAACAAATGACACTAGAAATAATAAATCTAAGATATCCTGCCATTGAATGGCTACATGTTTACACTAATGGCTCCAGCTTACCAAATAGTAATTAATATTGGTGTAATATGCCCACTCTTCTCTTTCTACAAATGATTAAGTTTAAATTCCACAAATTTTGATGGATAATTTTGGCAATCCTTCTGAGCTTACAAACTCTTCTATATCAAATAAATACGGGCCCAAATGACCTTGTTGTTGACGGGCCCTGAAACACCACACACTCACTCACTCACTCACTCACTCACTCACTCACTCAAATAAATAAATTTGAAAAGTTGTAATATTATCTGACTCTAAGGCAGCTATAAAATCCATAACATCTGATATAACACCTAAAAATCTAAGTATTGCAGAATGCCTTAAAATCATACAACAGTTAATTACTTTAAATAAAAGATTATTACTTAATAGATACCAGCACAACACGGAATTCATGGTAATGAAACAGCTGGCTTTCTAGCTTTCTACTTCTTCTAGAAGTAAAATTATGTCAAACTCATTTTTGTCACTAAGTTATCACTCTATCAAAGGAATTATACTAATATCAACGTATATTAAAAAAATTAAAGATAATATATTACAAACAAAAGGAAAACTATGGGAAAATTTATGAATCAGCACGACTAGAATCAATGCACTACCAAGTAAATCCTCTGTAGCAACTTCTAGACTCTTAACAGGCCATGATGTCTCAATAAACATTTATTCAGGATTGGTATAGTGAGATTTCTTTTGTGTCTTTTCTGTACACTTAAAGAAGTTCTGCTGCCCAACCTTTAGTCAACATACCAACATAATGAATTGCAAATTAATCAAGAACTACAATTGACCAGTTAATAATTAATACCTAAATTACTGATTACAGTATAGAAATCATTTATAGTGTGATATCAGAAATGGACAGAAATTCACAATTGTAAACAAACTAAAAGGTACATAAACAGTAATGAAAATAGATATCAATATAAGAGATATACTGGAAGTGGAAACATACACTATCTACAGCATTTATTGGCACAGGAAGATTGGGAACAAGTGTACATGCAAACTGATGTTAATATAGCTTTTAAAAACTTTCAAAGCATATTTAATTATTACATCAATACTGCAATGCCACACAAAAGAATCCCTTTAAGGAACAAAAAAGCTGCAAGTTGGATTACAAAAGGGATACATATCTCTATTGAAAATTTAAGATACTTGAGCAAACAAGTAAGGGAAACAAAAATATCAGAGTCATTCAAGGTATACTATAAGAAATATAAAAATATTTATAATAAAATCATAAAAGCTGCAAAAAGACTTCACAATGATAGGTTAAAGATAACTCAAAAAACAAGTCGAAAACTTCTTGGAATATTATTAAACGACACAAGACCAAAGCAAAAAGTTGCCTAATTACTCCATAAGAGACAAAGATAAAATTATAACAAATCCGTCACAAATAGCGGAGATATTTAATCATTATTTTGCAGAAGTGGCAAAAATGTTAGTAAACAATACTAGAAGAACGAAAGCGAGTTTAAATACAAAAGATAAAAGAATGTGTTAAAATGAAGTATTAAAACTTAGTGCCCCTAACGCCAGAGGGCAGAGGGATTGGAGCACAGTAGTAGTGGAGGAAGAAGAATGTTCATTTAGTCACCTAACAGCTGAAGATGAGATCGAATGATCTTGAAAACATTTCAGTTATACAACAACATAGTAAGTGAATATAAAAATTATTTGTGGTTGGTTTATTGACACTCGTCACTTACTTTTTCATATATTTATGAGAGACTAGTTTCAAAGGCCCTGGCCTCCATTTTCAATCTCTTCCCAACTAGCATCTGTTGTTATCTGCTCTCTCTGGTGGTGGAACTATGAACTTTTTTGTCAAATTATCTGCTGGCGGGATTTCAAAGTTCATTACGCGATCCTTATTTTTCCAGATGAATATGTTCTCCCATGTTGTCAATCTATTTTGGTTTATCACTCCTTTTAATAATTTTGGATTTGGATCAATGTCATGGTTTTCATTCCAAAAATGAAATGCTACTGCTGACTTGTCTTCTTGTTTCAATCTGATGTTTCTAAAGTGTTCTTTGACTCTGGTTTTTAAATTTCTTTTTGTTTGGCCTATGTAGCATTTTTCACAATTCTTGCAATTTATTTGGTATATTCCAGATTTGTTACCTGAAGGAATTTCATCTTTTGTTTTTGAATTTAGTAATTTTAAAATTGAGTATCTATTAGTAGGCGCCAAGATGATATTTTGTTCCTTGAATATCTTTTTAAATTTATTAAATGTTTTTGGATGATATGTGAATGAACTGAATATGCTGTTGCTTTCTTTTTCTTTAATAAATGTGGTTGCTTCCTTAATGGTTTTCTTTAGTTTAGATTTTCTAATTTTCTTCAACACCAAACTTTTGTTGTATCCGTTTTCTTCTGCTATGTGTATTACTAAATTCAAAAACAAAAGATGAAATTCCTTCAGGTAACAAATCTGGAATATACCAAATAAATTGCAAGAATTGTGAAAAATGCTACATAGGCCAAACAAAAAGAAATTTAAAAACCAGAGTCAAAGAACACTTTAGAAACATCAGATTGAAACAAGAAGACAAGTCAGCAGTAGCATTTCATTTTTGGAATGAAAACCATGACATTGATCCAAATCCAAAATTATTAAAAGGAGTGATAAACCAAAATAGATTGACAACATGGGAGAACATATTCATCTGGAAAAATAAGGATCGCGTAATGAACTTTGAAATCCCGCCAGCAGATAATTTGACAAAAAAGTTCATAGTTCCACCACCAGAGAGAGCAGATAACAACAGATGCTAGTTGGGAAGAGATTGAAAATGGAGGCCAGGGCCTTTGAAACTAGTCTCTCATAAATATATGAAAAAGTAAGTGACGAGTGTCAATAAACCAACCACAAATAATTTTTATATTAATTTTGACGTCACTGTTACTAAATTCCTCCAAACAAAACACATAGTAAGTGAAGTTGAGAGTAAACATAGTGACTCATAAATCAAACTCAAAAATGAAGAATACTTCACTGTTAATAATGCCTCTGCTTTTAATATTTAAAAAGAATGTGTCCTAGTATCTTTCTCGCTCCTACAACAGAAAGTGAATTAATAACTATTATTAATAATCTTAAGAACAAAAAATCCACCGGTGACCTAGATAGCTGTTCAAACCTTTTACTAAAAGCATGCTGCATGTGTGTAGTGAAACTTCTATGTTACATGATGAATCTATCAATGGAAAATGGTGCCTTTCCAGAATGTCTAAAAATAGCAAAAATAAAACCTATATTTAAAAAAGGAACTCATTCAGAAGTTAAAAATTACAGACCTATTTCCCTATTATCAGTACTTTCCAAAGTAATAGAAAAGACTATTTGTAGTTGGTTTATTGATACTCGTCACTTACTTTTTTAAATTAATGAGAGACCAGTTTCAAAGGCAGTCACCTCCATTTTCAATCTCTTTCCAACTGGCATCTGTTGTTGTCTGCTCTCTCTCTGGTGGTGGAACTATGAACTTTTTTGTGAAATTATCTACTGGTGGGATTTCAAAGTTCATTATGCGATCCTTATTTTTCCGTATGAATATGTTCTCCCATGTTGTCAATTTATTTTGGTTTATCACTCCTTTTAATAATTTTGTATTTGGATCAATGTCATGATTTTCATTCCAAAAATGAAATGCTACTGCTGACTTATCTTCTTGTTTCAATCTGTTTCTAAAGTGCTCTTTGACTCTGGTTTTTAGATTTCTTTTAGTTTAACCTATGTAGCATTTTTCACAATTCTTACAACTTATCTGGTATATTCCGGTTCTGTTAACTGATGGGATTTCATCTTTTGTTTTTGCATTTAGAAATTTTAAAATTGAGTGTCTATTAGTAGGTGTAAAGGTGATATATTGTTCCTTGAAGATCCTTTTAAATTTATTAAATGTTTTTAGGTGATATGTGAATGAACTGAATATGCTGTTGCTTTCTTTTTCTTTTGTAAATATGGTTGCTTCCTTAATGGTTTTCTTTAGTTCAGCTTTTCTAATTTTCTTCAACACCAAACTTTTGTTGTATGCCTTTTCTTCTATATGTAGTATTGCTTTTTGTTCTTTGAAATATTCTTCTTTTTCCATGGGTATGTTGACTAGTCTGTGTGTAAGGCTGTTTATTATTGCGTGTTTATGTGTAATTGGGTTGTGGCTATTATTTTTTATGTAATTTTCTGAATGTGTTGGTTTCCTGTAAATTCCAAATTTTATTTTTGTGTCATTCCTGGTGATATTTAGATCCAAGAAAGAGAGTTGTCCATTGACTTCCTATTATGTTGTGAATTTTATAGTCCTTTCTTGCAGAATGAGTAATTTTAATGCATCATCTAAATTATTAAATTTTAGATGAGTCGTATTTCTTACACATCTGCTTCACTTTCGTACCTATTTTGAGGACATGTTTCGCAAATCTTCGTTTGCATCTACGGCTCTTGTGCGACTGACGCTAGATCCAGCGGTGTGGGTAATTCTGGGGTTGTTGCTGCCATCTGTTGATTTAAATCAAATCTAGCGTCAGTCGCACAAGAGCCGTAGATGCAAACGAAGATTTGCGAAACATGTCCTCAAAATAGGTACGAAAGTGAAGCAGATGTGTAAGAAATACGACTCATCTAAAATTTAATAATTTTTCGCTTCACTGTGGTGTTCCAATACAGTTAAATCTCGATACATCATCTAAATGTTTATTCAGTACAATTGCAAAGATGTTGTCAACATATTTATACCAAACTTTGAAGATCAATGGGAAGGACTTTTTAATTTGTGTTTCGAATGCACTCATAAATAAGTTAGCCAAAAAAGGTGAAAGTGAATTGCCCATTGATAACCCTGATTTCTGCTTGTAGTGTTTTCCATTAAAGCTGAAACTAGTCTCTCATTAATGTAAAAAAAGTAAGTGATGAGTATCAATAAACCAACTACAAATAGTTTTTGATATTAATTTTGACGTCACTGTTACTTAATTCCTCCAAACACATATAATAGAAAAGATCATATATAATAGAATAACACAATTTATCCTACAGAATAATATACTTTCAGCTCCACAGTTTGGATTCCCCCCCCCCCCCCCCCGCCCAAAAAAATCAACAACAGCATTAATATTTATTTATTCATTCATTCATTCATTCATTCATTCATTCATTCATTCATTCATTCATTCATTCATTCATTCATTCATTCATTCATTCATTCATTCATTCATTCATTCATTCATTCATTCATTCATTCATTCATTTAGCATTTAATTTCTATGCAGAAATATATACTTTGTCAAGGTACAATACAAATAATATAAAATTGAAAGGATACAAAAATTAATCACTTCTGCATGCAATAATCAGATTAAAGGGTATCAAAATCAGCAAATATTAGAAAACTTATAAGAATTGACAACCATTAGATATACATGAAAGTAACATAAAATTATTCTCATGTGATCATTCACTCTACTTAATCTGGTGTCTAAAATATTCGAAGAACTTTTGAGTACTATAGAAGCACTGATTTATTAAAAATAATTTCACATCTCTTCTGAGTCTTTTCTTATTGTCTTTAATTTTCTTTGTGATTAAGTTATACATGTGTACATGCTTATGAAGTATGGAGTTAAGTTTTTTATTTGATCTTGATCCTGGTTTAATGATCACGAATAGTGTTATTTGTTTGAAAGTATTGCATGTTGTTATTTATAAAGCATACGGCTTCTATTTTATTAATGAAATTTATAAAAAAATCAGACAATTCTGAACACTACAATGGCATATTCCTAGATCTGTCAAAAGCCTTCAATCTCAGAGATCATAATATCATACGTAATAAGCTATATAAAAGTGGAATAAGAGGAGTGGCATATGACTGGTTTAGTTCCTATCTGCAAAACCGAAAACATTTAGTAAAAATAGAATTTTTTGATAACAATAAAAAAGAGTTTAGCTCAAGACTTTCAAATATGCGAAAAATGGAATATGGCATACTTCAAGGATCTGTACTGGGACCCTTACTATTCCTCTTATACATTAATGACTTTACATATCATGACCTTAATCAGGATTTGACATTTTCCTTATTTGCTGATGAAACAGGCATTCTGATCGCCAATAAAAATCATGACACTCTAAATTTAAATGCCCATAACTTATCTAACTACATAACATGGTTTGAAGGAAATAAATTGTGTATTAAAAAAGAAAAATGTCTAACACTGAGATTTCACCATAAGAATAATAAAAATGAAACCTTTGCAAAAATTACCCTCGATGGAGAAGAGATAAAATACTCTGACAAAACAAAATTTCTTGGACTATGGGTCGATCACAATCTGAACTGGAATATACACATACAAGAACTAATAAGAAGACCCAGGCAGTCATGCTATCAGATGTTGGCACTAAAAAGCTGTGTAGGTATTCAGACACTAAGATATCATTTATGTATTTTTTTGATTATTTTTCCTGTCATATGTACTCTAAAAACAAGTGATATTCAATTGTAGAACAAAAAGTAAAAAATCATGCATTTAAGGGTTAAATACACGGCACTTAATTCTCCAAAACGAAGGGAAGTGAAGGAGGAAAATTCTAAAAGAAAACAATCTGTGAGTATTAAATATAGCATCAGAAAGAAAAATGGAGATGTTTTACCAATCTGTGCTGCATGTTTTCAGGGAATAGCAGGCATGGTCTAAGGATAGACTGTCCCTCCTTGCAAGAAAATTTTATTCTACTGGGAATTCACCTAAAGAAAATCCAGGAGGGGATAGAACTGGGGCAAAGGACAAGGAGCTTATCAATGCTGTGAAAAATGATATTAAGGGCTACAGGTGCAGAGAAAGCCACTACAGTAGGCGAAAATCTTCAAGGGACTACCTACCATCAGAATTAAATATTAGAAAATGTGGAGAAAGTTTTGCCAAAAAAAAAGAAAAGAGAGAGAAAAGGAAGAACTATCCACATGCTTTTTATTTCTTTTTAATTGTTTATCTTTAACAAGAAATGGAAAAGGAATGACTGAATATTGATGAACTAAACAAAAACGTATGTGAAGAATTTCCGCAGGTTGCAGATGCCAAGGAGGTATGTGACGTCATCACAATTACTGTTACAGATAGATTTATTTATAATGGGCATCTAGGAGGTGCATCTTTGCTATGTAATGACTTATTTAAGGATTTTTGTGAATGTTTCCTGAAAGAAATTTTCACACGAGTGGTGCAATCCCAACCTAAGCTCTGTGCACAAGGAAAACTGCACACAGAGTTGGAGCTAATTTACAGACAAAATGACTTGAACATTCAAGGAGCATTGAAACTTTTTCAGTGCATATATGAAAATAACTTTTTGTCAGTGTTCAGTGAAGTCACAAAACTTTTGAAAATTGTCATAACAACACTGATGACAACTGCGGAACCTGAGCGTTGCTTTAATATCCTGAAAAGGATAAAAACACTTTTAAGAAATACAATGACAAATGACAGACTCAATGCCTTAGCAGTGCTGATAATAAATAAGGAACTTTCAGTAACGTGCAGGATTTTGATGAGAGAGTGGGGGGAAATGTCATTAAACTAAAGAACAGAAGACTTGATTTTGTATATAAACAGGCCAAAACTGTAGGTAATTCATGATAAACTGAGTAAATGCAAAATACGAGTATTAATGTGTGTACATACACTAATGTGCGTGTGAATCTGTGAAAAAAGTTATACTGGTGAGGTGATAGCTTATGTGGTGAACATTACTTCTGGATTTGGTTGAGTTTGAATGATGTTCTAATACCATTCTTTTATATGTTGCATGCATATTAATATAGCAGCTTTCTACAAAACTTGCATTAGGCTTCTTGTACTTATTTCTGAGGTGTGTATTACAATATGAGAACCACTGTTTCTGTGGGTTATAGGGGTGGAATTTGAAAAAAAAAAAAAAAATGGTTCTTAAAGTTTACAAGTGTAATAACTTATTGTTGTTAATATTTAGCACCCCCCCCCCCCAAACATTTTGGCCACGAGCCGCCACTGGTATTCAGGCATGTTTCAGTGATAGATGTATCAGCTTGTGGAAGTGCACATGAGTAAACCACCGCCTTTGGTCACATATGTGACTAGTGTCATTACCTATTAAACACTGAGTTAATTTAGGACCAATTATCAATGAGGGAACAAATATGACAGACTTTCCCTATGAAAGCTATCTTGCAAACATATTAAAGCATTCCTTTATGTCTGTTTCAAAGTAATGCATGGCAAATTAAGTTTTGGAGTTGTAAGTCCCTGCACAAGTGGTAAGATTTTCAGTTATTTCTATGTATAAGAGAGTAGCATATATGTATTTTTTATATTTTTAAGTTTCAGTTTTATTAATTGTTAATTTGCAGATTTTGAAAAATGGTTTTCTCTTGCAAACACATTAAAGCATTCCTTTATGTCTGTTTCAAAGTAATGCATGGCAAATTAAGTTTTGGAGTTGTAAGTCTCTGCACAAGCGGTAAGATTTTCAGCTACTTCTACGTATAAGAGAGCAGCATATATGTATTTTTTATATTTTTAAGTTTCGGTTTTATTAATTGTTAATTTGCAGATTTTGAAAAATGGTTTTCTTAATCATAAATGAATTAATCAAAATAATTTCTTCATTGCTGATGACACTCATTTAATAAATTGTACACAATTGAATATAATTGTGTAATAATAATTACAACATTTATTGTTACAGACCAAGCATAATACTGCAGCACATGTTGGAAAGTTCATTGTATAGAAATTCTTCTTTCATATAACTTTTACTGAAAATTAGAAATACCAAATTTTATCCTTGAGATATTAAAGATGAGTTTTAAATGATTTTGGAAGTTTACGTTGTGCATTTTTACTTTCTCTATCACATAGTTACATTAAATAGAGGAAGTACTGTACTCTACTCAAACATTTGACACTGAGGTATCACCGAAAATATACATTTTGAGACCCTCTGAACCCAAAGACAAAATTTTACTTTCTCTACTGCTTCCTTAGAGTAAGTAAAGGAAGTAGGTATAGCATTTGACCTAAAATTTTAATGTTGGGATTACACCTGAAATGAACGTCTTTGAGATCCTCTAAAGGCAAAAATAATTTTTACTTTTTCTACTACCTATAGTAAGTACAGGAAATAATATTGTGTTCTATCAAACAATTCAATATTGAGATTTTATCAGATCTGCTTGTTTTGGGATCTCCCAAATAAAAATTAAATCTTTTAAAGAAGCCCATATTGCTTTGAACAGTATAACCCAAAAACAATAAGGTAATTACCGTATTTTTCAGACCATAAGACGCACTTCTTTTGTTTATAAAGTACTGTCTAAAATTTCACTGTGTGTTATGGTCCAAAGTTCACATGTCAATACCGGCTTAATTTACCAATAGTTTCATCATAACATGCATCATTAGCGAGGGAATGTGAGCCTTGTGGACTGTATACTTGCTACTTAATCGAGGTTCAAGATTCAACATAGCATAAAGCACCACTAGAAGAATATGAGCCTTAATTACAGACATAATAGCAAAGGTTTTCACTATAAAGGGTTAAAGAAAGCGACAGCAAGAAAAATTTTCTCTCACAGCCTCTTTCTTTTATGTTCAGTTGCCAGAGCAAATGTAGCATTGTGACAGCGACATCCAGTTGTGAATTTTTCTAAGCTCTCGTGTCTGTATACAATGCTGCCTAACGGAAGAGCTTCTCATGCAGTGTTGCATTCAAATTAGAAGTTGTGTAATCAAAAGAGCATGTAATAGGTAATAGGGCAGCAGAAAGGCATTTTAGGCCCCCACCAACTGAAAAAATGATCTGCAAGTGCTGGAAACAGGTGCATCAACTGTCATCATTGGGAAAAGACAAACATAAGTTTTGTATGCATGCAGCAAAGTGGCCACAGTTAGAAATTGAATTAAAGAATTGGGTGACATTCCATGGGAATAATGCCATCGCTATGTCTAAAAAAATTATCGTCTGTGAAGCAAGATAACATTACAAATTTTGCGGGAGCTCCATCTTGGTGCTGCTGATTTATGAAGAGAGGAGGACTTTCCAGACACACCTGTACAAGAACCGCGCAAAAGATGCCAGCCAAGTACGAATCTAACATTCTGGCATTTCATAAATTTGTTATTAATACAAGGAGAAACTCAGTCAAATCAGAAACATGGACAAAGTTCCCCTAACTTTTGACACTCCATCAAATAGAACAGTAGACAGAAAAGATGCAAGTAATAGAGAATAACACCTTTATTATTTTTATTTCAAATTTTTTATAACAAAATTATGACTGTGTCTTACGGTCTGGAGCATCTTACAGTCCGAAAAATAAAGCAAATGCCAAATTTGATATTTAAGTTCACTGTCTTCCAAAGTATTCAGGAAAAGCTCCTAACACCAAACTATCCTTTATATAGATCTTTTCAAAATGTTTTATTTTTGGAAAAATATCTCCAGCAATTTTGAATAAAATACCCTTAAAGATGCATGATTTGAATTTTCTGGTAATATTCTGTGAAGTTCTCCTCATTTGCAAAGCATTTTGCAAAACCTTATGTAATGCTAAAAGTTTAGTGGATAGACGAATGTGCAGTACACAAAAAATGTAGATCTCTAAAATCTACAATTTATTCCAAATAAAATTTTGTGGCACAAAACACTTCCAACATCCATTATTAATGGTTTAAATTGTTCAGTACTTTGTTGTCCTTTCGATATTTAGCTGTTTCTATCAATTGCATGTAAACACTATGCACTTCAATGTTGGTATATAGCATCCAGTTCTTAAAGGACAGTAATTAGTATTGCTGTTCATGTTGTATCTACTACAAAATATGTAAAGTAAAATAGTTTAGTTATTTTTGCAAAATTATAACTCAAAATAAAGTAGATGGAAAATTAAATGTTCATAAGAAACTTTGTACATACACTAATAAACAATAGAAAATAGAATAAGTCAAGTGAATGTAATACCTCAGATTATTGGAAAAAAGTCTTTGTCTGTGCCTGTGCGTGCATATGTGCATGCATGTGCAGCATAACTCAGAAATTGTAGACTAATAGACATTAACAAAGGTTTTAATAACGATGATGATGATGATGATGATGATGATGATGATGATGATGATGATGATGATGATGATGATGATAATGATAACCCATGGCACGACAGCCCATAGAGGGCCAAGGCCTGCCAACCTGACTGCTGGCCTCTTGCCAACATATGCAATCTAGATCATCCAACCAATACAGGGAGGAGATTATAGTCAGCATCTCGGCACCCCTTGCCAGAAAGTTGGCTTTCTTGATCTATCGTAAGCTCCTCAATTTCCTCACGATACGGAGTGGGCACCAGTCCTATACCCAGGACCTAAACTCTGCACCCCCAGGGGTGGGATCGATCCTGGGCTGCATTCCGTGGCAAGGAACCAAAGCATGCTGCCTTAGCTTACGCCATGGCACAGGACTTAACAAAAGTTAAGCAAACATAAATTGTGTAAGTATGTGTGTAGACAATATTGTATAGTATTGTGTAATATTTGTGTAGACAAATACAGCTAAACCGTATTAAATTTGAAATATGTTTCCCACCTTATTCCTAAGTCATTTTAAATTAAAAGATACTCCAAATTGTTTTGAGATAACACATTGGAATTAAATACATTTTGATTCAATCATGTAAAAGTTTAAGCATTTAAATTTAATTAAATACATTTAATATATTTATGGGATTTAATAATCTTTCAGCGTGCTGCAGTAACATTCCACCTCAATAAATATACAAGTACTATATTAATAGGTTTTTAATTACACTGAAATTGTAATACAGAAAACCTCTCTAAAATGGAACATGATCATTCTGGCATTTAATTTCCATTTACACAGATTTCCATCTTACAGTGGATTTTGTTTGAATAAAAGAAATTACAAACTAGTCGCACAGGTTTATAGTGAAGGACTAATATAAAATTAAGCTTAAATAATAATAGCTGATATGTATTATATACTATATTTTCAACTTACATACAATAATTGTAGTTCATCGCCTAGTTTCTCTGTCTATTTTCAATTTTCTCTTTTCTATCTGCAACTGTCTGCATATCAGCATCATTTGCTTCATCACACACAGCATTCTAAACAATTGAAAAAACTATTTGTAGACAGTTTTTAGGCACTTCATTAACATTTTTATATTATTGTGCTATTTTATATTTTGTGTTTATATTATTTATATTATTATATTATCAGTTGAAAAGAGGTTGATAATGGAGGCGACGGCTTCCAAAACTAGTCCCTTAATAACATAGAAATGTAAGTGATGAAATGTCAGAAAACCAACTACAAATAGTTCTTTCAATTAATTTTGATGTCACTGTTACTAAATTCCTCCAATCACGCATAATTCTAAACAATATTATGGCGATGTTTGAAACTCTTGAGCCATCCATTGGAAGCTCTGAAATGGTCTTTGCCTAATTATCTTGCTGTCTCTATAGCTTGAAGCATGGTCCAGAAATGGGAATTCCTTTAGCATGCACACTAACAAACCACTCGAACACGGTGAGATTTAGCTCGTCATACTCTGTCGATTTTGTGATGCATTTCACATGCCCTGTTGATCATTTTAACCACTCATCTTTAATTGTTGTTTTGTTTTTCAAAATCCCATAAATCTGAGTTTTCCCCACTTTAAATAAAACAGTTAATTCTTTAGCCGGAGGTTTTTTCTTTTCATGTTCTTCAATAACCTTAAGTCTTTTCTTCAGTGGTTGTCTTACGTTTAGAACTCATTTTACAGAATTTGTGTACATTCAATTTATGCTTATAAAAATGACCAAAGTGCACAGTTTTTTTTTCCAGTCATAGTTGATCTCTTGTAACAATGAAACTAAGAATAGACACACTGCAAAATAGTTGTACCATTATCATGTGTGTTGGAGGAGTTAAGAGAGCTAATGGTTTGCTTCCCTTTTCCTTGAAGGATTACAGTTTATGACTTTATGGTTTATAGAACTTCGGTGTAAGTGCAGTTGCCCTCAAAATTATTGCACTTTTTAAAATATGTACGTTGTAACCCTTTACACATAAAGTAATCCTTTTAATCAGGTTATTTACACAAACGGTTCCTGAGAAATATTTTCATTTCTGCATTAGGCAGTTTTCTGGCTTAGAGTATAATTTTACATGGGAAGTAGCTCCATTCTGAAATTCATTTTCCATTTTTCCAGGTTTCTGGCATATAAGGGGTTCATTTTAGGCAGGTTTTACTGTATATAAAAATATTGTAGTTATGACACATACTATGAAGATTTGAAATGAGAAAAGAGTATTGTAATTTAAAATATTAAACCATTAAGAACACTGAGAGTGCCATGTTGTCTTGCAATGTCCCTAAGCCACTTTCTTCATGCAGGCTGAGTACTGTTATAATGTGCAACATCAATGTTGAAAGCAGAAACTTAGAACTGTAGAGCATCATGCCAGCTGGCATCTTTGTCAATTATCCCAAAATCTTGTTTTGAGAAGACTTTCAATATCAGACTTCTTTGCATCAGGTACAGCTCCTAAGTTTGGTAGGACAAGCAGCTCACATATTGTTCTTACCCCTATTTTAAAAATATTGGTATAGAGTTTGCATGGATCATTACATCCATAAATTGGATTCATTTTAAGAACTATCTGTACTTTTCTGTCTTTGTGGACTTTCTTCAGTATTACCCACTTCATCTTCTTTTATCCATTCATTTTTTTTTTAGCTGTGAAGTTACTATTTTGTAGTCTCCTACCACCCAATTCTGTCCAAGTACTTTGATGGTGCAAGCAAGATCATAGGTAAAGAAACAAATTTGTGTGGCATCAGGCAGGCCCACAAACATTAGAAATAGGCACTGAAACTTAATACGTTTTGAACACATTACTTTTATGAAAAGAATACAGTTAGTTCTGACAGTTCAACTTCAACAAGGGAAAGATAGGAGTGAATACAGAATGTATTGGTTTTGATCAACAGTACTATACAAGATATACTTAAGAGTAGAAAATTGCATCAAACTAAATTTTGATTATTAAATTTTAGATGAGTCGTATTTTTTACACATCTGCTACGACTCATCTAAAATTTAATAATTTTTCGCTTCACTGTGGTGTTCCAATACAGTTAAATCTCGATAAATTTTGATTGCTAAGGGATTTAATGTGTTTTGAAATGACACTCCTTATATGACATACAAAGTGTGAAAAAAAAAATTACTAACGTAATGTACACACATACATATCACAATGGCTGTTCACCCTCACAAGGGAACTATCATTATGCTCATACCTGTATTCGCTAGAGAGTTTGATGGCATCATCTCTGCTCTATATGGGGCCTATGGGCCAAAAATCAAGCAGGTACAGAGTATAGCAGGAAGTACCTGAAAATGAGTACAGGATATGTAGGAACATATATAGATAATTTATTCATTTGTAAATCATACATTGTACACGAGTACTATGATATAAGACAAGCCAAATTGTAAATATACAGCACAATTAACTATACTTGTAAATTAACAAGTCACATCCAATAAGGATAAGTCAGTGTTTGTACAAAATAATGATTTACAAAGATATCCCAAGAATTTTATAATACACACTATTAATTCAGAAATATATGATTATTATAAACTTTCCCTGAATTCACTAACAGAATAAGAACAATGGTGTAGCAAGTATGCCAAAACTGACTTGAAATGCTGAAAAATTTCAAGTGGTTTTATTGGTTATAGGCAGTTTATTAAAAAAGTGATTCTTAGGTTTATTACACTGTTTTGATGAGCTCTTGTGTTACTTCTATTCACATGAATGTCCATTCTCTGTCTAGTATTATGAACTGTATCATTAAAGGTATAGTGGCCATTTCCTTTCATTAAATTTGTCTTTGTAAATTTTAAGATTTCAAAAATGAAAATACATGGAAGAGGTAGGGTTTTAAATTTTTAAAATAATGGTCTGCATGTAGATGTTTGTTTAACTCCTCCAAGTATTCTTAGAATCTGTTTTTGCATTATGAATAATGATTTACAATGTGGTGAGTTATCCCATAATGTTATGCCATGTTTTAAAATGGAGTGAGCACACACAAAATACACGCTTCAGAGAGCTTTTATGTTAACTATGTGTACCTGTTGTCTGAAATTATAGCAAATTGTAGTCAATTTTTTAATCAGCTGATCAACATGTGTGTCCCATTTTAGGTTACTCTGTATCCAAAGACCAAGAAATTTAGTAGTATTTACATATTCCATTATCTAACATGGTCTTTTTACTTTGGGTCATTCCTCCGGCATTCCAAAACAGCACTGAAAAGTGCTCTTCTTTTGTATTGGAAAGCGTGCCTGTGTTGTAGTCCATTTAGCGTTATCCAGGAACACCACGTGGAGGCGGACTATGTTTTTCTCTTAAAATGAACATGTTGTTCCACAGAAAATGAAAGATATCGAGAAAAAGAATGTATATATTTGGAGCCATTCTGTTTCTCGCTATTTTTCGTTTTCTGTGGCTATGAGAGCAACAGCAATAGCCACAGAAAATGAAAGATATCCTGAAAAAGAATGGCTCCGAATATATACAAATGGATCCTTTATTAACAAACAAGATGCTGGTGCAGGAGTATACTGCAAACATTTTGCATAGTATCTAACACTAGACAAAACTTCAAACCATTATGATGGAGAACTAACAGCCATAAAAGCAGCACTGCAGAATGCCCTGTACAGACCGTACATAAAGCAAAACATAGTTATCTTAACAGATTCAAAATCAGCCATAGATGGGATTGTAAACTACAAAAACAAAACAACAAGAAACATCAAAGAAGTAAGTTTAATTAAAGCTGTCGAATCAAGAAACCATGTCACCCTGCAATGGATTCCAGCCCATGTTGGACTTTTAGGTAATGTACATGCTGACCAACTAGCAAAAAAAGGCGCAATTCAAAATATAAAACCCGTAAGACAAACTGAAATTAATAAAAGATAAACTAAAGGACAAGGATTATAAGAACATTGGAGACAAAACTGACATACAAAAACTACCAAGAAAAACTGCAGTGGCCCTATTCAGAATGGAAACTGGCCATGATTGTCTTGCAGAACACCTTTATAAAATACACTGCATACCTACACCCAAATGTACTATCTATAAAGAGGATGTCATCATGAACAAACACCATTTGGACAAATGTAATGGTCTCAAAAGTGGGAACCTACAGGCTTTATATTGGGAAGCTAGGGGGAAAATGATGCAAATCAATTAATCCCCAGTGCCATTAGTCGTCAACAACAACAACAACAACAACAACAACAACAACAACAACAACAACAACAACAACAACAACAACAACAACAACAACAACAACAACAACAACAACATATTCCATTGTGTAGGGACTATGATACATAGATACATAGTAGTATTTACATACTTAATCACTTTATTATTACATATTAATTGTGATTGTATGAAAGATTTATTCTGAGAAAGCTGAAAATGAATTACATGTGTCTTATCCAAGTTTACGTTTAAATTATTATTACTGAACCATTTAGAAATATTACTGAACATTCTATTCCATAAGATTTGTAGCTCTTCGAATGCATTGCTTTCAGTTAATATATTTGTGTCATCAGCATATTGAACTATTGAACTATTGTTTTAGCTGTAATATTTGACTGCAAATCATTTACAAACAATAAGAAAAGAATAGGACCCAAAATAGAACCTTGTGATGCACTAAACTTAATATATTTTGTGTGTGATAGGTATTCTTTGACACAAGCTTTTTCTGTATGTGAAATTTCTACTCTTTGCTTCCTGTGTTTTATATAGGCATTTAGGTATAATAACACAGCAATGTACAGGAAGGATTGTTTACCCCTGATGGGTAGCAGCCTACACATGGCATGCATAAGGAATCCCCATACCTGGATTAAAGCTGATGAGGGTTGTCCAGCAGCTACTTGCAAGTAGTCACATGCAGCACTTTCCAGGCTTCAGTTTTGGGTGTTGTGGTTCTATTCCATGGCAGATTTTTGGTGCACATGGTTTACATACAGCAGGCATTTCAGGTGTGTAGTGGTGTGATTACAGTGATATTCCCTTATCAGTCTAATAATCACTAGATCATACAGGTTATACAAAGATTTATTAATTAGATACTCTTTTAGTTTATGTTTGAAACACGTTTTTGAGATGTTGGCTACATTTTTCAGTACCACTGGCAGTTTGTTAAAATTACTGCTCTCATATTAATGACCCTCTCCGGGATACCTTTTTATATCTACATTTTATTGTTATACATCAGCCTGATACATTTTTTTTTGTAGAATGAGAATTCTATTTAAATAAGTTTTGCAGTAGTCTCACATATTTCCAAGTAATAAATTAAATGAGGATAGATGACCCAAAATATGAGTTTTAGAGTTTTAGCATCATTATAGTGTTTGAAATACCTTAGTAAGCATATTGTTCTGTTAGTAACATTGCTACATGGTCAATATATTCTGTCCATTTTTAATGATTGTCTGCAATCTAGAAATTTGTGAGAGTTAAACTCATGGACAGTCAAATTCTGTGTTATCTATCAGCATATTGCATTTCAGATTTAGTCTCAAAATAATTGAAAGCATGGATGATAAGTTCTTTATTTGTGTGTAGTTCTTTGCCTATTTTATAAAAGAAAATAGCAGTTTTATCATCATCATAAGTTACGATGCAGGTATTATTTGAGTATGATGAATAATAGTGTGCCTAACACATTATCTTGGGGAACCACATACTTCATTTCCATTGTTGAAGCTATGTTTCTTTAAATTTTCTCCTTTTATGAATAATTTAATTAGTGTGTTTCCTTCCAATTCGGTAAGTGCAATTAGGTTTCCGGAGAGCTCTCGAATTCCTTATACCTCTAGCACATTTAATAAGAAATGGTAATCAATGTAGTGAAAAGGTTGAAATTTTATGTAATTAATGTTATGATCAATAATAGCAGACCTAGCATCTTGGGGAACTGAATACTTCATTTCCATTATTAAATTTATGTCTTAGATTTAGGACTAGATATACCACGGAGGGGATTCATAATGGAGACCAGCTGTGATCCATTGTACCTATGTGTCCAAGTCGGGCACTCCCAAGAGGAAGGATGAGGCAAAAGGAGACAAAGGGCAGCAGTCCCAAGGAGCTACAACAGTGCAGAAGGTAAGGTCCCTACATTTTACTTAGAGACCTAGCCCAGCAGGCCAGGACAATGGACATGCTCTCCCACTGTGGTATGGAAATGGGCCTAGCCGCCGATTCGCAAATTAACTTATGTTTCTTTAAATTTTCCCCATTTGTGAATAATTTCATTAATTTGTTTCCTTCCAGTTAGGTAAGTGGCAGTTAAGTTTTTGGAGAGCCCTTCAATTCCTTATACCTATAGCTCATTTAATACGAAATTGTAATTAATGCAGAGAAAAGCATTGGATAGGTAGAAAATAAAAGTGTCAAACTTGTTGTTAATTTGCAGATTTCCTACTAATATTTGAATAAATTGATGGATAGAGTAACAGTGGATCTACATCTCTGGAAGCTCTGTTGGGAAATATTTCAATAAATCATGTATGTCTATATAGTAAATTAGTTCTTAATAATATGACTCTCTGAAAAATGTTAGCAATATCAGCCTGTAATTACTAATATTGAATTTGTTACCTTTTTAGAAAAAAATGGCTTAATTTTTTCCAGTTATAATATATTTGGGAATTTTCCTTCTTCTATAGAGAAGTTAATTAAATAGGACAATGGTTTGATTGAGGCTGCTGTGCAACACAGTCATTAATGCCTTGCTTAATCTTTTGTCAGACTTTAAATTCTTAAATAATGTCTTGTTATGCTTCAACTTACTGTGTAACAAGATACAGTATATTGGGGCAGTTCAGTTCTTGCATATATAGAAAGCCTATAGTTTATTCTTGCTTTGCATAGTTTTTATTCATGCCTCTTGCCACAGTTAATAAACTGTTTTATTTAATCATACAAGTAAATCAATTTTCTTGAGTCTAAGCTCAGTGGCCTAATTAGCAGAAATTAAATGAGCAAGTTACTCTTTTATGTAAACATGGACAATTAATTTCACTGCACCGAGGTTCACAAGTGGTATTGAATAATATCACATGTAATAAACAACAGGAATGTAAGTAGGATACAGTAAAATATGTAAGATAGAAGATGTCAACATTTAGAGAGAGTATTATACAAAGATTCATGTTTCTTTCATAATTGATGTTTCTTTTAGTAACCTTGAACTTGATGAGATAATACAGAAAGTTGTGTCTTCTCTATCTATATGTAGCAAACATGGACACCAGCAAAACCAATTTTATGCTTTAATTTTCTGTACTATGAAATGAATAACAAAGTACGGAGTTGCATGAATAGTATGATGCATGAACTGGTTTAATGCATTTAGTGTGAAAAATCAGTGTGCAGAAAATTGTAGAATAGATAGGTAGTACCAACATAAGTACCTATTTTGAGGATATGAGGTACTGATGTTTTGTCAATTGAATACAAGCTTAGATACAATTTATTCCTACTCTGATGTTTACTTATTCCTATCTCTGCAGACCTGAGTCCATGGCAACCATTCTATAAATTATTCATGCGAATCTTGTTTTTCTAGCTACTTCCTCTTAATCATGATACATTTTGGCAGAAACTTTATAACTGGCGCATAAGAGTGCATCTAGAAGACTCATAGGAGAGTTAAATGTTTTCTATATCATTGATCCTATGCTAAAAACATAATAGTCAATGTTCTATATTTCCAAAGTGCAGTTTCTGAATATTCTTGGTGGTTAGATTACTGTTCCACAGTCACATGTGGAATTAATTCAGTTTGATGTTATTTAATTTATTAAAATACTTATTCACTTCAAGACTAAAATGTACAATGCCAAAGACATAAATATGCTACATTTGTGTTTTTAGCATTGTATGCTATAGCAAGTTAGAATGACACAGTAACCGATGTACCACATTTGTGAGTTTGGCACAAACATGTGAGAATGAAGCACTTTCAGTATGTCCAGACTCTGCCGCATTTTTTATTTGAATAGTGTGAGTCTTCATTGTTTCCAGATATCTGTTTATTTTAAATGCACTGTCAGTTTTGTTAGTAAGGCTGTAACAGAAATATGATGATTTTGAAAATCTAGGTAGTTTGTATCACCTTATCATATGAGAGGTACAAATGACAGACACCATGAGATGGATGGTAAATCAGTTAATAATTATATATTACTCACTCTGATAACCATGTGATTCATACCAGAGTTTTTTTATTGAGTACCAATTTTTGGGTCTGGACGACAGAATACGAGGCACTTCTATTGCTTTTGTAAACATAAGCATTAGTCTATTTTTTTATTTCCTGACAGAACAAGTTCCTCTTTCCAGCACAGATGTAATCTCTTGCGTGAAATAAAAAGTGATGGTAATAATTATTTATTTATTCTTCTAAGTGTTTTAGTTATTTCTATGCTATGTGATTATTATAACTTTTCATATATATTTTCCTCATTATTTGATTAAATCCTACATGTACAATAGGATGCAGTATGTGCAACTGAAGTGTATGCAGGGTGAATTCGTTTCAAAACGTGAAAAAGTACGGTCTGGCGTGCCCCAGGGCTCCATTTTAGGGCCATTATTGTTTATTCTGTATATAAATGATATAAAAACTGTGGTACATGATAATATAGCTTTAAATCTGTATGCAGATGATGCCACATTGGGTTTTAGCAATAGTGATTTAGTAAATTTAGAAATTGATGTAAACTTGACCTCCAATATTGTGGCACAGTATTTTAATGATATCAGGTTGTGTACTAATGCACAAAAAAGTAATTTCATTCTTTTTGACTATAAGAAACCTCAATTTGAACCTCAGCTTAATATGTGCAATAGTCTGGTTCAATGTGTGAGGAAGGTAAATATTTTGTGTTTAGTCTTCGATGACAAGTTAACTTGGAAATACCACATCGAAAAATTAGAAAATAAATTAAGTTCTGGACTTTTTGTTTCGTGTTATATTACCAATTTTCTCTCAGTTGATACTAGCAAAATGGTGTATTTTGCATTAATATATTCACACATTGCCTATGGCATTGAGCTATGGGGACACACCTCTAAAGTAAACCTTAATGAAATTTTTCTTCTACAGAAAAGAGCTATATGATACCTGGCAAAAATAACACGGACTACTACATGTAGACCCCATTTAAAAAAATTAAATATACTTATTCTCCCCTGCATATTTATTTTGCAAACAATACTTTTTGTATATAATATGAATACAATATCTACTAATGCAGATATTCATAATTATGAAACAAGGGGTAAGAACAATTATATAGTTAAAGGTCACAGATTAAAACTTTTTGAGCACAAGCCCCAATACTTAGGTTCTAAACTATTTAACAAGCTTCCAAACAGCCCAAAAAATACTGTGTCAGCTGCTAAGTTTAAATCAAAACTACTAAGATAACTTTTACGATCTAGAATAGATTATGTGTGCGTGCGTGCATGTGTGTGTGTGTGTGCGTGCATGCGTGCATGCTTGCGTGCGTGCATGTCTGTGTGTGTATGTGTGTAAGGGGGGGATGAATTTTTAATCCTTGACTATGTTCTGTGAAACATAATATATACTGTCTGTTTTATGTTATAATGAACAATAAACTGATTGATTGATTGATTGATTGATTGTTTTATTTCAGGGCAACTTCCACAGGAGTATACAAGGTGTTAGGGGAATGAGTGCACAGACTTCAACAGCAACTTCCTGGTGTTTATTTATTTATTTATTATTATTATTATTCACCATATGATTTATACATATAAATCCGGTTTCGTCAATACTACATTTTACAGTTACAACATTCAAAACATTATAATAACATATTTCTCTATTTACTAAAATATTCTAAACATTCATCGACACTATAGAAACCTTGTTTAATTAGAATTGCTTTAAGAGTTTTTTTAAATTTCACAGAATCATGTATCTGTAATTTATCAGTAACAGAATTATACATAGTTAAACCTCTATGATATATTGAATTAAATTTTTTTAAGTCACAAGCTTATGCTTGGCAACCCAACAACACAGGTCTGGGTGTAGAAAGGAAGGTCAGGAATGTTGTTGTTGTTGTTTTCAAATGTTAGGCTTTGGCAATGAAGCCATTAGCTCTCTTGCTCTCCAATATTTCTGTGTAGGGCTTCACAGGTTAAAAGATGTTCTTCAGTCATTTCCTCTTCTTTGTTGCACAGAGGACAATTTGGACTTCCTACTCTGTGTAAGTGTTTGGCCAAATAATCATATTCCGTAAGTAATTTAAAATTTGCTACTGCAGCTTTACGTGGGATTTCTGGAATAATTTCTGGATTTTTAATTAAAATGTTACATCCTTTCATGGAAGTGTTGAAAACAGTGCTGTTGTATAAATTAAATTTATTGGGAGTCGATTAATGACACTAAACAAAAGTAAGTGTTGTTTAGTGTCTTTAATCGACTCCCAATAAATTTAAAATGTTACATTTTTTATCTTTGGATTTGTTAGATATTGATTGGTTTTGTTTGTTTTTATATTTGCTTTTGATTAATATTTTTATGGATGTAAAGGGTAAGTTTTTACTTCAGTTCTGAATTAAATTTGCACCTTTTTTGGCAAGAAAATCAGCTGATTCGTTTCCAGTAATTTCACAATGTGCAGCTACCCACTGTAATATAATTCTTTTCAGTAGATATTGAAGTTGTTGGATCAATTTGTGACTTCTTTAATTTGGATTGACCTCATTTTATATGAACTTATTGCACATAATGCTGCTTTAGAATCAGAAAGTATGACAGCATTTTTGAATTTATCTATTCTGTATAGAAGGTGTTGGAGTGAAATATGAATAGCCGTTAGTTCTGCATCAAAATTTGTTGTGTGGTATCCTGCTGGTTGATAGAATGAGAACAGTGCACACTTAATTCCTGCTCCTGAGCTGTTGGGTCAGGAATGTAAACAGTAAAACTACCTGCTGTGACACCTGGTACAACAGTGGGTTCTGTCAGTGTTTCCCAGGTGGTTCCAGGGGGTAGCTATGAAGCCTGGAACTTTCAGTATTGCCGTTGAATCTCCGGCCCTGACACTTTGCGATTGCAGGAGGCAGAGGGGGAAAGTAAACAGTACCAACATACAGTAAGGAGCAATTGAAAACATATCCTCAAATTAACTTTAGAATGAAAATATAGGACTATATTAGCTTTAAAACATTGAAATCCAACTGGCAATTTCATTATCATGCAAGATATTCATTACAACACCACTCTATTAGAATATTTCTTTCACACCTTTTACGCGCACTAACTGCTTCTGTTGGTAGTATTGAGAATCTGTACATCCCGTGATGTGTCCAGGAAGTTAAGAGTGCCTGCTAGTGCCAATCAGCATTGTCTCTGCTAAGCATGGCTCCCGAATCCAACACTGTGTTGCTAGTTTAATTTTGTTTGGACGATATGGCTTCAGTTGCTTTTGGTTCTTGCGCTGGTGAAGTTTCTTTGCTATGTTGTGCATGCGTGAATTCCAATTATTAGTGTCTGTAAGATCTATTATTTCACTATTATAACAATATGGCTAGTGGTTCGTGAAATATGCAAATATATGAAATATTTAAAATATGCATGTTCCTCTGCTTAAAATTCCTGCTAAAGAAATGGCAACAGCCCACTTACCCCTCTCAAGAAATATCAGAGCCGGAGAACGGCCAGCCAAACTGTAAGTACTTACAGCATAATAATTCACCACAAACAGTAGGTACATATCTCATTGTATATGAGAACCCCTAGTGGTTTACTGAGAAACATATGAGTCAGTTGGAAAATACAATGTCATGCTGAGATGTTGACCATTGTAGCTCAATGGTCTGGAGACGGAGATGGAGACAGTCTCAGTGGAGACAGGGAGATCTATGGTTCAAATCCTGGATAAGGCATTGAAGTTTTCAGTCTTACTCTATTTTGCAGTTAGTTAGTTAGTTTTCATACTATGTCACTTACTTTTTAATTTTTGAAGAACTAATTTTGGAAGCCATTGCCTCTATTTACAAACTCAAAGGTCTGATTGTTGTTGCTTGTAGTTGCCTGTAATCTTCTCTCTGGTTATGGAACAATGAACTTCTTTATTAAATTGTTGACTGGTTGTATTTTGAAATATATTAATTGGTTTTTGTATTTCCATATTAAGATGTTCTCCCAAGTGTGAGTTTGTTGTGGCCTATCACACCTTTTAAGAATTTGAGATTTGGGTCAAGATTATGGGTCTTATTCCAAAAGTGAAATGCTACTGCTGACTTGTCTTCATGTTTCACTTTGAAGGCAAATATATATAATATAAATTAGACAAGTCAAATATTTTATCCATGGAAATTGTCTGTGTATAACCTAATGATTTACATTTTGGAGAATCAATATGAAAAATTGGGAATAAAATCAAGGGAAAAGAGCTATTGAAGTTTCTTTCTGTGTTTATACTTAATGTGATGATATACTCCTATAAAAATAAGTTTATATGTTGTCAGTTGTGGAGGACTCCAAATGGATTCTGTTTTTGTTAGTATGTGCATTTTCCTTCTGAAACATCTTTCTTCTGTACAGAAGACCGATCATAGTTTCTTTGAGAGGGGTATACCAAAATGGAATGTGAATTTAACATTCAGAAAGTGAAAGGAAATCAAAACAGGTTTCAGTTTACAATACTGAAAGATGAGCGCAAGTAATTGGCATTTCCAAGAAGTAAAACTTCATCAATTATAGTGAAAATAATGCTTCCTGATTTAAAACCATTTTCTCAGGAAATCGTTCCAAAAAGAATTATATGGAGGTTATTTGTTGGTTAGAGTATAGAAGAATTGTGTCCAATATAATATTTTTTCAGAAATAATTTCAAAGCTGATTTTTAGTTCACCCTAAAATGATCGACAGGTAAGCCAAGAGATCTGCCTCAGAATGTTTTCAGTGAAGAACTGCCTATTTCAAAAGCAAAATTCAAAGATCTGCAAAAACTGTGTGATATTCTTATACTACCAAGGGAGTGCAATGCATTTTAAAAGTCTCTAAAAACCAGCAAATTTGATTGTGATGGCGTACCTGAACCTGATGCAGATTAAGATTTTGAGTATGAATAATGTTGTGTTCTTTTTTTCTTTTTGCCTTAAAAGTTACTAAAACGCATAATTTCATAAAATGAATATTTCTAATATTGTATATTTCACTTTGGCCACAGTTAAATGCACATCACTAACTAAAAGCTTTATGTGGAATATAAAAAGTAAGAGTTGGAACAGAAACTGTTTTTAAACTTCAGTAGATATAGCAATATTTCTTGTTATTACTGCATACTTCATTATTATTATGCTGTAGAAAAATCTTGATAAAATGCTTTTTATTTACTTATTTACTCATCCTCTATCATTGTACATGAAATGGGATATGTCAATTGAAAGAATAAAAGGATATAATATCTAAGAAAGAATACAATGGATCAGTAATACAATCAGGGCTATTCTGTAGCTTCTGGTTAAGAATACTGCTATCAATAGTTGTTACGGCTAACAACTGAGCGCTTAACAAGGATGGCGGGTTTTCACATTCTGTAACTATGCTTGTTATGGCGAAGGAGCTTCCCATCCATGTTATTAAGCACCTGGAGCGACTCACCGCAAATTCATACGCTTTGCAGGCGTGTTTTGTTTTTCCAGCGCTCATCGCGCCAATGTTTTGTTTTTCTACCGCTCCCATCGCGCCTGTTACAAATAGTGGAATTGCGATCACTTTATTCCGGACGTCTGAACCTTCAAGAACCAGAAGATGGAACGCAAGCGGGCAGTGAAAACATCCGAGGAGCAATATAAAATTTATATTGACTTCTGCCTAAACAATCCCATAATGCGACATGGCAGGCTTACTCCTTCGGATAACCCAAAAGAGCTGGACGCTAAGTGGAGTGAACTTGTGCAACAATTAAATAGCTGCGGCAGTGGTCCGCTCAAAGATGTAAAGGGATGGAAAACGGTAAGTTGCAAATGCTTTACTGTACTTTCTAGAATGTTAGTATTAGGATTTTTAAAGCTGATCCACTATAATTATTTTCAGCAAGTGTAATGCTTTCCTAAATAATAATTCTTGACACAAAACTGTACAAGTTTCATGGTTTCGATACATAATTATTAATTAGCACAGCAATTTTTAAAGCATAAGGGAACGTATTTTAACACGTGGTAATCATCCGCTTACCGTAAAACACCACATGGTTGTATTTGATGTGGATTTGCAGAATAGATAACAAGGTGAATAAAATGTTGCTCAAAAACCAAGCATGGTTTCGATACATAATTATTAATTAGCACAGCAATTTTTAAAGCGTAAGTGAACATATTTTAACACGTGGTAATCATCCGCTTACCGTAATACACCACGTGGTTGTATTTGATGTGGATTTGCAGAATAGATAACAAGGTGAATAAAATGTTGCCCAAAAACCAAGCATGGTTTCGATACATAATTATTAATTAGCACAGCAATTTTTAGAGCATAAGTGAACATATTTTAACACGTGGTAATCATCCGCTTACCGTAAAACACCACGTGGTTGTATTTGATGTGGATTTGCAAGGTTAATTAAATGTAGCTCAATAACCAAGCATAGTTTCGATACATAATTAATTAGAGCCGGTTTTAAAACATACGTGAACGTATTTTAATATGTTTTCCCAATCTGCTCTTGGCTAAAGCACCCTGGTCACATTTCTATAAAATTTTGCAATTATGTTTTAAATGTGGTTCATCATGACTACTTTGAACTGCTTGTGTTTATTTTGCTGACTGTAAATAGAAAAATAAGATACTGTACAAGGTTCTAGTAAACCAATATTTGTTTCAGGTTTTCACAGAATGGAAAAGCAATGTTAAACGTAAGGCGAGGCTCTTGTTCGCAGAGCGTCAGAAGACTGGTGGTGGCACATCTAGTGTTAAGCCCCTTACAGATTTGGAACAACAACTAATAACACTAATTGGAGAAGTTGTCATTGTAGGTCTTGAAGGTGTTGCAGACAGCTTTGATTTACCTGTGAGTATTGATTTACATTTTTTGTTTGTTTTTTTTTTTTTTTAATATTATTCAAGTGCTTGAAGTAAACATGTTTTGGACACATCAATTTTAAATATGTTATACCTTTATATGCATTAAAAGCAATTGTAACTCCTCAAAACTTTTCCTGAAGCAGCACTCCAGCCATTTTTTAAGTGCGGGGAAACAATTTAAATTAGGAATTGCAGCTTGCAGATGTAGTCATTATATAACTTAAGTCACACATCTTTTTGAAGAAAAAAATTCAAATGCTTTATTTACACATTTATACTTCTTTAAGCTGGTACATTTTACAATAATCTTTGGGAATTTCTAGAATAATTACTGTTTCTATAGCATATAGTACTTAAATTTTGGAGGAGCATTCACCACACAATTAGATCACTTGCTTGCAGTTGACACAGTTCTGGATTCTAAGGTAAAGGTTTCTTCAGTGTCAGGGATATCAAATTTAAAAATATTCAGTAGTTTGATATCTTATTGTTTTAAGTGCAAATTCAATTCTGTAAATCTAGATAACTACCAACATTGAAATGAATGTAATGCACAGCATTGTAAGCATATTCAATCACTTACAGCAAAATAATTCACCACTGTTATAAATTACGTATTTTTTCTCTTCTCAGGCATATGCAACAACTTCTTACAGCCAAGTGGCTGAACAAGTTGAAAAACAAGAAGGGCCAGCACCACTACAAGGACCATCATCACCACAACAGGAACCGCCAACACCATCGCTACAGGAACCGCCAACACCACTGCTAAAGGAACCGCCAACACCACTGCTAAAGGAACCGCCAACACCAGCACCACAGCATGCAACACCGTGTGGCTCTAGGAGGTAAGGGAAGAACAGGTTGTGCTAAAAGTATGTGTTTCAGCTAAAGTACAGGATACTGTGTGTAGAGCCAGCCTCCCTTATTTGTATACTGTAAAAGTCAAACCCCCATAGTTATGGACAGCATAAACTTAAAAAGACTGCTGCTAAGCAAGGTTAACATTGAAATACAATGATTGTTGAAGGAGAAAGATGTCTCAACTGTTATTTGCCTTAAATTTAATGCCAATTGATTCTTTTCATGTAATGCTTGATATCAATTAAATTGTCTGTTCCAAACATTTTAAGGATTCTGCAGCATTTTAATTAGAAAGAAAGACAACTGAGGGCATGCTTTCCTTAGCAGATCATTATTCCCCTGAATGATTACCAGTTGACATATTTTCATTTGGTACGACAATATTTGCAAATTAAAACTCAACCTTTTCATTTTGAAATCACAATTTTTTTTTTTTTTTTTTTTTTTTTTTTTTGGATAAGGTATTGTAACTTTGAAATCGTCAATGAAGTTCTGACCCAGGTCAACCATGAGATTATTATTCAACTCCCACAGATGAATGAGTAACATAACTTTTCACTGAAGCAAACTACGAAATTCCATCACTCCGGCTATCCTAAGAAGCATACTTTCCTGTGAGCAATTCCACGAACAGCTCCCTTTATCTTTTACCTACTGGTAAGCCACTCTTGTGCATACAACTTGTGAATGCAATATGATGTAACACATGGGCGGAAGTGTCACGTCATCTGTCATTCTTGTGCACGTGGGCGCAGAGTAATACAAAAAGTGTGTTTCTTAGGATGATGCAGTATAGCTAGACATTCCTAGACCCCTCTGCTTGTACTTGCCCATGCCTTAGAATGTGCTAATGCTACTTTATTTGCAGTATTTAAATTTTAACAAATAAGTTTTGTTTTGTTACAGAAGAACACGCTATGAGCCATATGATGCCACGCTTCTGCAGGCATTTAGGGAGCAGCAGCAGCAACAAAAGAGTGCCTCAGAAAATCTGAATAAAAAATTAGATAATATTCACACAAGCTTACTCACCATTAATGATAATATTCACACAAGCTTACTCACCATTAATGAGACACTCGGAAAATTGTGTGAAATTTTGAGTAAAAATAAATAAAGAGTATTTCAAAAGACTTGTGTTTTTATTATGTTGCATTACAACAGGAGAAATTGAAAGGTATTGGGATAGGGAGAAATATATACATAGACCAAGGGAAAAGCAGGGAGATTATGACATGGATGAGAACAGGTACTAGATGTACTACATGTATGAATCATTCTCAATCAACACTTTGCTGTAGTAAAACATTGGCTTTATTGCAATAGTTTTTCATTTCTGATGCATTGACAACAGTAAAATTTGTGCTTCACTGCAGTAAAATGTGACAGGTTATAGGTTATTTTCATTGAGTATCTCCCACTTCATTGGCATTATATGGTTTTGATTTATGTGAAGTATTGCCTGATGACTCTGGCCCTTACTCTTCTTCCTTCTACAGTTGAACCTTCATGTGCCCCTTGATATTCATGATTTGCACCTGAAAACAAAAGTATTACTTTTGAGGAACGCTCACCACAGGAAAAAGTGCACATTTAGGTGCCATATGTTTATTAAATTAACATTCTTTTGTTAGGTTAGCTATGAAACAAAGCTGAAAGACTTGCATGTACTATGGAATGCTGTATTCCTAAAGTGTTCCACATAGCAAAATTAATGCTTCTAATTCAATCATCACTATCAAAGGAGCGAACAGTCTGAAAATAGCGCTACTTTAAAATGCCAATGAGCAAAGTCCTTACTTGCTGATAGTGATTACTGTTTCTTAATATGTTTGAGTACATTACCTATGCAAATATTTAGGACTATAAATGTATGATTAAGGTTATGTTTTTTTTAAAATTACCAAAATTTACAAAACATGTTTTACATCCTTCCTTTAATGAATAACGACTGAATATGTACTGAACAACATTTGGTTCCTGATAACCTGTGCATAACAGTAGTTGAGTTTAAAGTTAAATTGTTGAACATTAAAAACTGCAACTGGCACATGCATCTCGCCCAATGCATCATCTGAACAGTCCCCCAGCTGTTGACCTGTTGCCAACTTTTGCATACCAAAAACATGAAATACATCCTAAGCCGCAAAGCAAACCAAACCAATACATAAAGGAATAAAAATCCCATTATTGGCAACACTGATTTTGCAAACTTTGCCATCTTTATTTGGAAAGAGCAAACATTCTATTAAGTGAGGCACAACTGAATTAATTCACTATGTAGCTTTTCATCGTAATAGTGAAAATAAATGAATAGTGAGAAAACTCGTTTACACACTTCAGTATAATAGACACTGTGTATTTTCATCTGACATGCTCCACTTCTTATCATAACTAAATACAGTAACGAATTAAACCATTACTTGCATTTGCAAAGTTCTATGATACAAAAGTGCAAAAATTAAATGCATGGCAATACTTGCCAATAACAATGCACAGCCCTGTTGCTAAAGTAGTAGGCATGTACCAGCAATAACTCTGTACATTAGAAGACAAATATCTGTGCAACATAAAAATCTTACTATGTGATTCAAGTTGGATTGGAGAGTTGTCATAAAAAAGCTGTATACGTTAAATGTATTATTTGTCCTTTGAGCATGAATCACTTCATTTGTTAATCACTAGTCACACCTTCAATGGACATGTTGGCATGAAAAAGAGAAATAGCAATATCATTTTATTTAACACCTTTTCAGCTTGCATTTGAAACATGACTTAGCATATGTGTGGTCATTCAAATAATAAAGTAACACACCACCAATTTGAAGAATTGGATTGCAACACATTCCTTTTTTGAGTGCATTGTTAATATTTTTGTACATCATTATTTAAGATTAAGCATTTGAGAAAGGAATGCTTGTTTTTCATTCTTTTCAATGATGAATGAATATTGAGTTACAATGTGAGTATAAAAGATGTATACCTCACATTCAAAATATTGCAGTGAAAAATATTGTTACAGGCCAATCAAATGATATTCTAATTATACCAGTGACAACTCTTTTAAAAAATGTATGCATCACATTCAGCATGATGCAGTAGCAATGAGAAACATATGACTTGCAAAAGTGTTGAGCATTGCCTGCCTTACTACGCCTTTTCACTTTTATGCCTACTTTACTAGCTCGTAAATGAAATGGCCACTTTACATACCTGCATGTTGTTCATTTATTTCAAGCTCCTCCGATGGTTCATCCCATTGGATGTTCCTTGCAGCCAAAAAATTGTGTAGCACAGCACAGGCATTAACTATTTGTGCTGCCACAGGAGGAGGGTAGTGTAGCACTCTGTCTTTTAGGAGACACCTGAAGCGCCCTTTTAGTACCCCAATGCATCTCTCTACGGAGTTCCTCACACTTCGCAGAGAGGTACTGTAACGATCCTCTGGTGAACCTGGTTGTGCATTCAACACTGGAGTTAAAAGCCATGGTTCGTTGGGATATCCAGAGTCACCTGATAACATTCAGGAAAGCATAAACTTCACTTCTGTCATGTTATGAATCATTACTGTTGCTAACACACAAGAATATCAATTTACTCATTAGTATACACTTGTGTTTCAACAGTTACAGATGTACATGTAGATAATTAATTTCATATCAGATGCACACTTCCAAGTATATATTAACATTTAATAAAAGAGCTACATGAAGGCAAATGTCTACAATTTAATTACTTTCTTTCAAGTGTGTGTCCTGTACTGGGACTTACCTATTAGCCACAAACTCCGTTTCTGCCTATTGTACATCTCCTTCATATGACCTCTTGGAGGAGATATCAACCAAATTGCTGCATCATGTACAGATCCAGGATATCTGGCATTTACTGACAAAATGTGCAAGTCAGCATCACATATCTAAAAAAAAAAAAAAAAAAAATTAGTCTTGTGTCATTAAAACTGAGTAACAACACACACATTGGATACAACAGAACATACAGTTCTTCACTCACAATTTGCACATTCAAACTATGATGTCCTTTCCTGTCAATAAATAAATGCACAGGAAGTACAGCATCATGTATGGGAGGAGTTGTGATGGTAACCAATGTACCATCAATTACTCCCACAACTCCAGGGAAGCCAAATTTGTCTGCAAATCTGAAATATTTTCATCATTTCAGCAACATTTCAAAAACTTAAGTTAATATATCTTCGTCATCACACAAATTAAGAGAAAATTAGACACTATAAGTCACAGTAAGTATACCTCTGTTTGATCCTGTTTATCTGTTGATCATTAACAGGAAACTTGATATAGTGCTTCATCAGATGCCTATTCAGTGCATCTGTTACTTCCCTCAGTGCTCTGCTGGTTGAGGGCTGACTCATGCCAAGGGAATAGTTGTTGCCAACAGAAAGTTGGTAGCTCCCTTGGCCATAAAATAGCAGAGCTGACAAAACCTGTAGTGTAAAGAATTTACATTATTGCAACAATACAGCCCCTGAATATTGCTTTTCAGTGAAAATCAAGGCCTTACTGGTTTTTACTGTCACTTTACAGGAGTCCAGCTAGTGTTAGTAGAACTGTTTAAATTACTGTAAATATTTTCATAGCTGAAATAAGGTAATCCACTTACTCTCAACACAATGCTGATACCAGTACTCCGCACAGGTTGTTGCATAACTACTTGTAACTCTGCAATTAAATCCAAAGCTGCTGCTTTAGGAAAACGAAATAATCGAATGAAGGATACATTAGGCAGCGTAAAGGGATCACTTCTGTCCCTTAAACTCCTTTGTATCCTTCGCTTGGTTTGCCTGCAAAATAAATTGAAGATGGGTTACTTCAGTGTACATTTACAACAGGACCATCCTTTAGTCATTTTATGTATAAGTAAATGAGTAAATGACTCTTTTATGAACTACGCACTTTAAACTTTTATTTGTTTGGTGTATCAATGACTTACTGTAAAGCAATACAACAAATATTTTCTTAGTAGGTATTTCTTGGAAGTACCAATAGCATAGTTAAAACTGAATTTCGAATTTTGTTTAAGCTCCAGTGTGTCATAAATATGAAGTTAGTACTTTTTGTATCCTTTATTATTGAGCTGAGAAGCATACCATTTTACAAACATTTCGATAACTGTGCGGCATGTAGAAGAACTTCTCCGTTAGGAAATTCCTCAGATTTAGGTTAGGAAATGTTTTCGCGCAAGCAAACAGTGATAGGACGTTATATGGACACTTAGCACATACATATGTGGTTTCATTTTACGGTCTTATATCCAAAAGGTTACTGCCTGTTCTTTTTACCCGAATTAAATGTTTAACCTGTTTCACAGTTATGCAAACACGAAGTAACAACTAAATAGTTGAAATGCTTTGCATGCAATACTTTCTTACTAATACTAATAATCAGTACTGAAATTAAATACGAGCTATGGTCCTTTCGTAAAATACATGTTATATCTCCTAGCATTTATATGAAAGAAACTGGTTTTGCTTACTTTAGTATTTCAAAGGTTGCACAGCAGAAAACTAAATGTACAAGCTTGAGTATTTCTGAGGGACAAATGTATCTCACAGTAAATTTTTTCGAGATGCTCTTACCTACCGTCAGAAGTTAGGTTAGGGAACTTACGTATTTCTCGTGTAAGCATACATACCTTTCATCACTTTCACACGCATATTTTAGGTGTCACTTTACATCAAATAACATAAGGTTACCTACCTCCTGCGGCATTCTTCATTCCTTTGTGCGTGTTCATCAGCAATCGCTAAAAGTGCATCCATTTTTCAGCCTGGTTAAAGCAGTACTGCTAGCGCTAACAACACGTTCTCGCCTCTTGTTATCCTTTACCATAAACCTCTTCCTCTCAGCCAGATGTTGTTATGGTTACGATGCTACAGAATACCAAATGGCGCGTAGCCAGTGGTTAGCGGCTTTAACAAGTGGTTCAGCTTCAGCCATACGTTACAGAATAGCCCTGAATAAGTAAATCATACATAATCAAAGGATACAGTATAATGATTAAAAGAATATAATCCTTGCAAAAAATTAAGGAAACTTCAGAAGTTCAATCATACAGGAATCAAGAAATACACTTATTTGATAATTAAAATAGGAAGGGATGGAGCGAGCATATGACGTAGAAACAGGAGAACTCATACATGCTCTGGAATCAATAACAATGAATGAACTTAGAAAAACAATATTAGGAGGGAGAAACAAGAAATCTGCAGGATCAGATAAAATATATATGGAACACCTAAAACACTCACTCGGCAAGATGGAAGAATTGTGGAAAGACCTGATGAACAAATGTATGCAGACTGGGAAAATACCAGAGGGATGGAACATAGCTACTCTAAAGATACTGTACAAAAGAAACAGGAGCAGAACATCACTAGACTCATTTAGAGGATTAGCTCTGGAAAATACATCCTTTAAAGTTTTCACGAAGATACTAAATGAAAGATTACTAGAAGCCTTCAATGAGCACATTCCAGAAACCCAATTTGGTTTTACAAAAGGCAGGAGCATGGTTCAGGCAGTGAAATATCTAATAGATCAGTTAGAAAATGCCCTGAGACACAAATGAGGGAAATACCTAAAGGAGGGAAGTCTTTTTTGACTTCAAGAAGGTGTTCGACTCAATCAACAGGCGAAAGCTGATTGAGAAAATAAAATGGACAGTTGGCGAGAGAGACCCACTAGCAAGAATAATTGAAGCCTGTCTACAGAGGAACATAATCCAAATAAACAACAACGTAGAAATCTCTGAAGACATAGTACAGCAAACGGAGTCATGCAAGGGGGACCCATGTGTCCCACACTTTTCAACATTTACACAGCAGATGTGAACAGCATAGTAGAGGAGGGATCAAAAATGGAGCTGATCCTATATGCCGACGACTTGGTGATCGGAGCAGCAGAGAAGAAGGATGTGCAAAGGGCGGTACACATACCTGGGTGGAGACCTGGGCGGAGGAAAACAGCCTACAGATAAACAATGAAAAGGCAGTACAGATGACCTTCGGAAAAGGAGGGAAGTCAACACCCAAAGTCAATATAGCATTACAAAAGAAGGCACTGCAAAAAGTAGGAATTATAAATATCTGGGAATAACACTACAGACAACAATGGCATCCTTTGGTATACACATTCAGGAAAGAGCAGCAGCAGCCAGGGCCTCGTAAAACATTCCAGACATAGCAAACTTATCAACTTGCACGGTGATTAGACTATTCAAGACAACAGTAGCACCAGTGATAACATGGGGAATTGAGATCTTGTGGGAAAAGCTGATGACCGGAGACCTGATCAGAATAGACAGAATAAAAACAATGTTCATGAAGAGGATTACCCGAGTTTGAAAAACAGTGCCATCCCGGATTGTATATGAAATGATGAGGGAGACGTACTTCATAGAAGACATATGAGCACAATTCTACTTACAATCAACAGAAGCAAGCAGGGCCTTAGTAAGCATCAGGGAAAGGAAGAAAAGTGAAATCGACCTTGACTTATACACCTCACCAGCGATTATGGATGACAGATGGACTAGAGAGTGCAATATACAGTGCCATATCACAACACGACTCCCCATACACATATTTCACCACATGGTATGTGAAAACAAGAAGTTCTACAAGCCAGACGAAGACTGCAAGTGTATATTGTGTTGGCAGAAGTATGGTAGATATCACATCATAACATTCACCAAAAGAACCGGGACAGTTATGGACTATAGCAAAGACTGAAATGTGAGAATAACCTAATGCTCAAACTTGACTTACATCTCTATTATATTGATAATTAAAATATAGGATTCGTCAACTTACAATATAGATAACATAAATGAAGTTACATACAAATAGATATTACATAGAAATTACAAAGTGATGGTTACATTACAAAGCTAAGGCAAATGAAAATATACAAAAAGTACTTGTTACATAGGTATTTACAAATATTATCACTTTAGGAAGCATTGATAAGTGAACATGTTTTAACTGTTATATGTGTTTGGAGGAATTTAGTAACAGTGACATCAAAATTATTTTCCCAAAATTCGAAAGTGTAAATTTAAAAAACTCTTTAGATTTAGTAGGAAAAATCAAAGATATAAATTTGGACAAAAATTACAGGCTGGTTTCATTTGATGTCTCATCTTTATTTCTAAGCATACCAACAGAAAAGTTACAGACTGTATTAAAAAATGGCTATCTACAATAGAAATGGAAGCAATAGAAGAAGAAGAATACATTTCTCTAACAAAAATATGCATTGAACAAAACTTCTTCAGCTTTAATGGAAAACACTACAAGCAGAAATCAGGGTTATCAATGGGCAATCCACTTTCACCGTTTTTGGGTGCATTTGAAACACAAATTAAAAGGTCCTTCCCATTGATCTTCAAAGTTTGGTATAGATATGTTGACGATATCTTTGCAATTGTACCGAATAAACATTTAGAAGATGCATTAAAATTACTCAATCTGCAAGAAAGGACTATAAAATTCACAATAGAAAAGGAAATCAATGGACAACTCTCTTTCTTGGCTCTAAATATCATCAGGAACAACACAAAAATAAAATTTGGAATTTACAGGAAACCAACACATTCAGAAAATTACATAAAAAGTAATAGCCACAACCCAATTATACATAAACATGCAATAATAACCAGCCTTACACACAGACTAGTCAACATACCCATGGAAGAAGAAGAATATTTCAAAGAACAAAAAGCAATACTACATATAGCAGAAGAAAATGGAAACAACAAAAGTTTGGTGTTGAAGAAAATTAGAAAAACTGAACTAAAGAAAACCATTAAGGAAGCAACCACATTTACAAAAAGAAAAAGAAAGCAACAGCATATTCAGTTCATTCACATATCACCCAAAAACATTTAATAAATTTAAAAAGATCTTCAAGGAACAAAATATCACCTTGGCACCTACTAATAGACACTCAATTTTAAAATTG
>CM060950.1:87564274-87639274 GCA_030765055.1 Mantis religiosa
GCAATTGCCTTTGAAACTAGTTCCTCTCATTAATATAAACAAGTAAGTGACGAGTATCAATAAACCAACTACAACTAGTTTTTGAGATGTTTTAACTGCCTGCTAAGGGGAACAGCAGGAATCTCCTGCTGGTACAATGGTCACCACACGATTGATGTTTAACTTTGTAATATTAATTGTAAATTTACTGACATATCCTATATCAAGGTACTATGTATAGATTTTGATTTGAAAGGATGAATAAATTTCAATTGAACTATTCTTGTACCGAGTAACAGCAACCTTACATTAAAAATATTTTTAGAGCCAGTTTGTACCTTTTTTCTTATGGATACTTTTAATGCTTTCTGGTGGCTCGTTATACAATGTACTGTATTATAGTCAAAACTGTGTGTGAATAAAGTTGTATTGTGTTTTATGATGCAGTTTACTTCTTGTATTATGATTTATATGCTTGTGAATTTTTTTCAAGTTGCAGAAGCACGGTTCTGTCCAAACTAGTACTTCATAGATGTATACACATGGTAATAGGAGTATTTTCAGGACATTGTAGTATGATTTGTAAGTGGTAAACCAATACTCCTTCTGTCCCATAATAATTGTCCCAGTCTGCCAAAATAGAATGACAGAAATTGTTGACAAGGAAATGTTTTGGATTTACATGCGTCAGAGTTGCGCAGTAATTCAGTGAACATGACTGTGAAGAGTACTCACGTGACCTTATCATCATCAACAAACACTGTCAAAACAATTACCAACAGGGGGTGTTGATTTTTCATAACACTGGTGTGGCGCTGTATGCAGTCCGTTGAAACAAAGCATGCAAAGTTAATTGTGCACAACCCTACAGTGAATACGGCTGTAAATAGGAGTAACAGTAATGAATACTTCTACTTTGGGAGCAAAACACACAGCAGATAGCAACAAGGGTTAGCAAGAACCTTTCAGACAATGAACGGCGGGCTGTGTATGAGATTCTGTTGGTAAACAGTGTGGCTAGTGTGGGGGAAGAAAGGTGCCATGTCAAATGCGGCAAGACATTTAATGTCATACAAGAACAGCACATCGTATTTAGCAACAGGAGTGGCAGTCTGTGAACATAGATCTGTTTGTGCTGTAGTAGCATCTTGGAATAAAATACGTCAGTCCAAAGAAGAAGAATCTTGCCTACAACTGGTACCGCACCTGTAACTGTGAAAGCGGCAAAATATTTGTTCAATTGCAGCAGTGCTAAACATTTCTAAGAGTACGCTACATAGGCATGTGAAGGCAGGAAAGTTGAGAGTCCACACAAATATACTGAAGCCATTCTTGACCACAACAAAACAGAACATCTACAATTTGCCTTATCAATGCTGATCCTACCACCGTTGACTATCTGAAAATGGAAATACAAAGTTCAAAGATGATGGAGACCATCCATGTGGGATGATAAATGGTTCTACCTGATGGAGGGTCAGAAATGTACCTGCTGCCAGATGAACCTGATCCACAGTGAACATGCAAAAGCAAATCATTTATTCCAAAGATTATGTTTGTGGCTGCCGTAGTTTGACCTAAGTGTGATAATGGTCATAACCAGTGTTTGATGGTAAATTAGGCATCTGGCCATCATCGGCAAGGAGCCTGCTAAGGGGAACAGCAGGAATCTCACCACACCATTAGCTGTCACAAAGATATTTACCGGGACATGCTCATCAACAAATTAATCCCAGCAATAGTTGCAAAATGGTCGCATGGACTGCACAAAAGGAGGATTCAGGTGTCCGTTCAGCAGGACAATGCACATCCACATATTGCTCCCAGTGGCCGCACCTGGCTGGAGGCTGCAGCAGCCAGAGGAATCACAATGGATCTCGTATGCCAACCTCCAAACAGCCCGGATATGAATGTTTAGATCTGGGGTTCTTCTGGACAGTTCAGTCTCTCCAGCACTAAGCAGTTCACGAACTATTGTCAAGTTGATCACCGCTGTTGAAACATCTTTCACTGACCTGACATGTGACAAGCCGAATAATGTCTTTCTCACTTTGCAGTCCTGTCTTATTCAAGTAATAAAGTGTATGGTGGGAATGGTTACAAGATTGTCCATATGCATAAGGCGCACTTGGACCACCACAGTGTACTGCCATCTTGCTTGGAGTGTCCTTGTAACATTACAACGAGGCTTTAGCAGTACTGCAGCAGAAGATCTGTCGGGGCAAGGCAGACTGTTGGATTGGCAGTCTCCCAAACTAACATACAGTCTTCAGTATAGTAAGAGTGGAGTACTCATTTTGTTTATTGTTTTTGATTTCTTGTCATTTTGTACTAATCCTTAATCAATGGAATCTGCCAAGGAATCTGCTATTTCATTGCCTGTAATTCCACAGTAGGATGGAATCCACTGGAAGTGTATTTCTTTATTTAGACCTTGTAGTATCGTAATGAACTGTACATTTCAAGTATCTATTATTGTTAGGGCACAGTGAGGATAGGGCTTGAAGTGCTGATTTAGAATCAGTTAGAATCACTGTTTTAGAGAAAGAGTTCACATGGTTGAAGAGTTGTTTCAGCGAGTATTGATTGCTTCTAAATCTCCATCATAGTGGGTGGCTAGTGTGCCCAAACAGATGTAAAACTTGAATGTTACTATGTATTCTTGCTCCAGCATTATTTTTTTGTCAAATAGGGAGCCGTCTGTGTAATTGTGTAGCCATAAGTCTTGTGGATAATAAGTTTCAATTGTTTCTAGAGCTAGCATTTTAAGTGTTTCTGCACTTACATCCCTTTTTGACTCTATATTTTGTAGAAGGTTTACTCTGCTATTTATTTTAGGTTGTGATAGAGGGAAGATTGGAAGTGGGAGATGTTCAATTTTGTTTGTGTCTTCAAGGTTGTGTTTTCTCTGTAGGTTATAGGCTTTCTGCATAAATCCTTCTTGTGTTTTTAAGGTCCTTTCTCTGCTTTAGTAGTTCTTCCAGTGAGTATTAAAGGGGAGCCTTTGTAGTTTCTCATTTAGGAGGAGATTCTGTTTTTCCATTTCATATTTAATTGGCAAGTTATTTGTAGCAATTTGCATTACAGTTATTGGTGTTGATTTGACTGCTCCCATTATTAGTCTGAGTGCTTGGTTCTGTAATGTTTGAAGTTGTGCTAATTTGCTTTGACTTGCTGTAAGTATCACCTCGCTTCCATAGAGGAGTGCTGGTTTGATGTAACTTTAATAGGTGGTGTTGAGTGTATTGACAGAGGACCCCCATTTGCTGCCAGCTAGTCTTTTGAGTGTTGTTTATCTCTGAGTGGTCTTTTCTATGGTTTCATTGATATGGGTTTTCCAAGATAATTTAGAATCGAGTGTTATGCCCAGATATTTATAATTTTCTGTTTCTGTTAGTTGCTCACCATTTAGTGATAAGCGGTTTTGTGTGGCAAAGTGTGAACACTTGGTATTTTGTTTTAGATAAGTTCACAGTCATTTCGTTATCTATTTATATCTATTTACCTCATCAAAGGCCTTCTCGAAATCTATAAATTTTGTGTAAGTCTATATATTGAACTTCCTATGTTTTTCAATTATCTGATTAATAGTAAATATACAGTCAGAGCAAGATCTTCCATTTCTGAATCCATTTTGCACTTCAATAATTATATTTTCCATTATTATATTTAAACGACAGTTCAGAATAGATGCATAAATTTTATAGCATGTATTCAAAATGCTTATGCCTCTATAATTTTTATATTCATGACGATCACCTTTCTTATAGATTGGATATATTTTTGCTATTCTCCATTTTTCTGGAATATGACAGAACTTCAAACATATTAAATCTAATTGTCGGTATTTCAATGGAGTGGAGGCCTAGTTAATTAATTCATTATTAATGTTATCCACTCCAACAGTTTTCTTATTTTAGAGGTTATTAATTGTATTCATGTCAAAAATAAAATTAATTCTGCTGAGAACATGGCTTTCTCTGATGAGATTATAGTTTCCACTACAGCTAGCACCTGCTGTGACTATAAACATACACATGGCTAAACATTCCAGAAACTTACCATCTCTTCTCCTAAGCCAGAGTTTACTCACAGACAACTGCATGTAGCAGACAATCCTGTGAAGAGTCCAGAAGATATCAATACAAAGACATTGTGTACTGTAATAAAACTTCGTTTTGTGGAGTTTATGTAATTAAAACTAGTCCAGATTGTTTTGTGATTGAACATCATAAAACAATTTGCTTCAGTAAATATCAGTCAGACATTGTACAACAGATTTGGGAAAGAGTACTCACCAAGTGTCAGCTTCATACGTGGCGAAGGGTGATGGATTTTTAGTGGACATAAAAATCATTAGCATCTCATAAAGGCGGGATGCCGAGTGATAGATTTTGGTAACATAAAATAAACTCAAGCCTAATAAAGAGGCCTCTGAGCAAAATTAAATGAATTTCACACCCAATAAGGAATGTGACGCTCAGAACCACAGTAGTTAAACTGCGTCCATAAATAAAAACTCAATTTCAATTTATTCCCTTCATTACTATTAAAGCGGAAAACTTAAGAGAAAACTGGTTTACTGTAGTAACGGAGGTGAGGAACAACTTTGTTCACGACTTTGGAGCAATGTTTCCCAGGTCTGTTGTACAATGTGTGGAGTTGATCTGGTAATGACATTGTGAAAATAATGCACATACTTGGTTGAAATGTATTGAACCGTTTTTACTTCTTGTAGTGTTTCTGTTTTACATGATGACTAGTACAGTGTGTATAATTTAGAACTGGGACTATGTACCATTTCAATGACTGTAATTAATTCAGTTCATGACTAGTGATATGGGATTTTGTTTCGAACGTGAGAGTTTCGTTACACTATCAATCCTCGCCTTCGGTAGTTAGATTACGACGCCGTCTTCTGGAGCAGCTCCTCCTCGTTCTTCTCCGTCTTGAACAACTCCGTCTTCTCCTCCTTCTCGAACAACTTCTTCTCCTCCTTCTTGAGCAGCTCCTGCTCCTTCTCCTTCTCCGTCTTGAACAACTTCGTCTTCTCCGCCTTGAACAACTTCTTCTGCGTCTTGAACAACTTCTCCTCCTCCTCCTCCTTGAGCAGCTTCTGCGTCGTGATCTTCTTCTCCGACAAGCAGCATTGACAGTTTTCAAGGGACCCTCTTCTTTGAAAGCTTTGATGAGTTTCACTCGGTCTGCATCAGTTAACTTTATCAAAATATCTTCGTCGTTTTTCGTGGTAGCAGCTTGCGGGAAATTTTCTTGGACGTCTAACAAAGGCTTCTCTTCCTTGCTGTGTGAAGTTTCTCCTTTTCCGCGTGACGGATACTTGGCGTTTTTCATGGTAAGAATTTGCCCTAATTTTACTTTGGCATTTATCAAAGTCTTCTCTTCGTTGCTGTGTGCACTTTCTCCTTTTCCGCGAGGGAAGGTTACGCCAGATTTCGGTTCTCCCATTTCGTTATTTGAATATTATAATACTTTAATTTAGAAGTCTTGTTCCCTTGTCGAACTGAAAATTTTGATATTGATTTCTGGTTGTTATAGAGCTTGATCGTCATTTAACATGCACATAAATTAAACAAAAGCGAGGGAAAACAAATTGGTTGGAAACTTATGAAAAATAAATTATGATGTGTTGCTTTCGGGTGTTCTTTACTTTATTTCAAGATGTTCTTACGGAAATATATCCCTCTATCTACTTCCGTTGATGAGATACATGTTTGTAGAAATAGTTCTTATACGTAATTTTCTTGTAAGTGCTCGGAAATTAGAGAATAAAATTGGCTTTACGCAATACATAAACCTTTTAAAAACTGATCGCTGAGCGATATCTGTGAGATTCTGCGATCTTTGTCATGCCAAGACATTGTGATGTTTGAAGGAAATTAAAAATATAAGTAATGAAAGATTAAAACAAATAGAAAACAAAATTATTGGCTAGTTTCTACAAGTTAATTTGGTTTAAGAAACGTTTTAGTGAAATAAACTATAGGCAGAATAAGAACATTTGGACAAGAGTAACACACCCTAGAAACTTAGCACATAATATTTTAAGTGACATGTGTTTAATCAAGTACCAGTTGCAAAGTAGACCTTTGATCTGTCTGTGCTTGGAAGATGATAATTTTTAGGTTATATTTTCAAGTCTGGCGGACGTAAATTGTACTACGTTGGCACTATAGATCACGCTTCGTGTTGTTGGACGAATATTGCAAAAGCTCAGAAATAAAGTGTTAAATACTGCGTAATTTGAAAGCAGCTGCGTGTCAGATTTGTTGAAATGAATGGCAAATGAAATGAAAATGGGCTGAAGCGAAAACACAAGGGACAACGATAAACAAGGTTATATGTTTACAGTCAATTGCCTTGTTTTGGTGTAACCACCAGACAAAGAATTATTGCATAGTACCAATGTGCATTAACTTTTGGACAGAATATATGTTTTCTTTAGGTACAGTACGTAATATTAACTACAATTTCTTAAGTCCATAACAAATTAGGAAACATAATGCAGCACCCGATATAAGCAGAAAATAGAGCAGTACAAAACGTAAAGTTCTAGTACATTTTTGGCCCTACTTTGGGGTGTTTTATTGGCATTTCATCGGTTTTATTCAAAACGATGTTCGTGTAAAACCCAGGTGGATTGGGAGCATTCGTTCCTGAGGAAGCAGTGAAATCCTATTACCCAAGGCGTATCATAATGGTATTGTAATGACTATAATCTTCACAAAAGTTAAAGGGATATGCACGAGCGAATCCCAAGCTTGCTCCTCCTGCCTCCCGCGCCTGAACTAAGAACATTGTATTAATTAACTACGCTCGGATAAATGTTTGAAAAATGACAGATGCCAATCTGATAATAAGAAAGAATTTTACTTTCTGATCATGACCGTACAAAAATCTTGTCTATGATAATCAGAACACGAGCGATGCACGTTTTAGCTTCACATGTTATGGTTAAATGTTACTGATAAATATTTGAAATTTACGGATACCAATCTTACAAAAGGAAAAAAAAAAAATTATTTTCTGATCATGGCTATACAAAATTTCTGTCTCGATGATACTTAGATCACGAGCAATGCACGATTTATCTTCTCATATTATAATTAAATGTTACTGATAAATATCTGAAAATTACAGATACCAATATTATAACAAGAAAGAAATTTACTTTTGATCATACAAAAATCTTGTCTTTATGATACTTAGAAAAGAGCGATGCACGTTTTAGCCTCACATGTTATGGTTAAATATTACTGATAAATATTTGAAAATTACAGTCACCAATATTATAACAAGAAAGAATTTTACTTTCTGATCATGAACTTACAAAAATCTTTTCTCTGCAATACTTCTACCGCGAGCGATGCATGTTTTATCTTCAGATGGTTATGTTTACCATTACATCGTACATAAACATAAAGATATCGAGATTTAACTGTATTTGAACACCACAGTGAAGCGAAATAATTATTAATTTATAGATGAGTCGTATTTATTACACATCGGCTTCACTTACATACCTATTTTAAGGACATGTTTCGCAAACAATCGTTTGCATCGTCAGCTCTTATGCGACTGAATATTTGGCAATGACTGAAATATGTATACATCAAAATTATTTTGTTTTCGATGGAAAGTGTTATAAACAAATTTCAGGACTAGCTATGGGAGGCCCGCTATCACCATTTTCTGCCAGTTTATACATGAGCTTTTTCGAAACCCATATAACTAAAGCCTTCCCTCATATTTTTAAATTATGGTACAGATACTTAGGCGACATCTTTGCAATAGTGCCGTACAAACAAATAGATAATGCTTTGAAACTACTCAACCTAAGAGAACCCAGCATACACTTCACAGTAGAAACTGAAGAGGACTGAACTCTAACTTTTTTGGACCTTAAAATTACAAAAAGGAAGGAAACACCAGAATTTAGTATACATAGAAAAACAGCACACACAGATAATTACATCAAAGCAAATAGTTTCAACCCAATTTCACACAAACATGCCACCATCAACAGTCTCACACACAGATTAGTAAATCTACCCCTCAGCCAGCAAGAATTTAAAAAGGAATACCATCAAATCTTAAACACTGTAATTAAAAATGGATATGGAAAAAACCTTGTAGATAAAAAACTAAAATCACTCAAACTTCAAAAGAGATTAAAACAGTTCACAGCTCTCACACCAATAAAACAAGAAATTAGATTTCGTAATTTACTTACGACTTCTGGGCCACAAAAAGTTCCAAAAAATATTCAAGAAACACAATATAACTTTGGCACCAAAAAACAATTACAACATTAAAAACCTACTTAACAGTAATAATACTGATAAGAAAAAACCGGAAGAAAAGACAGGCATTTACAGGATTAAGTGTAAAGACTGAAAACATTTACATAGGGAGGACAAAAAGAAACATAGGCACTAGAAAGAAAGAACACTTCAAGCACTTAAGATACAAAAATATTGATAAGTCCGCAATAGCAGTTCATTTCTGGTCTGAAAATCATGAAATTGAAGATAACACTGAATTACTAAAATACGTACAAAAACATAGTGAACTCGTTATATGGAAGAGAATATACATAGATAGACTAAAAAAAACAAAAAAACAAAAACAAAAAAAAAAAAAAACCAACTAATGAACTTTGAAATCCCGCCAGAAGAGAATCCCACATTTAAGGTCATCACTAAATCAACAGATGGCAGCAGCAACTCCAGAATTACCCACACCACTGGATCAAGCTTTAGTCGCATAAGAGCCGACAATGCAAATGATGGTTTGCGAATCATGTCCTCAAAATAGGTACTAAAGTGTAGCAGATGTGTAATAAATACGACTCATCTATAAATTAATAAATAAACAAAGATGTTATGAATAATCTATGTAATATTACTTACAGTAATGGGGAACGATGCAATGCAGCTAAAAATTGTTTTAAATATTTTTTATTAGTAAACCTCAAAAAGTATTTTTGGTAAAACAACTATATTGAATTTTGGGTGGTATGTAACAGCTTCTGTATCTCTATGTACGTGTTAGAGAAAGTACAAATTTGACGACTCCTTTAGTCTATAGAATTGTTCTTATATCTACAGTAAAATATTGTAATGTTTAAAAAGACATCTCAGTTAAAAGCAGTAGAGAGGAAAGGTTGAAAATAAAGCAAGTTTTGAATACTATTTAATTCAAAATCAAGTTTAAGTGGATGTTGTAAGCTGTAAATGTTTTTGCCAACTACTGTGCGTATATGCAATATTTGGACCAATATATTTTAAAGAGTGTCAAAATCACGCAAAAGTATTACTTGATAAAATTTTAGTAAAAGATGAGATAAATATAAATTATATACAACCCCCCTTAAGATAACAAATTTAAAACTTTTTATCCCTTCACAATGCCGTTATTCTTTGTCTTTAAAATCTGCCAAATATGCAATAAAGTGCAGAAACAGTTTCTGTTATGCGTTTTCAACAAGATAGCATTGAAATTTGGTGACATGAATAAGTGAAGTGTTTAACGCCCGCTTTTACTACATCCGGCACCGCAGGCGATGACACTGATGATACATGAGATGATAATGGAGCACCGGTAGAATGAGATGGCGGGGGAAACCGGAGATCCCGGAGAAAACCCGCACCAGCGCCGTGTTGTCCACAGTTCACGCAACAAGATGTTCGACTGCAGTTTGGGTCGTCGTGTGTCGGTAAGCCACATTTCTCACGAAGAGCAGGACTGGTACACGTGACCTTAGTATGTCCGAACCGCTGACATTGGAAACAGCGCATGGGGTTCGGGACATACTGGCGGACGCTAGCACGCTCATAGCCGCAATATATGTATTCGGGTAACTTCGTCCCAGCAAAAGTTAGAAAAACCGTACATAATGGGTACTCCTTGCCATCTTGCTTTCGTGCTAGCCGGTACGCCTGACAAACAAGTTGATCAGAGAGGCAACTTGCTATTTCTTCATTCGCTAGACCATCTAAGCTGGAGGTGGTGACTACTCCTCTACAGGTGTTAAGCGTTTTGTGTGGGGCTACCCGGATAGGTTAGGAGCCCAACAAAGTCGCTTTTTGCAGTTTGCGAGATTGATCTGCACTTGTGCTCTCCGATAGTAAGGTGCCGTCTCGGAGACGCGTAGCGTTTTTGACCGGGCCGCTGATTTTGTCAACTTCGCGCTTTATATAAAATGGACTAACATCTTTAAAAGTTTTCCCATCACAAGCCAATGTCATAACCAAATATGGGTCAGTAAAGGAGGTTTTGCGCGGAGACATGATGATATAGACCCCCATCCGGCACCTCGGCGTCAGCCTGCCATCCGGGGGTTAAACAAAGAAGGACACCGAATCTTCACGGTCTGTGCCGTCATGGGGACCCCACGCATGACCGATCTCATTTGTACCTCAGAAAAGCTACCCTTCAATATCCACTGCTTGTCCGTATGGGTAAACCGTTCACCACGCACACCCCGGCTTTAAGCCCCTACCACAGGAATAACCGCCTGTGGCTCCCCACTTTAGGCCGCGCTGCGTATAAAGGGCACACGCGCATTCAGGGGACTTGTGGTTGATTACACCGGGGTTCCGTCAGCGGTAATACGTCCGGTCCGTGATACTAACCCAACGGCACACGGCCGTCGGGAGATTAACACAGAGCGGGCCCTCAAGCAGCTACGTGGGTGTACTTGACGGTGTGGACGGGCTCCGCACCTAAGGCTACACATAGGGGCAGTGCGAAGGGTCCGCTCAACCTTCACTTTTGAGACCTCCGGAGAGCACACATGTCGGAAGCCGCGCTGAAAACTGTGGGACAGAACCACGGAGATAGGAGAGATCCCTGCTGGTGAGACAGAAGTTATAAACCTAAGACCTTACGTGCTAATAATAATAATAATAAAAAAACTAGAAGAGGAAGAATGTGATGCTTACTGACAAGCAGTAGCTCGACGTGGCGCAGTTGATGGTGATGAAGGGGATGAATTGAGGGTGAGTGGCTAGGGACCCCGGGATCGCCAATCCCGTACCTACCGTAGTAGGTCTCTGGGGAAAAATACCAGAGCCTCTTCTGCCAGTTTTCGGGGTTACTGATGGGCCTTCTCGGCAGCCGTAGCGGTCCTGGGGTACACCAGGTCCCCACCGTACATCAACCCATCAGTCAGTCCCCTACTTCCTGTTGCCCACCCTTCGGGACGAGGACCGCAGAGGTTGGATTTTGAGGGGCCCCCAACTGAACGAGGAACTTGCAACTGAACACATGTGCGTTTCAGGCACAGGATATCAGAATGCACCTCTTGTTTTAATAGAACTGTAGATAATAAAGTACGTATGGGTGCATCAGTTAAGACTCCGCCCTTGGTTTCTGCCGGGCAGAGACAGTAACAGTAAAGGCTTCATTACTGACCCCCAAGTAGTCATATTGGCATCCCTTAGGGCACGCTCGCTAAGTCCATGAGCTACCGTTGAGAACTCCTACGTAAGAATGACGCCCTACGACCCCTGATAAAGAGCCTTAGGGGTCCGTTGTAGTATGCTATTGTTATCCTTCCTAGAAACAATTATCTAGATCAAAATTAACTTTTATGAAATAAACTGACATTTTATGTTCCCAGTGTTTGCTGTTACGATGAAAATTGCCATCCACTGTGTGCAATAGCAGAACTACATATAAGACTAGCATTACACTTAAAGTGAAAAAGCATTATAGCTTGCAAATATTCTGAAAAATTTAAGCCCAAGTTATAACTTGTAACCAGTGTTTGCAAGAGACTCCCCAATTCTGTCACTGCTTTGAGAATAGTATAAAATAAAATATCTTCTTATGATGTCAGTATCGTGAATGTACATGATGCCAGGAATTGTAGCAGCAAGGAATGGAAAGGGGAGGGTTAGGCGGAAATAAAACTACCCTACTGATAACGATGGTTACCCCATAAATTGTATGTTCAGGTTACAGCTACAGGCTTATAATTAGTACGCATGAAAATAAAAAATCCCTAGACAAGGGGTACATAAGATACCGACATTCGATTCCTTGATGAATTTTGTAGGGAGTAATTCTATTCCAATTGTGACAGAATTACCTATAAGGTATGCAAAATAGAAATAGGTGTGTCTGTCTCTGTCATACAGGAACATGAGCATAACAAGCATAATGTGACATTAATTGCATATTTATGATCAATCTGATGATGCTGATGTCTAATATATAATTATGCATACATATAATAATGCACAAGTTGCAACTTCTTTAACTCAATAAGCTAACATAGTGGCAGATGGAAAGGAATGTATCAGCACATCTGTTTTATGTCTGGCCCAATGTTATTGTTTGAACAGAAACTGAAGTTTTTTTTTTTCTGCTAATAGTATTTTGGTTCTTATGAGATTGGATCCCTTGAAGGCTAAAACTTTAGTTCTGTTTATAGATATTATTTAACTATATTGACAGTATTATTTAATATATGTAAAGCTGTTTGTAGACAATTTTTTGAGCCAGATATGAGAACTTGATGGTCTGCAAATAATAAAGAATCTAAATATTTATTCCTAATTATAAAATGCAAATTTAATTTTGTCTGCCTAACAGATATGGTATTGGCAATACTAATCTTATAAAGTTACTATGAAAGTGGACACCCTTGTCTTACTCCTTGGTTTATTGTTGCTATTAAATCTGTCTTCATTCCGGTTTCTATCAAGATCTTATTTGCAACACATAAACTTCTTATTGCTGTTATGAAATGTTGGGGTACACCTTTCTGTTTCATAATACTCCATAATTTATATGGTTGGTTGCTAATGCTCATGGAGTTGGAGAATTTCCATTTTCCTTCTGGCCTCCCAATAACGTGTGACTAGTTGTGCTGTCAGTTCTCTATCTGTTTTTGTCAGGGCACTACACTGGAGCAGATAATCTCTGTCCATCAATGAGTGCAGGTCCCTACACAGTGTGCAGGTCGGGGATTCAAACATATCAATCCTGTGTAGATGAGCGGCCAAACAGTCATGGCCAGTAATCAGTCGGAAGATGGCAAACAATACTGCTTCTTGGGTAGTCTGGGATGGGATTTTTACTTCCTTGCAGAATTTTCCATTGCTTGTTGGTACTTTTTTCTTTGCATTCTTCTTTCCAGAATAAGTTGATTCTATTGTTTATATGTAGTTTTGATGTGTGGAATGAGGATTTTTGTTGGCAGCTTTGTTCTATTTGTGTTCCTTTTTTTGCCAAGGAATCTGCTATTTCATTGCCTGTAATTCCACAGTAGGATGGAATCCACTGGAAGTGTATTTCTTTATTTAGACCTTGTAGTATTCGTAATGAACTGTACATTTCAAGTATTCTATTATTGTTAGGGCACAGTGAGGATAGGGCTTGAAGTGCTGATTTAGAATCGCTTAGAATCACTGCTTTAGAGAAAGAGTTCACATGGTTGAAGAGTTGTTTCAGCGAGGTATTGATTGCTTCTAAATCTCCATCATAGTGGGTGGCTAGTGTGCCCAAACAGATGTAAAAATTGAATATGTTACTATGTATTCTTGCTCCAGCATTATTTTTTTGTCAAATAGGGAGCCATCTGTGTAATTGTGTAGCCATGAGTCTTGAAGATAATAAGTTTCAATTGTTTCTAGAGCTAGCATTTTAAGTGTTTCTGCACTTACATCCCTTTTTGACTCTATATTTTGTAGAAGGTTTACTCTGCTATTTATTTTAGGTTGTGATAGAGGGAAGATTGGAAGTGGGAGATGTTCAATTTTGTTTGTGTCTTCAAGGTTGTATTTTCTCTGTAGGTTATAGGCTTTCTGCATAAATCCTTCTTGTGTTTTTAAGGTCCTTTCTCTGCTTTAGTAGTTCTTCCAGTGAGTATTAAAGGGGAGCCTTTGTAGTTTCTCATTTAGGAGGAGATTCTGTTTTTCCATGTCATATTTAATTGGCAAGTTATTTGTAGCAATTTGCATTACAGTTATTGGTGTTGATTTGACTGCTCCCATTATTAGTCTGAGTGCTTGGTTCTGTAATGTTTGAAGTTGTGCTAATTTGCTTTGACTTGCTGTATCACCTCGCTTCCATAGAGGAGTGCTGGTTTGATGTAACTTTAATAGGTGGTGTTGAGTGTATTGACAGAGGACCCCCATTTGCTGCCAGCTGGTCTTTTGAGTGTTGTTTATCTCTGAGTGGTCTTTTCTATGGTTTCATTGATGTGGGTTTTCCAAGATAATTTAGAATCGAGTGTTATGCCCAGATATTTATAATTTTCTGTTTCTGTTAGTTGCTCACCATTTAGTGTTATTTTGATAAGCGGTTTTGTGTGGCAAAGTGTGAACACTTGGTATTTTGTTTTAGATAAGTTCACAGTCATTTCGTTATCTATTTATATCTATTTACCTCATCAAAGGCCTTCTCGAAATCTATAAATTTTGTGTAAGTCTATATATTGAACTTCCTATGTTTTTCAATTATCTGATTAATAGTAAATATACAGTCAGAGCAAGATCTTCCATTTCTGAATCCATTTTGCACTTCAATAATTATATTTTCCATTATTATATTTAAACAACAGTTCAGAATAGATGCATAAATTTTATAGCATGTATTCAAAATGCTTATGCCTCTATAATTTTTATATTCATGACGATCACCTTTCTTATAGATTGGATATATTTTTGCTATTCTCCATTTTTCTGGAATATGACAGAACTTAAAACATATTAAATCTAATTGTCGGTATTTCAATGGAGTGGAGGCCTAATTAATTAATTCATTATTAATGTTATCCACTCCAACAGTTTTCTTATTTTAGAGGTTATTAATTGTATTCATGTCAAAAATAAAATTAATTCTGCTGAGAACATGGCTTTCTCTGATGAGATTATAGTTTCCACTACAGCTAGCACCTGCTGTGACTATAAACATACACATGGCTAAACATTCCAGAAACTTACCATCTCTTCTCCTAAGCCAGAGTTTACTCACAGACAACTGCATGTAGCAGACAATCCTGTGAAGAGTCCAGAAGATATCAATACAAAGACATTGTGTACTGTAATAAAACTTCGTTTTGTGGAGTTTATGTAATTAAAACTAGTCCAGATTGTTTTGTGATTGAACATCATAAAACAATTTGCTTCAGTAAATATCAGTCAGACATTGTACAACAGATTTGGGAAAGAGTACTCACCAAGTGTCAGCTTCATACGTGGCGAAGGGTGATGGATTTTTAGTGGACATAAAAATCATTAGCATCTCATAAAGGCGGGATGCCGAGTGATAGATTTTGGTAACATAAAATAAACTCAAGCCTAATAAAGAGGCCTCTGAGCAAAATTAAATGAATTTCACACCCAATAAGGAATGTGACGCTCAGAACCACAGTAGTTAAACTGCGTCCATAAATAAAAACTCAATTTCAATTTATTCCCTTCATTACTATTAAAGCGGAAAACTTAAGAGAAAACTGGTTTACTGTAGTAACGGAGGTGAGGAACAACTTTGTTCACGACTTTGGAGCAATGTTTCCCAGGTCTGTTGTACAATGTGTGGAGTTGATCTGGTAATGACATTGTGAAAATAATGCACATACTTGGTTGAAATGTATTGAACCGTTTTTACTTCTTGTAGTGTTTCTGTTTTACATGATGACTAGTACAGTGTGTATAATTTAGAACTGGGACTATGTACCATTTCAATGACTGTAATTAATTCAGTTCATGACTAGTGATATGGGATTTTGTTTCGAACGTGAGAGTTTCGTTACACTATCAATCCTCGCCTTCGGTAGTTAGATTACGACGCCGTCTTCTGGAGCAGCTCCTCCTCGTTCTTCTCCGTCTTGAACAACTCCGTCTTCTCCTCCTTCTCGAACAACTTCTTCTCCTCCTTCTTGAGCAGCTCCTGCTCCTTCTCCTTCTCCGTCTTGAACAACTTCGTCTTCTCCGCCTTGAACAACTTCTTCTGCGTCTTGAACAACTTCTCCTCCTCCTCCTCCTTGAGCAGCTTCTGCGTCGTGATCTTCTTCTCCGACAAGCAGCATTGACAGTTTTCAAGGGACCCTCTTCTTTGAAAGCTTTGATGAGTTTCACTCGGTCTGCATCAGTTAACTTTATCAAAATATCTTCGTCGTTTTTCGTGGTAGCAGCTTGCGGGAAATTTTCTTGGACGTCTAACAAAGGCTTCTCTTCCTTGCTGTGTGAAGTTTCTCCTTTTCCGCGTGACGGATACTTGGCGTTTTTCATGGTAAGAATTTGCCCTAATTTTACTTTGGCATTTATCAAAGTCTTCTCTTCGTTGCTGTGTGCACTTTCTCCTTTTCCGCGAGGGAAGGTTACGCCAGATTTCGGTTCTCCCATTTCGTTATTTGAATATTATAATACTTTAATTTAGAAGTCTTGTTCCCTTGTCGAACTGAAAATTTTGATATTGATTTCTGGTTGTTATAGAGCTTGATCGTCATTTAACATGCACATAAATTAAACAAAAGCGAGGGAAAACAAATTGGTTGGAAACTTATGAAAAATAAATTATGATGTGTTGCTTTCGGGTGTTCTTTACTTTATTTCAAGATGTTCTTACGGAAATATATCCCTCTATCTACTTCCGTTGATGAGATACATGTTTGTAGAAATAGTTCTTATACGTAATTTTCTTGTAAGTGCTCGGAAATTAGAGAATAAAATTGGCTTTACGCAATACATAAATCTTTTAAAAACTGATCGCTGAGCGATATCTGTGAGATTCTGCGATCTTTGTCATGCCAAGACATTGTGATGTTTGAAGGAAATTAAAAATATAAGTAATGAAAGATTAAAACAAATAGAAAACAAAATTATTGGCTAGTTTCTACAAGTTAATTTGGTTTAAGAAACGTTTTAGTGAAATAAACTATAGGCAGAATAAGAACATTTGGACAAGAGTAACACACCCTAGAAACTTAGCACATAATATTTTAAGTGACATGTGTTTAATCAAGTACCAGTTGCAAAGTAGACCTTTGATCTGTCTGTGCTTGGAAGATGATAATTTTTAGGTTATATTTTCAAGTCTGGCGGACGTAAATTGTACTACGTTGGCACTATAGATCACGCTTCGTGTTGTTGGACGAATTTTGCAAAAGCTCAGAAATAAAGTGTTAAATACTGCGTAATTTGAAAGCAGCTGCGTGTCAGATTTGTTGAAATGAATGGCAAATGAAATGAAAATGGGCTGAAGCGAAAACACAAGGGACAACGATAAACAAGGTTATATGTTTACAGTCAATTGCCTTGTTTTGGTGTAACCACCAGACAAAGAATTATTGCATAGTACCAATGTGCATTAACTTTTGGACAGAATATATGTTTTCTTTAGGTACAGTACGTAATATTAACTACAATTTCTTAAGTCCATAACAAATTAGGAAACATAATGCAGCACCCGATATAAGCAGAAAATAGAGCAGTACAAAACGTAAAGTTCTAGTACATTTTTGGCCCTACTTTGGGGTGTTTTATTGGCATTTCATCGGTTTTATTCAAAACGATGTTCGTGTAAAACCCAGGTGGATTGGGAGCATTCGTTCCTGAGGAAGCAGTGAAATCCTATTACCCAAGGCGTATCATAATGGTATTGTAATGACTATAATCTTCACAAAAGTTAAAGGGATATGCACGAGCGAATCCCAAGCTTGCTCCTCCTGCCTCCCGCGCCTGAACTAAGAACATTGTATTAATTAACTACGCTCGGATAAATGTTTGAAAAATGACAGATGCCAATCTGATAATAAGAAAGAATTTTACTTTCTGATCATGACCGTACAAAAATCTTGTCTATGATAATCAGAACACGAGCGATGCACGTTTTAGCTTCACATGTTATGGTTAAATGTTACTGATAAATATTTGAAATTTACGGATACCAATCTTACAAAAGGAAAAAAAAAATATTTTCTGATCATGGCTATACAAAATTTCTGTCTCGATGATACTTAGAACACGAGCAATGCACGATTTATCTTCTCATATTATAATTAAATGTTACTGATAAATATCTGAAAATTACAGATACCAATATTATAACAAGAAAGAAATTTACTTTTGATCATACAAAAATCTTGTCTTTATGATACTTAGAAAAGAGCGATGCACGTTTTAGCTTCACATGTTATGGTTAAATATTACTGACAAATATTTGAAAATTACAGTCACCAATATTATAACAAGAAAGAATTTTACTTTCTGATCATGAACTTACAAAAATCTTTTCTCTGCAATACTTCTACCGCGAGCGATGCATGTTTTATCTTCAGATGGTTATGTTTACCATTACATCGTACATAAACATAAAGATATCGAGATTTAACTGTATTTGAACACCACAGTGAAGCGAAATAATTATTAATTTATAGATGAGTCGTATTTATTACACATCGGCTTCACTTACATACCTATTTTAAGGACATGTTTCGCAAACAATCGTTTGCATCGTCAGCTCTTATGCGACTGAATATTTGGCAATGACTGAAATATGTATACATCAAAATTATTTTGTTTTCGATGGAAAGTGTTATAAACAAATTTCAGGACTAGCTATGGGAAGCCCGCTAGCACCATTTTCTGCCAGTTTATACATGAGCTTTTTCGAAACCCATATAACTAAAGCCTTCCCTCATATTTTTAAATTATGGTACAGATACTTAGACGACATCTTTGCAATAGTGCCGTACAAACAAATAGATAATGCTTTGAAACTACTCAACCTAAGAGAACCCAGCATACACTTCACAGTAGAAACTGAAGAGGACTGAACTCTAACTTTTTTGGACCTTAAAATTACAAAAAGCAAGGAAACACCAGAATTTAGTATTCATAGAAAAACAACACACACAGATAATTACATCAAAGCAAATAGTTTCAACCCAATTTCACACAAACATGCCACCATCAACAGTCTCACACACAGATTAGTAAATCTACCCCTCAGCCAGCAAGAATATAAAAAGGAATACCATCAAATCTTAAACACTGTAATTAAAAATGGATATGGAAAAAACCTTGTAGATAAAAAACTAAAATCACTCAAACTTCAAAAGAGATTAAAACAGTTCACAGCTCTCACACCAATAAAACAAGAAATTAGATTTCGTAATTTACTTACGACTTCTGGGCCACAAAAGGTTCCAAAAAATATTCAAGAAACACAATATAACTTTGGCACCAAAAAACAATTACAACATTAAAAACCTACTTAACAGTAATAATACTGATAAGAAAAAACCGGAAGAAAAGACAGGCATTTACAGGATTAAGTGTAAAGACTGAAAACATTTACATAGGGAGGACAAAAAGAAACATAGGCACTAGAAAGAAAGAACACTTCAAGCACTTAAGATACAAAAATATTGATAAGTCCGCAATAGCAGTTCATTTCTGGTCTGAAAATCATGAAATTGAAGATAACACTGAATTACTAAAATACGTACAAAAACATAGTGAACTCGTTATATGGAAGAGAATATCCATAGATAGACAAAAAAAAAAAAAAAAAAAAAAAAAAAAAAAAAAAAAAAAAAAAAAAAAAACCAACGAATGAACTTTGAAATCCCGCCAGAAGAGAATCCCACATTTAAGGTCATCACTAAATCAACAGATGGCAGCAGCAACTTACCCACACCACTGGATCAAGCTTTAGTCGCATAAGAGCCGACAATGCAAATGATGGTTTGCGAATCATGTCCTCAAAGTAGGTACTAAAGTGTAGCAGATGTGTAATAAATACGACTCATCTATAAATTAATAAATAAACAAAGATGTTATGAATAATCTATGTAATATTACTTACAGTAATGGGGAACGATGCAATGCAGCTAAAAATTGTTTTAAATATTTTTATTAGTGAACCTCAAAAAGTATTTTTGGTAAAACATCTATATTGAATTTTGGGTGGTATGTAACAGCTTCTGTATCTCTATGTACGTGTTAGAGAAAGTACAAATTTGACGACTCCTTTAGTCTATAGAATTGTTCTTATATCTACAGTAAAATATTGTAATGTTTAAAAAGACATCTCAGTCAAAAGAAGTAGAGAGGAAAGGTTGAAAATAAAGCAAGTTTTGAATACTATTTAATTCAAAATCAAGTTTAAGTGGATGTTGTAAGCTGTAAATGTTTTTGCCAACTACTGTGCGTATATGCAATATTTGGACCAATATATTTTAAAGAGTGTCAAAATCACGCAAAAGTATTACTTGATAAAATTTTAGTAAAAGATGAGATAAATATAAATTATATACAACCCCCCTTAAGATAACAAATTTAAAACTTTTTATCCCTTCACAATGCCGTTATTCTTTGTCTTTAAAATCTGCCAAATATGCAATAAAGTGCAGAAACAGTTTCTGTTATGCGTTTTCAACAAGATAGCATTGAAATTTGGTGACATGAATAAGTGAAGTGTTTAACGCCCGCTTTTACTACATCCGGCACCGCAGGCGATGACACTGATGATACATGAGATGATAATTGAGCACCGGTAGAATGAGATGGCGGGGGAAACCGGAGATCCCGGAGAAAACCCGCACCAGCGCCGTGTTGTCCACAGTTCACGCAACAAGATGTTCGACTGCAGTTTGGGTCGTCGTGTGTCGGTAAGCCACATTTCTCACGAAGAGCAGGACTGGTACACGTGACCTTAGTATGTCCGAACCGCTGACATTGGAAACAGCGCATGGGGTTCGGGACATACTGGCGGACGCTAGCACGCTCATAGCCGCAATATATGTATTCGGGTAACTTCGTCCCAGCAAAAGTTAGAAAAACCGTACATAATGGGTACTCCTTGCCATCTTGCTTTCGTGCTAGCCGGTACGCCTGACAAACAAGTTGATCAGAGAGGCAACTTGCTATTTCTTCATTCGCTAGACCATCTAAGCTGGAGGTGGTGACTACTCCTCTACAGGTGTTAAGCGTTTTGTGTGGGGCTACCCGGATAGGTTAGGAGCCCAACAAAGTCGCTTTTTGCAGTTTGCGAGATTGATCTGCACTTGTGCTCTCCGATAGTAAGGTGCCGTCTCGGAGACGCGTAGCGTTTTTGACCGGGCCGCTGATTTTGTCAACTTCGCGCTTTATATAAAATGGACTAACATCTTTAAAAGTTTTCCCATCACAAGCCAATGTCATAACCAAATATGGGTCAGTAAAGGAGGTTTTGCGCGGAGACATGATGATATAGACCCCCATCCGGCACCTCGGCGTCAGCCTGCCATCCGGGGGTTAAACAAAGAAGGACACCGAATCTTCACGGTCTGTGCCGTCATGGGGACCCCACGCATGACCGATCTCATTTGTACCTCAGAAAAGCTACCCTTCAATATCCACTGCTTGTCCGTATGGGTAAACCGTTCACCACGCACACCCCGGCTTTAAGCCCCTACCACAGGAATAACCGCCTGTGGCTCCCCAATACTAACTGATACTAACCCAACGGCACACGGCCGTCGGGAGATTAACACAGAGCGGGCCCTCAAGCAGCTACGTGGGTGTACTTGACGGTGTGGACGGGCTCCGCACCTAAGGCTACACATAGGGGCAGTGCGAAGGGTCCGCTCAACCTTCACTTTTGAGACCTCCGGAGAGCACACATGTCGGAAGCCGCGCTGAAAACCGTGGGACAGAACCACGGAGATAGGAGAGATCCCTGCTGGTGAGACAGAAGTTATAAACCTAAGACCTTACGTGCTAATAATAATAATAATAATAATAATAATAATAATAATAATAATAATAATAATAATAATAATAATAATAATAATAATAATAATAATAATAATAATAATAACAATAATAATAATAACAATAACAATAATAACAATAACAATAATAACAATAACAATAATAACAATAACAATAATAACAATAACAATAATAACAATAACAATAATAACAATAACAATAATAACAATAACAATAATAACAATAACAATAATAACAATAACAATAATAACAATAACAATAATAATAACAATAACAATAATAACAATAAGAATAATAACAATAAGAATAATAATAATAATAAGAATAATAATAATAATAATAATAATAATAATAATAATAATAATAATAATAATAATAATAATAATAATAATAATAATAATAATAATAATAATAATAATAATAATAATAATAATAATAATAATAATAATAATAATAATAATAATAATAATAATAATAATAATAATAATAATAATAATAATAATAATAATAATAATAATAATAATAATAAAACTAGAAGAGGAAGAATGTGATGCTTACTGACAAGCAGTAGCTCGCCGATTCGCAAATTAACTTATGTTTCTTTAAATTTTCCCCATTTGTGAATAATTTCATTAATTTGTTTCCTTCCAGTTAGGTAAGTGGCAGTTAAGTTTTTGGAGAGCCCTTCAATTCCTTATACCTATAGCTCATTTAATACGAAATTGTAATTAATGCAGAGAAAAGCATTGGATAGGTAGAAAATAAAAGTGTCAAACTTGTTGTTAATTTGCAGATTTCCTACTAATATTTGAATAAATTGATGGATAGAGTAACAGTGGATCTACATCTCTGGAAGCTCTGTTGGGAAATATTTCAATAAATCATGTATGTCTATATAGTAAATTAGTTCTTAATAATCTGACTCTCTGAAAAATGTTAGCAATATCAGCCTGTAATTACTAATATTGAATTTGTTACCTTTTTAGAAAAAAAATGGCTTAATTTTTTCCAGTTATAATATATTTGGGAATTTTCCTTCTTCTATAGAGAAGTTAATTAAATAGGACAATGGTTTGATTGAGGCTGCTGTGCAACACAGTCATTAATGCCTTGCTTAATCTTTTGTCAGACTTTAAATTCTTAAATAATGTCTTGTTATGCTTCAACTTACTGTGTAACAAGATACAGTATATTGGGGCAGTTCAGTTCTTGCATATATAGAAAGCCTATAGTTTATTCTTGCTTTGCATAGTTTTTATTCATGCCTCTTGCCACAGTTAATAAACTGTTTTATTTAATCATACAAGTAAATCAATTTTCTTGAGTCTAAGCTCAGTGGCCTAATTAGCAGAAATTAAATGAGCAAGTTACTCTTTTATGTAAACATGGACAATTAATTTCACTGCACCGAGGTTCACAAGTGGTATTGAATAATATCACATGTAATAAACAACAGGAATGTAAGTAGGATACAGTAAAATATGTAAGATAGAAGATGTCAACATTTAGAGAGAGTATTATACAAAGATTCATGTTTCTTTCATAATTGATGTTTCTTTTAGTAACCTTGAACTTGATGAGATAATACAGAAAGTTGTGTCTTCTCTATCTATATGTAGCAAACATGGACACCAGCAAAACCAATTTTATGCTTTAATTTTCTGTACTATGAAATGAATAACAAAGTACGGAGTTGCATGAATAGTATGATGCATGAACTGGTTTAATGCATTTAGTGTGAAAAATCAGTGTGCAGAAAATTGTAGAATAGATAGGTAGTACCAACATAAGTACCTATTTTGAGGATATGAGGTACTGATGTTTTGTCAATTGAATACAAGCTTAGATACAATTTATTCCTACTCTGATGTTTACTTATTCCTATCTCTGAAGACCTGAGTCCATGGCAACCATTCTATAAATTATTCATGCGAATCTTGTTTTTCTAGCTACTTCCTCTTAATCATGATACATTTTGGCAGAAACTTTATAACTGGCGCATAAGAGTGCATCTAGAAGACTCATAGGAGAGTTAAATGTTTTCTATATCATTGATCCTATGCTAAAAACATAATAGTCAATGTTCTATATTTCCAAAGTGCAGTTTCTGAATATTCTTGGTGGTTAGATTACTGTTCCACAGTCACATGTGGAATTAATTCAGTTTGATGTTATTTAATTTATTAAAATACTTATTCACTTCAAGACTAAAATGTACAATGCCAAAGACATAAATATGCTACATTTGTGTTTTTAGCATTGTATGCTATAGCAAGTTAGAATGACACAGTAACCGATGTACCACATTTGTGAGTTTGGCACAAACATGTGAGAATGAAGCACTTTCAGTATGTCCAGACTCTGCCGCATTTTTTATTTGAATAGTGTGAGTCTTCATTGTTTCCAGATATCTGTTTATTTTAAATGCACTGTCAGTTTTGTTAGTAAGGCTGTAACAGAAATATGATGATTTTGAAAATCTAGGTAGTTTGTATCACCTTATCATATGAGAGGTACAAATGACAGACACCATGAGATGGATGGTAAATCAGTTAATAATTATATATTACTCACTCTGATAACCATGTGATTCATACCAGAGTTTTTTTATTGAGTACCAATTTTTGGGTCTGGACGACAGAATACGAGGCACTTCTATTGCTTTTGTAAACATAAGCATTAGTCTATTTTTTTATTTCCTGACAGAACAAGTTCCTCTTTCCAGCACAGATGTAATCTCTTGCGTGAAATAAAAAGTGATGGTAATAATTATTTATTTATTCTTCTAAGTGTTTTAGTTATTTCTATGCTATGTGATTATTATAACTTTTCATATATATTTTCCTCATTATTTGATTAAATCCTACATGTACAATAGGATGCAGTATGTGCAACTGAAGTGTATGCAGGGTGAATTCGTTTCAAAACGTGAAAAAGTACGGTCTGGCGTGCCCCAGGGCTCCATTTTAGGGCCATTATTGTTTATTCTGTATATAAATGATATAAAAACTGTGGTACATGATAATATAGCTTTAAATCTGTATGCAGATGATGCCACATTGGGTTTTAGCAATAGTGATTTAGTAAATTTAGAAATTGATGTAAACTTGACCTCCAATATTGTGGCACAGTATTTTAATGATATCAGGTTGTGTACTAATGCACAAAAAAGTAATTTCATTCTTTTTGACTATAAGAAACCTCAATTTGAACCTCAGCTTAATATGTGCAATAGTCTGGTTCAATGTGTGAGGAAGGTAAATATTTTGTGTTTAGTCTTCGATGACAAGTTAACTTGGAAATACCACATCGAAAAATTAGAAAATAAATTAAGTTCTGGACTTTTTGTTTCGTGTTATATTACCAATTTTCTCTCAGTTGATACTAGCAAAATGGTGTATTTTGCATTAATATATTCACACATTGCCTATGGCATTGAGCTATGGGGACACACCTCTAAAGTAAACCTTAATGAAATTTTTCTTCTACAGAAAAGAGCTATATGATACCTGGCAAAAATAACACGGACTACTACATGTAGACCCCATTTAAAAAAATTAAATATACTTATTCTCCCCTGCATATTTATTTTGCAAACAATACTTTTTGTATATAATATGAATACAATATCTACTAATGCAGATATTCATAATTATGAAACAAGGGGTAAGAACAATTATATAGTTAAAGGTCACAGATTAAAACTTTTTGAGCACAAGCCCCAATACTTAGGTTCTAAACTATTTAACAAGCTTCCAAACAGCCCAAAAAATACTGTGTCAGCTGCTAAGTTTAAATCAAAACTACTAAGATAACTTTTACGATCTAGAATAGATTATGTGTGCGTGCGTGCATGTGTGTGTGTGTGTGTGTGCGTGCATGCGTGCATGCTTGCGTGCGTGCATGTCTGTGTGTGTATGTGTGTAAGGGGGGGATGAATTTTTAATCCTTGACTATGTTCTGTGAAACATAATATATACTGTCTGTTTTATGTTATAATGAACAATAAACTGATTGATTGATTGTTTTATTTCAGGGCAACTTCCACAGGAGTATACAAGGTGTTAGGGGAATGAGTGCACAGACTTCAACAGCAACTTCCTGGTGTTTATTTATTTATTTATTATTATTATTCACCATATGATTTATACATATAAATCCGGTTTCGTCAATACTACATTTTACAGTTACAACATTCAAAACATTATAATAACATATTTCTCTATTTACTAAAATATTCTAAACATTCATCGACACTATAGAAACCTTGTTTAATTAGAATTGCTTTAAGAGTTTTTTTAAATTTCACAGAATCATGTATCTGTAATTTATCAGTAACAGAATTATACATAGTTAAACCTCTATGATATATTGAATTAAATTTTTTTAAGTCACAAGCTTATGCTTGGCAACCCAACAACACTGGTCTGGGTGTAGAAAGGAAGGTCAGGAATGTTGTTGTTGCTGTTTTCAAATGTTAGGCTTTGGCAATGAAGCCATTAGCTCTCTTGCTCTCCAATATTTCTGTGTAGGGCTTCACAGGTTAAAAGATGTTCTTCAGTCATTTCCTCTTCTTTGTTGCACGGAGGACAATTTGGACTTCCTACTCTGTGTAAGTGTTTGGCCAAATAATCATATTCCGTAAGTAATTTAAAATTTGCTACTGCAGCTTTACATGGGATTTCTGGAATAATTTCTGGATTTTTAATTAAAATGTTACATCCTTTCATGGAAGTGTTGAAAACAGTGCTGTTGTATAAATTAAATTTATTGGGAGTCGATTAATGACACTAAACAAAAGTAAGTGTTGTTTAGTGTCTTTAATCGACTCCCAATAAATTTAAAATGTTACATTTTTTATCTTTGGATTTGTTAGATATTGATTGGTTTTGTTTGTTTTTATATTTGCTTTTGATTAATATTTTTATGGATGTAAAGGGTAAGTTTTTACTTCAGTTCTGAATTAAATTTGCACCTTTTTTGGCAAGAAAATCAGCTGATTCATTTCCAGTAATTTCACAATGTGCAGCTACCCACTGTAATATAATTCTTTTCAGTAGATATTGAAGTTGTTGGATCAATTTGTGACTTCTTTAATTTGGATTGACCTCATTTTATATGAACTTATTGCACATAATGCTGCTTTAGAATCAGAAAGTATGACAGCATTTTTGAATTTATCTATTCTGTATAGAAGGTGTTGGAGTGAAATATGAATAGCCGTTAGTTCTGCATCAAAATTTGTTGTGTGGTATCCTGCTGGTTGATAGAATGAGAACAGTGCACACTTAATTCCTGCTCCTGAGCTGTTGGGTCAGGAATGTAAACAGTAAAACTACCTGCTGTGACACCTGGTACAACAGTGGGTTCTGTCAGTGTTTCCCAGGTGGTTCCAGGGGGTAGCTATGAAGCCTGGAACTTTCAGTATTGCCGTTGAATCTCCGGCCCTGACACTTTGCGATTGCAGGAGGCAGAGGGGGAAAGTAAACAGTACCAACATACAGTAAGGAGCAATTGAAAACATATCCTCAAATTAACTTTAGAATGAAAATATAGGACTATATTAGCTTTAAAACATTGAAATCCAACTGGCAATTTCATTATCATGCAAGATATTCATTACAACACCACTCTATTAGAATATTTCTTTCACACCTTTTACGCGCACTAACTGCTTCTGTTGGTAGTATTGAGAATCTGTACATCCCGTGATGTGTCCAGGAAGTTAAGAGTGCCTGCTAGTGCCAATCAGCATTGTCTCTGCTAAGCATGGCTCCCGAATCCAACACTGTGTTGCTAGTTTAATTTTGTTTGGACGATATGGCTTCAGTTGCTTTTGGTTCTTGCGCTGGTGAAGTTTCTTTGCTATGTTGTGCATGCGTGAATTCCAATTATTAGTGTCTGTAAGATCTATTATTTCACTATTATAACAATATGGCTAGTGGTTCGTGAAATATGCAAATATATGAAATATTTAAAATATGCATGTTCCTCTGCTTAAAATTCCTGCTAAAGAAATGGCAACAGCCCACTTACCCCTCTCAAGAAATATCAGAGCCGGAGAACGGCCAGCCAAACTGTAAGTACTTACAGCATAATAATTCACCACAAACAGTAGGTACATATCTCATTGTATATGAGAACCCCTAGTGGTTTACTGAGAAACATATGAGTCAGTTGGAAAATACAATGTCATGCTGAGATGTTGACCATTGTAGCTCAATGGTCTGGAGACGGAGATGGAGACAGTCTCAGTGGAGACAGGGAGATCTATGGTTCAAATCCTGGATAAGGCATTGAAGTTTTCAGTCTTACTCTATTTTGCAGTTAGTTAGTTAGTTTTCATACTATGTCACTTACTTTTTAATTTTTGAAGAACTAATTTTGGAAGCCATTGCCTCTATTTACAAACTCAAAGGTCTGATTGTTGTTGCTTGTAGTTGCCTGTAATCTTCTCTCTGGTTATGGAACAATGAACTTCTTTATTAAATTGTTGACTGGTTGTATTTTGAAATATATTAATTGGTTTTTGTATTTCCATATTAAGATGTTCTCCCAAGTGTGAGTTTGTTGTGGCCTATCACACCTTTTAAGAATTTGAGATTTGGGTCAAGATTATGGGTCTTATTTCAAAAGTGAAATGCTACTGCTGACTTGTCTTCATGTTTCACTTTGAAGGCAAATATATATAATATAAATTAGACAAGTCAAATATTTTATCCATGGAAATTGGCTGTGTATAACCTAATGATTTACATTTTGGAGAATCAATATGAAAAATTGGGAATAAAATCAAGGGAAAAGAGCTATTGAAGTTTCTTTCTGTGTTTATACTTAATGTGATGATATACTCCTATAAAAATAAGTTTATATGTTGTCAGTTGTGGAGGACTCCAAATGGATTCTGTTTTTGTTAGTATGTGCATTTTCCTTCTGAAACATCTTTCTTCTGTACAGAAGACCGATCATAGTTTCTTTGAGAGGGGTATACCAAAATGGAATGTGAATTTAACATTCAGAAAGTGAAAGGAAATCAAAACAGGTTTCAGTTTACAATACTGAAAGATGAGCGCAAGTAATTGGCATTTCCAAGAAGTAAAACTTCATCAATTATAGTGAAAATAATGCTTCCTGATTTAAAACCATTTTCTCAGGAAATCGTTCCAAAAAGAATTATATGGAGGTTATTTGTTGGTTAGAGTATAGAAGAATTGTGTCCAATATAATATTTTTTCAGAAATAATTTCAAAGCTGATTTTTAGTTCACCCTAAAATGATCGACAGGTAAGCCAAGAGATCTGCCTCAGAATGTTTTCAGTGAAGAACTGCCTATTTCAAAAGCAAAATTCAAAGATCTGCAAAAACTGTGTGATATTCTTATACTACCAAGGGAGTGCAATGCATTTTAAAAGTCTCTAAAAACCAGCAAATTTGATTGTGATGGCGTACCTGAACCTGATGCAGATTAAGATTTTGAGTATGAATAATGTTGTGTTCTTTTTTTCTTTTTGCCTTAAAAGTTACTAAAACGCATAATTTCATAAAATGAATATTTCTAATATTGTATATTTCACTTTGGCCACAGTTAAATGCACATCACTAACTAAAAGCTTTATGTGGAATATAAAAAGTAAGAGTTGGAACAGAAACTGTTTTTAAACTTCAGTAGATATAGCAATATTTCTTGTTATTACTGCATACTTCATTATTATTATGCTGTAGAAAAATCTTGATAAAATGCTTTTTATTTACTTATTTACTCATCCTCTATCATTGTACATGAAATGGGATATGTCAATTGAAAGAATAAAAGGATATAATATCTAAGAAAGAATACAATGGATCAGTAATACAATAAGTCAATCATACATAATCAAAGGATACAGTATAATGATTAAAAGAATATAATCCTTGCAAAAAATTAAGGAAACTTCAGAAGTTCAATCATACAGGAATCAAGAAATACACTTATTTGATAATTAAAATAGGAAGGGCTGGAGCGAGCATATGACGTAGAAACAGGAGAACTCATACATGCTCTGGAATCAATAACAATGAATGAACTTAGAAAAACAATATTAGGAGGGAGAAACAAGAAATCTGCAGGATCAGATAAAATATATATGGAACACCTAAAACACTCACTCGGCAAGATGGAAGAATTGTGGAAAGACCTGATGAACAAATGTATGCAGACTGGGAAAATACCAGAGGGATGGAACATAGCTACTCTAAAGATACTGTACAAAAGAAACAGGAGCAGAACATCACTAGACTCATTTAGAGGAGTAGCTCTGGAAAATACATCCTTTAAAGTTTTCACGAAGATACTAAATGAAAGATTACTAGAAGCCTTCAATGAGCACATTCCAGAAACCCAATTTGGTTTTACAAAAGGCAGGAGCATGGTTCAGGCAGTGAAATATCTAATAGATCAGTTAGAAAATGCCCTGAGACACAAATGAGGGAAATACCTAAAGGAGGGAAGTCTTTTTTGACTTCAAGAAGGTGTTCGACTCAATCAACAGGCGAAAGCTGATTGAGAAAATAAAATGGACAGTTGGCGAGAGAGACCCACTAGCAAGAATAATTGAAGCCTGTCTACAGAGGAACATAATCCAAATAAACAACAACGTAGAAATCTCTGAAGACATAGTACAGCAAACGGAGTCATGCAAGGGGGACCCATGTGTCCCACACTTTTCAACATTTACACAGCAGATGTGAACAGCATAGTAGAGGAGGGATCAAAAATGGAGCTGATCCTATATGCCGACGACTTGGTGATCGGAGCAGCAGAGAAGAAGGATGTGCAAAGGGCGGTACACATACCTGGGTGGAGACCTGGGCGGAGGAAAACAGCCTACAGATAAACAATGAAAAGGCAGTACAGATGACCTTCGGAAAAGGAGGGAAGTCAACACCCAAAGTCAATATAGCATTACACAAGAAGCCACTGCAAAAAGTAGGAATTATAAATATCTGGGAATAACACTACAGACAACAATGGCATCCTTTGGTATACACATTCAGGAAAGAGCTGCTGCAGCAGCAGCAGCAGCAGCAGCAGCAGCAGCAGCAGCAGCAGCAGCAGCAGTAGCAGCAGCAGCAGCAGCAGCAGCAGCCAGGGCCTCGTAAAACATTCCAGACATAGCAAACTTATCAACTTGCACGGTGATGAGACTATTCAAGACAACAGTAGCACCAGTGATAACATGGGGAATTGAGATCTTGTGGGAAAAGCTGATGACTGGAGACCTGATCAGAATAGACAGAATATAAACAATGTTCATGAAGAGGATTACCCGAGTTTGAAAAACAGTGCCATCCCGGATTGTATATGAAATGATGAGGGAGACGTACTTCATAGAAGACATATGAGCACAATTCTACTTACAATCAACAGAAGCAAGCAGGGCCTTAGTAAGCATCAGGGAAAGGAAGAAAAGTGAAATCGACCTTGACTTATACACCTCACCAGCGATTATGGATGACAGATGGACTAGAGAGTGCAATATACAGTGCCACATCACAACACGACTCCCCATACACATATTTCACCACATGGTATGTGAAAACAAGAAGTTCTACAAGCCAGACGAAGACTGCAAGTGTATATTGTGTTGGCAGAAGTATGGTAGATATCACATCATAACATTCACGAAAAGAACCGGGACAATTATGGACTATAGCAAAGACTGAAATGTGAGAATAACCTAATGCTCAAACTTGACTTACATTTCTCTATTATATTGATAATTAAAATATAGGATTCGTCAACTTACAATATAGATAACATAAATGAAGTTACATACAAATAGATATTACATAGAAATTACAAAGTGATGGTTACATTACAAAGCTAAGGCAAATGAAAATATACAAAAAGTACTTGTTACATAGGTATTTACAAATATTATCACTTTAGGAAGCATTGATAAGTGAACATGTTTTAACTGTTATATGTGTTTGAAGGAATTTAGTAACAGTGACATCAAAATTAGTTTCCTAAAATTCGAAAGTGCAAATTTAAAAAACTCTTTAGATTTAGTAGGAAAAATCAAAGATATAAATTTGGACAAAAATGACAGACTGGTTTCATTTGATGTCACATCTTTATTTCTAAGCATACCAACAGAAAAATTACAGACTGTATTAAAAAAATGGCTATCTTCAAAAGAAATGGAAGCAATAGAAGAAGAAGAATACATTTCTCTAACAAAAATATGCACTGAACAAAACTTCTTCAGCTTTAATGGAAAACAATACAAGCAGAAATTAGGGTTATCAATGGGCAATCCACTTTCACCGTTTTTGCGTGCATTTGAAACACAAATTAAAAGGTCCTTCCCATTGATCTTCAAAGTTTGGTATAGATATGTTGACGATATCTTTGCAATTGTACCGAATAAACATTTAGAAGATGCATTAAAATTACTCAATCTGCAAGAAAGGACTATAAAATTCACAATAGAAAAGGAAATCAGTGGACAACTCTCTTTCTTGGCTCTAAATATCATCAGGAACGACACAAAAATAAAATTTGGAATTTACAGGAAACCAACACATTCAGAAAATTACATAAAAAGTAATAGCCACAACCCAATTACACATAAACATGCAATAATAACCAGCCTTACACACAGACTAGTCAACATACCCATGGAAGAAGAAGAATATTTCAAAGAACAAAAAGCAATACTACATATAGCAGAAGAAAATGGAAACAACAAAAGTTTGGTGTTGAAGAAAATTAGAAAAGCTAAACTAAAGAAAACCATTAAGGAAGCAACCACATTTACAAAAAGAAAAAGAAAGCAACAGCATATTCAGTTCATTCACATATCACCCAAAAACATTTAATAAATTTAAAAAGATTTTCAAGGAACAAAATATCACCTTGGCACCTACTAATAGACACTCAATTTTAAAATTGCTAAATTCAACAACAAAAGATGAAATCCCATCAGTTAACAGATCCGGAATATACCAAATAAGTTGTAAGAATTGTGAAAAATGCTACATAGGTCAAACTAAAAGAAATCTAAAAACCAGAGTCAAAGAGCACTTTAGAAACAGATTGAAACAAGAAGATAAGTCAGCATTAGCATTTAATTTTTGGAATGAAAATCATGACATTGATCCAAATCCAAAATTATTAAAAGGAGTGATAAACCAAAATAAATTGACAACATGGGAGAACATATTCATATGGAAAAATAAGGATCGCGTAATGAACTTTGAAATCCCACCAGTAGATAATTTGATAAAAAAGTTCATAGTTCCACCACCGAGAGAGAGAGAGAGAGAGAGAGAGAGAGAGAGAGAGAGAGAGAGAGAGAGAGAGAGAGAGAGAGAGAGAGAGAGAGAGAGAGAGAGAGAGAGAGAGAGAGAGAGAGAGAGAGAGCAGACAACAACAGATGCCAGTTGGAAAGAGATTGAAAATGGAGGTGACTGCCTTTGAAACTAGTCTCTCATTAATATAAACAAGTAAGTGAAGAGTATCAATAAACGAACTACAAATAGTTTTTGAGATGTTTTAACTGCCTGCTAAGGGGAACAGCAGGAATCTCCTGCTGGTACAATGGTCACCACACCATTTGATGTTTAACTTTGTAATATTAATTGTAAATTTACTGACATATCCTATATCAAGGTACTATGTACAGATTTGATTTGAAAGGATGAATAAATTTCAATTTGAACTATTCTTGTACCGAGTAACAGCAACCTTACATTAAAAATATTTTTAGAGCCAGTTTGTACCTTTTTTCTTATGGATACTTTTAATGCTTTCTGGTGGCTCGTTATACAATGACTGTATTATAGTCAAAGCTGTGTGTGAATAAAATTGTATTGTGTTTTATGATGCAGTTTACTTCTTGTATTATGATTATATGCTTGTGAATTTTTTTCAAGTTGCAGAAGCACGGTTCTGTCCAAACTAGTACTTCATAGATGTATACACATGGTAATAGGAGTATTTTCTGGACATTGTAGTATGATTTGTAAGTGGTAAACCAATACTCCTTCTGTCCCATAATAATTGTCCAGTCTGCCAAAATAGCATGACAGAAATTGTTGACAAGGAAATGTTTTGGATTTACATGCGTTCAGAGTTGTGCAGTAATTCAGTGAACATGACTCACGTGACCTTATCATGATCAACAAACACTGTCAAAACAATTACCAACAGGGGGTGTTGATTTTCATAACACTGGTGTGGTGCTGTATGCAGTCCGTTGAAACAAAGAATGCAAAGTTGATTGTGCACAACCCTACAGTGAATTCGGCTGTAAATAGGAGTAACAGTAATGAATACTTCTACTTTGGGAGCAAAACACACAGCAGATAGCAACAAGGGGTAGCAAGAACCTTTCAGACAATGAACGGCGTGCTGTGTATGAGTTTCTGTTGGTAAACAGTGTGGCTAGTGTGGGGAAGAAAGGTGCCATGTCAAATGCGGCCAAGACATTTAATGTCAGTACAAGAACAGCGCATCGTATTTGGCAACAGGGGTGGCAGTCTGTGGAACACAGATCTGTTTGTGCTGTAGTTGCATCTTGGAATAAAATACGTCAGTCCAAAGAATAAGGATCTTGGCCTACAACTGGTACCACACCTGTAACTGTGAAAGCGGCAAAATATTTGTTCAATTGCAGCAGTGCTAAATGTTTCTAAGAGTACGCTACATAGGCATGTGAAGGCAGGAAAGTTGAGAGTCCACACAAATATACTGAAGCCATTCTTGACCACAACAAAACAGAACATCTACAATTTGCCTTATCAATGCTGGATCCTACCACCGTTGACTATCCTGAAAATGGAAATCCAAAGTTCAAAGATGATGGAGACCATCCATGTGGATGATAAATGGTTCTACCTGATGGAGGGTCAGAAAATGTACCTGCTGCCAGATGAACCTGATCCACAGTGAACATGCAAAAGCAAATCATTTATTCCAAAGATTATGTTTGTGGCTGCCGTAGTTTGACCTAAGTGTGATAATGGTCATAACCAGTGTTTGATGGTAAATTAGGCATCTGGCCATTCATCGGCAAGGAGCCTGCTAAGGGGAACAGCAGGAATCTCACCACACCATTAGCTGTCACCAAAGATATTTACCGGGACATGCACAAAAGGAGGATTCAGGTGTCCGTTCAGCAGGACAATGCACATCCACATATTGCTCCCAGTGGCTGCACCTGGCTGGAGGCTGCAGCAGCCAGAGGAATCACAATGGATCTCGTATGCCAACCTCCAAACAGCCCGGATATGAATGTTTTAGATCTGGGGTTCTTCTGGACAGTTCAGTCTCTCCAGCATTAAGCAGTTCACGAACTATTGTCAAGTTGATCACCGCTGTTGAAACATCTTTCACTGACCTGACATGTGACAAGCCGAATAATGTCTTTCTCACTTTGCAGTCCTGTCTTATTCAAATAATTAAGTGTATGGTGGGAATGGTTACAAGATTGTCCATATGCATAAGGCGCACTTGGACCACCACAGTGTACTGCCATCTTGCTTGGAGTGTCCTTGTAACATTTACAACGAGGCTTTAGCAGTACTGCAGCAGAAGATCTGTCAGGGAAAGGCAGACTGTTGGATTGGCAGTCTTCCCAAACTAACATACAGTCTTCAGTATAGTAGGATTGGAGTACTCCATTTTGTTTGTTGTTTTTGATTTCTTGTCATTTTGTACTAATCCTTAAGCAATAAATCTACACTATGGTAGAGTATTTTCAGTTTCTACTGATTCTGAAGCAATAAAAATGTGTGAATCATTTCCTTGTTTCATTTTCATTGTACATATTCCTAACCACAATCATCACAGTATGCAGATCAGACAATTACTGTGGGACAAAATATATATTGCCTTCTGGATAATTAACATGGGACAACTGCATAACGGACAATTAATATGGGACAAACGAGGTACACATACCAGACAATTATTATGGGATGAGGGAGTATATTGTATCACACTTTTCTGCAATCTAAATATTTTAGTTACATCTTTAGCATTACACTAGCTTAGTATGCCATAAGACATTATGGAATGGAAATAAGCAAAGTATATAATTTTTAATACATTTGTATGTACAGACTCTCCCATTGATTTGATAATAAATATAATCTACTTAGTTTCAGTTTCATATGTTGAATTTCCTTTTCCCATCCTAGGTGATCATTTCACCACATTCCTAAAAATTCGGTATTTAGTACATAGTTTAGTGATTATATTGTCTAAATATAAATTTGGAAATTGTACTGTGTTATTTAATTTATGGTGAAAACCTATAGCAGCCTTCATATTACATACTTTGTGAATGGATTTCAGAAAAACAAATTAAATCTTAATGCATATTTCTTAAAATATTGAAAATGCAAACATCAAATATATAGAATATAATATGAAGGCAAACGTATCATCATTTCAGTTTGAGATTTTACTTCCAAATTTATATTTAGGCAATAAATCATTAGACTATGTATGTTTACGTTTTTGAAACACCACAGTGAAGCGAAATATAATTAAACAAAGCACACATTAGTATACTGGTGTCATCCACAAAGAGAGTTAATTTGTTGTTATCTATGTTCATCTCGAACATAGTCATAATTATTAAAACCTTTTGTCAAGACAATATAAAGTAATAAGTTGAAATGTAAGCTTTGGTGTGTTCTAATAAATACTTTGTTTCATTAGTCCTGCATTCTTGAATATTACTAACAAATTTATTTATGAAATTATGTGTTTAGTCCAATATAAATATGCCAGTTATTCCTAAATCCTGTATTGCCTACACATGAATGAATGTGGGAAATTACAACTTTATTACTTTTTTGCAACAGCAAGTAGCAAAACCAATGCTTGTTTCTTATAACCTTGCCCCACTTATATCCTTCTGCCTGCCATTGCCTTTCTCTTTTTCCTAATTGGTTAGTACCAACTTTGAATGAAGATGGATATCAAGTTCCATGACAAGCAGGGCAGCCATAAAAGCAATGTTTATATAAGCGTGATCATGACTACCAATACTATATACATACTATATACATTTGATACATTTCATCCAAAATACTTCAAAAAATTTGAAAATATATTTAAGAGCTTCAACATAAAATTAGCCCCTCAAAACAAACACAACATCCGCAACTTACTAAACCACCCTCTAAAAAATAGCACACCGAAAACTCAATTATCAGGCATTTACCAAATGAGTTGCCAGGATTGTGACAAGATATACATTGGTAAGACCAAAAGGAATCTAGGAACAAGAATGAAAGAACACTTCAGAAATATTAAATTCAAACAAATGGACAAGTCGGCCGTGGCACATCACTTTTGGTCTGAGAATCACAACATAAAACAAGAAATAAAACTGATCAAACAGGCAAAGAAACCTCTGGAACTACAGATTTGGGAAAACATTTTTATTACGAAGAAAAAGGACCCCTTGATGAATTTTGAAATTCCCTGCGGTAGATGACGTCATCAAACTTACCAGGACATTAGATGGCAGCACGACACCAAGCCAGATGCAGACACCGGATGCATCATCAGTCAACCACAGAACTGACGATAGGGTAGAAGTCCCCAGAAACTAGTCTTCATAAAAAACTTGTAAGTGGAGAAAAGTATATACAAGGTTGACACACTTGCCTAATTTTAGTAACAATGGCACTCCACTTTCTGAAATACTTCTTTTTATTCTATGAGTTGTGATTTGTTTTAATCTTTTTTGATGTTGGAATGATTTTATTTTTTTGTCTACTAAGCTTTTTCCATATCCATTTTTTATTGCAGTTTCTAATATTTGATTGTACTCTTTGTGATATTCTTGCTGGCTGAGGGGTAGGTAGTTTATTCAGGCACACACCTGGATCTTTTTCTACAAGTCTCATTTTTATTCAGGAACTTCAAAACATCTATTTCAATTAATTTTTATGTAGGGTGTAACTTTATTGGAGTAATATATTTGGAGTATGTGTTTCTGACATAAAAACAGTAAAGAAGTTCATATGTACATACGTGGGTCTGAAAATCATTTATTTCAGAGTTACAACACAAAATTGAAAGTTGCAAAAATTGCTCAAAGTGGCTTCCACTGCCTCGATGTATGGGTTTCTTCGTATGGGAACATTTGAAGTCCTTAGTTTATGCGACTCTACCTGATATTGACATTTTGAGAGAACTTATCCAAACTGGATTAGACAAAATATGAAACACCCCAGGAATTTTCAATGGAGTACACCAGAGCATGGAATGTGGGCTTGCTGCATGCATCGAAGCAAGAGGAAGCCACTTCGAGCTATTTTTGTAACTTTCGATCTTTTGTCGTAACTCTGAAATAATTGATTTTCAGATCCATGTACATATAAAATTATATTTTACTGTTTTGATGTCAGAAACACGTCCCCTAAATATATGACACCAATAAAGTTACACTCTGTATATAATTTTTGAGCGTAATTCAGCACCCCTATATTTACTAGATAATTGGTAAAGAAAGAAAAACTTAATAAAACACAATATTTCTCACAATGTAATTGAGATGTGTTTTTCAAATTTTGATTAATACTATTATCAGACCTTGAGTGATATGCAATATTTAAGACACTGCATTTTGTATCCTTAATATATGCATCAGTTGGAATGCGCTATTAAGCGGAAAGCCATTCTTTAAATCTGCAAATGTTAGTAACAACGTTCGTTACGATTCCAGCAAACGTCATAAGTAATGTCATGAGTAGTTATGAAATTACCGATAGATTCACGAGCGACGAAGTTGCGAAACCACGAATTGCATTTGTAGAGACTATTTCACGAATAAAACAGAGTTTTGAAAGCAGTAAAACAAGTTATTTGATTCTCTAAATCACATAGATTTACATTAGGACATGAGTGAAACTTAACCTCACAGGACATGGCATACAAGTCAACCATTTTGACATTTGAAAGTCGCGCCAACAGTCAACGATCCATGAGCTGTATTGCTGTGAGCTTTGCCGGTTCGTAAACATGCAGAATGTGTTGTTATCGTGTACGAGGGCGCGATAGCAAAATAGATATCGCTGTTGTGTATGATTTCATGAATCTGATTGGTCAATTTTAACACGGTCAGTATAGGATGCCGTCATATGAGGGAAATAGTCATCATAATACATCAAGTTTTACTTCCTATTATGATTTTCAAAGGGGAGGATTTCTGGATTGCGGCAAATGAGATACGTCTCCGTGTTCAGCGTTGCTTCACTCCATAGATGACCTCAACAACGCCGTAGAGCACATTCAAAGCACCATTTCACAAGCCATCTCATGCTCTACACCCTTCATTGCACCCAACCCAGGACCCAGGCACCAACCACCCGACATTAAAGATCTCACAGCCGAACGCAACCGAATCAGACGACAATGGCAGCAAACCAGACACCCAGCTCACCAGAGACGACTCCTGGAACTCAATGCCCAATTACGACAACAGATCACCCAAATTACCAATGACCAATGGAACACCAAACTCGCTGACCTAGACACCAACAGAGGCGACATCTGGCGGATAACCCGTTACCTGACCAAAAAACCTATAGAAATACCACCACTGCGAACAAACAACACCATAGCCGAAACCGACCAAGCGAAAGCAGAGACACTCGCCGACGCCCTTGAGTTAACTCTATCCCCAAACGACCAACCATCATCCGACATCTTTATAACTGAAACACATCAAATAACACGCGATGTTCACAACCGACCTACCCATAACAAAATGCGAAAGACTTCCCACTCCGAGATTGCTTGGCTAATCCGCCACCTTCCCAACCGCAAGGCACCAGGCCCTGACCAGATACCCAATATAGCCGTCAAGAACTTGCCACTAAAGTCACTTAAATTCCTTGCCACCATTTTTAATTACTCTCTTGAGCATGGCATTTTCCCCACAGCCTGGAAAACTGCTCATGTACTACACTTCCCTAAACAACACAAACCTCCTCACGACCCGATGAACTATAGACCAATTAGTCTCCTCAGCTCACTAAACAAACTCCTTGAGAAAGTGATACTCAAGCGACTAAACGCGTACATTAAAAGCACTTCGCTCCTTTGCAACGAACAATTCGGCTTCCGAACACACCACTCCTCAACACTTCAAATACTTAGAGCCACAGAACACATCACCCATGGCTATAACATCAATAAATCAACTGGCGCACTACTCCTCGATTTCGAACGGGCCTTTGACAAAGTTTGGCACAAAGAACTCCTACGCAAAATGATCTCTTATAACTTCCCAGACTCAGCAGTTAAGCTCACTTCCAACTATCTCTCAGGACGATCCTTCAGATCGATGGTAAACGGCTCCCTTTCAAGCCTAAGACAAATCCGCGCCGGCGTTCCCCAGGGTAGCATCCTGGGACCACTCCTTTTCAACATATATATTAACGATATTCCCATGCCTAACTCGGTTAAAACATTCGTCTATGCTGATGACACAGCCATCATGGCCCAATCCTGGCAACCACGTCTAATTCACCGCCGTCTTCAAAACTACATTACGCAACTAGAATCTTGGCTCACTGACTGGCGAATAAAACCAAATCCCAATAAATGTCAAGCGATTCTCTTCACCAAACGCACAACCCATCGAACCCAAAACCTCCCTCCCCTACAACTCTTCGGCACTCATATAACCTGGTCGCCCACAGTAAAATACCTAGGTGTCACCATGGATAGAGGCCTCACATGGCGCACACATATCAATAAAATCAGAGGCAAAGCATGCGGCCGACTCAGGGAACTCTATCCGCTATTAAACCACTCCAGCCTTCTCCCCATCGAAACTGCCTTGGTCCTCTACAAAACCCTCCTCAGACCACTAATCACCTACGCCGCCCCAGTCTGGGGATATGCAGCCAAAACGCACATCAAACGACTACAAACTTTCCAGAATAAAATCCTTCGGCTGATATGCAAACTCCCGCGTACAACCCCAGCAGCACCTCTACATAAGGAACTAAGAATACATACCATTAACGAATTTATCCGCAAGCTCGCCTTTGACCTCTACAATAATGCAGAACTAAATCCAAACCCACTCATCCAAAGCATTGGTAGCTATGACCCACTCACCAATAAACATAAAGGACCCCTATACCTCTTTCACCGATACTCGGACAATGACGTTAGCGAACAAGACGTACAAGACTTTCTAAATCAGCTCATCCCTGTCTAGAACTCAACACAGCCCTCAAGACTACCATCACATCTGCCTGCAGAATTCCCTCAGCATTCCAAACCACAACTAATATTATATGCATGCCTTGTACTATTAATCCCGTGTACTAACACCACCTCAGTACTTCTAACATACCAGGAATAACACGCATGATCATAATCTAACACTAACCCTCCACTAAGCATAGACGCATGCACCGCAATAGACACTTCACGCATGCCCAAATAACATACACTACACCACGCGACTCCCCAGTCTGGCACTCAGGGCACCTAGCCATGTTTGCCACACTGGCCTCTTACACCACGCCGCCCAGCATGACTCATGCTGGGCATATCATACACGACACTCCCCAGAGTGCTTATTGCGGGATCTGCTAACTAACACCACTAATCTCTCACGTAACTCCGCACCCCTGCATGTTAGTATTAACAGCATGCGGGAGGCGATGTAGAATGCTTGCCGGAGAATGACGGTTGATCGCCACCGGGCAGGCGGGGAGGGGCCTGTCTAAAAAAAAAAAAAAAAAAAAAAAAGGCCACCTCGTTACCCCTACTATTTTCATATTTCCCTGTCCCCCACATATTATTATTATTATTATTATTATTATTATTATTATTATTATTATTATTATTATTATTATTATTATTATTATTATTATTATTATTATTATTATTATTATTATTATTATTATTATTATTATTATATGTACGTCCTCTAGCGTTAAGTCATATCAGACGATGAATGGAATGGGTGAAATGATGCTCAAATTAGCCCAGGGTCCATAAAGCTTAAGAGTTACCAGACATTCGTATTTCAGGATAAAGGAAAAACCCGGAGAAAACCTTATCCAGGTAGCTCACCCTGACAGAGATTCGAACTCGGGACCACTTGAACGTGAATCACACACGTTACCATCTACTCTACCGAGGGGTGCTCTCGCACACTATTCTAGAATGGCGCTAGATACAAGGGAACACAAATGGTATTTTCCGAACATTTATAATAACGCAGTTGTTAAAATCAGAAATGTAATATGGATTTTCACATATTATGTACCAGTATGTTTTAAGTGTTATAATTAGGATTAGGATTTTTAGGTGCAAATTTCAGAAGTAAAAAGGAAGGGAAAAGGTGCCCAAATAAGGTAAAAAAAAGTGCTGGTTTATGCAACTATTTCCCTTTCCTCTATTCTAATTTATTGAATTACAAACAAGTAAATCAAATTATCACTCATCAGAAGAAGGAAAACACATGAAGATGTTATACTTCAAGACATGAAGCATCTATACATTTTTAAAATTAAGTCTGTTACTATTGGGAGATTTGTAAATGCTAAAGCTTCTTTCGATAACCACAGAAACCAGTGGGACAAATGTATTCACTCAGAATGACAATTCTACAGATGTGGCGAAATCCTCCATGTCCATATTCTCCTGAAGACTAAACTCGAGACTCAAGTTTGTCTTTGGTAAAGCCATCTAACTGCTCCCTCACGGAAGTAAATATATCCCACTGTTTCTCCTTTTCCAAACCTTGTTCCAATAGTTTAAGAGCTGCAGTCAGGTACTTGTAACTATGGACACTATGTATTTTGTCTGCAAATTATGTATTTTCTCCGGTAACAGAAGTTGCTGTGCCTTGGAAATTGCACCTGCGTCGGTTGGACCCAAAGAAAGCACAAACCCTTTAATTTTGTCAAAATTCTCACACAACACATCGTAGCAGTACACTCGATCCAAGATCCCCAGCGAGTAATGACCGAGAAATTTGGAGGCCAGTGGTTTCCTTGTAGACTACAACACAATTCGGAGCTTTCAGCAGAATCTTCTTCAGGGCAGAGATGAACTGATTTGCTATTTCGTTTTCGTTCTTTAGGGATTCACAAACCCTGTGAAGGGCATGAACCAAGTATGTACATGCTTCAACGTAGGAAATAAAGGCTTCAATTGGTTAACAGCTAAAACCATGTATGGAGCCTGATCCATAACCACAAGAAGAACTTTTTCAAACTCGATACCAGCAGGCCAGAGTTTTTGACAAGAGTCCACAATTGTTTGCTTTATTGTACTGGCATTGGCTTTTTGCAAATCAAACATTTTTAACAACATGGGCTTAGATTTTTTCCCCTGGTAAGGGAACCACTAAAATGTTTCAAACATATCGTTCCATTGAGTCTATGATTTCACCCACAATGATTTCCACATCTCAGTTAGACACTTTCTCCTTGATTCTTTGTATGGTTTCTTGGTAAACAGGCTCTATGTAGTTTATTCTTAAAGTACTCCCATTCTGAATTGACATCTTTGAGTATTTTTTAAGAAATCCCCTGAAGGCTGGATGGTTCAACTTACTGAGAGGAATTCCTGCTTGTGTAAGAGCTGCACGCAACTCAATGTTGATTTCCTTAAAATTTTGGCATTTTGAAGAACTCTGTTGAAACGCATTTCGTAATAGACACTGCCACGATTTGTTTGCCTGAAGAGCCTTGTTCATTTGATACATAGAGCTGAAAATGTACTGTTTGATGCGATCTCGCTGGTGTTTTTCATCTAACAAATTCCTGAATTGCAAATAGTACATCGAATAACAGTTCCATCGTGTTTGTGAAATCTTGTTTGAATTCCTGAGCCAGAACAATAAGTAGAGCAGTGGGCACCTTTGACATAGTAAAATCTAGTAATGCACTCGTTTAGTAATGTAACAAAATACTAACACCAGTTCACTTGCTAACTCAACGTGACTGTTACCTAACTCATTAACTTGCTGTCCACGCAATTATGTAATCCCATGACAATTACCAGAACGTTCTCATTCATGCTGGAACTACAGTCTCAGCGATTTCTTCTAGCTTCGAGCAGAACTTAGGATTTGATGTACACAATTATTTTCCATTAGTGTAGGTGTGCTTTCAACTCCCGTGCAGCGTTTACTAAAAGAGTTGGGCCTACTCTTCACATGTTCACAGCAAACTGAGGAGATGCCAATGAAAAGTTAAATATTTTATATTGATTAAATAAATAAAATAAATTGACTAAATTTATATTTGATATTGATTATAGAGTAAAATGGAAGGAAACTTAAAAGAAAAGAGGGGGAAAAGGGGATTATGGGCATGGTTGGGGAAAAAGGGATAAAGGTACCCAAAAAAGGGAAAAGGTGCATGAAAAAATGCATCTTTTGGCAATTAGAAACAAAACTTCACACTGTGTTATCCTTCTGAAGAGCTTAAATTTACCCTCAGAAAAAAGGTGCGCACTTCAAAATCGTAACCCTGGTTATAATTATAATTATAGTTTATGAATTACCTGTTTTTCTAATCCAACGGAACTACCAGAGGCTCATCCGTATAGCCGTGAATATCACTTACGTCATGAGACAATTCGTCACCGTCTTCATCGTCTGAGTCATGCAAATTTATGATGATAGGCTCCAAAATTTCGTCACATGCTATTTATTTCCAAAAGTCGGCTGCTTGTAGTTTTTCTGCATGTCTCACGACGTTTTTGCAGTCTTGTTGTGTTATCTTTTCAGTTTCTTCATGAATAAGTCGTTGAATTACAGTCAGTTTAAAAGTATTGTTTCTGTTTACAACCCGCTATTTTATTACAGCCCATACTAACTCAATTGGATTATATTGGTAAGGGGACAGATTCCAGCGCGTCCCACTGCCATTGCAAGCTGATCCAGATGATACACCTTTTCATGGTTTTTAAACAGAAGAACTGAATAATACTGATTTGAACTCTCTAGAGTAAATAGAGATCACATCACGTGATGACTCACATTCTGCAGATACAGCATTCTACACACTAACAGGAAGTATACCTATGCTCGATTTCACAAACATATGCTAAAATAGACATTAACAAATGTAACGTAACAATTGTCACAGCTCTAACAAAGCTGTTACATTTCTTGCATTTTACCAACCTCTTTTCTGAAAATGTTAACAAACACGTGTTAACGGCAAGAGACTTGTAAATATTACAGCTATAGAAGGCTATGCATGAGTCGTATTATTTTCTGAACGTACTGCGATGCGCTTTTGTTTTCATTTTCGTCTGCACACAGCTGAAAAAGTGGCGGGTAAACAAAATCGTAAATAAAAGCCATGAGACAAATTTCTCATCCATGGAGAAAACATTGTTAATTGAATTGGTGACGAAGGATAAGGATATCGTGAAAAATAAGAGGACGGATGCGGTGAATGTAAAAGAGAAAGATGTCTCGGGGGAAAAAATTGGAAATGAATTTAGTTCAAATGCATGAACGAAACAACTTCGTCAGTATTACGTAAATTTAAAACGAGTTGCGAAGAAGGAAAGTGACTTGAACGTTTCAAGACGGGAGGTGGACTGTGTATTATGCACATAATTCAGTGAATTATAAAATCGCAAAGTTATTAATACTTGAAGCAAAGGCGAACTCAGCATGTTTCTTTAGATGCATGTTCTAACTCAGTATTACGTAAATTTAAAATGAGGAGCGAAGAAGGACAAGTGACCAGTGACTTAAACGTTTTAAGACGGGAGGTGGACAGTGTATTATCCACATAATTCAATGAATTATAAAATAGCGAAGTTATTAATACTTGAAGCAAAGGCGAGATCGGCATATTCCTTTCGATGCATGTTCTAACCTCTCTTGTATTTCCGCAGTAACCTTCATAGTAACTTGTTTCGACAGTCTATACCTCAGTAGAAAATGTTCTTCTGATAGCTCCTCAAAATAATTTCTCCTCATAGGCGGTAATCTATTACGAATGCCATTTAGACGGTCTTAAATATAGCAAATCGACATCAACAGCTGCGTTCATGCCTGCCATCTTGACTATTACAATTTTTAAGGACTTAACAACAGAAATTTGACTTGTTAGTTTAACAAGAGGTTTAACACGAGTGTTAAGCTAACACTTGTTGGTGAAATGCAATTTTTGTTATAAATGTTGCTAAACTCGTGCTATGTCTTAACATTTGTTGGTGAAATCGGGCACTACTGTTTTGCTCTCTCTTGTAACAAACACGTTGGCTTGTTCAAAATAATTCTTTTAGCAGATCATGCCAATAGTTTACATTTCAGTTCTGAGTAATTACAAATACATATATGTACTGTCCGGCCGTTGTATCTCCGGCTCTGACGTTTTGCGACTGTAAAAGGTGGAAGGGGAAACCTAATAGTACCAACATACAGTAATGAGCAATTGAAAACATATCCTCAAAATTATCTTTAGAATAAAAATATAGGACTATATTAACTTTAAAACACTGAAATACAATTTACAATTTCATCATAATGCAAGATATTTATTACAACACCACTCAATTCGAATATTTCATTCACACCTTTCACACACACACACTAACTGCATCTGTTGGTAGTCCTGGGAGTCTCTACATCCGGTGTCGTGGTCAGGAAGTTAAAACTGTCTGCTAGCGCCAATCAGCATTGTCGCTGGTAGGCGTGGCTCCCGAACCCAACACCGTGTTGCCAGCTTAAATTTGTTTGAGCCACGTGGCCTAATAGCGGCTTGCGCTGGTGAACTTTCTTTGGTATATTTTTCGTGCGTGAATTCCAATGTTTAGTGTTCGTAAGTCCTATTATTATCGCTATTATAATAATATGGCTACTGGTTCGTGAAATATGCAAATACATGAAATATTTAAAATACGCAATGTTCCTCTGCTTGAAATTCCCGCTAAAGAACTGGCAATAGCCTGCTTCCCCCTCTCGAGAAATGTCAGAGCCGGAGATAGAACGGCCGAGGTATAGACGCATACATACCAACCAAGAATGACGGTCATTACGGTGCTTACGTCGCGATGCGCCGATATGATATGTTGGTATTTTATTTATTTGTATTATGAAAACTAAAACATTACTTCCTCGAGGATCACTTTTGCAAGGTTTGAATTTTTGTCTTAGAGCAAATAGCATTTATTAGAGATAAATTCACTTGGAGCTCGTCACACCCCACGGGGAATGCAGTATAACAATACCGCTTGACTCCGATTGGTTGCTGGCCTTAAGCATTCAAGGACAAACATCATCTCGTTTGAAAGGCACGGTAAATAAAACGCGGATAAGATGACACCAATCTTGATTAACCATAATCTTGCTCAATGAGATGGATCGATAAACTTACTTAGAGATTGGAGCTATGTGATTTCGAAAATCTGAAGTATTCAACGAGACACAGATGTGAGGAACCGTATATGAAATGCCCTAATTATGATAGCATTTAAAATTACATTCACGACCTTCTGGAACCTTCAGGCAAGGTGACAGAGGTGTATAAAAGTACCTACTCCTTTGAAAGACAAGTGCTGGAAAAAATTGGCTAACTCTTCTCATATGAGTGGTATGTGAACTGTCGGCGTTCTTTCGTTCATCCTTCTAATACCGGAAACGTGTGCATGAAGTGAGTAGAATACGTTAGCAAGCAGATGCGACGGATCACTCACAAAGAGCGCCTCAAGGGGAGTAAAACACCTGAAAATTGTTATTTTAATTATAACATGCTTAGGAATGTAACACAACTTCGTATTTTATTCCTCCTGATTATTTTCATTCGTATTTAAAAATCCAGCCACAATATTAGGTATAAATATTTTTTAAGCTGAAAATTTACATATCTAACGCTATTTTTTCTACTATGTGTTAAATGAACCGGAATTTCTAAAAAAATGTTATTTATTTATACAATCACCATTATATTAAGTCAAGTTCTACTTAGTGATGCTACAGATTTCCAAGAAAATTTCACATTCCAAACTATTATTATGAAGAAATCTTATTTTTATTTTACAAAAAATAGCTAAAATAGTTCCATTTAAACATATTTGAGGTATAAACATGAATAAATGGTATACGTTGCACTTTTTGTGAATAGCATACTAAGTCGACATCACTCTTACGAAATTTGACATCATTTTGTATAGCTGAGATGTCATAAGAGTTAGACAAGAGCTTATCCCAAAAATGTCAAGTTCCTTAAATTATTTATCACAATTTTTCATAGCGTAACCCTTTCTGAAATATTTACTGTTGTTTGGATTTCCATTAAGAATATTTTGTTTCTTAACAACATTAATAATAATAATAATAATAATAATAATAATAATAATAATAATAATAATAATAATAATAATAATAATAATAATAATAATAATAATAATAATAATATAATAATAGTAATAATAATAATAATAATAATAATAATAATAATAATAATAATAATAATAATAATAATAATAATAATAATAATAATAATAATAATAATAATAATAATAATAATAATAATAATAATAATAATAATAATAATAATAATAATAATAATAATAATAATAATAATAATAATAATAATAATAATAATAATAATAATAATAATAATAATAATAATAATAATAATAATAATAATAATAATAATAATAATAATAATAATAATAATAATAATAATAATAATAATAATAATAATAATAATAATAATAATAATAATAATAATAATAATAATAATAATAATAATAATAATAATAATAATAATAATAATAATAATAATAATAATAATAATAATAATAATAATAATAATAATAGTAATAATAGTAATAATAATAATAATAATAATAGTAATAATAATAATAATAATAATAATAATAATAATAATAATAATAATAATAATAATAATAATAATAATAATAATAATAATAATAATAATAATAATAATAATAATAATAATAATAATAATAATAATAATAATAATAATAATAATAATAATAATAATAATAATAATAATAATAATAATAATAATAATAATAATAATAATAATAATAATAATAATAATAATAATAATAACAATAATAATAACAATAATAATAACAATAACAATAACAATAACAATAACAATAACAATAATAATAATAACAATAATAATAACAATAATAATAATAACAATAATAATAATAATAATAATAATAATAATAATAATAATAATAATAATAATAATAATAATAATAATAATAATAATAATAATAATAATAATAATAATAATAATAATAATAATAATAATAATAATAATAATAATAATAATAATAATAATAATAATAATAATAATAATAATAATAATAATAATAATAATAATAATAATAATAATAATAATAATAATAATAATAATAATAATAATAATAATAATAATATTATTATTATTATTATTATTATTATTATTATTATTATTATTATTATTATTATTATTATTATTATTATTATTATTATTATTATTATTATTATTATTATTATTATTATTATAGAACAATAAAATAAAATTCCTTACGTTAATAATAGTTTCAAAATTGAAAAATAAACGCAGAACTTCAAGGTACAAGAGCTTCCCATCACCGTTAAATTTCACTTGTATTCTTCTTATCCAGCTAATTCGCATGTACTCAGGCATTGAGAAAAAAAAAAAAAAAAAAAAAAAAAAAAAAAAAAAAAAACTGTTCATTTAACCTTGCTTTTACAGATATGAAATATCCTGCATATTCTAACACTCTTTCACTTAAAAAATTCAACTATAACATTAAAATGTTTAGCGATATATGTGCAGCCTGCCCGCCATTCTTGTATAAAAATAAAATACAGTAGAATCCCGAAATAACGTGGTTGTTGGGAGACATGCTTTACCCCCGCGTTATAATGATTCCGCGGTATATCGAAATGTGAGCTTAAATGTGACAAAAGTCGATCCCGCGGAGATGTAAGGACACATTCGCACAATAATAAAATATTACAATAGGTAGGTACAAAAGAATGTGTGTAATATAAAGTATAACACTTTTAAATACACTTACTCACCAGTAATTCTGGGGGTGTATTCCAGTCCTGAAATCGATCGCACTATACACTATTGGTGTTCTCAACACGTGACTTTACACACAAAAGGCGTGATTCAGACTGAAATAATATTTTTACCTTCCCAAGTCTTAGAATTCCTGCAGACACAGATGTTTTACCTCTTACAGAAAACCTATTGTTTCCATGTCCCGTTATAGCAATAAAGTGGTCTAGGTCAACTCTAGGGGTGTGGTGAGGGCGAAAATTGTACTGCAGAACCGCTCTTTGAAGACATTTATAAACTCAACTTTAAAAAGTAAAACAATGAATACAAATACATTTAAAAAAATACGGTTTTATTTTTCGGAGGGACATCTTTCCCCCCGTGTTAAATCCGAATCCGCGGTATTTCGGACCGCGCTATTTAGGACGTCTACTGTATTAGGTATTAATTAAGGAGTTAGTAACAATTATATATTAGTCAACACCAAACATTTAGGATTTTTATAGATAATATTTGTAAACGTGTATCATGGTAAAGCTCTTGAAAATATGTATAAAATGGTATGAACCTCGATAATTATTAGTTACCAATAAATATAGGTGTAGTTACTCAGGACATTCTGCTAGTTTTCAGTGCAAGTAACGGAGCAATCTCCTCAAATCTGTTGCTCCCCATTAGAGTGAACAATAAAGGTTATTTGGCCTCCCCATTATGTAGCGAGAGAAAGGAATTTACCGTTTCTCCGGGACAGTTGTAGAAAAGTGAGTGTTGGAGTGAATTTGAGGCAGTTCGGCGGTCTCGAGCAGGGAGAACAATCACGCAGCGGCATCAACAGGCGTTAAGTACTTTGCATCCAGTGAAACGCGAGGTGCATCCGACGATATTAAGAATATTGTACTATTAAAATAAATATTTTAAACCTTCGAGCAAGTATATTTATATTCCGCGAGTGGCACGTAATTTACTGAAAACCTTCAGAAATCCGGGTATCTCGGATCGCCGAAGACGTTCTTTTACAAGAACCCTGAGAAAAATCCAAATTCTCTGTCCAACCATAGCACTTACTCTATAGCATTTAGTAGAGATACAGATACTCGTCGAGGCGGACCCTAGGATCATCAAATATGGGTGTAACCAAACTATAAAACGCCGCCTAAATTTCAGCGGCACCTAAAATAATCACTCCCGAAACTACAGATTTCTTGGTGACCCCAGCAGCATTTAAATTATAATTCATAGAACTGAGGGTAACTTATGAAAAGACCTTGGTTTTAGGCATTTGTATATTTTGTTCCTCTAGGAGAAAATTAAAAATAATTACTGTTCCTCGTGTTTTACGAAAAAGCTAAACTACTGAAAGGGTCCAATGCTGCCCTAAAATGTTCGTTAGAACTTATTATAAGGATGCTTTGCCTAAAATACGTTAACTTCTCTTAAAATTTTATTCCAAAATCTAATTTTAGACTGAAGTGCCAAAATTAACTTTGAAAATTATTCTAAGCATATATTCAGAAATTGTCAATATTTATGGTCCAACAACATGGGCCGAAGCCACAGAGGAAGTAATACAAAACTGAAAAGAATTAACATTTCTTGAAATACTTGGAACGTTCGAAAACAAGTCGGTGTGAGAGAATAATTTGCCATTCTGATAAAGGAATTTCCTTAAAGTGCCAGAAAGATGGTAAGATGAAAACAAGGAAATCATCAGTACTGCAGCGTTGGGGAAAATTTCTGTCGGTCATTCGAAAGTTGTTCCCAGCCTGCATATAATACGGAATTTAAATTTTATGCAAAGTTACCAAATTGTTAATTGCATGGATCGTTTCTAATTTCTTAAAAATTACATACATATTTTAAAATAAATCGATCATGTATTTCGAACGAAGGACCATAAAAGCAGAAAAACTTTTACAGTGTATTCGCTGTATGCAATAATGTTATAAAATATTAAACCTGATGGATAACAGTATAAATTCTAGTAGTTTTAATAGGTGAATTACTTGAAATGCCTTATGCCCACCAAGTGCGGACACTTTTAGTGGCATTTAAATGCCTGAAAACAAGGAAATCAATGTAGAACATGAAAGATAAAGGAATAAGGATAAGGCACGAGAGATTAAAGTATTTGTATTTTTTCATAATGCTTTTTATGGAAAATTTCACTATGGCCTCATCTAAAATACCTTATTGTAGCATATAAAAAGCGAAATCAATGTTTTCAAGCCTATTTTAGGCACATTAAATCGAAATTCCTAGGTCCCAAAAATCCGAGATCTATTTATGAAGGTCCTGGCTTTTTTTCTTGTTCTTCCTTTTTTTATTAACATCCTCAAGCGTTAAGTCATATCGGTCGATGAATAAAATGGATGAAATGATCTCAGGATCCATAGAGCTTAGAGTTATCTGACATTCATCTTTCAGAAGAGAAAACCCCGGGAGAAAACTTATCCCGATAACTCGCCCTGACCGAGATTCAAGCTCTAGACCTCTTGAACGTTAGGCAGACACGCTATCACCTTCGCTTCGGGATCCTGGCTTCAGTTTCCATTGAGGGTGCTTTCTCTTCAGCTTCGATTTACATTGCCGTTCATCCCATTTACCTTCTCATATTTCAAGTGTGTTTTCACGTTTCGAAGCTTGAGGCAGTGCAGGGCAGATGGCAAAGGTGTTTGCTCATAGGAAAGAATATTTCCCGTGGACACGAAAGGACTAAAAGTTGTTCACCGCCGTTTCTGGGCAGCTGCTGAGGGTCTTCGAACCAAGAATTGTTAGTGACTTTCGCACATCTCTATCACCTGTGGTCTATAATTTTCTTCACCCTTTCCTCCTGAGGGTGGTAACCGCAATAGATCTTTGTAGGTTGCTGTGAGCGTGGTGTTCCCAGTGCGTTATATGTATTGCATGTCTTTTACCACAGCGTACTGGGGAAGGAATAGATGGGTATGTTACATTTTAATGCTGCAGGAACGGACGACGTAAGCGACAGACACGTTGAGTTTCCTAACAGTTACTGAAGTGACAACCCGGCTGGGAGACTAAGGTATAGCAACGCAAAGAAAATCCCTGTAAGGAATGTGCTGTGGGATAAGGACAGCGAATGTGTGTGGCAGAGAACGCCTGCTATACAAGGAGCAGACCGTTAAAGAAACATGCGCCCTATTCACTCTGTTCACGAAAACCGAGAAGATTCATTCACAAAAGTAGAAGCCGTCAGAATGTTTTTGAATGGTCTGTAACTGTACTGACATGGGGTGTCATAAACCTGTCCAGGGAGGGTGTGGGAACCTTCGCCAACCCCTCTGCGTTTCGTCCCTCGGAGACTTTCTCTCCTGTGGAGGAGTATAACTACCCAAACCGCCAGAGGATGACTCAGAGGTCCTCCAGCAGCAATCGGGGAAAGTTCTGCCCAGCAGAGGAGGCTCGAAAGATCACCATTTGTCGGATTAGGAGCAAGTTTCAAGTCGTAAGCCCCTGCACCATCTCACGTCGTGAGAGGACCCGTGGTAGAAAACATCACTCCAGCATTCGCCTAGCCGACCAGGGAGAAAGCACGGAAAAACCTACGGTTAGAGGGAGTGGCCATCAAACCCGGGACCTTCTGAATGCGAGTGTCACGAGTTACTGCAGAACCATCTCGCTCGGTAATGGACACACAGTAAACGACAAATTTGAAGAGAATACTTAAGGTTAGGCTATAGAATATATGTAAAATAGACAATTTCAACTGTGATTTTTTGTAAAAAAGAAATACAAATAAAACTAAATAACTCGACTTTTGGAGGAAGTTGATTCTGGCATAATCGTACTAGTGTTTGAGGTAGACGAGTTACTACTCCAGAAAAACAACGTAATCGGTAAAAGAAATTTCAAATGGGTGATTTCGTTAAGTACGTCATTCGCAGAACAGGTTTCTAGGGTGTTGTGAAGTGCGTAAAGAAATTCGAACAGTGAAATTACTTTATGCAGTAAATGAGAAAATTAAATTCGGTATTGGACAGAAAACATTCCAGCGAATTTCAAAGGAAATGAGATTTACTTTTCAAAAATGTAAGAATATGCGGCTCAATTTAGTGGAACCCCAGGATATAGATTCCCGTCTTATCGCTGTGATTTTAACCCTACTGAACTGACATGGAATGCCATGAAGTAAAAATAGCAAAAATGTGTGTTCTATGCCTTAAAATACACTTAAAGGATTAACCAGAAGTATTTAAACGAGAACACCGAAGAGCATTGGAAGAATGAGTGCTTCAAAATTAAGTACAAAGAATAAGAATACTGGAATCGAGATGCCTTGATGGAAGAAGAAATAGAAACAATAGCAATCAATGCATATTTGGATAGCAGTGATGAAGAGGAAGAGGAATCACATATTTTAGTCAGTTTTATGGATTCCTAAGATGAGAATGGCAATTCTACAGAAAAACAGCTGATATCCACCCTTTAGACGACAGCACTACAAATAGAAGCTCTACAGATACAGCAAGTGAAACTGATGTGCAGGAATCGGAATCTTCACATTAGAATTAAATAAGTCAATTTTGTTCTGCTCCTTAGCACATTTTCTGTCTTCAGTAACACTAATCGACAAGGTTTTCTTTACAGGAAATCTGATTAGTGAATCTAAAGTATTTTTTCATACTGAATTCAGAAATGTAGTCAGAATTTTTCCATCAGGCACAGTTTTTTGTGACAGATACTTTTTAAAATCGGATTTTAGCGGTTTCTTCGACCTGTTATAGGAACTTTTACCGCATATGTTGCGATTTTATGCAAGCTGTATATAAGGAAATGATTTGTAATATTATGCTGAAGAACCATAAAACAAGGCTGTGCAGGTTCATTCATGTTTGGACATGTTTTGGATAAAAATGTTTCGTGTCTTAGATTGCTGACTGGGTGTACATTGTATGACATTTGCAATTCCTATGACTTGGAGGGAACCGAAGGATCATTATTATTTATTATTATTATTTATGTTTGAAAAATATAAAAGGAATCACATCTAAAACAAAACATAAGTTAAGTATCCGAATTTGCAGTCTGCAATAAGACCTGTGTTACACAACGAACAGTTCCCTGTACCAGTATTTGCAGATACGATCTTAGGTGATAACTCTGATTCTGATCTAACTGAAACTAAAAATGCTTCACATGAAAATAAAAATGATCCTACATATGAAACCGATATCTGTTCATCAGAACCATACTTTCCCAATCAGAAAGACCTTAACAACCTGGTTCGGGATTTAAATCTGTCTAAACAGCAAGCTGCAGGCTTAACTTCCAGACTCAAAGGGCGGAATCTACTCCAAAAAGAAGTAAGAATATGTAGTTATCGTGGCCGCCATAGTGATTTCAAGGACTGCTTCTCTGAAGAAAATGCTATAGTGTTTTGTAGTGATATTTTTTCAGTTATGGAAACTCTTGGGCTTCAACACAGGCTGGATGAGTGACGACTATTCATAGATTCGTCTAAAGTTAGTTTAAGGCTGTGCTGCTACATATTGGCAATGAACTTCCATCAATACCCATAGCGCATGCCACTGATATGAAAAAGACATATCAAAATATGAAACTAATTTTAGAAAAAACACAATATGGAAAATATCAATGGAATATCTATGGTGATTTAAAGGTCATTGCTTTTTTGCTTGGTTTGCAACTTGGTTTCACCAAATTTTGCTGTTTTTTTTGTGCCTCTGGGACAGCAGAGATAGGAAGTCTCACTATGTTAAAAATCATGGCCTAAACGTGAATATCTTATCCCTAGCTTGAAAAATGTGTCATATGTCCCTTCAGTGAATCCTGAAAAAATATTATTACCTCCATTGCATATTAAGTTAGGAGTAATGAAAAGCTATGGATAAACAGTCTGATGGATTCTTGTACCTGAAATCGAAATTCCCCAAAGTCGGTGACGTTAAACTTAAAGAAGGAATTTTTATAGGACCACAAATCCGGTCATTAATGGGTGATAAGCATTTCGAAGGACTGTTAAATACACTGGAGAAGGCAGCCTGGCAGTCTTTCAAAAGTTTATGTTTCAATTTTCTTGGAAACCATAAAGCAGAAAACTGTCGTGACATAATGACTGACCTTCTGCATTCTCATAAAGCTATGGGATGCAACATGTATTTAAAAATTCACTTCTTGGACTCTCACTTAGACTTCTTTCCCTAAAATCTGGAAGCTATCAGCGATGAGCACGGTGAGCGTTTTCATCAGCAAAGTTCTACTATTAAAAAGAGGCACCAAGTCAAGTGGAGTTTCAATATGCTGGCTGACTACTGTTGGGCCAAGAAGACAGACATTCCAGATGCAAATATGCCCGAAAATCCCTATCTACCACTTTCTAGGTAAGTCAGAATGAGTAGTTATAATTTTGAGTTAGATAGCCAGTTACTCTTTTTTTTAAGAATATTATAAAAATTCTAATACATATCACACAACACTCCTGCCCGACGGGGAAAACTAAAATTATATTTGAATTCAGCACCAAAAATACTTTTAGAAAATGTTATTTTAATTCTTGTGAAAGAAAAAAATTAATTTTTGTCGACTAGTGTAATGTACATATTTTTGTGATATACTGTTTACCCCTCCTCTCCTCTGATAGGCAGCCATACGGTGTAAATAGATAACAGCGCCTCCACTGCGAGGTTGCCATCACTTGAACTCAATAACTATGGTGAGTCATTCTGTCACAGAGGGAGGAAGGAGGTGATTTCTATCGCTCCTCTCTTGCTTCTACCTGAACACCGCTGTGCTAACATAAGCGGATTAGCTCTCATTGCATTAATCAGTCTCATCATTCGGAATATATTTTAGGTAGCGAGGGACTTCTAAGTAACACTGTATATTGCAAGCGAAAAAATGCTATCTCGGTCTGGTTAAATTCTCATCTGCTTATGCAAACATTATTATTAAAACAAGAAAGCATTCACAAACATGCTCCCAGGAACTATTGCTTTGAACATCTGTTTTTACTCTTTATGTTTGGGAACGTAAAAGATTCTTTACAGACCGGCGGTTTCATAAGATACACATGCAAGTCATATACGGTAAATAAATTTAATTTTGTTCTCTGCAAAGACGCCAAGAACTTCAATAAGTTGAGAAATAAAAGATAACTGTACGCTGCAGCTATATAACTGCCCTGTGTTTTCTGAACATGCAGGTTTATTTGCATGAATATTGCTGGATATGATTTAAACATTAATATCACGAAAACTACATCGAAGGGACTTTAATTGCGGTGTTATATTATTTTTATCTTCTTTATCCGTTTATTTGTGATATTTTGACAACAAATCGTGACTGTGATAATTAATTCTTTCACTGCTAACAGCGGATGTGTTTGTCGGAGCAATGTCGACTTTCATGTAGTCCTCTATAAATAACTAGATAGATTAGGATTACTATGGAGGGGATTCGGCACTGCGACCAGTCTTGATCTATTGTACCTGGTCCCCCAACTGGATCATCCCCGGGAGGAAGGATGAGGCGATAGGTGACAGAGGGCGGCCGTCCTAAGAAACCACGACAGTGCAGAGGGCTGGGTCCCTACAGTTTACTTAGATGGAAACCTCCCCCGTAAGCCAGGACAACGGACATCCCCCCTACTGTGGTTCGGAAGCGGTCCCAGCAGCCGGTTTGGAGACCGGCAAACGAACTACTGGAGGAGGAAGTGGTTCACTCAGACCATGCACCGCCAAAACACGCGCCGAAACTTCTACCCTGAAAGAGACCTCCAGATGAGAGATGATGTGAAATGATAATGGAGGTGAAATGGATATAACCTATGGATATAACCCATGTAATAGATTTACCTACCTAGCATTCGCGTGGCGACCCGGGAAAAGCTCGGAAAAACCCATGGGTCAGGTAGGTCAGCCATGGGAATCGAACCCAGGCCCCCGAATGTGGGCCACAGACGAAACCACTTGAACCATCTCAATAGATAAATAAATCTTTTATTTGTTAACGATTTAGCCAATTGCCAGGAAGATTACATCACGGTTGATGAGGCGGAATTTCGTCCCTCGTTTTTTTAGACATCCCATTAAATTGACGACATGAAGCTGTCACTTTTAAGTACATTTAAGGGGAGGCAACGGTGAAATTTCGTCAAAAATGACAAAAAGTGACATTTTTCGTTTTTTGCATTAAAATTATGTTTAAACATTGTAGTTTCAGAATCTGCCGTCATTTAGGCCCTAGCTCCATTTAAAGAGCAGCTACGTCATTATTTAAATGCCCATGTGCGGGTGGGCGTGGCCATTTATATTGCTTTTTCCAGTGTGTCGCAAAGAAATTGATGGAATTCTCACGTTTAAACTACGCAGTTTGATTCTGTAACTGTGGTAATGTGCAGAGACATCTTCTGAGTGCTTGTGGAAGCTACTGAACCTTTCCGCTACCATTTTTATATATTATTTCCCACTTACTACTTTTGAAAGTAAACAAACATTTCCACTGACATGAAGTGTTTGTGAAATATGGTTTACATGCAAGTGAAAGCTATGGATAGCAGCTTATATTAAATTATTAGTGTTCAGAATAGGAATAAAGCCCGATTTAACATTGTATTGCTTTCTTGTTGCAACAGTAGGTATATGATTCATATCAGGTTAGGTTAGGAGTACAGTGGCTATTTCAAAGCAAAATATAATGAAACTTTAAGGTGTTCTAGCCATAATAGTAAGTAATGATACTAGAATGCTATGCTTGAGGTAAATGTTAAGTGAAAACATATTATAGCCCAAGAGTTAACAGTGATTCTAGTAGGTCACCTTTTCATGTAAATAAAAGAATGGTTGATGTATTTCTGGGCATTGGTAAGGGTCATATTTCTATGCAGAAGTTTTGTATGACCATGGGTATGAATTGCATGAACTATTCTACTTACAATTTCCATCTCATAGACAAAAATAAGGAGATTAGTTAGTACTATTATATGGGAAGGTTGCATTAAAGGAGAAGCACAGAAAGCTAATGAAAGTTTCCATGGAGTAAATGTCACAAAGAAGTTTTTGTATTAAGAAAGAAATTGCAAATTGCAGTAATTGCAGCTGTCAGTGAATTTAATATGGGTTATAAAGATAGACTTAAAGTTAAGGCAAAATTTGCAGCAAGCAAAGTAAGTCTTGTTAGCAAGAAAATTAGCAGTATTAGGGATAGGTGAAAGCTAAAACAAAATGATCAAAGTTCATTGAGCCAATATAAATCTGCCAAGCAGCAGTTAAAGGCGACTAAATTAAAAGAAGAAGAGGATAGTAAACTAGCTGAGTGGTCTTCATATAGTGCAGTATGGTTTTGAAACATAGAAAAAAATGTTGTTTATATTTAGAGCTTCTAACTAGATTTTTCTTCATGTCCAACTTTTAGCATTTTTAATACTCAATGAATTTCTTTAAGTTTTGCATATATGTATATTCCTAGATAAGTTTTCAATAAAAATTGGTATCATTATGGCTGTATATGAAAAAATTAATAATGATTGGTATTGAAAAAAGAAAATTGAAAAAAATTCAAGAAAATTCTATCATATTCCTTAAATTTTCTCCTCCAGAACCATTAGAGTTGGGCAAATGAGTATATATATAGTTTTGTAACTATTATCTAAAGGAATCAGAATCCAAAGTTCCAATCATTTATAACAAAAATTGTAGAGAATGTAATATGTTTCCCAATGTAAAGAAATTGCAGCAAAAAATTAAATTATTATTTTTTGGGTAAAAACTACTGTAGATAGAAAAATTATAAAAAAAGGGCCAAAGGTAACCAAATTAAAGAGAAAGAAGGTAATAAGATAGCTGTAGGGCCTGCATATGATGCATGGAGTTTTCAAAGTAAAGAAAGTGGTGTAATTTCAACCTAAATCTTTAAATTCATTTTTCTCCACTTTCAATTTTTGAACATTTTTGTATCTTCAAAATGCTCCAACTTCTGCAATTCTCAACGAATTTGTATTAAACTTTGCATACATATTCCTCAATAAATTTTTAATAAAAGTTGGTATTTTTGTTGATTTAAATTAAATAGTTTATTTATTATTGATTTTTAAAATTCAAAATTGCAAAAAAATTAAGAAAAATTTAATATATTCACACATAAAAATTTGTTTGTCCAAAAATACTTGATACACACTTTAAAAGTATAGGAAATTTTATAACTGATGTACAGAGAAAGCTGAATCTAAAATTTAAAGTTTCTAAAAGGAAAACTGTATGACCTGGGACTTTTTATATAACATACAAAAATCATACTATAAAAAGCACTAAATTTTTTTTTTTGAAAAAACTATTTAAGATAGAAAGATGAATTTTAAAAGCTTAACTAGATTCCCTATACCCCACCTAATGACAAAATTTCAAGCAGTTCTGATGTCAACTCTGGATTTTAGCATTATTCACCGATGCCTCCCCTTAAAAACAACCTGTGCGTGCCAGGTTTGAACCCACGGCCTCGGAATGAGTAGACCAGCGCCTAATGAACTGAGCCAGCCAGAGTGACGTTCAGCGTTATAGGACCAGTTGGTGTTTGGAAAATCATGGGAGATGTGGGTAGAGTGATATAAAAGGGAAAGCGAATGGATTTGTGGTGATATAAGAAAGAAGATTATTGTTTGGTTATATGAGATAAAGATTTTGTATACAGTGATATACAATATATAATTGTTAAGTGAAATACATAAAAACGGGCGGAATAATATGGGAGTTAAATAACACGACATAGGTAAAAAATATATGTATATAAACATACATAAAATGTATAAACTCTATTAAAAGTTACATAAAATAAATAAAAATATGGAAATTAAATGCAATACAAACGTAAGTGAATAAATACATATATAAATATAAACAAATAAGTATATAAAGAAACACAAATAAGCTTATTAAAATTATAATTGTTTAGCAACTGGTTATCAGTTACTTAAGCTTTGTTGATTTCCAGGAAGCGAAGATATATTTGAATGTAATTTATTTTTTTCCCTCCTTTACTCTAAACATATAATTTCCATTATCCTTCGTTCTTTTCCTTTTTATTCATTTATTATTTTGCAGACTTTCTGTAGTTGTAGCTACTTTAACTGAAAAAATAGCAATGTAGAGGAGGGTAGGGTATTATGGAACAGTCGGGAAATATGGAATACCAAGATTTCGCCTGTTTGCTGCTGCTATCATGTGGAAATGCCATGAAGTAGTCCAGAAAGACTCCCATGATGCACTGCAGAGAAAGCTGACGGCTTGTCATTTCACTCGCTACAGAATAAAGTGTGTTTTGTGATATGCAGAAGTATTTGCAGACAGATTTTCAAGCATTTAAACCCACTAGTACGCATGTAAATTGAACATTGAAGTTAAGCGTAAGGTACCTACACTAAATGAATTATAGCTGGCAATGTTTTGAACTTTAGTTTAAAGGTTCAATGTTCAAGATGTCGTGTCGGGTACTATGGACTACCAGGTACTTCATAATACCCGATTATTTCATATTAAACTCAATTTGTAACATTTTTAAATGAATATAGTGTTTTCCAAACAACAAATGAATAGCAGTTTTTCTATACAAGTAACAGTTTATCACAACTAGTTCTAGTATGTACTCGTGATGATTTGGTGATTTTATCTAAAACCCAGTTAAGTTATTTTTAGAACAGAACAAATCCAGAATGAGGCGGTCTCTCACAGGTTACCGGAGAAGATCAAAACTGATGGGGGCGATCTGCAGTGTTTGAGGTTCTCGTAAAGTGAGTTGTGCTTCTTCGCCCGCCTCCAATGAATTGATAATGCTGATGTTGCTTAATTGTTATAAATATTGTTTCCCTAGCTGGAACTGAGGTGTAAGGGAGGGTGGACTGCGTTTTATTACGCCAAGTGGAATTAGGTCTAAGGAGTATAGATATGAAAATGGCTAGATAACGATATGCCAAACTTCTATAATTTTTTGTTGTTGTTGTTGTTGTTGTTCTTGTTGTTCTTCTTCTTCTTTTTGTAATTTACGTCCTCCAACGTTGTCATATCGGACGATGGATGGAATGGGTGAAACGACGCTCAAATGAGCCCAGGGTCCATGGAGCTTAGAGTTAACCGACATTTGTCTTTCAGGATAAAAGAAAACCCTAGAAAAACCCTTATCCAGGTAACTCACCCTGACCGAGATACGAACTCGGGACCTCTTAAACGTGAGGCAGACTCGTTACCATCTACGCTACCTAGGCGGGCTTCTGTGTTCTTGTTTTCTTCTTTCAGTTTGTAATGGTAAAAGCATACACATTTATAAGTACTGAAACACCCTTGCCGGGATTCGAGTCCCTGATCACTGCGCACCGTATTTTATATGAAAATCATTTTCGTGTGTATTTTCTTGAATGTTTAACCCGTATGTGACTTTGGATACATAAACAATCGAACATCAACACTTTCGTGTGGCAAATTCTAGCTTCGAGGAGCATGGCAATCGCTTCACTTACGAATGCAGGCCTGACTCTGAAATTATAATGTTTAAACACAAACCATCCCTTCGCTAAAGCACCTTAATCTACATTTTACCGAACGGGATAACGCAGATAGTAACGTCTGTGGCCGAACTAGATAGCCTTTCCAGAAACAGTAGTGGCTCACCCATAATTTGAACATGCGCGACAAAATTCATCCAAATGCAATCACAATGTTCGTACCTTAATGCACGATGGTGTATACATTCCTCCGTATATTACAGCATGTTGTTATGACGTCATGAAGGCGGGCTATGTGGTGAGAATACCTCATCTCGCCTAGCTTTTAGAAGTAATAAAATAACTGATAAGTTGATAACTTAATACGCCAATATCACCACTAGCACACCCTCCGCTCTTCAGCATAGCAAACGATCCTCTGGAACAGAATTGACGTTTTGTCTCTTAGCTCGTGGTCTGCTGTTGATTTCTCTACCAATTTAAATAGGCATATTTTAATTATTGAGGTGTACTAGTAATTTTATAACTCTACATCGCATGTAGTGCTTCCAATGCATTCATAGAAAATACGACGCCACTTTCCACATAATAGTTAAGAATATGAACACATTGATACAACTGCAGTCCTTCCGTAACAACAGTAGCAATAATAATAATTTGTCTGGCAAGAAAGAGTTGATTTTGTGGATATTTATTTTTATGTACATAATTTAGTACACCCTGTTCGGACAAGATCGAAATAATGTTTAAATTAAACAGTTGAGTTTGTGCATGGTTCAAAGAAACCGGGAAATTTCCCAGCTCTTGCGCCTTTACTACTTCTGCCTCAGTGACTAATTTGAGCTAAGGACGCTAGATGGCAGAATAAACGCTTCTGCTGCCATCTAGCGAATTTCGGTTACGCTGTAGTGTGCTACCACCTACTGGTTATGACTTAAACTATTGATAATATGGAAACGGTGCAATAAAACTCCGCTCGCTACTGCTAAGCGTGCTTGGTCCTTTTATAAGGCTTTGCAGGATTTTTTTTTTTTTTAGTATGGCTTGATGGTTTGGTGCCAGTTTGACAACGCATATTGACAAATATTCAGATTTTCGCTGGTGTATAAACTTAATTGAGGTTTTTCATTCAGCCCCTTTCTGGGGTCAGCGAGAACAGCTGTTTGTCTGCGGTTCAATTTGCGTAATGGGGTTGCGTATTTGACGTTTATTTGGTCCCGTAAGTTAATTATGTCATACCAGTTTGCGCATGTGCGGAAGCTCTAAAAAACGTGCACAAGTCAAGAAGTGCTAGGGTTTCCCTTGCCATGTTTCATGGAGTTTATAGGAGTAGCGCGGCTGACTTTAAATTACGTTGCGTTTTGTATCATCCCAAGGAAAAGTAAACAATTAATCTACAAGGCTTGAAAAGTTAGGGTGCTCAGTGCTCTTCTGCTGTTATGCACTGTATGTGTATGTATGGTCTTTATGGGCCTCTACACAAACTTTTGATACAGGGCGAAAATTATTGACCAGTATGTCAAAACTCTACTCCATTTCACACAATTAATTATTGAATTTTATGTAATATCTACATCTTTGTCAAATATAATCAATCGCAGTAACTCGAAAATTGGCACCATAAAACTAATTACATAGGTTTTCACGATTTCACGAAATAGCAAAGGAACAGCGAATTCATAAATATTCATTGATATCTCTGACATTGATCGTACAGTAATGGCACAGTCAGAGTTTTGTTTCTCTTGTGGCTTTTTATAGCTTTTTGTTCCATTTATACCCCGCCTTTAACTCCATTGGTCATATCGGCGTTCTCCTTTAGAGACATATCAAAGATGTTAACTCGTATTCGTTGGGGTTTGATCATTAGATCACGCACACATTCGCACTCTCATTCATACTTCCAGACTCTGGGGAAAATGAGGAATTATCTTGGTCGGAGAAAAATCCCCACGAATGTGGGGTAACTCTAAGCTCTATGGACCCTGGGCCCATTTGAGCATCATTTTACCCATTGCATTCATCGTCCCATATGACTTAGCGTAGGAGGACGTAAAAAAAAGAAACACCGCCGGGAATCGAACCCGGGACCCCTCGCACGACAGGCAGGCGCTCTACAGGCTGAGCTACGAGGCCAGCCTTTTTCAATAATGCTTTTAATAGCAGTTTCTCGACATTTTTTGAGCGCCCTTATACACATCATCGACATTTTTATCATATATATTTTTTGTCTTTGTGGTGTGCTAACAATTTAAATATCTCTGTAAATTGTCCTACGAAATTAGTTTCAAATGTATCCTAAAAAGCAGAGAAAGTGCAATATAAGACAAAATGTTCTAGGTATAAACAGCCCAACATGGGTAACACCGGCTAAGATTAACCTTAATTTTTACCTAATACTTAGATAGTATAAATTCTAGTAACACAACTGAATGAACGACGGCCAAATTTGGGTTGCTTATATTTCATGCTTTTTAAAAATAAATATTATAAAGACAATAAGTTAACGCTTGCTTAAAGTTGTGTAAAGGTGGTGTAGCTGTAGAGGAAAGATTTTGTGATGAAAATTATTTATAAAATTCGCATTAATAATTGTAATTGGTGGTGTTTTGTGGTGAATATTCTACCATAGATTCTCATTAATTTCACTCAAATTTTCGGGGAGAATTAATTAGTAATGACCTGTAATGACTGTAATGACTGTTAAAACCCCGTTTTCTTCAAATTAAAATATTTTATTTAAAAACAGCAGAGTAGGTAACATGAATAAAATCAAATATTTATACATCAGACCTCGCCAAACTGCAGCATTCAGCAAGTTGGGATATTTTCGCTTTTCATACTTGTTTTGTGTCTGTCACAACTAAGTTATATGTAGAGAAAACCTCTCACTGTCAGCTTTTGACATCGGCAACCAAAGACATTGAAGGGACTTTTCACTGTAAGAAAGATATTGTGGTAAGAATCAGCTATTGCCTTCAGTGCTAAGAGTGCTGTTACTACATCTAACCTGTTATCGTTACCACCATGGCTTTGCTGTTCAACAAAACTCTTTGTAACAAAGAAGAAAATGAGAATCACAAGTAATACCACTGGTTATAATTGCATATATTATGTGTTTGAAATGGGAAGGTGTTTGTCCTTGAGCGCTACTAGGTGAGCAGCCAGTCGGAGTTCTGCGGTGTTGTCATATTGCATTCCCGCTAAGTGGTGTGTGAGGAGCGCCAACCTAATCAATCTGTATGAAACACTATTCGCGCTAAGACAAAAATTCAGATTTTGCCGAAACTGATCCACGTGGAAGGTAGAGAGTAATGTATCTAACATAACCAAGAAAATCCCATATTTTTAGCTCAAATAGTTTTTCTAATACAAATAAATAAACCACTATTACCTGTATTAAAACAATAAATCGCGACGTAAGCACTGTATAAATTTGGCATGTATTCGTGTACGTATATTTGTAATTACTCAGAACTGAAACGTAATTGTTTGAAATGACGTGATAAAAGAATTACTTTGAATAATCCAATTCGAGCGAGAGGAAACAATTCATTTCCTGCTGCCCTGGCAGAACGTGTCTGGTCACATTATATCTTTGTTTATGAATAGTTCGTAATCTCTATTTACTCTAGAGAGTTCAAAGTGGTTGGTGTGTATGTATGCACATATACTTTTCATTACACAGTACTGAAGTTTAAACTACTGACATGACGTGATAAAAGAATTACTGTGAATAAGTCAAGGTGTTAAATTTGAGAAAGAGCAAACACTTCATTTCCTGTTAGCCTGTGGAATGCTGTATGCTTATGTTTATGAATGAATGCTGGATAAGAAGTGTTTATTTACTGTGTAGATTTCAGATCAACATCATTCAGTTGTTCTTTACACAACAGTAGAGTAAGAGTTAAATAGTACAATGGCTTCCAGCGGTGAATTTAATGGCGATTCAAAAAGGAAGGCATTGTGAAGTCAGGCTCCAAGCATTATTTTTAAGGTGTACAGGTTCTTCAAAATTTTTTCGGAAATAGAAACTAAGAATGAGTTATTCCAAATAGTACTTCCGTTTAAAAACACGGAGAAAGTGTATCAGCTGGATAAACTTGCAATTGAAACGGGACACGAGGTAATACGCCTCTCACCTTACCACTGCCAATATAATCCAATTGAGTTGGTGTGGGCTCAAATAAAAAGGGGGATTGCAAACAGAAATATTATTTTTAAACTGACGGACATTAAACGACTTGTTCAAGAAGAAATTGACAAAGTAACACAATAGACCTGGGAAAGCTGCGTGAGGCACGCAGAAAACCTTCAAGAAGACGATTTTAAGAAAGAAATAGTACGTGACGAGATTTTGGAACCTATAATCATAAATTTGCAAGACTCAGACGATGAAGACAGTGACAATGACGAATTGTCTCTTAACGGAAGTGACATTGACAGCGATATGGATGAGCCACTTTCTGTTCCATTGGATTAGAAAAACAGGTAATTCATAAACTATAATTATAGTTTGGTGTGGGTTCTTTTTCGGTTCGTTGTCCTTTTGTGTGCTTGGTTAGGGATGGAGTATGAAAGGTTTGACTGTGAGATGGAAAGGTTGGTGTTTTGCCTAATTGTCGGTGAGCTGGGATCTCTTTCTCAGGGTTTGGTTATAAAAAGTCGTGTTGACCGTCTCTCAATTCCTTTATTTTTCTTTAGCCTGGCTCTCGTAGCTCTCTTGCTAACACTTGCGTTGTCTTCCTAATTTTCCTTTCCCCTTTACGATGTTTTTTTACGTTGCTTCGCGAACTCCCTTTTAGTCCCTATATTTGCACTATCTTCAAGACCATAACTCTAAGTCGGACTGCGACATCGGATCCTACTTTTATCACAATAACGCGTCTTCTCCCCGTCGTATTCAGTACCAGAGTAACCTTCCAATAACACGTCTTCTCCCCGTCGTATTCAGTACCAGAGTAACCTTCCAATAACACGTCTTCTCCCCGTCGTATTCAGCACAAAAGTAACGCTCTTTCCCCCGTCGTATTTTCAGCTTCTCTCCTAGCTTTACTCGCCTATCACCGCCAATTTTCTATTCCTTTCCTATTTTACGCCTATCACGTGGTTTACTCTACATTTTATTGGCAGGGTTTATTTCTTTAATTTTCTCTTATTGGTCACCTCCGTATGTCTTTCCTATGCAGCAGTAATATTCTCCGCCCCTCTGGGTTGTATGACCTCTCAGCGTCATAACGGTATTCTATCATGCTTGGCTGAGTTTTCCTTATACTTCGCATACCTTACTGGCGTCTTGATGTCGGTTCTATTGTTCTGTTTCCTGCCTTGTCTATGTGCTCAGAAGCAACTCCTGTCCGATTTTCCCTTCATTTATACTATATTGCTATTTCGAATATTCTTTTTAACTTTGTTTCTTATATCATTTATTCCCTTTTTATTCCCCTTATGCTTATTTATGATCTCTACTGTTGTATTAGTTTCTAGTTATCTTTTCCCTCTTGGAACCTGAGGTTTCTGCTTCAAGTTATGGTATTTTAAAATATACATAATTTGCGAGAATGCTTTTTCCAATTTTGATTTTGGCAACTGCATCATTGTAAAAGTTTGTAAAATATAAGTTGCTTAGCCTTACGCCTGCGCCAAGCAGACCTGCATGTTGTGTGAGTGTGCGAGAGAGAGGGCAATATAAAAGGAGTGGGATAACAAGCTGGCAACGCTGAGTGTGATACGGCATCTGATTAACTGGACTCCAGAACTCTTCCCATTTGAAACGCATAGTAGTTGCACTCACGTCTTGCCTCCACTTTTAAACAGTAACCTGCTTTAATTCTATAATTTTAAATCTATTGTGTAAAACTGGATTTATGTTCTTTTTTGTAACAGTTTTAATAACCTAAGTAAACTTTTTGAGGAATTTTAGTAATATAATTAGGTAATAATTATTAATTAATAAATCAGGCGATTGGAAAACGATCCGTGAACATTAAACACAATCCAGGTGCTAAGCAGGTCGCAACGACGCAGTCATGCTAACAATACGTAATAATAATGTAATTATGACATTAACAGTAGCAATAGCCTTACCTTCATAAATATTTTCGTTGTGTCCATAATGAACTCCACTTTGTCGCATTTTACCTTTTTGGGTTTGGAGCGATTCACTGATACTGAGTTGCCTTTTAGGTGCGTTACTTGTTTTAACTGCATCTTGCACTCGCTTTAGATGAGCCTTGATTTTTATATGCTTTTCACAGGAATCACGCCTTTTCCACTCAATTCTTGTGTTACAGAATTCACACATCACATCATTGGCACCTACATAAAATCCTTGTTCTCGATATTCTTCAACCGGGAGTTCACACTAATTTCCCTATGTCTTCCCATTTTTAATCTGTTCAGCCCGTATTACACGCCCGCGCCGATAGAACAGTGATAAATAATAAATCACATGTTAATGTAATGCCTGAGAGTAGCTTCCGAAAGGTTCAAACTTCTCAGTACCTATAGTGGGCATAATAGGTGAATTTGTTGCTTTTGCTGTGCACGGTGTGCTATCCAATAAATAATATTTCCAGTTAGCGTACGAAAAACAGTTCTCAGTAATATGTGTCAGTTTATTGTTGCACCGCTTAGCTGTTATTTCAGTGCGCACGATGATGTCACTGTATTGGCCTTGTTAAGTGTCAAACTTTATCTTGCTATCGTTAAATTTGTAAACATTTTTTTTTTTCACGATTTCTAGCTTAATGTCATGAGGACATGTATGTTAAATTAAATTTATATTTCTGTAATTTGTAATAAATGTACATTTTTCTATGCAGACTAAAAATAATAAAAATTTTCTCATTTGGGTATCGCTAAAGTACATTATTTTCGATAAAAGGAAAAATTCGCAAAATTATCGCTAAAAGCAAGAACTGTTGCCGCTGGGTATAAGTAACCCTCCGCGTCTTAACTCAAAATGTCATAATTTATGCTATACGTGAGTTTTTTTATGAAGTATTTGTGGTCTAAGGCGGCCCGGGTTCGATCCAGGCGACCACAAAGTGAAATTTGTGTTGGACAACATGGCACTGGGACGGGTTTTCTCCGGGTACTCCAGTTTTCCCCGTCAGCATTCCACCAAGTGCTCCATCATCTTGCCCTCATATATATCATCCACTTCCTTCACCTTCACACCAGGCATTGGGCTGATCACCTATCCTGGTTCTCTGTCGGATCCATAGCTTCGGTTTCTCAGGCCCGACCTGAGGAACAAGAATACTCTAACACCACGTTAGTGGTACAACTAGGGAAGTTGAAGAAGAAGCAGTATTTGTGGTTTGATGAAGAAGTTTCTTATTTTGTGTTGGGATGCCATTTGGATGTAAATTTGTTGGTATTTTGTGCCTTTTATTCCCTCTTCTCGACCTATCAGCAATCGGTGAGCATTGGCAATTAATGGCGAGGCGTGATTTCCAAAGCGAAGGAAGCTCCAAATAATAATATTCATTAAGATAAGAGAGAATAATGACTCAAAGAACTAAGGCTACTCGAGTACTCTTTCTATTGTACAGTCACACGTAGGGCCTTCTTGCATTGGAAGACTGGTCACACTACAAGCAGACGTATTTCTGTCTCCCCTCTCCATTCAGACATTCTAATTTTTCTTAGAGCTGGCTCACACCGCGTGAACTTTCACCTAAAATGGAGAAAGTTTGCAATTCACATGCTTTTGTTAATAAATTAAAACGTTACAAGACTTTACTATTTTTCACTACTAAATACCAATCTACGTAAAATACTATGCTAATGCTATTGAAGTATACCTACCTGCAGTTGTATATAACAGCGATATCTAAAACAAAAAATACTCTTCTTCACACGCTTCAGAGACTTCACGTGACAAAAACTGTCAGTACTTCCGGACTGTCGAAGAGTCGCGATTGCTTCCAGAAACCTACGGAACATTGTGTTCAAGGTAATGCGTAAATACCGAAATATTCAGTATTGAATGAGCTCGCGGAATTGGTCACTCGAATGTAAGCAGCTGTCAAATTGTCCGCAGCACCGCAGATGTTCGCTAATACATTTTGAAAATATATCCAGAACAAATAGGTAAGATATTATCCGGCAAGAAATTTGTTGTCTTTCTTGTTGTTCTCCTAAAATTCTTGGGGAAGCGGCGCTGTCAGCACTTTATTCGGCGCTTCACCACTGTGGTTAGTTCAAAAGTTGTGGTTTCAGATCGGTGATTATATTACCTTTATTTGTGAAATAACACTTCTTTGTTTTCAAAGATTGCACTTTATTTTAAAAACATAATAAACAAGTTTTAAGATACAATTATATATACATAGTTTGCAAGAATTCTTCATCTTGAAATAATTTTTTTTCTCGTTGCGTAAGTTTTTATCCATCTCCACGGTTATCTGATTTTTATGATAATTTTCCGTAGCATTTATATAATCTATTCCACTTCCTTGACTTCGTGTATCGTTTGTTTTTTCGCTTATTACATTAATATTTTATTAAATAGCTAATCTAACATTTTTCTGATTTCACTGATATTTAAAATTGACACACAACTCTTATTTAAATAACTGATTCAGGTAATTAATTGTTCTCTCACACTGGCCGTGTGTAGGCTAAAGTGTGGAAACGTAGAGTCAAACTGAAAAACTCAATGCCATAGCCGGGATTTGAACCACGGATCTTCTGGTCTCCGTCCAGCCGCTCTACCCATTGAGCTACTATGGCCAACGTGCCGATATGACATTAAATCCTCCAACTGACTCGTATTTTTCCCGGTAAACTACTTAGGAGTTCTCATAAACACACGAGACAACTACCTTAATGGCGACTTACAACATGCAAGTACTTTAAGGCCCGGGCTTTATAGTTAATTTCCATTAATTGACCTAATAGTGGTTAACTATAAAGCCCGGGCCTTAAAGTACTTACATGTTGTAAGTCGACATTAAGGTAGTTGTCTCATGTGTTTATGAGAACTCCTAAGTGGTTTACCGGGAAAAATACGAGTCAGTTGGAGAATTTTGTCATATTGGCACGTTGGCCATAGTAGCTCAATGGTTAGAGCGGCTGGACGGAGACCAGAAGATCCGTGGTTCAAATCCCGGCTATGGCATTGAATTTTTCAGTCTGACTCTACGTTTCCAAACTGATTCAGGTGTTCAACATGACTTTGAAGAGAATTTTAATGACATTTTTATTAATTTTTTGTTCTTTAAAGTGTTCTAAGAGTTTTAATTAGCACTTTGTTAAATATCTTAAGTAATACTTTTTAAATGTCTGCAAAGAAACGCAAGACTATTGAGTAAGAGCAACCTATGTAAGTCTGAAAGTTGTAGGGATAGTCAACCTGCGGGGAACCCCTGATACATCAGCTGGTATTAATATAAATCTGGGAGCGGTCTGTAATTTCCGTCTCAAGGACCAATCAAATGAATGTTTTACTACATTAAACCGGCAAAGTTCAGATTACAGGTAACAAAGTTGAGCGTCAAGTTTGGACAATATAGCGCATACAGCACACCAAATATGATATTCCAAAATTTTGAAATAAATTAAGGATCACTTTTAAAACGCGTGAAATTGAGAAGGGAAGGTGTTTTGCATAAATTTAACCTCTCTTAACCCTGTTTATTTTCACTTCCGAATCAATGAAAAATGGATTCATCCTGAGTTCATCCACGTCGTTGAGTCTAAAAAACAAACCCCAGTTACACTAAGCAGCTGTGATACACAGCGTTGGAAGATTAGGGTGCTGCTTGGTTGTCGGGTCGTTCATATATATCTCTGGGCAGATCCGGGAGTAGGACAGGTCTTCGGGCTTGGAACTGTAGGTACGTGCTTAGGACTAGGATTACCATGGAGAGGATTCGGCACTGCAACCAGCCTTGATCTATTGTACTTATGTCCCCAAGTGAGACATTCCCGGTAGGAAGGATGAGGAGAGAGGAGACAGTGGGCGGACGTCCCAGAAAACCTAAGACAGTGCAAAGGGTAGGGTCTCTACATTTTACCTAGATGGAAACCTGCACTGGCAGGCCAGGACAACGGACATTCCCCCCTACTGTGGTTCGGAAGCGGTCCCAGCTGCCAGTTCGGAGACCGGCAAACGACCTACCAGAGAAGGAAATGATTCATTCAGAACATATCATCCTGCCATGCAGTGCCGAGACACCCGCCGACACTTCCAACCTGAAAGTGACCACTAGATGGCAGAAGATGTGAAATGATAATGGAGATCTAATGGAGGGACAGGTAATTCGGGGGATGCAATTAACCTACCCAGCATTCGCCTGGCGGCCCGGAAAAACGCCGAAAAAACACATGGATCAGGTAGGTCAGTCACGGGGATCGAATCCGGACCACAGACGTAACCGCCTGAGCCATTTCGCTCGGTTAGGTACGTGCTTCCTGCGGCCTGTAACAGTTCTTTCAGTGCATCTCTCCTCTCAGGGCGTGCCAGCCGACGTAGGTTGTATTGCGCGAAGTTTCCATGCCCTATAACCTATACTCTGTATGAGAAACGTAGAAATAACAGAGAAATAATACCGAGATATGGAAAATTTAAAACGTATTGGGATTTCAGACACCGATAAGTACAAGTTTCAATTTGGGAATATGTCATTATATCAAGATATAAGACTTATTTCTAACAAATAATTTGATTGCTATATCTAATTTGTAGATGCACTATATTCAAGTGCACACTCAAATCACAAAAACCACGGAATAGAAGGCACGACAACCATGGTTTAATCACTAAATGCAGGTCATTGCATAACTGTGGGTCAGGGTTAGAATCATAACCAACTGCGACGTTTATTAAACTCTGCGCTTTTGCGGCAGCTTGCCACCTGCGCAACCGTTCTATCCCACGTCACTATTTCAAATTTTTTCGCGACGAATGCAAGTATAAGGTGATACCAGAACAGCAACACTTAACACATTCATTAATATTTTATTTGTTTATTTTGTCTTTTTAGGGCCTTCAGAAATCTTAAGATGCCTTACGGGGGATTATTTTCTTTATTGTTACTGTAGCTGGAGCAGTTTAAAGGCAAATTGAGCGCCATGCTGAATGTCAAATTTTCTAACTTTATGACCCATTATTTCAGAAACTATTTAACATATTAGACTAAAAATGGGAGGACTTGAATAGAGGATTTACACCCCAGGACTTCTGGGGTCAGATGACTTTCGAGAAGCAAAGGAAACTCTGGATCCGAGAGAATATCCAGGAGGGTATCATCCCAACCTGCTTATGACCGCGAAGTGGATAATGCCCGCCTCGGTAGCGTGGTGGCAGCGTGTCTGCCTCACGTTCAAGAAGTCCCGAGTTCGAATCTCGGTCAGGGTGAGTTATCTGGATAAGGTTTTTCCCGGGATTTTCCCTTATCCTGAAAGTCGAATGTCAGGTACCTCTAAGCTCTATGGACCCTGGGCTCATTTGAGCATCATTTCACCAATTCCATTCATCGTCCGATATGACTTAACGTTGGAGGACGTAAATTACAAAAAAAAAAAAAAAAAAGTGGATGGTATGAAATATCATTGCAATGGATGAAAGCATAGCTGATTATGGAGCAGCTGGTACAATGAATGGTAGGTGAGACCACAGAACCACTTTATCCACCACAAATCCCACATAGAGTCCCCTGAGAAAGGCGAGTGGTCTAACCACTCGGCCACGGCACAATTACAGTTATTAATTGTTTAAAATATAACTAACCAACTTATGAACACCCAAAGGAGATGGACAAAAGTATGAGGAACCATATTTATCATATAAAATCTGTAGAATATACCTTAGTCTAATAAAATACTCAGGGGCCTTGCCATAAAACGACCGCATTGTAGATGAGTCATGATTTATGTATCTACTTCATTCTTCTCCTGCGAAGTAGTGCAGAATTTATAGAACAAAATGTCAGATACAGTATCATTAAAACATTAAATTAAGAATTATGCGTCTATTATAAAATACCTACAAAACAAATTGAAAAGGAAATTGTAGTTTATGGTCAAAAAGATTGTTTGTGGTAATTTTCGCCGTTTAGTCTCCCCTCAAGTTTGGTCGGTGGATAAAATAGTAGCTAGTATTTGCACGGATGTTTGACATAAAATTCATTAAAATGTTACTGTCTAGGTACGTAATGATAGCTCAGTACGAGTAATATCGTTGGATCGGATGTTAAAACACAGACTTCAGCACGCCGTCCTAAAGGACTGCTACAATTATTTGCCTCTGTTTGTTTTTGGTATGTTATAGGTGAAGAAAATAACTGAATGTTGGTTTTTATAATCAATTAGTCATGTTTGATGATGTGAATGTGGTCAACTTTTTATGATATTCTGTATAGATAATAGTACAAACTATTTGATCATAATTTATGTGACATTTTAAAGACATTTAAGACAATTTAAGCTTCTTAAACTAGAACATCTAGTAAACATATGAGAGGGGAGGAACAAAATGACAGACATACTCTAACAGAACATATTTTGGATACTGATTGGTGGAGGGAACATCCGCCAGGAACCGTATCAATAAAAAGGCATGCATTTCCCTCCACCAATCAGCAGCCTAATAGTGTTCGGTCCCTTTTTCACTCGGATATGTTTACAACAGGTTCATTTTAGTTTGAGATACATGGTTATTAGTCCGAAAAACAGCACAGGGTATGATATGCCCGCCTCAGTAGTGCAGAT
>CM060950.1:87644274-87782421 GCA_030765055.1 Mantis religiosa
CGTGTGACTGCTGGGATGTGCGCTAGTGACGCCATGCAAATCAATGGTGGGGGTAAGATCTCTGCTTTCACCAGCAGACTGCTGATAAAGCGAGTGGGTTAGATGACTAACCTGACATCCCTTTTTCTTCCAAATAAACAAGTGGACTCGACCGTAAGCAAGATTGCGTCATACGCCACGTCTAAAAAATACATCTTTAAGCAAGCGAGGAAGCAAACCAGCAAACGGGGAAGAGAGTGAGCGAGCAGACAGTCAGCCAGGCAGGCAAGCAAGTAATTATTACTACCGAGCGATGTAATTCCGTGGTGGTGAGTCTTACATTCAGGAAGTCCCTGGTTCAAATATAGCACACAATGTTATGTATAACTTTCTCAGAACATAACGTTCAGCAAATTAAACACAGATGTTCTCAGGCGGCTGTGATGAAATAGCTGGTGTATGCTACGTCGTTAAAGAGACTTTATTTTGCTCAAAGGTAACACATTAGGTATTATTATTTCTATTTATTCCTATTTTACTTCTAAATTTGGACACCAAGAAACCACTGTATTTTTAATTTACATCCTCCAACATTTAGTCATATCGGACGATGAATGAAATGGGTGAAAATGATGCTCAATGCATCCGGAGTCCATGGAGCTTAGAGTTACCCGACATTCGTCTTGAAGGATAAGGGAAAACCCCGGAAAAACCTTATCCAGGTATCTCACCCTGACCGAGATTCGAACTCGGGACCTCTTGAACGCGAGGCAGACATGCTACCATCTACGCTATCGAGGCGGGCGAACCACTGTAAGAGATGCAAAGCAATGTCAAGAAACACAACTTAAAATACTCTTCTCCATTCTTAGAAATAATAAGTTCGTGATTCTTTCTGAAGTATTGAATGGAGTAAACATACAGTTGAATGATGTAAGTACCAATGCTCCTTTTGATAAAAAATCCGCTAAACCGAGAAAAGTATTTCATCCGTTCATATTTATTAATGTTCAAGTAAATAATCAATTAGCTCATCAACTATGTGATACAAATGAAGTAAGCTTTTTAAACGTTACATTATCATGTAAATAAATATTTTGTTTGTTAACGACATTGTGAATTGCCGGGATCATATCAGAGTCCCCGGTATTCTGAAATTTCGTCTGACAGGAGCTCTTTTGCATGCCAGTAAATCAGTCTGGACCGACTTTGATCCCGCGATCTTGGGATCAATAAGCCATCGCCTAACCATGTTACACTATTAGAAACAACAAAGTGAAAGTGAATTTGGAAGATATATATTGCTAAAGGGCTACGATTAAATTTCTGGAATCTCCTGATGCCCAATTTTATACCAATCAAACGAAAACCGATAGTTGTGGTTAGAGGTTTGCATTCCTCATATCACATGAACTAGGTAAACCTCTAGCCACAACTATTGGTTAAAGGAATGCTACACTGAAATAGCTATTTATGCAACGCTCCTATAATGGGAGGTAAAGATCTGACTGACAAATGAATGTCGACGCGAGCGAGCGAGTGAGCCAACTTCGAGAAATTAGTGAGTGTCTAAATAATCATTATATGTGAGCTGCATACAATCATTTTTCTACGGCATTTAGAATACAACAAATATCTAATATTTAGATGCATGCGAAAGAAAATAATAATGTGATAAATCAACTTCTAGATACATATTTTAGATGCGCTTTAATGACAAGGGAGTATCTATATGGGCTGGTCCCATAGCTCACTCGGTAGAACACTTTCCTACTGTGCGGGGGGTCCTGGGTTTGATTTCCGGTTGGGGTGAGGACTTTTCTCCAACCAAAATGATTCCCCAGCCTCTCCAGAGTAGGGAAGTATGAATAAGAGTGCGAATGTGTGCGTGATCTTTTGATTAAAAGACCCAAAGTACCAGCAACCCAACTTATACGACACAACACCATCGCCAATAGGCGGTATGATCATTGCAGTTAAAGACGGGATATAAATAAAAAAAAGTCGATTCAAAGACGCAGGCATTGTATTTCAAGATAAAGACAGAAATGTTTATTTTTTTTTTTTGTAATTTACCTCCTTTAACTTTTTAAAGTCATATCGGACGATGAATGGAATGGGTGAAATGATGCTGAAATGGGCCCAGGATCCATGGAGCTTAGAGTTACCCACATTCATCTTTTAGTATAAGGGAAAACTCCGGAAAAACCTTATCCAGGTAACTCACCCTGACCGACATACGAACTCGAGAAATGTTTATTAATGTTCTGCCCCTCCTGATATCCTGGAAGAGGCGAGGAATGTAAGCAAGAATTTACTTCCTAAAATGTCAAAGAATGTATATGAAAAGTTGCATGATAAGTTTATGGTTTCGCAACCAAGAAAAATGGAACTTTATTTTCACAGCTTACTTTGAAGAAATGTCAAAAACCACGAAACTTCAACCTTGTGGACACATTACTTGGTATTGAAGACTAAATGTAAAGCATAGGATAAAATCGTACGGAGCGGAATCGGCACTGCAACTAGTCGTGATCTATACCTATGCCGGCAAGTGCGGCATCCCCGGGAGAAAGTATGAGGCTAGAGGAGACAGAGGGCGGCCCACCCAAGGAGTTACGACAGTGCAGAGGGCAGGATTCCTACAGTTTACCAGCTGGAACCCCCCCCCCCGGCAGGGCAGCGCAACCGGTAACCCACCGCGGTCCTGAAACAGCCAACTAAGCCGGCCCGGAGACCGTCTTACTGGAGCAGGAAGTGTTTACTAGGAGTATATCATCCTGCCATGCAGCGACGAGACTCTCGCTGATACTTTTACCCTGGAGAGACCACCAGATCAGAGATGATGTGAGATGATAATGGAAATGAAGTGCAGGGACAGGAAATTTGGGGATGTAATTAACCTACCCAGCATTCGCCTGGCGAACCGGAAAACCCCCTTGAAAAAAACCCATAGGTCAGATAGGCGGGCCAAGGGAATCGAATCCAAACCTTCCGAATGCGGGCCATAGACGAAACCGCCTGACCCCTCCCGTTCGGTAAATTTAAATCATGGAACTGATATATCTAAGTATAAAAAAGCTGTAAATTAATTATTCCTTCACACTAGCCGTGTATAGGCTAAGCTTTTGGATAAAGTCAAACTGAAAAGTTGAATGCCATGGCCGGGATTTGAACCACGGTTCTCCTGGTTTCCGTCCAGTCGCTCTTACCCGTTGAGATACCATGGCAAATGTGCCGTCATGATATTAAATTCTCCAATTGACACATATATTTTCCTAGCTCTAGTATTCGAGATACAGCGTTTGTGGCGATTTACTCTTTTAAGTAGTTGAGTCCCAGTACAAAATCTTAGCATATACACGGCTAGGTGAAGGAATGATTAATTTGCTTAAAATAACTTAAATAATACGAGTTTAGTAATTAAACATGTTACAAGTTTAGCGTGAATTTGTTACAAGTAGTACTAATACATTTATTGAATAAACTATTTATCAGTGGCTCTTGAGCAGGTCAGTCCAAGCGCTGAAATTTATATAGAAAAGTACTTCATTTCTAACAGCAAATGAACAGGCTTAAGTATAGGAATCGAAGATGCTATTTTCTAAAGTTTTCAGGCAATTTAGTTTTGAAGGTTATCTTATATAAAGATTATACGCTTTTAAATTTCAGTCTGATAATTTTTCTTACCTTCAGAATTATTAAACCTTGAAACTGAATTTTATTATTTTATGTGAAAGCCTTCACACAATGAACATTCACAGACAGACGTTCCTTAAATAATATTTAAGTTATCGAATTACCACGTAAAAATTAGTAATTTAATTTAGTTTTGCCAGTTTTAGTTCAAAAGAAAATAAAGTTAAATTATGTACTTTGAAATTTCTAGTACATTTGAAGATTTAAATAGCTTCAAAAGCTGATAATTTGAAAATTTATTGGAAAGATAAGCATTATATGACAGACTTAATATCTACATGACGAACTTTAGAAGAATTAGATGAAAACTGCAAATGGACCACTTCGAAAAAATGAATTGCTGAATTCTTTTCCTTAACATGACTTTTGAAAATGGAGTAGATCTTTATCCTGACTTTTTAACCTATATTATGAAAATATACAGGTATTTGCAGCATAAAAATCCAAAATATCTTCTGCAATTTTTTGCCCACAGATAGAATAAAAAGTCTGATTTGCGAGATTTAATCCAAATTTCAATGTAGCTTTACCCCCTTGAGGTGAACGCATCTGTTAAATTTGTAAAATACACAGATTTGATGATTATTTTTGAAATAACAATAATTGTTATTTTTAACAACAATGTTTGAATAACAATGGTTTATTGTTGAAATATATGCCAGTTATTAACGTAACAGTAAGGTTTTTGTTGTTTCGCTGTTATAATAAACATACTCTACGCAATTAAATTTAGAATTACCACCTAAAAGGTAAGGACTTACAGTAAATTGATTTTAAAATCAGTCTATAACTTTAGACTTTTATAAATAACTAATTATTACAGAAAAATATTTTTTAAAGTTCTAAAAATCATGATATTTTAAAAGTTCTTAATTTATTTCTCAAATTTGGAGGATTATTTAAAAAGATTTAGATCCACTTTCTTAATGTTGAGAAACAGTACAACAATTTTGAAATAAATCAGTATAAAACTGCATTTTATGTAGCATTTATAGAATAGAAAATTGCTGGAATAAGTTCGTGAGAAAACAAGGCAGTAAGCTAAGCGTACCCACTAATCAGCATTCATCTTTCCATTTGCAGTTTAGGTTAATATCTAGCTTAAATGTGACAATCGTAAAATAAATTTAGAATTCGGGTTATTTTACTATGAAAACAACATTTTTTTCATTTTTAATATTTTTATCCAATTTTATAGTTATTTTATCTAATATGACGAAGGAAAAATTCACTGCACTGGAGAATTTGAACTTACATCACTACTTCCTATCGATCATTTGGTAACCAAAGCATTACTCCCATTTTTTAAAATTTATGTCCTCCAATGTTATACCATATCAGACGATGAATGAAATGTTGCTCAAATGAGTCCAGGGTCCATAGAGATTAGAGTTCCCCGAAATTCGTCTTTCAGGACAAGGAAAACCCCCGGAGAAAACCTTATCCAGGTAACTCACCCTAACCGAGATTCAAACTCGCGACCTCTTGACCGTGAGGCAGTTGTTTTTTTTCTTGATGTTAAGCATAATATGAATAATAGTAATACGATATGCAAACACACGCGAAATGATTTATGTGATAGAATTTTGAAAAGATAAATTTTGCGTGCCATAGGTCGAAATTGTATTTTAAAATTAAATTTTGTGTGGCATTAAAACCTTTCCGAAAAAAAAGAAATGCAAGTAACGAAATAACAACTTTTCTAAAACTTAATCATATACTACATTAATAATACCCTAAACCAAATATGAAATTATCAGAATAGACTCTTTAAGTCTCATCAACTTACCAGGAACGTACACTGAAGAGGAGCCGCACAAATATTGAATCATTGGGAGAATTTAAAGCAGCATAAAAAAAACCAAGGCTACGAGAAAATTTAAGTTCAAACATTTGACGCACTGTTTACACACACCTACTCAAGCCCATTTAAACGTGGTGTTGTTTGTGCATTTAAATGGACGAAAAGGACAGCAAATTGGTTCTATTCTTCAATGCTTGGCTATTTAAATTTTAGATATTACTTTATGAAAATAATATCGAGGATCCTCAAAATTCTTTTGTGCTATAACAGCTCAAAGTAACACTCATGTGTAAGAGCAATCGAATGAAACTGATATGTCGCCAATTTAGGATTAAATCGAACAACTTCAAGTATAAAATTGCACCGTTTTATTACTTGAGCGTATTCCTTTTAATGAAAACAACTACGAGGGTGGTCTGAAAAGTTTCCGACCTAATAAAAATGCAAGACATATTTTCAGATTTTTTTCCAATATAGTCTCCTTCTAACTCTACACACTTCTCCCACCGATGCTCCCATCTCTGTAAACTGTCCAAATAGTGCTCGGCGTTTTGCTCTGCAAAATAATTGTTCACGAAGGTGATTGCCTCTTCATTTGACGAAAATCTCTGTCACCCGACCGCAATTTTCAGATGAGGGAACACAAAGAAGTCGCTTGGGGCTAGATCTGGTGACTAAGGCGGATGGTCAAGCAGTTCAAGCCATAATTGGTGGATTTTTGCCATTGCAACCGCTGAGGTGTGAGACGGTGAGTTGTCTTGGTGAAACAGGATTTTCTTTTTCTGAAAATGTGGCCATTTTTCTGCAAGTTCAGCTTTCAGCTTGTCAAGTAATGATGCATAGTATGCTCCTGTAATGGTTTTTCCTTTTTGAAGACAATCGATTAAAATAATTCAATGACTATCCCCCGCCCAAAAAAGGAACGAACAGTCCCTATCACTTTCCCAGCCGAAAAAACAATTTTTGCTTTTTTTGGGAGCCGGTTCCCCCTTTGCAGTCCACTGTTTGGACTGTATCTTTGTTTCGGGCGTATAATGGTGTATCCAAGTTTCATCTACAGTAATTAAACGGCGGCAAAACTCTGATTTATTGTGCCTAAACTGCGCCAGCAGAGCGTTAGGAACGTTCATTCGAACACATTTTTGGTCTAACGTGAGCAAACGCGGCACCCAACGCGCGGACAGCTTTCTCATGTCTAAATGTTGATTTAATATGTGACAAACACGTTCTTTTGACATATTTATAATCTCTGCTATATCTCTCACTTTAATTCGGCGGTCATCTAGCACCATTTGGTAAACTTTGGCGATGTTTTCGTCGATTGTTGTAGTTTTTGTACGTCCCGAACGTTCATCGTCTCCCAAGCTCTTACAGCCACGTTTGAATTCAGCTGCCCAAAATTTCACTGTGGTAAATGATGGTGCAGAGTCCCAATACACAGAATCTAACTCATCTTTGGTTTGCGTATGAGTATTGCCTATCAAAAACAAATATTTAATAAGAGCTCGATACTCCATTTTGTCGATTTTCATGAAAACACTCACATCAACTCACTCAAACGACTGTTATATAACAACTGAGCGTCCAAATTGGCTGAAACTTTGATGCGTAACTGTCAACAGATGGACAACGAAATTCATTAGCTTTTATTTACGAGTGCTGCCATCTTCATGATGAGGTCGGAAGCTTTTCAGACCACCCCCGTATAGGTATGGCGCATATTGAAACCATAACTGCAAATGTTAAAATAATGTAGATGCTGTTCAAATGTAACCTCCTAAATATTTTATTTATTACAAATTAAACACCAATTAGGTAAACATTTATTTCAGATTTACAATAATTGAAGTATGTACAATGAAAATATACCGAATAAATCCAGAGCAAGGCTAGTTTCACTCAGCTTGCAATACAGGGAGATTGTTGTTAACCTTTTATGATCCTCCTTTCGGTAGATACATTCTAACTGCTGTTGTGAAGGGGTAAAGGCCTCTAACGAGAATCGCTCCATTCGTTCCATATTGGAATTTCGTTCAGATTTCACGGATAAGGTGGCTCTGTGGTGCACCTCACAGAAATTCAAACGGTTTTGGCCAAAAGTGAATTAGATCGGCTTTCCAGCATTGAAGTTGGAAGTTAAGTAAGAATGGGAGAAGCCGGCAACATCTCAGACACCCGGAAGTTTCGGTTCCGGTGACAGGTTCTACATATCGAACGCAGTCTGTCGCTAAATTTTAACACTCGAAATCGCCTTAAATAAATCATTTGGGAAAAACGCTTGAGCTTTTACGATGTACATCATATTAGCTGTGTCCTCGTAAACACTGAATGAACTCCCAGTTTTATCGACCAAGTGAGTTAACATGCAAATCCAAGTACATATAATAATGAATTAATTATCCAGTATTTTTATGTTCGAATGTAGGTATCTGGTCCTTGTAGCAATTTCAGGAAATATATAACCAATTGCCCTCAATCCAAAAGTGCGTTTGGTTCCAGTGAACACTTTTTATCAAATATCCAGGCCGACATTTAAAATGAATTCCAGAAGAAAATTAATGAGCGTTTGCAAATGACTTGCAAACCAATAAAACTCGTATGCATTATAGTTATTAAACTGGTAACCTAACATGAGAAATAGACCTGAAGCTTTCCTGGCGACAAATATGTTTAAGATCTTCTCGGGAAACAAGCCAGGAGAAAAGACGATTAGAACTCGATGTTTAGGGTGCGTACATCGCTCTTATCGGCGGGATATTTATAAGAAATGTTATAACCACAAACTGTATTATTGGATGTAACACAAATATCAACAAAGACAAAACACTACCAATACTCGCATCACTGAACAAAAGACTGTTTTCACTAAATTAAATGCCAGGCCAGGGAATGGCGTGAGTGTGGAAAATTAATTAGGTCAAAGAAACTTACTACTTAACTTGATGATCAAGATGTATAGATCTTGCTTCTTAAGCCGACGGATTTAACTTTTTAAGACTGGTTTCCAAGAGGAGCTGAACTGAAATCCAGCATCTCGATTAAGCGTGCTCGTCTCGGAGGAAATAGCCAAAGACTCCTTAACTCTCCGCTCCAAGTAACTGTTGCATTTTGCCAAGATGTTCATCTCCCGAAAGTTGGCTCTATGGTCAACATAACATGAGAAGTTCCCGCTTACTGATCACAAAGATGCACTACATATTTATGTAAATCACCATAACCTTTTCCGTTTAGCTTTCTCAAGTTACCTGATCAATCTGTCAAAGTATTTGCGATCTTCTACATTGGTATTTGTGTGTCAAGTAGGGCGTTACATATAATAATTACTACTACTACTACTACTACTACTACTACTACTACTACTACTACTACTACTACTACTACTACTACTACTACTACTACTACTACTACTACTACTACTACTACTACTACTACTACTACTACTACTACTACTACTACTACTACTACTACTACTACTACTACTAATACTACTACTACTACTACTACTACTACTACTACTACTACTACTACTACTACTACTAATAATAATAATAATAATAATAATAATAATAATAATAATAATAATAATAATAATAATAATAATAATAATAATAATAATAATAATAATAATAATAATAATAATAATAATAATAATAATAATAATAATAATAATAATAATAATAATAATAATAATAATAATAATAATAATAATAATAATAATAATAATAATAATAATAATAATAATAATAATAATAATAATAATAATAATAATAATAATAATAATAATAATAATAATAATAATAATAATAATAATAATAATAATAATAATAATAATAATAATAATAATAATAATAATAATAATAATAATAATAATAATAATAATAATAATAATAATAATAATAATAATAATAATAATAATAATAATAATAATAATAATAATAATAATAATAATAATAATAATAATAATAATAATAATAATAATAATAATAATAATAATAATAATAATAATAATAATAATAATAATAATAATAATAATAATAATAATAATCGAATAATTCCTTTGCTTGCAAAGATGGCGACAGAAACTTGTAATATGTATGGCAGCTAGCCAGCTTCCTGAAAATGACAATTTTCGGAGCTACCCTAACGTAGATACATCTCAACAGGTGTATCTACTTTACTAAAAGAACAGGAATGTAGTATTTGAATCAGGAAGATTAACTGGGCTAGCGGGTTCCACATCACACACATGTCCATAAAGTTTGAGTTCAAGTTAATAGTTCATGGAAAATAATAGTCATTCTTACTCGGATAGCTTCAAAACATAGTAAATTGTGTCTAAACTTAAGATGTCTGTTCCTTGAGTTACATTCCTTTTGAGTTCATTTCCTTTTTCGGACGAAATAAAACAATTTATTTCAGGAAATGAAAAAAGCTTGAAATTATTGAAGTATCATTAATATGGCTGGTCGGTTACCAACACGCCCCATATGGCAACCTTGGCCTTCCGGGTAACCTTGCCCCACCACGTGATGTCTGGATCCATTATTGTCAGGTGGAGGCATCCAGAGTGCGGGTCCATAGATAGTGAAGATGACGGTGAGGCGAGAGGATCTACAGCTTATACAGTGGACTCCGAACCACGTTGGGTATACGACACTTCATATGTGCTAGACAAAGGTGAAGGCGTGTATAGGGCCAACTTAAAATCGCCAACTCCAGAGCTGGGAATCGAACGCGGGACCCTTAGCACGAGAGCTGCGAGCGAAACCACTGCGCTACCCCGGCGCCCTAGGTGTCATTAATATAACCGGAGTACAATTAAGGCACATAGATAAAATTGTGACCAAGCGGATATGACTCAAAATTATCAGGAGCAAGGGACAAACTGGCCTACCGACCGACCAACCATTCAACCATTTGCTGTCATTCAACACAAATACATGAAATGCTATCGAGAAATAACGGAATTGTTCGGCAACCTAAGTTCTCCCCGCCTCCCATACATTCTAGAAACCTCTCGAAAACTCCACCGTTTGCATACTTAAGGGAGCATTGTCACGAGATTAGATTATATTAGACTTATTTGCGTTCATTGGGTTCACTTGTAGGCAGAAAAGGCTGTGAACATGTCCAGCATATATATGTGTGTACTTTAAAAGTTAACATAAAACACACGTTATATATAGGTAATATTAAAAGCAACAAAGCAGGGGTAGTTATAAATATGACACAAAATCAAACACTTTTTTAATCAACTTTCACTCGGCTTTTGCCAGTAAGTCCCAATCTTTTTGCAATGGATGTCATTTATTGTCATATCTTAAATAGGTATAGGTACATTAAAATTAACTTTTGTAAACGTATCAAAGATTTAGTGAGATTTCAAGCGGTGTTCTATTATTGAGATTATGCCACTTGTGCCGTAGTCTGAGTGATGATACTGCAAGAGATTAGAGAAGGTTTGTGTTCGACTGCCCTGTGAGTGAAGTGGGTAGTATGGCAAGCGGTACTTTACGATAAATACTGCTAAAAGACACTTTGAAAAGCCAAAATGTAATAAATATAATTGACATACAGCACATGTTTAAATATACATTTTACATCAAGTACAAAAAGCCGTGAAACTCATGGTTAGAAGCTTACTGGATACCCCTACCTTCAACTTCTGAGTCAGAACTATCTCAAAGCACAATTGTTTTCGGACAAAGTCGATATATTTCCACTAGTCAATGTACTCAAAGTGTTAAAAGCAATTGGACTGCTTACGTTTACCACCAACAAGGGACGTCGTGCAAGTGAGGTGATTGAGCCATGTTAATCACGCCTTAGCGATAGCACTCAACCGTAAATATGCGGGCTGTCGACGCTTTAGTACCTCCACGGAAACTGAAGAGGTAACATCTCTGTGGTCTCTGTATTGTCAGTGCAAACCTCCAAACAAGGACAGAGACAATAATGTGTGCATCCTATTATAAGGGTTAAGTTTCACAAATGTGGTGTACCTTTTATAAACTATTGTTCTTCTAGAACTTATATATGTATGTGTATGTGTGTAAATTTTAACACGATGATCTGTGAATATTTAACATTTTTATTTAATTATAAACTTCTACTTTCTCAGAAGAAAAAAGGAAATATTTTAGGCGTACATTTTGAACTGTCCTGTGCCGTGGCGTAACGGGCTAATGCAGCATGCCTTGGTCCCTGGCCCGGGTTCGATCCCATCCATGTGGTGTGGATTTTATGTCCCGGGTATAGGACCGGTGCCCACTCAGCATCGTGAGGAAAGTGAGGAGCTTACGCTGGGTAAGCGGCCCTGGTCACGGAAACCAACATTCCGGCTAGGGGATGCCCAGATGCTGACCACATCTCCTCCCCGTATCGGTTTAATGATCGTCCACCTCTGCCGTGCGTAAGTGGGCGTGATGTCGGTAGTTGGGTTGGTAGTCCTTGGTCCTCTAAGGGCTGTCGCGCCATGGGTTATTATATTACATTTTGAACTATTAAAACTACCCCCTTCAAATAATATTGAATATAGTAACCATAACTGGTAAAAGTGTAGGTATATATCATTCGGGAGGCCCGGGTTCAATTTCCGTGAAAGAGTTTTTTCACATCCTCTCTCATCTGGTGGTCTCTTTCAGGGTAGAGGTGTAGGCGGGTGTCTCGGCGGTGCATGGCAGGATGATATGCTCTGAGCGAACCACTTCCTCCTCCGGTAGGTCGGTTACCGATCTCCGAACCGGCTACTGGGGCCACTTCCGAACAGTACGGGATAACGTACGTCCATTGTCCTAGCCTACCGAGGAAGGTTTTCATCTAAGTAAAATGTAGGGAACCTGCTCTTTGCACTGTCGTGGCTCCTTTGGGACAGTTGCCCTCTGTCTTCTCTCGCCTTATCCTTCCTCCCGGGAATACCCCACTTGGGGGCTTAGGTACAATAGATCAAGACTGGTCCCAGTGCCGAATCCCCTCCCTAGTAATCCTAATCCCTCCTGACCTAGTCTTTCTTCAGGAGTTTTCGGGGTAACTAAGGCGAATTGTAGAAAGGATATTTTACCTTACATTCCCCGTTTCGCTTCCTTTCATTTTCATTCTCTCCATCCGGTCCTTCAAGCGTCAGCGAAGTCGCCGTGGTGCTGGTGTTTGTGCTCTGGAAATACGGTACTCTGCTGAGAGGAGTCGCTGTGGTCGGCCGGCTCCCCTTCCAGGGGGGATGATTCATCAGTCGAATTTGGCTGGCGGTGGACTCCCAATGACGACATAAAACTCCGTGGGGCTGAATAACTTGCCTGCAATTTTAGGGACCTACCATAGTTGTTTAGCTTGTGCGGTACTTTCATCTCCTTCTTCCTCCTGGAGTCAAACGCACAATAAGCCTTCGCCTGAAGTGCCTGAATTCCCTGCGTGATAGACAGACCTACAGACGTAGTCTAAAGAAACTGTTACTCTTGTGGTACATAGTTACATCACACCTATGAGGTTTTTCTCCAAGTGACCAATTCAAACCTCAGCATACTTTTAGTTTATTCGTAAGTTTATTTTCAACTAGTGACCACGCCTACAAGACAATTTGCAGGCGTATGTTCTCTTTCAATATCCTAGAATGTGTAAAATAGCATTTCTAAATTATACATCAAAACGATCAGAAAATTCTATGCTACATTTTAAACAAATAAACAAGAAATATTAATATACTTTTGAGATTTTTTGGGTATAGACTCCATTTATGGGACAAAATGACTAACCACATGGTCACTACTCTTTGCCTAAAACATCAACCTTCTTTAACAATCTGTTCTTATATTCCAGACCTCCATGCCATATTGCCGGCTTTTTCTTTGACAAGCCCTCGGCCTCCATGTTGCTGCCTACTACAAAAGAGCACGCTCATGTGAACTCAAGTCGAGCGTTTTTTTATTTTTTTTTATTTGTTTCATTTAACTTTAAGTTAACATTTCCTTTAACTCCAACGGTCATATCGGCGGCCGTTCTCCTTTGGAACATATCGAAGATGTTAACTCGTATTCGTTGGGTTTTCATCACGCACACATTCGCATTCTCAGTCTTACTTGCAGACTCTCGGGAAGATGAGGAATTATCTTGGTCGGAGAAAAATCCCCACCCTAACCGCCGGGAATAGGACCCGGGACCCCTAGCACGGCAGACAGGTGGTCTACCGACTGAACTACGGGGCCAGCCGATCGAGTGTCTTCAAAGGCCACAACAAGATGGTCGAAACGTTTTACATTTCCAGAGGGGATTCGGCACTCTCACCAGTCTTGGTCTATTGTACCTTATGCCCCCAAGTGGGGCATCCCCGGGAGGAAGGATGAGGCGAGAGGAGACAGAATGCGGCCGTCCCAAGGAGCCACAACAGCAGAGGGCAGGGTACCTACATTTTAATCAGATGGAAACCTCCCAGGCAGGCCAGGACAACGGACATTCCCTCGTACTGTGATTCGAAGACGGCCCCAAGAGTCGGTCCGGAGGCCGACAACCGACCTACCGGAGGAGGAAGTGGTTCACTCAGAGCATATCATCCTGCCAGGCACCACCGAGACTCCCGCCGACACTTCTAATCTGAAAGAGAGATGATATGAAATGATAATGGAGATGAAATGGCAGGACATGTAATTAACCTACCCAGCATTCACCTAGCGAGCCGGGGAAACTCCCGAAAAAACTCATGGGTCAGGTAGGTCGGCCACGGGTATCGTACCCGGGCCTCCCGAATGCTGATCACAGACGAAACCGCCTGAGCAATCCTGCGCGGTTGGTTTTTACAAAATATGAGGTGGCAAAAACCGGGCAGCTAAGATATTCATTTCTTGAAATGTTGAAATTATTACGTGAAACAAATTATGCATTACTGTACAGGAAGCTTGGACAGCTTTAAAATTTATTTATTTATTTTAGAAAATTTGACCCTTTTCTTCTAGGTTTTTACTACAAAACACATATACAGTCTTATTTTTTTGCATTCTATAGATTATTTACACTTTAGAATTTATTGTTAGTGTAATATTTTGTTATGTTGTTACCTTAGACGCTGTGAGTTATTTGCTTGAATATGTATGCATGTGTTGGTTCTGAAAATTTAGCTCTTTGTATTGAGCAGCAAAATTACATGTTAGCGACGTAAAAGGAACTTTTTGTGTAACTTTAGACACTCTTGTGTAGTCTTCGAAAATTCAACGGAATGAACGGAACTACGTGTTTGCTGGGTCATATTATCCAACTTGCTATTAGTAGGCAGAGTCTAGGATTTTGAAAATGTAGTATTTTTTGTTAATGAAAGAATAAAGGTTTGGGCATCAAATATTTCGTAAAGCTTTGTATTCTTTTGTATTTAAGGGGAAAATTATATCTTCAATGACAGCAACGGCAAAGAGGTTTTTTGGGTAAACTTAAAATTTCGCTCAAGTCTTTCGAAATTCAGTGAAATGAGGAGCTACGTGCTTACTAGAATAAATTGTCTGTGGCCATTTTTCGCTTGTCTTTACCATTATTTTGCTAACATGTCTTTGCCATTAATTCACAGTGTGTAGCTTTTCCAAATGGTCGAGTTGTTGGAAATGAAAGCATAAAATCTCGTTTTTCGGTCCATTTTATAGAAGGATTTCCCAATAATTATTGGTTCTCTTTAACGCGTTTTAAGGATAGACAAATAATAACATTAAAGAGGTTCTGAGAGAGTGATGTGTGGCATAGGAGAGGACTGTCTGAGAAAACAGGTTAGACTGTGGCAAGGATTGAGGTCATTAACTGGGAAAAATAGAAGCCCGCAATAAATGGATGCTCCCTGACATGATTCTGGGTTAACAGGTTTACGTTTGTTTCTGTGTTGATTTAGGAACTTTTATCGTCCAAATGGATTTCTTCTTTCTCCCTGTTATAAACAAATAATTGAAACAAATAATCAAATGTTTCTCTAGATTATGAAAACGCAATTTATTGTATGTAACTGATACCACAACCATCAGTGTGAATGTACTCAATGTTTAACACGTAAAATAACTCATAAAGGTAAATGTACTTGCTTTCAATGGAAGGAAAGGATTTGTTTATAAATTTATTTTGATTTTTGAAGTAGCTGTGTTTTTTTAGGCTATTGCCGAAAAAGAATAAAATCCTGGCAACATTTCTATTTAATTAATTTACTTTTTAGCCAAATCAGTGAACTTTTTCGATAATTCTGCTTAATCCAGTTTTGGATTTGCTACATCCCAGCCCCACTAAAAGTGACAATCATCTCAGATCACCTCTTTCTGCTCTTAGTGTCACCTCAAATGGTCTGAAGATAGCAGCAAAATACTATTTAATGTCATAGTATAATTTAAGAAATAATGAATCATGATCGTCTTAGATGAGTGCTAGAACACAATTTTGCCTTTAATATACACTGCAGTTGTATATTGAGGTTAGAGGGAAAACATAATTTAGTATTAAAATTTAAAATTAATGTGAAACAGAAAGTAAAAACTTTAAAACTTCAACGCTTTTCTTTCTTATGATAAACATCTTCATAGTATTCTGAATGTTTTGGTATAACATTTATTTAAATTGGATCACAATTTGGCTATTTAATAATTCTTGAACAGAAAATTGTAATTAAAAATTAAGTTGCTCTGCCACTTTTTTCCAATACATGAACAGCAAATGTGTACCTCTAGAGTCAGAACCTTAAAGGGCTCTGATTTGTTTTCTATTGAAGTCGGTGGTGTATTTTTTATGTAGATTACTTGTCTAAACATAAAATATGGCGCATGCTTTGGGCTTTGAGCACGAACCCCGTAGTGATTTCTGTTGTAAGTTATCCTTCCCTCTGCTATTCTGTCTCCTTTTACATTAGCAAAAAATGAAGAGATCCAAAAGTGATGTCTTCGAGATAATAAATATTATACAATGCCGCGTCTCTGTCTAGCGGAAGTACGATGCAGAATATTTCTACATCATTAAAAACATTAAAACAGTGAATTTTTATTCTGTGTCTCACTTAACGGCTTGAATGCTCCAAGTAAAATTTTTCATACAAATGGCGCATTATCTCGGAAGCTATTACAACTAAGATAAGGAAATTTTGAGGTCTTATTGAATATTGTACATTCGACAGTAATATTATTGAATAACTTCGGTTATCTCTAATTTTGAAAGTTAATCGACAAGCATTTCTTCATAATAAGTTGGAGCGGTTCCCCTCCGTGTGGGTTGGATTTATATCACACGATGCGTTGACATCTGAAGTAGGATTCGCTCCGTCGTGAGATCTACGCCCCACACGCGCAAAAGTTCCGCGCTCCCTCGGTGTGGCGACGCGTGTAGAAGCCAAACTTTACCTTAATGTAGAAGCGATGAACCTTTCGTCTAAAAGCAGTGAAGATGATGTTCTCGAAGATTTCTATAAATTCTCTCTCCGGCAGCTGCGGAGAGCGATGAGATGTGAAACTTCTCAGGCGTGGTATCGATACAAAATGGATTTCACTTTTGGGCAACTATGGAATAAAATAACTAATACCGTTTCACTTTACTTGGAATTATATTTCTCGACATCATTTTACTCTTTACATGCGACTTTTTCCATTGATGTATATAGCCATTTACTATGTTTTAATTTTCTCCTTTTATAAATGATGCAACGGTTTTTTACTTAAATTATTTATCGTAGCGTCGCGTATTCGATATATATTTTAAACGTTTGCTAAACGTTCATAAATGATGAACTCCAATAACCTCTCGTAGTTTCAAGAAGTCTTTTACCGAAAAAATCTCTACCCTCTTCGAGAGTTCAAGCCAGAAGAAAAAAATTTAAGAATAAAATCATTGGTTCTTTTTTCTGTTTTGGTTGCTAAGTTACCATAATACTACATTCTGATTGGTCCTACGTCACAATTTGGGATTTAAATAAACCTAAGCATTTGTTGCATCATCTATATGGCCTGCTTGGTTATTAACTTACGTTGAATTATAGATAGCCATGTTTACTTAATATGTCCATATATGCAATATCAGCTTCCATTTCTTCATAATAAGTTAACAGGGCAGGGAAACGTACAAATCATTCTAATAAATATTCTTTTGCACTTCTATTACCATACCTTCTAAAGGGTGTGGTTTTTAGTATAGAAAAATTTAAATAATTAACATAATATTCTGAGCTAATAGGTTCCAAATATTCCCAATGTTGCATTGGAAAAATAAAAGGAAATGGTAAAGAACGGAGATGAGCACTTAGCACTGCCACCTCCACACAAATCTATTACGACTAACAATTCAGGAAGAAGGAAGTGAGGAAACCGCAGGATGCCACAGGGTCGCTGGCAGAAGGCGACAGTGACACGCGGAAGCCCGTAACAGGCGCCAGGACCCTCTGTGCAGCCACCAGCACTCCGGGCCGCTGTTATAATATACAGAGAGCGAGAAAAATTAGGCAAATATGAAAAATCTAGCGCAGCTAGAAATTAAACGAAAAACAATGAGTACTAAATGCGACAAACACGTGTAAAGTATGTAATTGTATTGAAGGGCTGACCTGTTAGCGAAAGGGCCAGCGTTCAGATCAGGGGGTAGTCCAAGATATATTTGTTTTGACACTCAATAAATCTTATCATATCATATCGACAAGGATCCCCCGCCACGTGGGTACAGTGGCCATACAGAGCGCTCAGCGTCTGGAATAGCATTTGCAATGTGCAAGCGTCTGTGCCATGTATCCAAAAGCGCCATAACTACTACATTTTAAGTGTGCAGGCACACTTATAATGAATGAACAGAAATAAATAAAATGGAATTGTGTTATAAAAGTAAGCACCACAACATTTGCCTGCATGACAAGGAGAAACCATGAAAAACGCAAGTAAGAGTGCGCGGTCGAAGGGGATCGAACCCACTACCTCTCGAATGAGAGCCGCACACGTTACCGCGGTACCACTCGCTCATTTAAAAAAAGGCTTCTCACAATTAATAGTATGTACCTAAATAAGTAAATGATTGCTAAATAATTGCATGTGTTATTATTTGTATTATTGTTGCTGTTGCAGAAATACGAATTTCCTTCATCAGTTAGTACTGAAAATGGCCCCCCCCTCTCTCTCTTGTTTTCACACTTGAAAGATCTTCCAGGAATCGCCCGCCCACTTCTCCGATATAAGTCAGTAACTCCGATGATTCAACTAACTACACCAATTTCTCTCAGAATTTCATCTTCATTCACTATGTAATACTTTATCTACAATGCCTAGTTAAAATGAGCCACGTTGGTCTTCCTTTATGATAATAATTAGTTATTTGTATTCCGTTATTCAGATATATCTCTAAGACATATATATCTAATACGCATTTGATCATTAAAGCAAAACAACGAAATAAACAAAAATTTCAATGTATGTACTTAGACGAGTTTCTCACTCACTCACTCACTCACTCACTCACTCACTCACTCACTCACTCACTCACTCACTCACTCACTCACTCACTCACTCACTCACTCACTCACTCACTCACTCACTCACTCACTCACTCACTCACTCACTCACTCACTCACTCACTCACTCACTCACTCACTCACTCACTCACCCACTCACTCACTCACTCACTCACTCACTCTTGTACTAAATATTCTTAAAACGCTAATTTTTCTACCCACTTAATGTTAAACTAGATAGACTTCGATACGATCTTATTACATAAATATTTCATTATAGGTAAAGTGGGAATAGAAGAATCTAGTAGGCTTAAACCGAGCGGATGGCTTAAACGTTTCTTCTGTGGCCCGCATTCGGGTGGCCAGGGTTCAATTCCCTTGGCCAAACTACCTGGCCTATTGGTTTCTTCGGGGGTTTGCTCAGATTGTCAGATGCATGCTGGCTAAGTTAATTACATCCCTCGAATTTCCTGTGCCTCCATTTCATCTCCATTATCATTTCACATCATCTCTCATCTGGTGGTCTCTTTCGGGGTAGAAGTGTTGGCGGGAGTCTTGGCGGTGCATGGCAGGATGATATGCTCTGAGTGAACCACTTCCTCCTCCGGTAGGTTGGTTGCCGGTCTTCGAACCGACTGCTGGGACCGCTTCCGAACCACAGGTAGTGGGAATGCCCGTTATCCTTGCCTACCGGGGGAGGTTTACATCTAATTAAAAATGTAGGGTCCTTGCCCTCTGTACTGTCGTGGTTCCTTGGGAAAGAAGCCCTCTGTCTCCTCTTGCCTCATCCTTCCTCTCGGGGAAGATCCACTTGGGAGCATAGGTACGATAGATAAAGACCGGTCGCAATGCCGAATCTCCTCCGCAGTAGGGCCGCGCCGTGGCTCAGTGGTTAGACCGCTTGGCTCTCACCAAGGCGGCCCGGGTTCGATCCCAGGTGACCGGAAAGTAAGATTTGTGGTGTATAAGATGGCGCTGGGGCGGGTTTTCTCCGGGACCTCCGGTTTCTCCCACCATCTCATTCCACCGGTGCTCCATCTTCATCCCATGCACTATCAGTGTCACCGCCTGCGGTGCCGTGTGTAGTAAAAGCGGGCGTTAAACACTACACATTTCATTTCGCTCCGCAGTAATCCTAATCCTAGTAAGCTTAAGCGACATTTAAATATTTTAAGAGCAGGCCGCTATGTGAGGACATTGAAATTTCATACTCTTTCCACAGTCAGCATATAAAAAGAAAAATAAGAATGATTTCTCACTTACGAAACAATTATTGGAAAATTCAAACCATTAGCAAGGAGTTTCTTGAAATGTCTTTTACGACAAAATAGTAATTTCGGTAAATTTTATGCTTTAAAGAGAATTTGATCTTTTATGGTTTACTGGTTATGTAAAATTCATTCAGAATGAAGAGGACTTCTCAGGAAATTACCAAAAGATTCAAGATATATATTTTTTGGCATGAGTATATGAAACATATATTTTAATAAAAATTACAATTTTCGAAAGAATAAAATGTTTCATGTAAAAGTTAACCTGGTGTAGGAAATTTTCTTTAATATCTTCATTTTGCATCCTGGAAAGATACTAAACTTAAATAAAAAGTTTAGTATCGACTTCTCGGTATTTAGTTATGCTATTTTGAATATGGACACACAAAAAACCAGAAATCTTTTTAAAAACTGTGTTTTTTGGATTCAATTAGTCACAAGAAACCTCGGTATCGAACTTTTCGGTGAATATTTCCCTTTTAGTGTGATACATAATAAAGAAACTAAAAATCAGTTAAGACTATGACGAAACTGTAGTAGTAAAAAGATATGTTCAATGAATAACTCATTTTCTTTATTTATCATACTTATTCTCAAGCAGCAGTCATTAGACAACATATTGGCAGAGTTCCTGTGTCCTTTCTTATGGACTGATATAAGCAGCTTATCAATGAATTACCTAGAATTCTGTAGTAGGGGAGGTAGTATTCTGATGCTTGAAGAGGGCTTAGCTACACGCCTTTTTATAAATCTGAAACGATTTTCGTTAACTTTTTATAATCAGATTATGAAGGTTGCTTTTGCAATGTTTTAAATGATGATGTTGGTGGTTATCGGTTTCAGCATTTCCTGTGGTTAGTTTCATCCTTTAGAATGAACAAGAAGGTGATACGATAAAGAAAAGTAAGTGAAGAACAAAACTATTTTCGTAATATAAAATGCATTGAAAGTAGTAGGTATCTATATACTTTAGCCGAGTAATGCGCTACTTTAGGCTATGGCTAGACCAGGGGTGCTCAACTCTGCAGAATGTCCTCACTTCCTCTACGTATGTTATTCCCCCCCCCCCAACAGTGACCAATCTAACGGGAGACAGGCCTAGTAGTCAGAGGCGGATGAATATTATAACAATTATGTTACACCTTGCATTTCCAGTACGTAAGAATGACACCACAGTTCCGTCACTGGAGCTCAGTAACCATGCATAAGTAGGTGATTCTGTCGCGGCGGGTGGAAAGAGGTGATCCTAACTTCCCTTTCTTGCTTGCAGTTGATTACCGTTGGGCAAGATCATTCAACGATGAGGATGTCTGGTACCTCAACTCAACGTGGATCTTTTGTGCTTTTCATTCCAGGAGGAATGGATATGATGAAGGAACCGCAGAAGTCCATAGGCTGCAGCTAGGTTAGTCGAGAGAGATGCATAGAGGTCCTTAAGTCCAAGTGTGATGATGTGTGCACACCGATGGGCTGTTCAGAAAAGGTTCATCGGGAAGAACTCGAACCACTGGAGGCGGCTCAAAGAAACCTTCCATGTGGCAGGACTGTGAAGCACTTTTCAACGAGCAATCATCTGAAACATCTGTCCTTATTGGCCGGCACTGCATAGGTCCAAGCCCACCTGAAACAATAAATGGGCAAAGAACTGATATTAAACGAAGTATATAAAATATTTAGCAGAAGAGAAACCACCCTAGAATTTGTCTTACCAAAAACGGATAACCAGGAAAAAGTCATAGTTATTTGTTGCCCAAAGGAATCGAACCCAGGACCTCTCGAATGCGAGTTTTACATATTCTCTCTCGGTAGCACGTTTTTATTATTAAAGCCACTTATTCCGTTCACATCTTTGCTCGAACTAAAACTGAAAATGCGTTCCCTTCTTCACGAGATTATTACTTACATGGATTTCCTCTTTCAGTCATGAGATATATTTATGTTTTCAATTATTCATTTTACTCTCTTTTACCTCTGTCTTCTCAGAAACATTCACACTGCAACTCATCATCCTGTTTTCTAGTAATACCTCAGCTTTCAATATTATCTTACCTTTCACTTATTGCCAAGTGCAGATGTTTATTTCCTAGATTCTCTTATGTTACACAATTACATTTAGCTGTCGTACAACAGAACAAACGCCATGATAAACAAACGTTCCATTTATTGCATTAGATTCGAACATTCGTGCTTTCTTTCTCGTCGTAAATTCAACTTAAGCGATATGCCATAAAGCGCTTAATGTTTGCAAAGCCAGCTGAAAATAAATATTTCGTTTATAGAGAGTGAAAACACTTAAGCTACTTTTGAGAAACTTAGTAACTGCGAGTTGCTGGATAGTTTCCCTCTCGTCTGAAATTCCTCGTTTAATCTGCTTTGGACTCGGCGTGGTTGGAAACAGGATTTGTTAGAGTTATGAGATTGTGAGGGAACTCACAAGTGACATTATTGGATCGAAACTTTCGAACTGCAGCATGTCATGAAATAAAATACCCTAAATAAAAGCGCTGTATAGGTGAAAATTTGAGTTGATTATTTTGTAAGCTTGTCAGCACTAAGGTTAAGTTAATTTAACTGTCAAGTTTAGCGAATTCACTGTAAGTAGGTAAGATAACTTTTTGAAACTTATGTCAGCTACAACACGCAATAACAGAAATATTTTTGCCATGTTTCAAAAGTCTAATAGTTTTATAAAAACTACTGAAATAAAGATGCTCAAATGATGGATTTTTAAAACTATTTATGTCAGAAGTTATACTTAAAAAACAAATTCATATATGATTATTTTGTTAAATATATGTTTGAGAGGTAGTAAATATAGTTATAAACAAATTAATAAAAGTTGCATCATTCATCGGAAGTGTGGAAAAAGCTTTGCGGGAAATCAAGACTTGAATTTGAATGTGTCCTTAAGTATGTCCCTGTCCATTTATAAGCTCAGATGATTGGTATTTTAAATGTGCCGAGAGTAAAACTATATGCCTTTTAAAATGTAGCATTTATATTATTTTAATATGAGAATAGTATAGGTTTCTAAATTTTTTAAACTTTTGCTAGAGCTTCACAGATGAAATACCCACACCCATCCATGAGTAATGCTAAATTCAGAATTTTGTTATATGGATTTTAGTGTAATTAAACACTACAAACCTTCTACTTTAGGTTTATGTAGGTTTTATATCAGTAGGAAGTTTTAGAACATGCAATTTAGCGGTTTAAGTATATATTTATAATTTAAGTTAATTGATGGAAATTAATCGTTCCTTCACACTTTCCGTGTATAGGCTAAGGTTTTGGATAGATGGAGTCAAACTGAAAAATTCAATGCCATGGCCGGAATTTAAACCACGAATCTCCTGGTTTCCATCCAGTCGCTGTTACCCATTGAATTACGATGACCAACGTGCCGTCATGTCATTAAATTCTCCAACTGACTCACATATTTTCCCGGTAAACCACTAGAGGCTCTCGTATTCGAGATACAATGTTTATGGCGACGTACTATTGTAAGTACTTGAGTCCCAGGCTTCACCTTTAAACTATTATTATCTAAGTTAATTGATGGAAATTAATCGTTCCTTCACGCTAGCCGCGTATAGGCTAAGTTTTTGGATAGATAGAGTCAAAATGAAAAATATGTTTGTAAGCCTAGATTATTAATAAATTGTAGTAAAAAAAGCTCAAGTATTTCTGTAAGCACAGCATTCCAGGGCAACCACAGGAATCCTCAAATACAAACTTAGTTCTAGAGGAGCAGAAAAAGGAGGGTTTTTATAAGAATTAAACGCTTGTTAGACAGTAAAAGATCAGAAACAAGTGAGTACTTTTTAGCGCTTTAGTTTTTAAGGTATCTTTACTCAGGTTTTCATTTACATTTCATTACAAATGAATGAAATACCTACTTAAAATAACGGGATAAATGATGATAGCATGTTTAGTTGCGATGTTCTGAAGTAATAATACTCATATTGTATAAATGTTTAAGCAAAATCCTAGCACTTAATATTTATTTTGTTCCAAGCTTGTGAGATAATTAGAAGTTCATATTTACCCTTTATTAATATACTATAAAATAGAAGTATTGCCGTATTAACTGACATTTTGAATATTAGAAATGTCACAGACGAATAGACTTAGCAATATTTCTTACTTCTGATCCCATTCTACTTACTATTAGCTTTAACAAAACACAAATTTTTCTACATTGTTGTGAAATAGGATACTTGCAAAGTTGGTGAGAATTTCGAACAGGTATTTATTTCAGAATTTTTCATATATTCGGTGGCGCACTGCACATTGAAATGCAATTCTATGAAAACGATAAGCATTAAAAAGCTTCCTGAATAATGGATTCATAATTTTTTAAACATTATTTTTGGGTCTTGTTTATCGGATATTTAATCTGATAGGCCTTCTACATTTTGTTTTCGGCAACGCTTCCATTATTTATGTGCATATCGCAGACTTTGGTATTTGATTGTATAAAATAATACTTACATTACTGCATTTTACGGTGTAAATAAATTGAGAAAGTTAGAATGTTCGGTGATAAGGGTGTGGGTATCATGTGATCATTTATTTTTAATAAAAATGATCTAGAAAGACTTTGTTTAAGTGCCAGAATCTGTGAGATATAGGAGTCACAGGTAACAGGAACCACAAAATACACGAAAAGGGAAGTAATTCCAGGTGGTATACTGTAAACAAACGGATAACAATTCAATCAACCACTAAAGGTGCTCAAAATGATTTCCACTAAATTCGATGTGTTTTGTGCATTGCCTGGTGATGTAATATCTAATTCTTGGAAAGAGTTCAGACTTTGATAAAGGGCAGACGTCCACAGGAGCGTTTGTTAGGACACAGGCTACTTGTTTAACTTAAATGTCTCTCCAGTCTTAAAAACTTGGTGTGATCTGGGTGATATCTGTTGGGTTGGTGTTGGTATTAGATCTGAAAGCTTTTGTTGCATTCCTTCGCCTTACTGATGGATGACAACATCTCAGTGTACCTTGTATTTACGTATAAAGCTGCTAATGTATATTTCTAATTGACAATGTCCAAGTCATCTGTCAGCATGGTGAGGGACAACGGTGCATCACCTAACAGCTTATGAAATTGCATTGCTAAACAATTTGTAACTAATGCGCGCGGTCTGCCGATTCACCTGGAATGTACGATTTGTTTACCTAGGCTTCCTTCTGTTTCGAAAGCTCTGGAGAGTATACACGTAGACAAAAGTTTATGAACAAATTATCACCACCCAGCATTATAATACATATATTTGTATGGGAGCCTAAGAAGTTATGATGTATCCGCAGCAGAATTTCCATAGGTAAGGTTTGTGTGGAAATATGACCATCACAGAGCGCATTACAAAATATAGAAGGGGAAATGTTTAAGTATTACGAAGTTGAGAGAAAAACAAAGAAGGGAATTCCTTAGTTATATATGGAGTGCAACATATGGGGTCACAAATTTGTTGCTTTACTGTGCACGGGAATTCGCAATGTTGACAGACGTGTTAAAGTGCGTTCCGCCGCGTAGAGTGTCTAGGATTCGAGTCCCGCCTTGGGCATGGTTGTTTATGTATGCAGTGTAAATGTGTAAAAAACAGTAAACAAAGCAGTAAACAAACGGAAAGAATAAAACCGATAAATATATATATCACACGTATGGCAAAAAAAAAAAAAAAGGTCTCTGGTGGCGTATATTTTTCTAAGTCTAAATCGTGTCCACGGCTGGTTTACAATTGTGTCACGGAACGCGTCTCTTTAGCTTCGTCCTTCTGAATCCTCTCATAAATGTAATAATAATGAGGATGTTCACACATTGAGTATTGCTTCATATGTTTCGTGCATATTCACATAGGGAATATTCCTTTTTAGCACACTGTAATGTGTGTAAATGTTGAATCTCATAATTAACTCATAATTGATTCTCAGCTACGAAACGTGCGGTTATAGACAAGTATGTAGGAACTAGACTCATAAAGGTTCAAATTTCAAACATCATTTTTTACTTTTTTACTTTAAAATATGAAATGTGTATTACGAAATAGTAATATAACTTCCAATTGCTAAGGTTTACTTGGTTCTATGAAATTTATGCTCACACAAAACAACTGAAACACTCTACTCTGTTTATAAACTAATTGAAATAAATGTTTTATTACTATATAAAATAAAATAAAATAGAAATTAGCTTAATATAGGGTGTGTAAACCCTCTGCTTCTATTACTGCCCTAATTCTGCGGGACATGTATGAGACCAAATGTAGTGAAATTTTCGCAAGAGGATACTTCGCATTATATGCCAACACCATTCATAACAGATGAATGAGCCCGAGTGTTTACACAACCAATAATAAGGAAATTTTATAATTACATTGAATTTATTTTGACAATGAGAAGAATATGAAATTTGCGTTTCTATGAATGCACGTGTTTAAAATATTATGATTTATCTTCTGAAAGAAAAACATATTGCATTGCTGTTAAAGTAAAAGTAATAGAAATAAACGAGAACATAAAGAATTTGAAGTCATGTTGGTCCACTTACGAGGCACATGTGTTTTACCGCGCGGTTACCATGCGTACGGCCAAGGCGAAAAGCATCTCCCTAGCTATCGCATAGCTTTGAGTGGTATCCAAGTGTATATTGCAAAAATTAAATGTTTTACACTAGCCGTGTGTAGGCCACAGTATGTTGTGAACGCAGCGTGTGCTTCCAATGTCGAAAATTCCGTGGTTGTGTGTGGCATTAGATTAAAAATTAATATCACAGGGAAGAATTCATGTGTAATTCCAAATTGATAGTATTATTTTGGAACATCTAGTAATGAAGTTGTATTCTAATCGAGATTGTCAACATATTTCACTAAGCTATGCAACATAAATCCCTAATTTGAATTCTGATCAGTGTTATAAATGTGTACTAAAGCTAGGAATAAAAATATTAACCCAGTTCCCATTAATTGGTACTGCACTACCACACGCCATGAAACCTGGAAGCCCAAATGGAACATAAGGAAACGGAATTAAAGGAATCTTACGGAAACGAAGTCGTGGGAAATCATCCCAGCATTCGCCATCGACCACGGAAAACTACAGAACATCCAAGGTCAGATTGGGTGGTCGACCAAAATAAAATCCGGGTCCTCCTGAATACAAGTCTCATACGTTACGGTAGAGCATCTCTTTTCTGGTTTCAACATAATAAATAATTCACAGTCAACAATTTTTATTTTTTCCTATTTTTTAGTCCTTAAAATTTTCTCAAGTCTTAAAATAAACGCTTCCAAGTATATATTATAGTTTTTAATATACATATGTGGTAATTTCAGCTAAATAACCGACATATTTAAAAGTATGTTACACCGTATAAAATGTATCATGTACACTTTATAGTTTACTATTATTGTATCAGTATTACGCTATGATATTTAATGCTCTGAGAATAAATTATGAACTTTGTCATTGATAATGACCTATTTTATGACCTATTGCAGACTATACTTAAAAGAGCGTATTAATTACTTACGTACCAAATAGTATACAAAATACTATCACGAGGTCATTTCAGAGTTACACATTTATAATGTACATTAATTACAATAATTTACAACTTAGCAGTTGACGACGATGAGAATGTCAATTTGACGCCGTCTCCAAATTCATTCTCCGATGAATCTGCTGCCAGTTGCTCTAGTATTGAACTGTGAGATTCTTTTCTCGAGTGAAAAGTTAAGAAAAACAAATTAATTGACTGATAAACTTAATAAAGAATAATAATTACCTATTGGAAGCGAGATGCCTACTATTTGAAGTGGAAGAATTTTGCGGTTTTTGAATCTTATCACTCGAAATGGTAACTATTGAATCATATCTGATAACTTGTGACGTAGCCAGACTTTACCGTTTAAAAATAATGCGTGGCATTATTTTCGGTGAGTTCGTAGAAATTATACAGAAGGTTCTCCCATGGTGACCGCTGAATCCGTATAACCCGAGAGTGATCTTGGAGCGCCATGACTGCCAATAATCGACCACAGTAAACAGTTCTGTAAGACTATAAAACACGAAGGAAAAGACGCAACTTTTATAAATACATACCATTTTGTTAGGTCTAGGTGTACTTGTCACTCCCCACCAACGTTTGCTTAATATTACCAAAACTTGAAGCTACAATTCCAATAGAAAGCACAATTTTTTTCTGAAACTTTCTCAATCCTAAGAATTTCTCTTCCCTTTCTAATTCTCAGAATTATCTCTATGTGTTGAGAAAAAATGGTATATCTGAACATAACTGAATTCTAGAAACATCTTGAGCTAATTAGCTTCGTTACATGGTGATTGCTGTTGACCTCATTACTCTTAACTCTTGCTTCTAAAGGGTCTTTCAACAAGTGTGTCCTATCTTTGTACTTAAGTAAAACACGTTTTATAAATGATAGGGGTTTATTTCTGTTTTATCTTGGAACATAATTAATGTTATTACGTTTGGAAGAGAACATCAGTTAAGTGACCGCCACTACTTTGTTGAGTTGCGCGTATACGGTTGACCCAATTTTCAATGACGGAAGTTCACGAATAACAGTGTAATGTTATTCATGGGATCACTTACTGCTTCTGGCTTATTGGAATAAATTATAGATTTAACATAACCCCACAAGAAGTAACTCAACGGCGTTAAATCACATGATCTCGGGGGCCAGTTAACATCACCGCCACGGGAAATGTTGACGCCTCTGAACTTCTCTATCAAAAGATCGATTGTTTCGAGAACAGTAAGACATGTGGCACCATCTTGCTGGAATCAGATGTCTTTGAGATCCACAACATCCAATTAAGGCCAAAAATAGTTTCTTTCAAGAGCTCGGTATCACGCATTACACTGAAATAACTGCTATAACTCAATAACAACGACAGCTGGCTGGCCCAATGCTCAGTCAGTAGAGCACCTACCTACTGTGCGAGGGATCCAGGTTCCGATTCCTGGTTGGGGGTGGGGATTTTTCTCCAACCAAGATGGTCCCCTACCCTCCTCAGAGTCTGGAAGTACGAATGAGAGTGCCAGCAACCCAAGGTATATGAGTCAACACCATCGCAATAGGCGATATGTTCCAAAGGAGAGTGGCCGCCAATATGACCATTGCAGTTAAAGGGAATGGGAAAAAAATCCCAGCTATCACATGTTAAAGATAGGACACTTTTGTAATTTACGTCATCTAACGTTGTTATATCGGATGATGAATGGAATGGGTGAAATGATGCTCAAATGTGCCCAGGATTCATGGAGCTTAGAGTTACCGACATTCGTCTTTCAGGATAAGAGAAAACCCCGGAAAGGCGTTATCCAGGTAACTCACCCTGACCGAGATTCGAACTCAGGACCTCTTGAACGTGAGGCAGACACGACACTTTTGTTGGAAGATCCTTTACATTATGAACTGGTTTTAACATAAGGAAATTATTTATTTTATTTATTTATGTTCCTATTATTGCTTTATAAAATTATTAATTTTGTCTGCCAATAACTCGGGTAGCACAATTTGATTCAAGGCACAAATTATTAGGTCAAAGATGTTATAATATTTAATTTTGAGTTCACAATGAACTCCGGCCTCAAAATGTATGCAATTCTATCCTTCTGTGATAATTGCTGCGGATGTCTTTAACACTCTCATTTTCAAATTTGTTTTACAATTACTCGCAGATTTCTTGAAATTTTGTAGATATTAACCTTCGTTCAATTGCTGCATTCACAGCCATCTTCACACGTACCCATTAGATCAAAACATTCATCTGTATCTCACAATGAATCAAAATTATTTTAAAATTCACTATGGAGGTGAACATTTTTATTAACTACAGATTTCTTCAGAAATTGCTATTAATTTTGTAAAAGTAATTTAAAGGACATATATTTAAGTAGAAATATTTAGTGAATGCCTAAAGCTAGATGCCGAATTATTCAACAAGTTTCTTTATGTATCGGCATTTTGTTCATGTAATTCATCGTGTTAGCCCTGAAGCTATAAAGAAACAAGCAATCATCATAACCGCGCTGAGCATAACAGATGCAAAACATAGTGGGAATCTAATATTTAATATATAATTTTCCTATAAATATTAATCACTAAGTAAAAATAACGTATTACACAGTTCAAAGCATTTCTCTTCTACACCCAGGATAACATATGATTTGAACTCCTATAGCGAAAATAAATGTTTACTAAAAGGGATAAAAGATTGTGCGTTATGCATTTCTAAAATGAGCGTGGATGAATAATACTCATAAATAAAAATACACAAGTAAATTTTTCTTATTGCGACGAAGACAAGAGAGCAACAACCTGCTACTGTTGAAAACTACCCATACTATGTAACGGATAATTGATAATACTTGTTTATATTTTACAAAACCTTTACGTATTTCCTTAAATAAGGATTTCAGAAGCACAGCAAATTGATTGTGTTCGAGGTCACAGCAGGGACACAGCCATTGATCCGGTTAGCTGTCACCTTGCCAAGGATCCCCAGCTCGAGTCCCGTGTGTAACATCGATTCTTTCCAGTCTGTTTCACTTTTAAACACCTTGTCCTAAATAGGGATTAGCGCCAACCTATTAAACACAATAATTGAAGTAGTTTAGAGAAACAAGTCTTAAAGTTTGGCTTGCTTCTCTATTTCTCAGTAAGTAAACAGGCAGAGTGTAACTCATTATCCAAGTTACCAATTAAAAGCTTATATATTTATTATACTTAAGTATTAAGCGATATAACGTTGGTTATAATATTGCTGAGAAATACATACAAATGCATATTTTATTGAAAGGTCATATCTGAATGAAACTTGGTAATTATCCATTTCATGCCAAGTTAAAGAGATTTCACCAAGGCTGTTTCTGTATATTTGTGCATATATCGTGTGTTAGTGCATATTTTAGGTATTTGTGCATATTTCTTAGCTTTGTGTAAAACCTATCCAGTTTTTGTATCAGGTTACCTGGATAATGGATAAATGGCATTCCTGAAGACATTTGTTTCTTCAACTGTCTATAAAATATTGTACTTGGCTTGCCTTGCAAAGAGTTTTCAACCTGTTCCCACCGAGTTCCCGCAATTATAAAGAGAGAGAGAGAGAGAGATAGAGAGAGAAAGAGAGAGAGAAATTAGAGGGTAGACCTACGTTTTGCTTCTGAACATTCTTGGGAAAGGCTAGTTCCTGCCCCAAGTCCCTAAATGCAAAGGCTCAGTGCAAAGAGCTTTAAACATTTTCCTGTCATTGCAAAGAAAGAGACAACTAGAGGGTGAATGATTGTGTCTCTTTCTGCTTCTTAACATTCTTGGAAAAGGCAGCTTCTATTCTATCTCATTGACGTGTTGAACTAGGAATCATTAGGCTCAGTGCAAAGAGTTTTATATTTAAACCTATACCTGTCGTAAAGAAAAAGATAACTAAAACGTAAACGCTTCTCTTTCTTTTCTTTGAAATTACCAAGGTTAAGGCACAGGAAAGTATATGTTTTTTTTTTAAAGATTTACATCCCTCAAAATGTGGGCCCAAATGACCTAGCTGTTGATGGGCCACTCATTCACTCACTCACTCACTCACTCACTCACTCACTCACTCACTCACTCACTCACTCACTCACTCACTCACTCACTCACTCACTCACTCACTCACTCACTCACTCACTCACTCACTCACTCACTCACTCACTCACTCACTCACTCACTCACTCACTCACTCACTCACTCACTCACTCACTCACTCACTCACTCACTCACTCACTCACTCACTCACTCACTCACTCACTCACTCACTCACTCACTCACTCACTCACTCACTCACTCATTCACTCATTCACTCACTCATTCACACACTCATTCATTCACTCACTCACTCCTCCAAAGTTAAGCTGTATCGGACGATGAATAAAAAGGGTGAAATGATGCCCAAATGAGACCAGAGTCCATAGAGTTAGAGCTACTAGACATTCCCCTTTCAGGATAAGGGAGAACCCCGGCAAAAAACCTTATTCAGATAACTCATCCTGACCGAGATTGGAACTAGGAATCTCTTGAACGTGAGGCAGAAACGCTACCACCTACGCTACTAAGGTGAGCAATTTGTATTAAGTCGGCCAGATCTCAAAATGTACATTCTATTTAATAGTTGCATAACTGCGAAGGTGGCTGGCCCCGTAGCTCAGTCGGTAGAGCACCTGCCTGCCGTGCTGGCCCGGCGGTGAGGGTGGAGATTTGTCTCCGACCAAGATAATTCCTCATCTTCCCCATAATCTGGAAGTATGAATGAGAATGCGAATGTGTGCGTGATCTAACGATTAAAACCCAACGAATACGAGTTAACACCTTCGATATGTCTCCAAAGGAGAACGGCCGCCAATCTGGCCATTGCAGTTAAATAAATGGAACAATTAAAAGAAGTGTGAAAATGTTAGCTGTTTGTTTTTGCTTTGTGTTGTGGTGTATTGTACAGCTCACTGCCCAGTTTGTGTCTTAATGTTGTAACAACGTTTAGAATATGCTGGTTTACCGAATAAAATAAGAGTCAGTTGGAGAATTTAAAGTCATGCTGGATTGTTGCCATGGTAGCTCAGCGGTTAAGAGCAACCTGACGGAAACCGGAAGATCCGTGGTTTAAATCCCAGCTATGGTATTGAATTTTTCAGTAAGGCTCTACCTTTGCAAACCTTGCCCTACACACGGTAAGTCTGGAAGAATAATTCATTTCTACGACAACTTAATAGTCGTCTAACTATGAAGCCTGGGCTTAAGTACTTACGGCATAGTCACCAAACGTGCGTATCTCATTGTATATGCGATCTCCTAGTGGTTTACCGAAAAAACACGAGCCAGTTGGAGAATTTAATGCCATGATGGTATGTTGCCATGGTAGCTCAATGGTTAAGAGCAACCGGGAGGTCCTTGGTTCAAATTTCGGCTATGGCATTGAACTTTTCAGTCTGACTCCACCTTCCAAAATTGTAGGACTGCTTAAGTTGAGAGAAATTAGTAAAGTGCTGCACGGGAAACAGTGTGCTCGTGTAGAAAGTAATCCGTGTCTATTGGTGAGCTTTAAGTTTTGCACCCTTACTTCTTGTGATGTTGAGAGAGACTTTTCTCGGTACAAATATGTTTTTACTGAAAGGAGAAAGACATTACTGACAGAAAACTCCGAAAAAATAATTGTTTCACTTTGCTTCTTAATGGAAAAAGATAAGAACTATAAATAGATGAAAATATTGTGACTGCGAGGGTTAGGTAGATTCGGAAATCTGGTTTGCAGAAATTTAGAACAACTTTTGCTGCAGTAAAAAGACGTGAAATTTACAATCAGCTGTCTTCGAGGCTGACTTGGTGTTTTGCTGCACGAAAAGAAATGAAAGAAATCACTGCGGTACACTTCAATCGTCGACTGTCACAATAACCAACAAATAACTGCCGCTTCTAAAACCTTGCCGGCATTAATAACTCTGCAGCCATTGTTTCTAGAAAGCCGCAGACCTTCCGAGAACTTTCGCGGCCGCAACAATGGGAAGAACTATCCGGAGCATCTTTCTGTCTCTTTCTCTCCTGCCTATGCATCCGGCTCCGGCCTGTGGTAGCAGCACAAATGCCACATATTGACAATATTTTCATACATTAGCTAATACTGTTGCAGTTGTAATAAATGTGCATAGATGTGCAGTAATTTGTATAGTTTTTATTATTGCCGTCTATTACCGTCACTAAGGCTCGACGTTTTCTAGTGCATACTTGGGTGCGTATTTTGGTTGTTTATGGATATTTGAATGCATATTTTCATGGTTTTAGTGCATATATTTCTCAACACTAGTTATAATCATTGATGTTCACAGTGACGTAGCATTAGGTGAGAGGATGGAGAGCGTCTACTCTAAATATTTAGAGAGGTACCATTTTTAGATTTTTACTTTAGCTATCCATAGCATTAAAACAAAATTGGTGTATTTATTATATTCAATTTATACTTAGCTTGTTACACGAAGCTATCTATCTCGGATAATTAATTTCTACACTAAGTTGGCCCTCTACATTGAGAGCAAATTGACGCACTGGAAGTAATGGAAAGTGAGGGCTCGAGCAGCTATGAGCTAATATACGCTCCTTCGTTCAGCCTCCTTTCTCTTCCCCACCTACAAGCAGCAGCAACTGCTAATAATCTCTACACTTATTCCAGGTTATTGATCTTGTGAGATGTAAAGGTAGATAGACAGCGAAGGGGCTCCATATTGCTGAGGTATAGCTGCATAGGTAGGCCCGTTTTAGTGCTGCTACCACCTCTAGGAGGGAAGAATGAGGAAAGAGACGTGAAGGTCGAGCAGATCTGGATGGCGAACAGTACAAGCATGATTACGGTCGCTATTATTTCCAGTGCAAACGCATCCGACGCCTTCCAGCCCACCCTTAGAGGCCTTCCCATCTCGGCGGCCTCCCGTAGGAGAGGGGGTGCGTCCCCTTCAGCTGCCGAGGTGCGGGCGCTACGGACCCTTAGCACTCGTGGTACCTCTGACGTTACTAGAGGAACCTCGGACCGAACTGCCGAGCCCCTCCCGTAGGGGAGTTGTTCGGATTGGGTTGGACTCGAGGGAGCAGTGTGTTCCCGACACCCACGGGGAAATGGGTACCTCCGGCCAGGCTACGGCCACCCGGAGGAGGTAGAGTGTTGCCTAATAAGTCCCGGGTACTAGCCTGCAAAGCTAGTAGAAGGTGTGCTAGATCACCAGGCGGCCCCACCGAGGTTTCGGTAGTCTTCCCTGCGGGGTTGACGCGCGTAAGTGGCGTATCCACTTCCATCCCATCTTGACGTTGTGCTCAGCGGGGGAGGGGTCTTTTTAGACTCAAGGTATTGCCCTATGGAAAAACCCCCCGGAGTATCCATCACTCCCGGGTAGAAGGAGGCCCGGGTCCTTGGTTCTACGGGTCCAGGACTAATGGGAGTAGAACCTCTGCACTTAACTAACTTAGCACTTAACAACCCGCCAAACACTGTTGCTTGGTCCTACATTTCTGAAATGGATCAGAAGGGAATGATGAAAAATTTTGCACAGGACGGCCGTGGAATAAGAATGAGCACCACAAGCATTCGTCTAAGTGATAAGGAATAAACATGGAAAATTCAAATTTAAGATTATGTGGCAGACGGGGATTGAACCCATGAAACTAATGAATGCGAATTTCAGATGCTACCACCTGCTCCACGTCGTTCGGTATTGGACTTGTAAACCTTATACCTTTACTCTATGATAAGAGATCCCTCGATTACTGTATGCGGATGATTTAACGGTAGGTGCAATTACTGTGGTAGGCCTACAAAAATCAATAGAGGCAATTTATAGGTTTTGCGCTCACTGAGGATTAAGGATAAATAGAAAAAAATAATGGTATTTAGAGGAGGATCGATACTGAGGAAAGGAGAGGAGTGGTACATTGGAGATCATAAGGTAGTAGCGGTAGAGGAATATGACTGTTTAGGTGTAAGCATGTGTAGCAGTGGAGGGTGGGGCGCAAGAGCCAGAAAAGTGTTAGTTAACGGCAGGGCGGCAATGACAGTCGTAAGAATATGTAAGCATAAGCTGGAGTTGTCAGTTAGATGGTCAGAAAGAGTGTATGAAGCGTTCGTTGAATCCAGTACAATGTATGCAGTGGAGATATGGGGCACATCAGAGATAGGAACACAATTAGACCAGATGTATGGATTGTTTTGCAAATAACTACTAGGGCTGCCAAAATCGGCACCAAGAGAAGTGGCATTACTAGATTTGAGAAATACGAAAAGGAGGGGAATAATAATAGAGTTCTGGTATAAGTGTATTAAAGGGCAGAATGGGGAATTATTGAATATGTGCATGAAGCAACAGAAAAGCATTAAGAACACAAATAGTTGGCGGTCGGAATTGGAAAGAACGGCATCTAAGATAGGCATGGGAGATTTATGGAGAGCAGAGGAGTCAAATCATAGCGGTTTTTGGAACGAAGTGAGAAACAGAGTACAAGATATAGATAGGCAGGAGACATGGGAAAGTATAGAAGAAAAGAAATATTTGAAATTTTATAAGCAAATAAAGACAGAATGGGGTAGGGAAAATATATAGATCAATGTGACAAAACTGGAAGAGAAGTCATAGCATGGATGAGAGTAGGGATAATATATCTAAAAGGGTTAAGAAGTAACGAGCTAGGGATATCTGAATTTTGTGGAGATGAAGAGAGCACTGTTCATTACCTAGTAGAATGTAAGGAATTAACAATTTGCAGGAGAAAAATATAGGATAAGAAATGGGACAGTGCAAGCAAAGAGGTGGTGGCGCTTCGCATGTTAACGGGGCGGGTGAAAAGAAAAATAGATGTCTAGGAGAATTCTTACATAAGCTAAGAGTAAAGTGGACTAAGGTAAAGGAAGCGAAGGTCAAGAAGAAATGACATCAAGCTGCTCAGGAAAACCAAAGGCTTATAGCCAGGGAACCTGAGTCAGCGAGTATATCTTAGAGTCAGCAATTTCATGTATTTATACAGGATGTATATATTGTGTTTATACACTAAATATTTATAAATAAATATACCTACTCTAAGATACTCTAGAACTGAGAAATACCAGCACACGTCGGTAATTATACCTATTTAATATTTAAACATATTCTTAGGCAAGGATTGTCATCTGGCTTTTGTTTCCGATTGCGGAAGTTGCAAGACGGAATGGCAACTATAATACTTAGTCAAACATTAGAAGTGAATTTGGCGAAGAAACCCGATCAATAGGTCCAATTAAAAGGAGAAAGTATAACAATTTCTGGCAGATGATTTTAATATTGATTTTGTTAATGTTACATTTTAATGTTGCTTTCTAAGTTCGGTATTGTTTCTTGGTATTTATGATATAATATGTTGATATATGCTGATTACTTTTTTAACTGAAGGTAATTCGAAACTACTGTTATATGTCCTTCCATGAAGTTTCAAGCGAATACGTCCGGTAAATGTTTTAAGAATGCTTTACTGAAAAAAGAAATACAGTATTACATTGAAATCTTCAAATATCCTTTCTGAGAAGCTACTGGAAGATTAAGTGGATTTGTACTACACATTAAGACATTGCATAACTATTTTCAGTTCATTTGAAATTTTCAAGAAAATAAGTTTAAAAAATGCTGAATATTTTAAAATTAGTAACAGTAACAGAAGGCAAAGAAAATGAGGTGCATATAAGTCGGTGTATTTAGCACCTGTAAGCATAGAAAATTCCGATTTACACCTGTATAGTTACTTTTTCCTAGAAAAAGATGAATATGTTTCGAAGAAGTTAAGGTATATCATTTTGAAATTAATTTGGAAAGTATGATATTAGGGGTAGTAATGACTGCGTGCACTTAAATACCTGATTTTTCAGACCATTTTCAGACCAGACCATTTTTATTACTTTGGGACCAGAGAGAATAATACAATTTATCTCAAATTTTCTTAAATGAATCATATTAAATAGAAAGACTTTCAACAAACATGTCCTGAACATGTCTGTTGACGTTAATTTGTTTAGTAATTTTCGAGGCGATGGTACTACACAGGCACCGATTTCATCTAGTTTACTTTCTGTTGAAACTAATCTAGAATGCATCTAACACTGAACTCGAAGCTTCAAATTTATTAACAATTGTGGAAGATTTGTATAATAAAACAATAAAATATGCAATGCCTGTTTGAGAGGTAAGAATATTAGTACTACTCCTCCTGTACCATTTCCTCAGCGACCCTCGGTGGAAAGAACCCACAATTGCGTTGCCATATAGTTTAATGACCCTATAAAATATGTTGTGTGTGTAGCAATTATATCTATTTAGTGCTTACACTACTGTGTCATAAAGGTTTTATTTAGAGAACTTCAATATTTTATTACGTATTTTTAGTTCTTTTATATCTCTAAGATTATGTAGATTGGATCTTTATTATAATAATTATGATAATGATGATGATAATAATAGTATGAGAAGTCAGAAGAAAGAAAAGAAAGAAAAGAAGAGTAAATCCTGCAAACAGAGGAGGATAAAATCCAAAGCAGACCGAACATGGAAGTAGCAAGAAAAATTGATGAGGTAATAAGCAAGAAATGAAGCAGTTACGTTAACAAAAGGGCTCCAGATGAAGAGAAATTAAAGATTTTGTGTGCGGTGAACTAAAATATTTCTAGTTTGAGAAAACTATCTATGCGTCTTTGTGACTAATACAAGGACGAAGCTACCAATTGGAACAAAAAAAATAAGGAACATGATGAACACATGAAAAAAAATTTGTTAGAGGCATTATTATAGGAGACAACCAATCCTATCCTCTCCAGATGGTTCGGGTAAAGAAGATGAAACAAAATATCAAACGGCGAAAAGGGATTCTAAATTTTTATGAAAGAAGAACAGTCGATTAAGAAAGTAAAGAATTGGAAAGCAGCGAGAGCTGATGAATTTCACATTGCGATAGCTGAGTGTACGATTGAAGAAAATAAGAGATTTGTATCTTTACATACTGACACGTATGAGATGGTAAATGGTCGGAAAACTTTAGGTAGACAGTTAAACGGCCAGTACCGAAGATAAATTCTGCTGAGAAACGCAAGTTTATGGATTTTTCCCAATGATGCACTATGAAATTTCACTGAAAACATCTATGTTCTAAATGAAAGTCGAATTAGAGGATTAAAAGTTGGGTTTCCGGAGAGTAAAGATGCAAGAGATGCAGGCAGACAGTTTCATTCACTTAGCAGACAAATAATGACAAAAACGTGTAGGTCAGTGTTTATGAATCTGGAGGTGGCATTAGGTAGAGTAGATTGGAATAAGTCTATAAGATTTTGATGAAGGTTCATGTTCATTAGAAAACGACAAGGCTCTTAGTTAGGCTCCATAGAAGGAGCTGATTAGTCTGCATTGGGGAAGATCCGTCAGAGGTATGTAGGAGAGTGATAGACCAAAAAAAAAAAAAAAAAAAAAAAAAAAAAACGTAGGCAAAGATACCTTTTATATCCACGCTTTATTATACACCTAGAGAACGCGAGACCAAAAGCTGGAGGAATGGCAGTAGCGGGAAGGAGAATCAAATATATATGAGCGCCTGATAACAAGATGGTGCTGGCTGGCCCCGTAGCTCAGTCAGTAGAGCACATGCCTGCCGTGCTGGGGGTCCTGGGTTCGATTCCCGGCGTTGGGGGTCTGGAAGTATGAATGAGAGTGTGAATGTGTGCGTGATCATAATATATGTTCCAAAGGAGGACAGCCGCCGATATGACCATTGCAGTTAAAGGCAATGAAAAAATGATGCTAGAAGAAGAGTAAAGTATACTGATATACTAAATGATAGAGGTCAGGCTGTTCCAACTTCGGTGCGCGTCAGACAACAGCGGAATGGATGTTCGACTTACAGGGGCCTGAGTGCAGCATACGTAGAGCTTGGCATTGGGGGAAAATCATTGTCACACTTGGAGAAAACTAAACAAGATAAAATCTGGTTGCTAAAGGAAATACAAACATGTGTCTTGAGACTGTTTAGCTCAAGTGCCCAATGAGTAACTCTTAACTAAGGGAACTAGAGAACTAGAATTGTCACGTTAAAATGAAGATTACGATTTACATTGCTTCACATGTTTATTAATTGCCCATTGTGGAGTTGAATTTTACAGAAAAGCATGTGATCGAAGCGAAGAGTAACTGAGAGGTTTTAGGGAATTCGCGGCGTAAGAATAAGTAAGAATAAAACTAGCTCTGAACTGTATTCGGTAATTCAGTTATTTTAATTAGTCCTAAAATATTTTTTCTTAGCTAACTTATGACTTTTACATCGTGGACGCGTGTTTGTGGGAGCATTGATGGCTCTCCCTACTTACTCGGAACAAATACCTTGAGCTTTGTTTGTGTGCGGCAATAGTAAGAACTAACGTGCTGTGATGGCTGGCTATAGGCTGTATATAAGTTGTTAATCTAGTTGTTAACTGTTGTGTAACACATGAGTACCGCAGTACAGTGTAGTGTCGTATCACAAAGTAGGTGTCTCTAATAATAATTTTCAAACATGGAAGCTTAAATAAAAAGTCACCTATGAGGTTTGTAAACTTTCAAAGCAGAAGGATTATTAAGAAAGATTCAGAAGTTTTTCAGTTCTGCACGGAGGAAAAGCAAAACGGTTTAATTCTTTCTTTGCAAAGGACAGTAGCTAGAACTGCTACGACAGCAGGAGAAAATGAAGCCACATATTAGGATTGTTAAAAAGTTTGAAAAAGCTAGTGTTTTAGATACATGAGTTACTACTCAAGGAAAACAACATGATTAGAAAAAGAAGTTTGAAATGGACGATTTGGAAAAGTGCGTCGCTCAGTACTTTTTAGGGTATTATGAAGTGCATAAAGAAATTTCAACAGTGAAGCAGTTATTCTATGTAGTAAATGAGAAAATTAATTTTGGCGAAAGACAGAAAAAATTCTGACGAATATTAAAGGAAATGGGATTTAGTTTTAAAAAATATGACAAAATGCTGCACATTTTAGTTGAATGCCAGGATACAGATTGTCGCCTTATCACTGCGATTTAAATCACATTGAACCAACATGAATTATGATGGAGAAAAATAGCAGAAAAATATGTGTTCTATGACTTTACACGCACTTAAAGGCCTAACCAGACAGTGTTTAAACGACAACATTGAAGATGATTGGAAAAAATGCATGCATCAAAGTTACACATTCTACAGACATAACAGCTGAATCCATCCTTTAGACGACATCGCCACAGATGGAAGATGCACAGATACAGCAAGTGAAACAGATATGTAGGAATTTGAATCTTCACATCAGAATTTAATAAATTTTGTTCGGTTCCAAGGCCCTTCAATAATGTACATATTTTTATAACATGCTGTTTTCCTCTCCTCCCTTCTGAGAGGATATATATATATATATATATATATATATATATATAAGGGCGCTCAACTACGGTGGTCATCAGCGCCCTTTAAAAAAACTAGTCATGGCAAAAGCCAGATATAGAACTTTCTAAAAACTATACAAGTGTAACAAAACCTATTAAAAATACACGTACATAAAAAAACAATAAAAACCTACTAAAAATTTCGTTCACTAAATCCTAAACTCTAAACTAGACAAGAATCTAAAAACCTTCTCCACGGGTCTCCACGCACGGCCCACACGTGGGTGGACCTGTTGACCGTCTCCCTCAACCACGAAGAGGAGCCCACACGAGGGAGACTGTTGGCTCGGGACCCCGGGTGCGCCAAACCCGTACCTACCGAAGTAGGCCCCTAACAGTGCTTTCACTGTCAGGTATTTTCCTAAATATCCCGGGTAATACTTATTGGAGTCAACACAATCACAGACAGCAAATTTCTCATTTCTCGCCAATTTATACATATTTTGACCCACGTGCTACGGGGTTTAAATCGTTACACTGGAACTCAGTAGCATGACGCTATTCAGAGCGTAGTTTATCTTTGTATACCAAGAGGTGACTGCACTTCAAGAATGTCCAAAGTTTGGCTTAACCCCTCCCGAATTAATAGAAAGCCGCAGATAGCTTCACTCATATTCTACAAAAATCCTAAGATGTGAAACACTGCTTCAACCTGCAAAGTCGAGGGTGAGATAATGCCACAAGTAGACAGCGCTAGATAATTGCGGTGTATCATATGTAGTAGCGAAAGCTATCGTCCAAGTGGCACAGAGACTAGCGAGGAAAAATAAAATTCATATGGGAAAAGGAGCAGCTTTCGCTCTTCTGAAATAAGAAATCAAGGAGGAATGCCAAGGCTGTGTTTGTACTGAAGGTATAGCCCTTGAGCAGACAGATATAATTGAATTGTGGATCTTTATTTATTTAAACCTTCTACCTTTCTGAACATAAAGTAAAACTGCATTATATATATTATAATAACCCAACCACGCTGAAAAAAGACTACGTAAAAGTATTCTCAGCGATAAAAGGAAAAAGAACATTCCAATTGGGAAATACCATTAATACCATCAGCACATAGCTGAAATAACCAATATTTCTCTGATTATCTACCACGCTATGAGCAGAATCGGCGGACGGGGTGTGGTTTGGGGTTTCCTACAGGGTGGTTACATCACATCTCCATCCGGGTATCACTCTGAAGCAACATTAAGTACCTTCCCCTTCAACATTCCATTACTTTCACGGATAATTTCTAAAAGGGGATCACTTGCATGCTCTCGTTAAACGTTTCTTTGTTTCATGAAAAAGTCAACAAAAGAGGAATATGGCAAGCATTATTCAGATTGCCTTTAAGAAAACAAAGAAAAGCTGAAAAGGGAATAGAAGAGAAAGGCCATATAAACTGAAAAAGAATCATACAATTTTCTCCAACTATAATCATTCACTTTGATAGACGTTGTGCAAATTATTCACGTAGAACTAATTTTCCTTATAGTTACGATATTATCAGATAATAAAGAGTGACCATAACATATTTCCAAGTGTATAATTAAAACGCTGTAAAATTTAATCGAATGGAGGGAAAAAATGTCAGAGGAAATTCACGTCCGGCAAGGTATATTTTAATAAGATATGTTTTCTGGTGAAATAAAGTTCATTGATAATAAAAAGGTATTTTACCAGCTGTTCACACAATATTTTCTCAGATTACCTCTCCCATCTTACACACTGACACCGGAGAGTCAGAGTGAGTAAGAGTTAGAGAACAAGGTTTGACAACTGTTGTCTTGTTGAAAACTCAAACAATATACTGAATATGTGCATGAGACCGATACGAAAGTAGTCTTTGGTTGATTGTCGAACAAGAGCACCATACGGAACGAGTCTACCAATTCGTTCATGCCTGCAATTGAGCATCAAATGGCCATTTACATGGACAATTCGTTGAAACAGCGCGCTGTTATTAAATTCCGCACATAGGAGTGTTCTGAACACTTGGGTATTCATCAAGAGATGAATATTATTATGGAAATGGGTACGGTGAGAAGTTGGCTAGGAAGACTGAATGACACAACAATGTGAGTGTTTAGTCCCGAAGCGGAGCAACTGTAGCAGACACAGGTCCACAACAGCAAGAGCACCGGGACGAATTAATTTCCATCAGTCGATATGCCAAGCAGGAAATCACCTCCTGCGTCAATTTAACGAGCTTATCGTATCATCCATGTTTCGCTTTACTACTTTGTGAGTCATACGTACTAAGAATGCCAGCTCTTGATGTGAAACAACAACGGAAATAACTGAGACTCAATGTGATTTGAAATATGACTTCCTCTGCTAGACTGTCAATGGTGTAGAGGTGGAGGTTAACACTTTGACCCAGAGAAAGCGGTCAATGAAATACAGATTCCAGGACTCTTCAAACTCCATAGAGTTCAAATGTATGCATTTGGAAACTCTGTAGAGGCTACATACCTGTTGCGAGTTTCTCTTGCAAACTAAGTAATTTTCCATAATTACAGCGCTCGACCACTCACGAAACAACAAACACAGATTGTACTTTTTTATACTTAGCAATGGTATAAAAGAAATAAATTGATTTTATTTCGATAATTAGTAAACACTACTACAAATATAACACTTTTATTATAAGTCAAATGTTCAATACAAGGAATAGAAGTTACATATAATGTTTGCACTGTAAGTAAACCTATAATAGGCAGTTGGCAAGAGGTAAAAGGAGCAAAGTGGAGAAAAGGTGAGGATTACACATTGAACCGTATGTTTGTGCGTCAAATCCCTGAAGGAAGCAACAGGCAGGGAAGATCCGATTGATATGCCACAAACCAGGTACAAGGAGGTGCAAGCCGTCATCGTAAGTACCTAAATGTAGGTTCTTCATCTTGGTGTCAATTTCCGCACAGCTAACAACACCATGGGTTCCGAATCTCGACAAACGTACCACCCTTGAGGACAGGGACCACAACATCGCTCCAACGCCGAGAACAGCACTTCCAGAGCGCAATGACCACCTAGTAGCAGCATCATCCACGATCCTTTCGACTCTGAAAGACTGGATTGAAGGTGAAGCGGAAATGAAATTGTCTCGTTTACCAAAGTAATCAAACCAGCATTCATTGACCTAGTCAGAGATTGGTTACCGAGGATCCAACCTAGGATCTCCCGAATCCTGAATTCGGGAAACTCAGCGTTACCGCCTGAATCACCTCGGTCAGGTAGCAAGAGGTGATACAACCAGGGGGGGGGGGGATGGCTAAGGCAGTTTCATCTGTGGCCCGCATTCGGGAGGTCTGGGTTTGATTCCTCTGGCCTACCTAAATGATCCATGGGTTCTTTTTGGGGGTTTTCTGTGTCGCCAGGCGAATGCTGAATAGTTTAATTTTATCCTCTGAGTTTCCTGTTCCTCCATTTCATCTCCATTATGATTTCACATCATCTTCGATCAGGTGATCTCTTTTAGAGTAGAAGTGTTGGTGGGTGTCTCGGCGTTGCATGGGAATGATACGCTCTTGGTAAAACTTCCTCATCCGGTAGGATGGTCTCCGGTCTCCGAACCTGGTCTGGTGGGGCTGTTTTCGGACCGCAGTAGAGTGGTATGCCCTGCCGGGAAATTTTCAGCTGGTGAAGTGTAGCGACCCTGCTCTCTGCATTGACGTGGCTCCTTGGGACGGCAACCCTCTGTCTCCTCTCGCCTCACCCTTCCTGCCGTGCGTGCGCCAATTGGGGGCAAAGGACGTAAGTACCATAGACCAAGTTTGGACCTCCAAGGCGAATCCCCAACTTAGCGTAGTTCAGTGAAGTCCAAGAGGTGATACAGCTGTGTGAAGTGTATGTGTGTGTGTGTGTGAGAGAGAGAGAGAGAGAGAGAGAGAGAGAGAGAGAGAGAGAGAGAGAGAGAGAGAGAGAGAGAGAGAGAGAGAGAGAGAGGGGGGGGGGTCAGTTATTTAGGTATGGTTCGATGTCAAACGTCATCACAATTTTCAATTTGCACAACATAAAAGTCATAAACTGTGGTGAAATGAGGCGTTTAAGGTAGACAAAGAACAATGACAGCATGTAGATTATTTACTGTTGTATCACATATTGATTAAATCTCGCCTTACCCATTCCATATGTGAATTATAATGTGACTGAGAGTGTAGAAAACCTTTCTTTTTAAATTTCTCTTTTATGAAGGTAGAGAAGGTATTGCAGCCCAGCCTCTAATTCTACACAGCGAATTCTTGTGAAATATATGCTTTGAGGACCTCTGGATAAAAATAAAAATATTTCAGAAAAACGTATATGTTCTCGTATAGGTGCATGCAAGCAACTCGGAAACCAAAGGTGTGTCCAATATCAAACTTGGTGTTTAAGTTCACAATCTTAAAAAGATACCACTGGAGCATTTTCAAGAATATTCGTCACTCCAAACTATCCTTTACATGGGAAATTTCGAAACATTTATTTTCTCAGAAATGGTTTATGACTTTTAATTAAATTAACATATAAAATACATGAAAATAAAATGTGTATCTTGAAATGAATATAATTTTCCCTTAATTCCGAGGAAGTGTAAAAATAATTTTGTATAAATAATAAGTAAAGTGGAAAAGTAGCTGTGAAGATCGCAGTCACCGAATAATAATAATAATAATAATAATAATAATAATAATAATAATAATAATAATAATAATAATAATAATAATAATAATAATAATAATAATAATAATAATAATAATAATAATAATAATAATAATAATAATAATAATAATAATAATAATAATAATAATAATAATAATAATAATAATAATAATAATAATAATAATAATAATAATAATAATAATAATAATAATAATAATAATAATAATAATAATAATAATAATAATAATAATAATAATAATAATAATAATAATAATAATAATAATAATAATAATAATAATAATAATAATAATAATAATAATAATAATAATAATAATAATAATAATAATAATAATAATAATAATAATAATAATAATAATAATAATAATAATAATAATAATAATAATAATAATAATAATAATAATAATAATAATAATAATAATAATAATAATAATAATAATAATAATAATATTGATAATGATAATGTTAATGTTAATGATAATGATGTGTTTTTGGTAGCTGCTAATTTTTTGGGGGTCTAAGGCTGTGTGTGTGTGTGTGTGTGTGTGTGTGTGTGTGTGTGTGTGTGTGTGTGTGTGTGTGTGTGTGTGTGTGTGTGTGTGTGATAACCTTCAAAACACTTCCCTGTGATGGGATCTTTACACTTATCCAATATCGAAGCCCCAAAGAGCTGATATCTTTCCCTCTCTAGGGTCTCGCAGTTCAATAGCAAAAGACTGGCGGTTTGCTATTGCTTTCTTGTGATGGTAAATACGGCTAGCACCGTGGCTCAGTCGGTAGAGCACCTGCCTGGCGTGCTAGGGGTCCTGGGTTTGAGTCCCGGCTGGGGTGAGTACTTTTCTCCAATCAAGATGATTCCCCATTTACCCCATAGTCTGGAAGTGGGAATGTGTGCGTGATCTAATGTGACAATTAATGTTACAATCTAATGTTACAGTTAAAACCCAACGATTACGAGTTAACACCATCGATGTGTTCCAAAGGATAACTGCCGCCGATATGACCACTGCAGTTAAAGGCGGGATATAAATGGAACAAAAAGGACAGAAACAGTATCACATATTTTAACATTTGACTATCGCTTCGTTTTTACAACGAAACGTTTAATTAAAGCAATGCTGGAAATGTTTATCTCGAAAACAGGGAAAAGAAAAAGAAATTTTGCAAGAACAGTTGTAGAAAAGTTGCAAAAATAAACGATAGTGGGTAGAGCGAATGCAACACTCCAGAAATGTTTCTGTTGAAGTATCTATGACTTTAAAGTGTAAAATTATATTATAATTTTGCATCGTCGGAGAGATGAAGAGACAGATTAATCGACGTTAATTGTGAGTGCATCTAATGTTACTGTTAATAAGACGCTGTGCTTCGAAACACTCAATGAAAATCAATGCATTTCGTGAAATGTCAACGCAATTCCAAACATTTGTTATACTGTAGTTGTTTGCATTTAATATACTTAACTATGTAACAAAACACGGTATTCATTTTATATGTATTGTGCTTTTTTAAACTAAGAGGATTATAAATATTGCATCAACTATTAAATGTGGTATATTATTCAAGTTTCATGAATAGCTATTCGGAATTCCGTCATAACAATCAATCAGTCGTTTATGGCCACATTACATTCTTTTTGTTCAGATATTACAGCCGCATGCAACCTTTAATCTCTAATGGAATTTCAGATGACCGAATACATTAATGCAGATATTTGCACAAATCTGGATTAGGTAAACAGCACAGCTAATGCCTGTTTGTCAACGCAGCCTCCATATTATGTGCTCTGCAAATGTCAACAGGTCATCCCAGCAGTGAAGGACGCGTTTATTGCAATCAGCGTTAAGATGATTACAAGACTACAATGAACTCGAGATATATAAATAAGGGCGGTTGACATTGGTCTATGTCAGATGTTAGCCACAATGACGTATGTATATTAAAATGGGCTTGCGAATTTGTGCAGAAATTATTCATTTGTGTGGATAAAAGCTCTGATGTTCTGGAAAATATAAATATTTACATTTGTACGAAGGTGACACATAACAGTTTCAAAAAATCAAACAAGTATTGGTTTATAAAAAACGTTAAGTGATTTTATCTTTATTTTAAAATCAATACACCTTTGCATTCGATGAAAAAACTCGTCCTTAAAGCAATGATGCCACTTTACCTAAGGAACTTCAGAAACCGTGTTTTTAATGTTTCTTTGCTTCGTTTAATGAAAATGATTCCACGCATTTTATATTCAATATTTGGAAACAAAGAGATATACCAGGTGAATCAGCTGCCCCTTATTCTCGAGTTTTATGCAATCCTCATTTTATACTACAACATGAAAACATCGACTCCCGCGTATTAACACGGATGTTAAACACGCGATGAAATTAGCACTAGTATAAATGTTTTCGCATCGCCTGTAATATATTCGTAATTAGACAGCTGACGTTTGCACGTCTGCAAATGTTCACTGGAACCAGCGAATGCTATACTATGTCTATCTCACACGCTACTCGGTAGCTCAGTTGGAACGACCGCAGAACTTTACTCTCATTTGTATGTTGTGACGGTAGTTCGAATCCTTTGCCTAAGTGTACTATTTTTTTACCACATAATACAATTTACAAGTATTATTCTGAAATATTATTATTTTTATTTTTAATTTGTTATTTGTATTTATGGTATTTTATTTATTATTGTGCTGTTAAAAATGTCGTTTCAAATTGGTGTCGTTTCAAATTGGTATGTTTTGTTGCGCTGGAATGACCCTTTTACGATTCCTGGAACCAGACTAACGAAGCAACTGCTCGAACTGATGACCTTAATTAAATTATTGTGAATTCGGTTTCAAAGTTTTGATAAACATAAACAAATAATTACAATGCTGAGACTCGAACCTGTGTCATTGTGGGTTAGGTCATAGGAGAGTCATAATCCTATTCAGCTATTTCGGGACTTGACTGAAAGCACGTTCTGCGCTCAATAGTACGACTTGTATGCCTGGCGCTATGCCATGGCCACCTCGTGAGTTTTCGTGCTTGATTTAGCCTTTTAAGACACTTTTAATCATTTTCTGGGTGTTTTAGTACTATTGCTTAAATGGCAAAAGCTCTTATGCGTATTAATTGAGATGTACGAGACGTAGTTTACGCAAAAATGTAAATAAACCGTTGTTTTTAATATATCAATTTTGATTGTACGCGTCCATGATGGATAATGCGTGTCTCTAATTTTTTCCTAATTTTTGGCAGATAACCCCTGCTCTAAGTACAAGAATCCCATTTTATTTTTAACTGAAATTGTTAGTGTACTCATATGATAGGTCCATTCTTTCCGAGGCTTTTAATGAATTACTTTGACATGTATATATACTTCAGTAAAAAGTTTGTTAAATCGGCTAAAAACCGAATTTGCTCTCAGTAAAGGAGTCGTATGTTTTTGAGGTGTACTTTAGCGAGCAGTACGTTTTGTCCCTTAAGTCGCTAATACTCTGAATTTTGCACATTCCTCTCTCTAAGAACGTCAAGCAATACAGTTTAGTAAGCGCAAAACTGGACTAAGGCGCACATGCTGTTTGTTGGGTGGCCTACCTTCCAAAAAATTAGGCGTGGCTGACACCTGGTATAAAGATTCCGGGTCACAGCAGTATGGTACTGATGTGTAGGACATCCATGCACTCAGGCCTCATTTAAATCACTTTTTATTTAACCAATTGTACTCACCTTACCCATGTTTTGTTTTGTTTCCAACGTTAAGTCATATCGGACGATGAATGGAATGGATGAAATGATGCTCAAATGAGTCCGGGGTCCATGAAGCTTAGAGTTACCCGACATTCGTCTTACAGGATAAGGGAAACTCCCGGAAAAAACCTTTACCAGGTAACTCACCCTGACGGAGATTCGAACTCGGGACCTCTTGAACGTGAGGCAGACATGCTACTACCACGCTAACAAGGCGGGCGTCACCTTACCCTTGGTGTATGTTCTGGCATATTTCTTGCATGTCAAGGAACATAAATTACTTCATTACTTGTGGCCCCCTACAAAACTATACAACACGCAACAATAAAAAAACACACACTCTACAGACAAGAGTAAATACATTATAGGTAAATAGCTTTTATCACAGTTACGAAAGCTTTTTAACACCATTCCTAAGTACATCAAAATCTTTCACTTCAGTCAGTTAAGAGCAGGGTTAAGCTGTCATTGATTGCGAATCCCACGCATGAGTATTATAGCATACATATGTAAACTACTGTCATTTTATAATGTTAACATATAGTGCTAAATTTGCGAATGAACATGTTCCTTACTGACGATATTGAATACTTATAATCTAAATACTAATAAAATTATCCATTTAACTATTAATATTATTTTATTTGCAACCATGTGAACTTGACAAAAGAAGTAAAAGTATTGTAATATGGAAAATGCAAAATAGTATATTATGCAACAAGACTATAATGGTAGTAATTAAAACACGAGTGTTAATTGTGAGGGTTTAATTAACATTATAGTCAATGTTTCTTAAGACTGTGAAATGGTAGAGCCAGAATGAAAAATTCAATGCAATAGCCGGGATTTGAACCACGGATCTTCTGGTTTCCGTCCAGCCGCTCTAACCATTTGAGCTATTATGGCCAACGTGCCAACATGACATAAAATTCTCCAACTGACTCGTGTTTCTCCCGGTAAACCACTAGGAGTTCTCATAAACACATGAGACAACTACCTTAATGGCGACTTACAATGCTGTAAGTACTTTAAGGCCCGGGCTTTATAATTCGGACCACTATTAGGTACAATTAATGGAAATAAATTGTTCTTTCACACTAGCCGTGTGTAGGACGCACTATGAAAGGGTAGAGCCAGAATGAAAAATTCAATGCCATAGCCGGGATTTGAACCACGGATCTTCTGGTTTCCGTCCAGCCGCTCTAACCATTTGAACTACTATGGCCAACGTGCCAACATGACATAAAATTCTTCAACTGACTCGTGTTTCTCCCGGTAAACCACTAGGAGTTCTCATAAACACATGAGACAACTACCTTAATGGCGACTTACAATGCTGTAAGTACTTTAAGGCCCGGGCTTTATAATTCGGACCACTATTAGGTACAATTAATAGAAATAAATTGTTCTTTCACACTAGCCATGTGTAGGACGCACTATGAAAGGGTAGAGCCAGAATGAAAAATTCAATGCCATAGCCGGGATCTGAACCACGGATCTTCTGGTTTCCGTCCAGCCGCTCTAACCATTTGAGCTACTATGGCCAACGTGCCAACATGACATTAAATTCTCCAACTGACTCGTGTTTAGTGTTTAGTGGTTTACCGGGAAAAACACGAATCAGTTGGAGAATTTAATATCATGTTGGCACGTTGGCCATAGTAGCTCAAATGTTTAGAGCGGCTGGACGGAAACCAGAAGATCCGTGGTTCAGATCCCGGCTATGGCATTGAATTTTTCATTTTGGCTCTACCCTTTCATAGTGCGTCCTACACACGGCTAATGTGAAAGAACATTTAATTTCTTAAGACTGTTTATGCTTGATCATGTATCTAAATTAAAGGTTTCATTTCAAAGCATTCATTTCTGGTTTGAGTGATATGTTACAATCGTAAAGTGAGAAGTAGTACGTAGTACGCAGGCGCAGAAATGTTTATTACTTCCCTATAAACAGCTGTTTAAGTGTGACACAGTTTAACCTAAAAGAAAGTATAGAAAAACTGGAACAAATTGAATTTATTGAAATATGATTTGAAATTAATGCTAATGATAATACGAACAGAACTGACTTTATTTCAAATATAGTTTATTTATTTGACCATTTAGATAACTCAATTTGGTGCCTAATGTTGAGTGTTGATTAAAAAATGGAATAATTTGTACACAAGATTCACAAAATTTCATATTTTGAGACAAATATTCGAAATACATTAGGAATGCACTTTCTAAGAATGGATTTATAACTTTTGATATTCTACAATCCATGAATAATGTGAATAGAATTTCTCGTACATCTTTCTTGACTTTTGTGGCAACAAGTTATTGGTAACATTAAGTGCTTTTGCCGTAATTTCTCGGGGTACAAGTTCAATGTCACTCTTACTAGTGTCAGACATTTTGACTTTTTTCTAAACTGCTGCTAGTATCGTTGTCGGTCGGAACGAGAATAATCGAAACTTGCGCTTTCACAGTGTTACGTGGCCACTTCTGATTGGTGGAATACCAATACTTAATGAACAGGTGTGCTTTAATGAGGCCCATAGAAGAACTGCTACCAGACGTATAAGCACTAAAATTTGGCATGGCCGAGCATAAAATAACAATATAACTTAAAAAAGCAAAGAAATATGGTGTATATACACCATTATATGTATAAATTTTTAAATCTGATTGAGCCATTCATGATTTAACTGTTTTAACCATATTTCCAATATAGTGTTTGAGGGAAACAAACTCGTTTAAAATCCAACTCAAATAATTTACGGATTCTTTCAATACAGCTACCCTTAATCACTCCTTAATTGTTGGCGTTGTTTTGGTCCATCATATTGAAAATCAATTTATAAAGCATACAATACCTGTTTCTATTCGGCTAGAACATGATACCCCATAATTGACAATGTCCTAATAAAGGAGGCAGAAAAATAATTAGGTTTATATCTTTTATTCTGTGTTACAGACTACTTTAACCAAAAAAGAACCAATCTAATTTATGAAAGTCAGGCTTTGTTGCTAAGCTGTAACTAGGTATATAGTTTGAATAGAGTCAAACTGAAAAATCCAATGCCACGGCTGGGACTTGAACCACGGATCTCCCGGTTTCTGTCCAGTCGCTCTCACCCATTGAGCCTCTATGGCCAACCTGCCATCATGACATTAATTTCTCCAATTGACTCATATATTTCCCAGGTAAATCACTAGGGGCTCTCGTATTTGAGATACACCGTTTGTGGTGACTTACTATTTTAAGTACTTGATTCCCAGGCTTCATCATTAAACTCCTATTATTTAAGTTAATTGAGAGAAATTAAACATTTCTTCACACTAGCCGTGTATAGCCTATGGTTTTGAATAGTCAAACTGAAATTTCAATGCCACGGCCGGGACTTGAACCATGGATCTCCCGAATTCCGTTCAGTCGCTCTCACCCATTGAGCCACCGTGGCCAACCTGCCGTCATCACATTATATTCTCCAATTGGTCTCAGATATTTGGTCCGGGTAAACCAATAAGGACTCGCGGATTCGAGGTACACCGGAGGTTCAACATTGCTGGGGCGGGCAGACGTTGACTCGATTCTGTAGGGTCGGGGTGGCGGACGGGCAGAGACGGGGCATGGACTGGCATGTACGGAGGGGTGAGGGTGGGGAGGAGGAGGCGAGAGGAGGAGGAGGGAGGCGGAGGACGGAGGGAGCGAGGAGGACAGGAGGAGGGAGGCGGAGGAGCAGGAGGCAGGAGGAGCGCGGAGGAGGAAGAGAGGAGCAGGACGAAGAAGGACGACGAAGATACGCACGAAGACCGACGAGCAAGACGAACGAAGACAACCGCGAAGAAGAAGAAGAGACGAAGAAGAAGCCGAAGCAGCCTCCGACGAGCAGCCGAAGCCGACGACGCGAAGACGCTCCTCCGACCTCCTCCTCCTCCTCCTCCTCCTCCTCCTCTCCTCCTCCTACTCACCTCCTCCCCTCCTCCTCCTCCTCCTCCTCCTCCTCCTCCTTCTTCTTCTTCTTCTTCTTCTTCTGCTTCTTCTTCTTCTCCTCCTTCTCCTCCTCCTTCTCCCTCCTCCTCCCTCGTCCTTCTCCTTCTCCTTCTCCTCCTCCTCCTTCTCCACCTCCTTCTCCTCCCTCCCTTCTCCTCCTCCTCCTTCTCCTCCTCCTTCTCCTCCTCCTTCTCCTCCTCCTTCTCCTCCTCCTTCTCCTCCTCCTCCTTCTCCTCCTCCTTCTCATCCTCCTTCTCCTCCCTCCTTCTCCTTCTCCTTCTTCTCCTTCTTCTTCTTCTTCTTCTTCTTCTTCTTCTTCTTCTTCTTCTTCTTCTTCTTCTTCTTCTTCTTCTTCTTCTTCTTCTTCTTCTTCTTCTTCTTCTTCTTCTTTCTTTCTTTCTTTCTTTCTTCCTTCCTTCCTTCCTTCCTTTGTTTCTTTATGTCTTTCTTTCTTTCATTACTTATTTCTTTATGTCTTTCTGCCTGTCTTTCTTTCTTTCTTTCTTTCTTTCTTTCTTTTCTTTCTTTTCTTTCTTTCTTTCTTTCTTTCTTTCTTTCTTTCTTTCTTTCTTTCTTTCTTTCTTTCTTTCTTTCTTTCTTTCTTTCTTTCTTTCTTTCTTTCTTCCTTTCTTCGTTCCTTCCTTCCTTCTTTCCTTCCCTCCCTCCTTCCTTCCTTCCTTTCTTCCTTCCTTCCTTCCTTCCTTTCTTCCTTCCTTCCTTCCTTTCTTTCTTTCTTTCTCTCTCTCTTTCTTTCTTTCTTTCTTTCTTTCTTTCTTTCTTTCTTTTCTTTCTTCTTCTTTCTTTCTTTCTTTCTTTCTTTCTTTCTTTCTTTCTTTCTTTCTTTCTTTCTTTCTTTCTTTCTTTCTTTCTTTCTTTCTTTCTTTCTTTCTTTCTTTCTTTCTTTCTTTCTTTCTTTCTTTCTTTCTTTCTTTCTTTCTTTCTTTCTTTCTTTCTTTCTTTCTTTCTTCTTCTTTCTTTCTTTCTTTCTTTCTTTTCTTTCTTTCTTTCTTTCTTTCTTTCTTTCTTTCTTTCTTTCTTTCTTTCTTTCTTTCTTTCTTTCTTTCTTTCTTTCTTTCTTTCTTTCTTTCTTTCTTTCTTTCTTTCTTTCTTTCTGTCTTTCTCTCTTTCTTTCTTTTGTGCTTTATTTCATTTTTCTTTCTCTCTCTTTCTTTCTTACTTTCTTTCCTTCTTTCCTCCCTTTTACCTCCTTTCTATCTTTCTTCCTCTTTCTCTCATTCTTTCATACCTTATTTCTTTCTTTCCCTTCCTCTATCATTTTCTTTCTTTTTATTTCCGCTATTTTCGTCGTTTCTATTAAGGGGGTTTTATTATAACGATTTCATTCAATATTTTCAAGCTCTTCGTTACAATTATGCACCTACTAAACTTGTATCTCAATACGTTATTATGATTCTTAAGTATGAACGTTTAATAAAATGGTATTTTGCAGATAGTACTTTTTGGATTGCCACCGGGTTTACTAGTTCAGACAGCTTTAAGCACTCTTAATAATACCAAATTTGATAACTGATACTGATAATAAGGTAAACTAAGCAAAGGTAATGTCATTGGATGAGGGCTTCGGGAAGGTTGTCCTTTACCCTATGCCCCTGAAGGAGGACGCATAGGGAAGAAGAGATAAATCGAGAGGATGCAAAGAGTGTCCAATCCAGGAGACCCGACATAGCAGAGGGCACAGTTCCAAACATTTATAGGAAATCTGCGCGGTGGGTATAGTTCAACTGGCAGCTTCACTCACAGGAGTCAGACACTCTCCGCGGGGCTTGAAGCCAGAGGCCATGCCCCCAGGGATGGACGTTTAAAGAACCGAAATTCTCTGCCATGCAGCACCCGAGACAACTGTCGTCATGAGTCAACACCTGTAACGGGATTTCTTCGTTGTATAGATTTTTCCAAAGTTGGAAAGCCATGTGTAGCATTACAAATGGTCTCTCACCGCCTTTGCTGTTCGATTGTCGTCTATCAGCCGTACAGGATATCGTCGACTATCCCACAACTAGTTGTTAATTCTTCTATTGTATCTGCTTAAATACGAGTCATAAGATCTCTTCTTTGCAAGGGTGGTTACGAGTGAAAGAAATAATATTTGGATAAGTTCAATTTCGTAATATGTAAATTTATTTTCCACAACTTATATGTTTCAAATGTAATCTAAATTAATTTTCCACCATTTTTAATAAAATGATACTTCACAATACAGTAGGAAACCTTTAACCACTACTAATCTCAATATAACTTAAATCTTTAAAAGATTATGGATTAAAGAAAATCAACGTCTGCGCACTCATGAGTTCGTTGATCGAAAGATGATTTCGCTCCAAGCGTCTTCAGCAAGATTGTTGATTTTTTGGAGCACTGAATATGCATTATTACACAATATCTTTTCTTTTAGATCAATATCCTGCACACCCATTCATCACTATCAAAACTTTCTTCTCCGCGTCCTTTTTCCACAAGGAAGGTTATTGATTTTCCCTCTCCGTATCAAACGTTCATTTCTTTATACTTTCACTTTTACCAACCAATATACATATCTTGTTTATTTGCTATAGAATTTTACATCTACATACTTAATATAAACATTATAATATTTTAAACATTTTTTTTTAAATTCTTAATAACACTACCAGGTAAATAAACAAAACTCATTTTAGTGTCAAACAAAAACAACTGTTACAAATGCCCTTCTTCAGAATATATGGAAAATAATTTTAATTTAAATACTTCAACAATGTGTTTCCATATATGTTTTAGAACTCTAAAACAACAATATTTCACAACAAAGAACAATAACATAAATAAGTAAAACATAACATAAAATATAACAATAAATAAGCATTGAATAACTAATTGACTCTACTATAAGGATTTTTAAATATATTTCTTTGATTTAATATGGGGATTGTGTGCCCCGCCCCAAATTTGAATTAAAGTATCATTATGATTACCATTTTTAAATAAATCTCAATGAACAAAACTAATATAACACAATAATATAAATAACATTTTTAAACTAAATTTAACCAGTTATATGCAATTTATATACAAAAGAACTCTATATTTTGTGTTTCATCTTGGGTGATTCACCCACATAATTAATTTTTCAAGTTGTCCTGTATCAATGGCAAGGTTTGTTACAATTTTATAGTTCGTAATTGTGACTTTTTAACAGTGAGTGTAATAAATTTTACTCTGCGGTCAGTGTTTGTTATTGCCATCGACCTTGGAAGACTGTGTATTTGTGATGTGATACGTGAGAACTGAACGGTGTATCTCTACGAAAATAAAGGAGATTTTTAATTTCTGCAACTCGGCCTTTTAATTCTACGAACCCACAAAGTCACAGTATCTACAACATACATCTTCTGATAACCATCAGCATTATTACATTCATTGTTTGATAAGTCAACATATGTTTCATTTTTATATTTAACTACATTTAGAGTTCCATTTACATTATTTATATGCGATTCTTTATTTATCTTATTATTATAATCATCTATATTTTGACCTACACTTTGTACTAATATTCCTTTATTTCCATTACACTCTGTCTTACTAGATTCTAAGTCTTGTATCATATTCTTATCTTCATAATTCTCACTTAATTTCTGAGATAAACCCGTATAACAATTTCTTATACCTTTTATTAGCTCCTGTTTCAACTCATTTGAATTTTGTTCTAAAGCTTATGTTAATTCTGATTTTACATCACCTATATCTTGTCTTAAACTATTTATACTAGCGCTCATTTGCGCTAACATTTTCAATATACATTCATTATCATTACCCTTAACTACTTCCATTCTAACATCTTTCTCTATTTCTTCCCTCACATTTTTACCATGATTTCCTATATTATTTCTACCATCCATTTTCTAACTAATTTCTTGTTTCTTAATAACATGCACTCTTTTACGGTACACTTTTATAACAATACTTATCAATCTGTATAGTACTCACTTATCTTCTTTCTTTTCTCTTGATTCCCATTATCTATCCACACTCGATTAATTCTTTCCACGACGCGTTTACTCTAATTCGAGTCCCGCGACGGGCGTAATATGTAACGGCATTTCTTCGTTGTAGTAAACATGCGATGTTGAAAATACTGTGACTTTTTGGGTTTGTAGAATTAAAAGGCTGAGTTGCAGAAATTAAAAATCTCCTTTATTTTCGTAGAAATACTCTTATAGATTACAGCAGCATTACGTTACATACACCATCAATCTAACAAGGTCGATCACAATAACAAACTGACAGCAGATTACATCCTTAGCTCTCGTTACAATAACACAGCTGACTGTCTCTCATTTCACAACACTTTCACAACTTCAACTGTCCTGCTGGTGTGTCACAATCCTTTTTATATGTCCATTGATAGCTCGAGAACATTCACGAACAAACAAGAAAAACAACCACTCTCCGTCAATCGAGATATCTCTATAAACTTCGAGACGTGAAATCCTACCTGTGGCGGCGAGTCCTTTAACTGAGATAACATTGTTTGTCACCTTTGTGATCACGCGCCGCGTCATCGTTAACTGCTCATGCAAGCTCGTGAAACATTATCCGACGTCTATTATCTATTTGTGCCGAAACGTTTATGCCCAGCGCCGCGACAATGCTATGATGATACCCCACGTTGTGGTGACATGTGGAACAGGATTTCTTCGTTGTAGTTTTGAATTGGTCCTTGAATATTATGTACCACTTTTTCAGCACAATCTTTTCCCATCTCGTGTCAGTTTGTGCGGCTATCAGTTTCTTCAGGTCACCAATTGTATCATCTGGATTATATTTTACGCGAACTTTCTTTCCTAGTAAATCATTGCAGGTTACCTCCAGCATATCGATAAATCCTTATTTCTTTAATAAATAGTTTCCGTTAATTACATAACATTGCTTACTGCTGCACGTCCACTCTTCGCTATAAAAGCTTTCATCTTCCCCGCGTCCTTTTCCAACAAAGAAGATTATTCATTTTCTCTCTCCATAGCAACCATTCATTTCTTTATACTGACGTCACTTGTACCAACCAATATACATATATTTTTTGTTTCTTCTAGAATTTTACATCCACATACTTAATATAAACATTATAATATTTTTAAACATACTTTAAATTCTAAGTAACACTACCAAGTAAATAAACAAAACTCATTTAATGCCAAACAAGAACAACTGTTACACACTAAAGAACCAATTGGACGAAGGGCGACATGAAATTAGAATGAAAGTAAAATGAAGGTAGAAGAAATTCTGGGAATATAATGAATGAATCGCTCCAATATTCAAACAGCGACCCGTGAAAAGTTCCGAAGAACACAAGCTCAAGGAAGTAGGCCGATTGAATCGAACCCACGGCCTCCCGTATGTGAACCACAGACGCTATCGCAAGAGACACTCCTCTAGGTATACTGATAATAAAGCAAAACTTCAACGATTTTTAGAAAGTATTTTTTTCTTCTTCTGAACGCTTCAGAACTGTAAACGAGGACAAATGAGCTAAATGCATATATTTTATATGAAGAACTCGAGTTGTTCATTAGCCGCTGTCCACTATATTTCTCCCCGAATATAATTTTATTGGCATGGATATGTTGTTGTGCTTTACTGTAAATGTGCATGCTTGTTATAAACATTAGCAGCTGACAGTGTGAGTGCTCTCGTGTTTTACTCTCTTTCACATCTGCAATTAAAGTAAAGTGAACTTAATGAAGAGGCACAATTGTGAGCTTCATTGCATCTGCGGTGATGTATACGTTTGGTTGAGAGGGTGGAAAGCAACCAAATGGTGAAATCTACCCTTAACATCCATCACCTGCGTCTCCGTGGGAACAAGTGAGTGAATACAGCCTTCCCATTTAGCTCCTGTAGCACATTCAAATCCTGCAAGTTGCGGCAATCCAAGGAGAATGAAAAGAGAAATGATGGCACCCGCTGCGCTGTTGTTCCCTCCGCATGCTCTTGATGGAAGAAGTATTTTGTTTGTGGGTGCACTTATTCTTTCGAGATAATTTATGTATCGCATACAAATAAGAGGCATTTGTCATTATTGAGTGCTGCGATTCTAACTTTTCGTCTATAGCCGGTATGGATATTGTTGATCCCACGTGCCACCGCGTGCCAACCGACCTCCACACCTCCCCCTTTCGTTTGCTGTTTGCAATACACGAGCTGTTTATAAGCCAGTGACTGAATATTAATTTATGCAATTACGAGATGCATTTCGCAATTGTAGGCCAGACATTCAGGAGAGAATGGCTCTTTTTATTTTGTAGCATACTTTATATATAAACACAATTACGAGGCATGTTTCTTAAGTGAGGACCGTTTTGCGATTCCGCCGCCGCAGCGCTACGGTCGGCGTTCGGCGCATGCGCGTTGGTTACATACATCTCTTGTCTACGCACTGATGCCATTACAGTCTGATTCTTCATTGTATACGTTGGTTACTGAGTGTTTAAGATGCCTCCGACAATCGTGAGTCCCGCAGATTGTGAAGTACGGGCTGTTATACGATTTCTTAGTGCTAAAGGCGTAAAACCGATCGATATTCGTCGTGAAATCTGTGAAGTTTACGGAAAAAAACATTATGAGTGATAGAATGGTAAGGAAATAGGTGAGAGCATTTAAAGCTAGCCGCACAAATGTGCATGATGAAGAACGGATTGGGCGTCCTTCGGTTGTTACTGAAGATTTAGTGCAGAAAGTGGACGAAAAGGTGAGAGAAAACAGACGCTTTACAATTTCATCATTGTGCGACTATTTTCCTCAATATTCTCGTAGTGTTTTGTACCGCATTGTGACCGAGAACTTGAAGTACCGGAAATTGTGTTCACGTTGGGTTTCGAAAATGTTGACGGATTTGAACAAAACCCAACGTTTAGGCAGTGCATTGACTTTTCTTGAGCGGTACCACAAAAAAGGTGAAGATTTTTTAGACCAAATTGTTACTGGTGACGATACATGTGTAGCCTACGTCACACCAGAATCGAAACAACAATTCATGGAATGACGACATTCATCATCACCCACAAAAGTGAAGTTTAAGCAAACAATTTCTGCCCGGAAAATCATGTGCACAGTTTTTTTGGGACAGAAAGAGAGTATTGCTAGTGGAGTTTCTGCCTCGTAATGAGGCAATCAGTGCAGCGTCTTATTGTGAGACATTGAACAATCTGTGCCGTGCAATCCATAACAAAAGACGTGGCAAGCTGAGTAAGGGTATCGTTTTGCTGCATGACAATGCCCGTCCACATGTGGCTAATCGGACCAAAGATCTCATTAAATATTTTCAATGGGAAACTCTAGATCATCCTCCATACAGCCCTGATCTGGCGCCCAGCGACTACGATTTGTTCCTGCACTTGAAGAAACATCTGGGCGGTCAGCGTCTTCAAGACGATAACGAAGTCAAAACAGTTGTGATACAGTGGTTAACACGTCAGGCGGCAGAATTTTATGAGGGGGGTATTCAAAAACTGGTGCCACGTTATAACAAGTGCCTCAATATTCACAGAAATTAAGTAGAAAGGTAGATTAAGGTACAGAATTTCATGTAAAAATAAAATTATTGCGATATCTATGCGCGTCTTTTTTAAATTACAAAACGGTACTGACTTAAAAAACATGCCTCGTTTATGTACTTATATTGTATATATAACGCTAAACAACAACCGCATATAATTCATAGATAACTGAAGATGTAAACAAAACGAATTACATAACAGAATTAAGATTATACATAACTCTGCTAGAAAATAATTAAAACCTGTAAGTGCATACATGGGAATGGCGGGGCGCCGAGGTAACGCAGTGGTTTCATTCGTGACTCCCGTGCTAAGGGTCCCGAGTTCGATTTCCCGTTCTGGGGTGGTGATTTTAAGTCAGCCCTGTCCACGCCTTCACCTCTGTCTAGCACATGTGAAGCATCCCCTATATCCAATGTGGTTTGGAGTCCACGGTATAAGCTCTAGGTCCTCTCGCCTCACCATCGTCTTCACTATGACCCTAACATTGGAGGTAATGGACACCGCCCTCTTGGTGCCTCCACCTGAGAAATGGGCCCGGTCATCACGTGGTGAGGCGAGGTTACTCCGAAGGCAAAGGCTGCCATGTGGGGAGTGTTGGTAGCCAGCCAACCATATATGGGAATGGACCTTATCTAAAAATATAAGTAGGTATATAAGAATGAATTAATTTTCACACAATTCAAATTAATTTACAGTATGGCTGGTAACCCTTTAACAGCACAAGAGGTCACCGCTTTATTAAATAAATGGTTTAATTTATATTTTGTGCAAAAGATACCAACAAAGGCATGCAATAGGAAACCAAAATTGTCAATTTAAGTAAGTTAATAATTTATTTACTCTACAATATGTAGGTATTTTTTTCTGCAAGTTTATACGTGGTATTTACTTCTTAAATTTAATACAAATTATAATATATTTCCAGCTTAAAACATGTATTTTTACGATCAGCAATTATTTTGTTTTATCATTTAATGAATACATTGCATGTTAATAAATAATTATATGACCCGCCTCGGTAGCGTAGATGATAACTTGTCTACCTCACTCAGGATGCCTGGAGTTCGAATCTCAGTCAGGGCGAGTTACCTGGATAAGGTTTTCTCCGGGGGTTTCCCTTTTTCTGAAAGACTGATGTCGGATAACTCTAGGCTCAATTGGCCTTGGGTTTATCTGAGCATTGTTTCATCCATTTCATTCATTGTCCGATATGACTTAACATTGGAGGACGTAAATTAAAAAAAATTGTCATATCTAGTTTTTCAAAACTAAGAGTCCTATTACACCACCGCTCCAATAGAGAAGTAGCTATGTTACGTCATTGTACCCCTCTCTCCCGAATGTGACCTGGCCTATTGTTTCATTACATGAGTAAAATAACTGACTTATTCTAAAGAATTAATTGTACCTACTAGAAAATGAGAGTTAAATAAAGACAAAATGACAGATATGTAGAAGGAAAACACGTATGCATTAACCCACTATGCCATGCTGTTGTACGACATTTCATTGGCACCAAGACGGTAAAGAAGGGCTAAACTTGCGACGTAGTTACGACTTAGACACTCCCTTTCCACTGTTAAACGTACTTGCGATGTCAGACGCGGTTAATGGATACATTGAAGGTTTTTGTAGAAAACTTCCACTGCAGTTTCACTAACTACACAATGGTATGGTAAACCACCACTTGTCCACTAGGAGTTTACAAAGCCGATTTATCCACTTGTGCTTACTAAACGGGTGAGGATGGAAGGGGTAACTGTTATTCTGCGTCTGATCTAAATTCAATAAACTCAATCTAAGTTCTTGGGACTATGGTAGGATCCCAAACCACAAATTCCGCTTCTTGTGTGCAGCTTTACAGGGTATTCCAAATAAATTACTAACTTACAAGGAATTTTCGCTTTGAATGATAAAAGCGGTGATTTTAGTATTATACAATAATTTGCGAATTAACTTAACATTCCGCATAAAAGAAAAAATCAGTCTAGGTAATACATCAACTTTCACTTTGTATACAGATTCAAATGCCACCTGGTTGGTTAAGAATTGAAATTTTGCATATTGTAGTATATGTGTGTCACCTTTGCACCCGAAAGTGTCTAAAAAAATTGTCATAAAATCTTGTGGATGGTGCATTTTAATCACACTTAGAGAACAGAATATTTAACATCCTTAAATGAGAAAATTCCAGAGTGGAGTGAGGTAAACAATTGTAAACATATCACTTAGTTTTTTAGCTTTGTGAAACATTTACATAAGTTTGAAATTAAATGTTTCTGACAAAAATTGTTACACAATTCTACAGGAAGATACTAATTTTTGTATTATTTTACGTCTACTTAAGGATGCAGAAATTTTGGAAATGTTGGTGTTATTTTCTGGATATGATACAAAAAATAAGGCTCAAAATAAGTTCTAAAAAAAGCATTTACTACAGGTTTTTGAAACACCTAATGATACATACGTTACATAATAGGAGAAAAAAATGAAATGGGTCAGTGAGAGGTATGTGAGAGATTGGCAGAGCCAGGAAGAGAAACAGAAGAGAGAGAGGGAGAGGGAGAGAGGGAGAGGGAGAGAGGGAGAGGGAGAGAGGGAGAGGGAGAGAGGGAGAGGGAGAGAGGGATAGGGAGAGAGGGAGAGAGTGAGATATGGGTTACGGGGAAAAACAAAGCACAGACATTATATCTTTCATTAAGGAACCATACAAAATGTAATCGAAACCAAGAAGGCTTTGCCTAGGCTTGTTAATTACCACATTTGCCTCTTATTTTCGCTTTCAGGGTCCATTGTATCATAGAATGCTCACATATGCTATAAGCCAAAACAGCTCATTTCTTACTACGACTATATGTATTTGGGCAGTTGAGTTTAATGTATGGTATCCTTTAGCGCCAGTCTACTGGCTGGTTGGAGAGATAACGAGAGAGAGAGAGGAGCGCTCCCATAAGCACTCGGGACGTAACAAGATAATTCTAGACGCTCCCCCCTCACCTAACAGGAATTCTTTCGAAGCTTCGAATGTGTATCGCTGTGCTCGAGAAAGTCGGTGATTTCTTGAGATGCCGTAAAGTGCGTGTTACTCAGTGTGCTTACGAATTAGCTATTATTAGGAAACGGAGTTTTAGGTACTAAAAGTTAAATTTATTTATTTTTATGCATTAAACATCAAGGAAATATTTGTTAAAAAGTTCAAAATATTTACTAAAACAAAAAATGTTTTCTTTCATTTTACATAATAGAAAAACTTGTAATAAAAATAACTTCTAATAACTCACGAGTGATGGATTATTGATGTCACATGTCAACTGCTGGATTTTTTTTTTGGAATTACATTGTACAACGCATGCCTTCTCTAAATTGTTCATTAGAAATCTCTGCCGATTGTTACGTAACACTGCCCGGTGTGGGGAGAATGATCATCCTACGTCACATGAAGTCACTCTTGCATATTTAGTAATAGGCCACCACTAGTACTTACACTCTCAATGTCTACTTGATGGCCTTCTAAAATTTGGGCAAATTATCTCATAATTTGAAACCCTGTACTTTTTTTCAAACACTGAATTGATTTTTTAAAGATTGCATTTTGAGCCTTCGAGTGAGTTGACTTAAGTTTCCACATTAACTATTCCTTTAACACCTTCTATCAAGAGATTAGTTGCTGCTTCTAGTTTTTTAATGGAATTGCACAAAAAATTCAAATTAGCAGCAGTATATGCCACGTCATTTCTTAAACAACTGTCACTTAGCACATTTTGAACAATTTCTATAGATGAAGCATCATCTTTGTCCAGTTCATTCACAACCGATTTGAAGCTATCAAAACGTTCCGCATGGTATAACTCTGCTGAAAGGCAAGTGCCACAGTGAGTAACAGTGTTGGTGATAATGGAACACTGGGGATTTTGATTCTAAAGAGATTAATCCTCTTAGGGGCTTTAACAAACACATTCTTTCCATTGGATACCAATTTGTCCACATTGGGATGCAGTGACCCAATAATTTCGCACACCCTATGTAGTGCATGCACAATGCAAGTCACGTGTATCATTTTAGGATAGCTGACGTTAAGGGCTTCTGCCGTTTTCTTCACAAAATTGTACTTAACACCATTTAGTCATAATATGTGCATACTTTTATTGAATAGCCCAGCAATATTAATGTGCTTTGCTGGCCACATTTCCTTGCAAGCTAGTAAAAACACACGACTAGAAACTATCTCGTCATTTTTAAAAATGATAAACCTTACTTGGCAAAGTTAAACATTTCTAGCCACTTTCCTCTCTGTCAGAGTATTTGAATCGATATTATGAAATAACTATCATCTTTTCCTGCAAAAAAAAAAAAAAAAAAAAAAAAAAAAAAAAAAAAAAAAAAAAAAAAAACGCGAAAATAACTTGCTATGTTCATTTTTACAAGTTATAAACAACACTGAGCAGGATATGGTCAAACAATATTGGTGAGGTTTGGAAATACCATCGTTCAAATAACAAAAAATCTCTTTTAATTATCAAGAAACACATCGTTAGAAGGAAGAAGGTTTTCTCCTTTCATTGTCCTAAAAGGTAACCCTATAGGACATTTCAAAAATAAGTTTATATTCTCATAAGCATTGCGTCGATTAGATCGACGATGACAGTCTTCGCTCGGTATAACACAGTCGATTATATCGACGGCCGGCATTTAGGGCAGAAACTATCATAAGAGGCGCGGCAGAAAATGGTTAATTAAGCAGAGGATTTTTTACACGAAAAGAAAAAATACATTGGTATATTATGATTTTAAAATTTTCTCTGAAAGGTGTGTGTTTGTATTGTTTCTCAACTGCTTGATTTAATAGTGTAAATAAGTAGTGTACCGTTGTCGAATGCAGTATTTAGTTAAATATTTAGTTTTCTCTAGAGTATTAAAACAGATCGTGGTTCACTGTGACATAAAACGTATTTATTACTAAATCTGATTATTTATTACCTGCATGACTCATGAAAGTGTGCCGAACCGAAGTGTTTGAGAAGTATTCGAAATTGAAACTTAACAGGTGAAAAATTATCGGCGGAACAAGAGTGATCCTCTCCAAATACTTTTGAAAAACGTGTGTTATCAGCTGTGCACTTTCACGGTGTGATTGATCACATAAATGTGAACATGGATCATTAAGCAGCATTTTGGAATCCGTCAACCCTCGTTCTCGTGCTTACCGTTGCGCAAAGAGCAATCCATTTACAAACGCATACAGCGAGTGTAATGGGACGACGCAAGGATGGGGAATGAAAGCATTTTGGTGCAAATTATCTTCCCATTTACAAGCGCATACGGTTACCTGGTGCTCTCCCTTAGCACGACGAGAATCGGGAATACGCTCCATCTAGGGCATCTCTAACTACACTTTTTGCGAATGAAAGCTTATTTGTTATCTATGTAGTCGTTCAGTATCTGTCATAGTTTTCTTTTGCAAGTTGCATATCTCCTCTTTTTCTCCGTTCTATTTTCTTTCGGAGGTTTACAACTTATTGAAAGGAATGTCCAAAAATAACCACAGAGGAAGCTTTGACAAAGTACAGTTACTGACAAGAGGTTTTCTCCGTCAACATTTCAACATTTAAAAAAAAAATATACATATATTTTCCAAAAATTACAAAACAGAAAAACTTATAAACAAAACTTATAATATATGTATGTTAGGCTTCTCAGAGACTCTTAAATATTTGTTCGTTTATCAAAGTGTTTTACCAACGAGAAGTGCACACGAACTTAATTGTGAACAGTGTAACGCGATAAGCTGGTAGCAACAAATGTATGTATAGATACAGGATTTTAGGGGTATACGTGTAAAGAATTTGTTAATTAGAACCTTAATAAGTATCCAGAGAATCTAATGTTCCACAGAATTTGTTTTACTCTTCCTGATCAAATTCTGTATTATTGGTTTTCAAAGTAAACTTGAAGGTATTTGGAATTATTTAACCGTGCAATCTAATAACTTATTAGGAGCTCTCAACGCACCGGGTTTTTATAATCATAAATGTATAACTGGATATAACACAATTTAAAAAAAAAGACAAAACACTAACAATACTCGCATCACTGAACCAAGGACTGTTTTCAATAAATTCATTGCCAGGTCAGGAGATGGCTTGAGTATAGAAAATTAATTGGGTCAGAGAAACGTAACTAATTAACTTGATGATCAAGCTGTAGAGATTTGTGCTTCTTAAGCCGACGGATTTCCATTTGAAGGCCAACTTTCGAGAGACGATCATCTTGGCAAAATGCAACAATTACTGGGAGTGGAGAGTTAAGGAGGCTTTGGCTATTTCCTCCGAGAGGAGCACACTTAATCGTGATGCTGGATTTCGGTTCAGCTCCTCTTGGAAAACTGGCCTTAAAATGATGATCCGTCGGCTCAAGAAGCACAGATCAATACAGCTTGATCATCAAGTTAAAGAATTACATTTCTTTGACTCAATTAATTTTCTATACTCACGCTATCTCCTGCCTGGCATTTAATTTATTGAAAACAGTTTTTGGTTCAGTGATGCGAGTATTGGTAGTGTTCGGTCTTTGTTTATAGTTGTGTTATATCCGGTTATCAATTTATGGTTATAATATTTCTTAAAATATCCTGATGATGGGAGAGATGTACGCTCCCGAAACCTCGATTTCTAATCGTCTTTTCGCCTGGCTTGTTTCCCGAGAAGATCTCGAACATGTTCGTCGCCAGGAAAGCTTCAGGTCTTACTTTAAATCAGCTGGTGTCCTACATGCTTGTGAAACAAAACACACCATACTGTTTGGTCAAACTAAGGTAGTAACTAGAGAAAATAGATGGCGAGCTTAAATATTGGCTGTTGTTCATAAAAATTCAACAAACATGGTGGAATGTATATTAATGAACTGGTTGCCGGCCATGCAGAAAACCAAAAAGAAAGAGTAGTCTTTTCTCACCACGATACCTGTGCCGAATTGCCGTGACTCTGTATAGCAATGACGTCACAGTGCATAGAACACCCAGCCAATCAGATATCACTTCTACCTGCCAGAATGCAGAGAATACCTGGCCAATCAGAACTCTTTTCCACCTGGCTGTCTCTACAAAAAGTTTACTTTCCGCAGCAAGCGTCTCAGATTACCATTGAAGACGTTCGCGATAGGAAGATCGAAACGTTGGTTTTATCTAACATGCCGCGTCAAAAACCGGATTTAAAAATGTACTTCAGTTTGCTTTTTAGGTATTCGTCTTCAAAATAATTTATAGCGTTACTCTCACATAGAAGATGTTTCTGGTAATCGAAGTGACTCCACGATAGCTGTGTGACTCTCATTCGGGAGATCACAGGGTTGATCCCAGACCGCGCCCTCTGACTGGCTTATTTGTGGTTTCCCCTTGTTACTTCAGAGAATGCAGGGATACTTACTTTATTAGCAACATTTCGTTTTCATATTTACCTTCATACAATTTACTTGTCCACTTTCAAGTGTGCTTCCAGGCTCGTAGTGCCAGACACATGACGCGGATACTTGCGCATTGGAAATGCTATTCTCGGCGCTGGATGGATGTGGTCGCTGTCCTAACGTGGCAGTCGGAGTTTCTCGACACCGAACCGGGAGTGTTGGTGGCGGCGCAACTGATCCTGGCGCCGGGATAAAGAACCTTCATTACTTCTGCGAACCTCTGCGCATCTCAGTGGCCTGCCTGACTACATTCCCTGTAGTCTCCTACAGGAAGGCTCAATATTTCTTCCTCATGGTGGTGGTAGTTGTAATAGATCTGAGTGGAGATTGTAGTGTGTGTGGTGTCCCACTTTGTGGTCTACACTTTACTCTTTAACTTTATATTGCTGGCCAGACTACTAAAACTATTTTATACTCGGATTTTTTTCTGACTTAAAAGCTCTTTTATTTGCGTGTACATTAGTATACTATAATCTTAGTTACGTTGTTCTCTTATGTGGAGGTCACGTGTATGCAAAACATTACATTACATTCAGACTAGGTCTAAATTATATATTAATAAATGTAAATACAGTAAAACCCAAAATAACTTTAAATGTGCAGCATCAGTTTATTAAATCAATTACTTGGAGCCATTTCGCAGTTGAATCACGCGTCTTTTAAAAATGCATATTAAATCTCTTCTCTTGACTATAACTCTCTTCACGCTCCCTCATTCTCCCTCTTTCTTCCTATTTTAGCTTCTCTCCCCACTACATTCTATACTTCCGTCACCTTTTAAGTATTTGTGCAATGTCCATGTAATACGATGTTTTGAAAGTCAGATGTAATAATTTTTATGGCTGGTAATAACAAGTAAAATGTATAAAATATCTGGCACTACAAGAGCTCGTATCTGTTTCTTATGCTTGGGATGTGATTAGAACCATACATTTTCAAGTGGTAAATTGTATGCTTACACTAAAATAGCACTAAGGTAGAGTTTTACAGGTATACATTTGTTCTATTGAAATTATTTAAACAACAAAATGCTAAAAATACCAGCCTTTTAACTTTAGTTACATAACACACATGGAATATTCGGGAATATATTTTTACGTTTTACTTTGTTTCCTATTAGCAGTAAGTAACGTATTTTCATAATTAGGACATATGGCTGAGCCATTCTTGAATCAAAATATTACATGTGTACTATACACCTTTATGCATCTATGAACAAAGTTTCAGGAGTGCTCTGTTTTTGGCATCCGCCATATGAGTTAGCGTCAATTATACATTAACATTAGAAAACTGTCAGAAAAATTATGGTTATAGTTTATGAACAGGTATAGAGAGCTTTAGGTGTGTCGTATTTTTCGTTTTTACTCACAACCAGCATATACTGACCAAAGGGTGAAATATATAGAGCAATGGTCAATCCACTGAAGGATATGCTTAAATTAAGAAATTATTTTAATTATACATATTTTGTTTTATGGTAAAAAGCATACATGCTTTAATGGTACGCCACAAACGAACATTATCCCTTCATACATCTGTCTGGCAGAGCTATAGATGACGATACTATAACGTTAATAAATAAGGGAGTGATGGGGAATGTGTACAGCGTCTGTCACGATGTTATTAACAGTTGCTTATGAGATCCTGCTGGAATATAAGCAAGGTAGCTGACATTGACGCCTTTAATTTGTGATATAATAACTGTATACTTGAAACACTTTAAGAGAAGGCTCAGCTAGGCATCTTAACGCAAGGAAACACATCGAAATGCTATTTTATAGTAGCATTATGCGACAGCATTATGTTCTCACGTATACTGAAATGCAACAATAAAGCGAATAGGAAGCTTAATATATCAATCTCATCTCTTAGCTTTACTGTCATTAATTTACTGTATACACATGCACACACAGGCTAGTTAAATCCTGAAAATTGCCTCTTGTCGTTCGGAGCAGAACCAAGCCTTCTCACGCCACTGCCGTGCGTTTAATTGCAATTGCCCCGTTTCGTTCTGCAATTCTTTTAAAGCACGAAGGGATACCTGCTCACGTAAGAGACGGGACAATGGGCGTTGCATGCTATTAGAATTTGAAAGCGTTTGAGCAGGGGCCTTTAACAGGTCTCAGATAACCTGCACACGTTATACATATTTTAAGACAACCTGCTTTTAAGATCAAACCATTAAATCTGGAACTATTAATATATACTCGAATGCTCGCTTCTAACACTAAATTTGAAGATTGTTTATCTGTAAAGATATGGCACTGTGATTATTTTTGGGACGTTTAAACATGTATATCGGTACAATGATTTTACCCAGCTGATTTTTTTTTGTATGATGAACTGAATTATCCTTAATCATTGCTCTTTGTGTGACCCCAAGAAAATAAGAAAACCAAAAGCTAAAACTATCGTCAGTGGGGAAACTTAATTTTACCCATATATTCCTAAAAGGTACGGTTGGCAATATATTTGTACATACACACGGAATTTGCTTTGCTTATATTACGGAATTAGTGAGTGAAGAATGACCACAGTTCTCATTAATTTAACAAGCTGTATATACCTAGTTATTGTACTGGTTGTTTAGTAAATTGATTTCAGAATTTAGGAAGTTCAAAAATATAAAGGTTTACATTAGTTAATTATACAAAAAGGTTTGAATATGTTAAAGGCTGTGTTGCAATGAAAAAATTCAATGGTTGTTCCAGTGAGTGAGTGTGTGGTGTTTTAAGGCCCGTCGACAACGATGGTTGTTCATGTGGTAATTTTCTGGATGTGAAAAAGGGTAGCAGTTATGCTTTTTTACATTTTTTTTTGGAACTGATACGTTTAAGAAGACGTCTGGAAAGTTAGCCCGTTTGCCGATACTGCATATATATCTTAAGTAGTTAAGCGAATCGTTTAATAGTTTGCCTTACTTTTTCTCAGCACGAAGCACCTACTGCAACAAGTGAACAGGGATGTATGGCAGTCCAGGTGGTAGTTCTAAACCAATGTGTTTTAGTGTGAATGGCAGAGAAGCAATAAAATAATGAAATTCTGAAAGAATGCATTATATGATAAAATTTAAATGTGATGTTATTTTGTGGAATGAAGCTTTAGATTGTGTCTGAGGACATCTATAAATATTCACTGTAGGAAATGTTTTGGACATTAAGCTAATAGGCATTTGTTTTCTTGTATGTCAAGTGGGATTCTTTGAAGTTCAGTGTTACTCCGATGAGGTACATATGATTTAATTGTGTAGTAGACCAGGATATGTTTTCTACTGTGGTAAAAAGTTTTGAATGCTATAATTTTACTTTCTGTAGCACCTACTAGTTGACAAACCTACCGTCGAACGCGCACTCCGTAGTTCTGCCATGCCACTTAGGGGAATGTTGCGGTGGTTACTTTCATACCACGATTTGTTTTCTATAATTTCCCTTTATTCCACGTCTTTATCTAGTTTTAGATGTCTTATCAGGTTAATGTTATATGACGATACCAGACAGATGACGCGGGTACTTGCGCATGGTAACTCCTACTCTTAGTGTTTAGCGGTGTGTGGTCGCTTTCGTCCCGTGGGTGGGACGTTTGTGGATATCGGATCCGGGATGTTGGTGGCTGTGTAGCGGGTACTGGCACCGGGATGTAAACTTAGTACTGATTAGGAAGTATCGTGTGTCTCTGTGGCCTGTCTACCTGAGACCCCGTGATCTAATGCGGTTTCTTCATTTCATTCCTTCGTCTTGATGGTGTTAGCTTGCAATAGATTTTTGTAGACGTTGCAGTGAGAAAGGTCCAGCGTCATTTAGTGGAATTGATGTTGAGTGACCGAAGGAACGAGCGTGTCAGCGATTAACTCTATATATGTGACAGAGAGCATGAGGATATCTACATAATTTACACATCGAGAACTGGAGCATTTAATGCAAGATGTATAAACCACGAAAATAATAAAATGGATGGAGGTGCATCGATGGTATTGCTGTTGATAGTAGTGACCATACTACTAATTATCGCAGGGATAGAAATGAACCCAGGGCTTGATTTTTGTGAAGAGAATGTCATGAGTATACTGAAAAAGTGAACGAACAATTTGATAAGTAGAGCCAGACTGAAAAATTCAATGCCATAGCCGGGACTTGAACCATGGATCTCCCGCATATCCCGCATTTCCCGCATCTTCCAACATCATTTCGGCATGTTGGCCATAGTAGCTCAGTGGTTTAGAGCAACCGCATGGAGAGCGGGAGATTTGTGGTTCAAATCCCGGCTATGGCATTAAATTTTTCAGTCTGGCTCTACTAATCCATACCTTAGTCTACACACGGCTAGTGTGGAAGAAATGATTATTTCCATCAATTTACTTAAAAAAAGAAAACATGCTGGTTTAATTATTGAGCCTGGGACTTAATTATTTACAGTATAGTAAGTCGCCACAAAAGGTGCGTGTCTCATTGCATATGAGAACCCCTAGTGGTCTACCGGGAAACATACGAGTCAGTTGTGGCATTTAATGTCATGTCAGTACGCTGGCCATAGTACCTAAGTGGTTTAGAACAACCGCAGAGAGCAGAAGATCCGTGGTTCAAATCCCGGCTATGGCATCGAATTTTTCAGTCTGGTTCTACTTATCCAAACCTTAGCCTACACACGGCTAGTGTGGAGGAAATGATTATTTCCATGAACGGAGAATTCATAGAAATCAGAAAAATGGAGAGAAGGGTGAAATCTAAATTGACAGAGATAATATAGGAACTAAAAGGGATAGTAATAGGAATCAAAGAGGAATACAAGCAGGAGAAAAAAGAATAAGAAAGATGGAGATAGAAGAGGAAAGAAATAGGAAGTTGAATATTATTATTTTTGGAGTAACAGAAGAATGGGGAATATGTTAGGAATCAGCAAAGAAAGGATATTGAGGGCAAGGACCTCACCTTAGTGCTCTGCAGTACAAAAACCGGGAAGATTGGCAGAAAAGGCTGAAGATGAAAAGTCAGAGAAGAGTCGGCAGATTTGACGTCACCAAGGAAGAACGTCACTCCTAGTAATGATCCAAAGGATGACGCGAAAGAGTTGGTGATAGAGCATCAGCAGGTTTAGGAGTTCCTGTCGAGGCAACTGGATTACCTATCATTACCAGGTAGAAACATACTACGAGTAGAACATCAGCTGAAGGAAGACAGTGATCCCCAAAGGAGAAGGCAAAGAGGAAGAGTAAATAAACTAGGATATGATAGATTAGGAGCCGTATAGAGAACGGTGTTCACACAGTGGATTTGTGGCACGTGAAGTGTCTGTGGAACAAAATTGTTAACGGTGCAATATTCCAACTGCTAAAGCAGTGGATGTGTTGACATTAGTGAAAACCTGTTTGAATGGGATGAAAACGTGGCTGTTAGTGACAATGATTTATTTGGAAAGGATGGAAAGAGGAGGAAAGAGAAGGGGTGGAAGTTGGGGGGAATTAGTATACTCGTACAGAAAAGTAATAAAATAAAAGTGAAGACACTAGGTGAAATAGGAAAGGGAATGGGCACGTTGCGTAATAAAATTAGAAGAAGTGGAAAAATATGGGCATTGGAATAGTGTGCAACCCACCGAATTGTAGAAATTCTATGAATAAAATATGTTCAAGAAAGGGCAACTGAAGTTAGAAGAAATTCAGGATAAATATGTAAAAATTAATATAAGAGTGGTAGGGGACCTTAATCAAGGATAGGTGAAACAATAGAGAAAGATAACGTAAAACTATACAAACTAAAAGGAGATAAAATATATAATTACAAAAGAAATAAATAATAATATGATTATATGCAATGGATTCAAATATATGGTTAAGGAAGCTACATTCGAATTTACACATAAAAATGGGCAGTTAGAAATGCGTACTCTATAGACTTCGAAGTTCTGAATGTTTATCCTAGTTGTCACTTCCCGTCAAAAGTAAGCCTTAATATTCTAAGCGAGGGTAAAAGAATAGAACCATATAAAAGCAGTAAAGAAATCAGAACATATAGATGGAGGGATACAGAAAGGGAATATTTTGAAATGAATTAGAGAAGGGGATGAAGTAGTAGGGTTAGCATTTCTGGAAGAGTTTATACAAAAGGGTGAGAGAGAGAGAGAGAGAGAGAGAGAGAGAGAGAGAGAGAGAGAGAGAGAGAGAGAGAGAGAGAGAGAGAGAGAGAGAGAGAGAGAGGAGAGAGAGAGAGGAGAGAGATGAGAGAGAGAGAGAGAGAGAGAGAGAGAGAGAGAGAGAGAGAGAGAGAGAGAGAGAGAGAGATGGAGCTATGTCGAGAACGGCTCAGGTAGGAAAATGAAAGGGAGCAATTACCTGTAGAAAAATTGGAGAATGGTGGTATGATCACAAATGCTCCGAGGGAAAAGATAAGTTGGAAGGAGAACTAAAGGAATGGGAGCAGACAGCAGAGAAAACAGGCAAAGAAAAGTCTTTAGTACAAAGATGAGGGTATAAATGCCTAATGGAGGAAAAAAAGGAATATTGAAAGAATAAATTGAGTCTAAAGTGAACGAGGCAGCAAATAATCAGGTTACGAAGGTCATATGGAAGACGGTGAAAGATATATAAGAACAAATACAGGAAAAACAACATATATCTACCCAACACAAGAAGGCAAGCTAAAGGAAGTGTAACGTAATCACTTTGCTGCTCCTACGGTGTTTATGCTCGCATTTCCAGTATGGCAATAATGTTAGTTTCGTTTAAAATACGCGAGTTGTTACATAACTCACCCATGCATAATACCTATCACTGTAGTTACTGCAAGAAACATTAGATCTGCCATCATGGGTGACTCATGTGCATTCTCACACACTCATTTCCTAGTAAACAGATCCACTAACAGAGCAGACAAACAGTTTAAACCCCTCTCCCCTTCATTCGTCTCTTGCCTTCTTGTAATGGGTAGACAGTACAGGCAGCAATATGTTGTTATTTTAGAAACTTAGGTAGTTGACAGTAGTCAAGAAAGAGAGTTTCAAAGAAAAAATACAGATAAAAAATGAAGGTGAAGTCAAAACAGAAATGTGAAAGTAAAAAAATAACAAGACATTTGATGCTGGTGGGATACTACGTGAATTCCGGAAAGTATGGTTCAAAATCATTATAGATTGAGGTTAGTGGTGAAAGGGTTAGAGTCCCAGAAAATTGGAAACAGAGAATTGAAGTACCTGCATATAAAGGAAAAGGAGATACCTATAGAGTATTCAACAAAGTACAGATGTATTGCACTCGTGGCAGTGATAGGTAAGGTATATACAGGTTACCTGCTGATAAAATGCAGAGATGATTGGAGAAAGGAGAAACCTATGAGGATTTCAAGCTGGATTTTGTAAAGGAAGGGGAATAACAGATAATATATTCACAGTGCAGTGGTTGATAAATATTTAAAGACTCAAAAGGGATGGTGCTTATGTTTTTCATTGATCTAGAAAAAGCATTTGACGCTGTTAATAGAGAGGCAATATGAAACTAATTAAGAAAGTAATGCGTGTCACATTTCTGATGAATACTACTTACATACAAATAATGAGTACTGTGTGAAAATAACTAAGGGGAGAATTACTGGAGAGAATGTGAATAGGGATTAGACAGAGTGAAAAAATAATCTATTGTTACTTAGCCTGTTTAGAGCTGATGTTATAGAGTAGATAGGAATATTTAATAAGCATTCACTAGCAATTAATAATAAGAAATTAAGAGGGCTACTCTTTGCAGATGACATAGTGGTAGGTTGACATTTAATTTCTGGGACTAAGGAAAGCTATTAATGCAGTGGGCAAATACTGCAATGATTGTGGGTTGAAAATACAAGTAGGACAGAAAAATGGTATTGGGAATGAATGGAATGGAATGTGGCGAGAAGAGTAGACTGCGTCGGGGTAAGGCTCAATAGTACAGGGGATTGGGGTCAACGAAGAAAAAGGTATTAGCAAAGGGGAAACAATCAATACAGATAATCAGAGCATGTGTGAACAAAGTACCGGAAATACAAATTACGTATATAGAAAGGATATACAGCATGGTGAGAAAAGCAAAGATGTTAACATAGCATAGATATGGGGGTTGCAAAAAAGCTGGGAAAATATAGTTGCAATTTACAGGAAATTTTGCAAAATAATCCTAGAATTACAAAGAATCTCACTCACTAAATGAAGTATCACAATCAGAAAGGGGTAGGTGGGAGTAAACATTGAAATATTAGAAAGAGCGGTCAAATATTGGTCACAATATATCTATTAGAGGAAGACAATATATTAAAATAATACATGGCTGTACAGAAGAAAATAGGGAAAAATAAACTTGGATACAAGTTATAGCTTGAGAGAAGTAGGAATGGGGCAAAACATGGATGAAAAAAAACAATAAAACTAGAAGTTTCTGAAAAGAACAAGGACAAGAGCAAACAAGAGCTTCGGATATTGAAAATGAAGAAATTATGAGCAGTTATAATGAACAGAGGTCATTAAGAAGAGATTATACATGATTGAAAATAGAATGGTGGTGAAAAAATGCATAGAAACATGCAAATGCGAGGACATGTGTAAATAATTTATGTGGCATATAAGGGAAGAGAGGGAAAAAATGTGCAATAAATGCAGCACCTTATGTAATAATTGGCGTTATATTCTGGAATGCAATGATACGGGAAAATAGAGAAAGATTTAATAATAGGAAAATAGTATGTAATTGTAGTACAGCTTTCCTGAAGACAGGAAAATATTTTGGAAAAATAAAGTTAAACTGGAGGAATGTGAAGTAAAGTAGAGCAAATACGGAAAATGCTAGATAATGAATACAATAAATTCTGCCTTATTTATAAAACAGAATGTTAAACATAAGGGAAAGATGCAGAAGATAAAAAAGAAAACAATACCAGAGGGAGTAAAAAATTGTGTAAACAGTATGTTAAGTTTAAAGTAAACTATAAATTATTAATTCATATACGAATGGTAATAATGTTAGATCAAGTGAAACTCAAGGGTAAATATTAATATACTTACCTTGTACGTGATGGGAGTTTTAGCCACAGCAGAGAGCATTTAAATAAAATAACTGAAACGGAATAAAGCAAATTAACTGAGTGTGATGTCTCAGGTGGTTTTGTCTGTGGCCCGCTTTCGGGAGGTCCGAGTCTGGTTCCCGTGACGGGTTTACCGGATTGATGAGGTTTTCTCAGGAGATTTCTCGGATTGCCAGGCGACTGCTGGGTAAGTTAATCACATCCTCGAATTTCCTGTCCCTTTATTTTATCTACATTATCATTTCACATCATCTCTCATCTGGTGGCCTTTTTCAGTGTAGAGGATTCGGCGGGAGTCTCGGTGTTGCATGGCTGACATGCTCCTGGTAAACACTTCTTCCTCAGGTAGGACGGTCTACGGTCTCCAGGCCGGCCTAGTGGGCCGTTTCAAGACCATGGTGTGTGAGATAATGATTGTACTGGCCTGCCGGGGAGTTTCCAATTGGTCGATTGTAGGGACCCTGTCCTCTGCACTGTCGTTGCTTCTTGGGACGGCCAACCTCTATCTCATTTCGCCTCATCCTTCCTCCTGGGAATGCCCTTTTGGGGCATAGGTACAATAGATCAAGACTGTTCGCAGTGTTGCATCCTTTCCGAAAAAAAGTAAGTTAACTCTAATGATAAAACATCACACATCGTTCACAATGTTTTGGTTAACCTTCTTCGTGTATTCTATTTCGACAAAGTGGGCGGTAATAAATGAATATTGTGTATAAGAATCCAGGTATCGTTCATTCCCAAACAGTCTTAAGCCAATACTTGAATAAAAGCGCGAATTTGGAATTCTAGAAGACAAGAAAGATGTTTAATACTGCATTATAACTTATAATTTAACTTAAAGCGTTTATGCATTTAATCCTAAAGAAGTCCCAGTTTCAAAGCGTATTAAGTACGAGTTTTCTAGGAAGGTATCCCCATTATAGCAAAACGGGGTGTAGCTTTGCTGCTTGTGAATAAAATGAATGATTATTTCAAATATTTTAGAATTCTTAAAAATTAAGTGTCTCTTTGTATTATTTTAACTCTCTTAAGTGGTTTCTAATACTTCCAAAGCTTAATATGGAAGTAACAAAAAGCGTTTCATTAATGTTTGGTGAAAATACCGGTAGATTAAATTCTACAATCCATATAACCTAATTTTCTTTAAAGCTAATACTTTTATATTTAATTATAAACATATCAAGGATCTTACTAAAAATTCTTTAGGAGAACGTTTTCATTATCATAAAAATTTCATCTATCCTTGAATAACTTTTAAAAATATATGAAAAATCATTTTATATTTTAACACGGTTATAGTGGTTAAAACAATGTAATCATCGACGTAACAGCCAGAATCGTGTCTGGATCTGCCAACCGGATTGTTGGCCTCACTCCCACGTACACAAGGAAGAGATAGGCGATATTCCAAGCGATATGCCATCAGCATCTCAGCACCCCCAGTCGGAAAGATGACATTCCTTGTCCGAGGATTACTCCCAACTGCAGTTCTCAGATTCCTCACGATGCTGAATAGGCATCGGTTCCATAACAGGGACTTAAAATTTCCTCCCCCACAGATGGAATCAAATACGGTTCCATTTCGTGGCAGGGAACCAGAGTAAAACGCTCCAGCTAACTACGCCACGGCACAGGACGATTATGCTGTTATTGATATAAATAAAATGGTCGATTATTTCATAAGGTGCAGAAAATTTTAAAATAATATTCATTATTAGTGCATAAAATACTCTCTTAATCCGTAATTTATTGAATGTGTTACGATCCCCAAGATAATAAGACAAAGAATGAGAGAACTTTGGTTTCATAAAAGAGCTAAAAACTTGTCTAAGTACTTTGCGTAGTCCTACATGAGCTCATTCGAAAAAAGATGATGATAATAATAACAATAGCAACAATAGTAATAACAATAATAATAACAAGAACAATAAGAGCAACAACAACAACAACAACAATAATAATAATAATAATAATAATAATAATAATAATAATAATAATAATAATAATAATAATAATAATAATAATAATAATAATAATAATAATAATAATAATAATAATAATAATAGTAATAATAATAATAGTAATAATAATAATAGTAATAATAATAATAATAATAATAATAATAATAATAATAATAATAATAATAATAATAATAATAATAATAATAATAATAATAATAATAATAATAATAATAATAATAATAATAATAATAATAATAATAATAATAATAATAATAATAATAATAATAATAATAATAATAATAATAATAATAATAATAATAATAATAATAATAATAATAATAATAATAATAATAATAATAATAATAATAGTAATAGTAATAGTAATAGTAATAGTAATAGTAATAGTAATAGTAATAGTAATAGTAATAGTAATAGTAATAGTAATAGTAATAGTAATAGTAATAGTAATAATAATAGTAATAATAATAATAATAATAATAATAATAATAATAATAATAATAATAATAATAATAATAATAATAATAATAATAATAATAATAATAATAATAATAATAATAATAGTAATAATAATAATAATAGTAATAATAATAATAATAGTAATAATAATAATAATAGTAATAATAATAATAATAATAATAATAATAATAATAATAATAATAGTAATAATAATAATAATAGTAATAATAATAATAATAATAGTAATAATAATAATAATAGTAATAATAATAATAATAGTAATAATAATAATAATAATAGTAATAATAATAATAATAATAATAATAATAATAATAATAATAATAATAATAATAATAATAATAATAATAATAATAATAATAATAATAATAATAATAATAATAATAATAATAATAATAATAATAATAATAATAATAATAATAATAATAATAATAATAATAATAATAATAATAATAATAATAATAATAATAATAATAATAATAATAATAATAATAATAATAATAATAATAATAATAATAATAATAATAATAATAATAATAATAATAATAATAATAATAATAATAATAATAATAATAATAATAATAATAATAATAATAATAATAATAATAATAATAATAATAATAATAATAATAATAATAATAATAATAATAATAATAATAATAATAATAATAATAATAATAATAATAATAATAATAATAATAATAATAATAATAATAATAATAATAATAATAATAATAATAATAATAATAATAATAATAATAATAATAATAATAATAATAATAATAATAATAATAATAATAATAATAATAATAATAATAATAATAATAATAATAATAATAATAATAATAATAATAATAATAATAATAATAATAATAATAATAATAATAATAATAATAATAATAATAATAATAATAATAATAATATATCTGAAGAGATCTAAATAAATCGGTATCTGGAAACACTTTTAAGAAGTATAAACTTTCAAATCTTATTAACCAATAGACTGCTACAAAATAATTTAAAAGAGTTATTCTTTTATTACTGTTGTTTTTTTCATAATCTGTCCACTCTTTTGAGCCGCTCTCTGCAGCTTTAGACCTTCAGTCTTTAAAAATAAAAATACAGTTCACAGATTTTCTTCCTAGGGAGTACGCACTTACACTCTTGTAAACGTAAGAAATGTCTTTGTTCCTTTGCAGCAACTCTGACTAAATGTGTGGAAAAAATGGCAAAGGAAAAGAGGTTTCTTCCTGAAGTCAAGCTCCGTGATCAAGGAAAAGAGGATTCATATGATATAAAATATATAAGGAAGATACAGACAAGGCACGCTCAAAGGGTGGTTATAACTTTACAAGAAAAGCAAATATTCTTGTCATGCAAATGCAACGTTTCGTCGCAGGGAATTTACAGGCGGTTCTGGGGAAACATAATGTAATTCAGCATGGCATTCCACTGCAGAAAAATACAGCGTCCCATTCATAACCACGAAGTTGCATAAAAATGTATGTTTAGTCCTAGCATTTTTTGTTGTTGCAATTTGCGTCCTGCAACGTTAAATCATATCGGACGATGAATGAAATGGGTGAAATGATGATCAAATGAGTCCAGGGTCCATGGAGCTTAGAGTTACCCGACATTCGTCTTTTAGGATAAGGGAAAACCCCGGAAAAGCTTAAACAGGTATCTCAGCCTGACCGAGATTCGAAGTCAGGACCTCTTAAACGTGAGGTACACACGCTAACATCTACGCTACCGAGGCGAGCAGTCCTAGCATTTGTTATAGGATATAAATAACGAATCTGCTGCATATTCAAGTACGAAAGTTTCAAAGAAACATCCCATTTGTTTTAAATCCTTTTACCCAATACAGACTAGTTTAGTATAAAAGAAGATGAGATGTTATGGTTTGGTAAAGCAAAGTTCTATTTGATTCTAGTAATTTTTATACCCCAACTTCTTTAATTTTCTGCTTGTAGGCAATCTGAACTTCGAGAAGTAATCCATAGCAGCTCGTTGTCCTAACTTACATCACCCGATAAGTACATCTTGATGCAATCATAAGACCAACTGCAGCACAATCATAAATGAAACGGCTAACAGTCATTTTACATTGTATTACAGTTCGCTCTAACGTATTGTGACTAAGTAACAACACGAAATTGTACTAAACTCACTTTATTTGCTACCAACACAGCACAGCTCTAACTTATACTTATTTTATATTTCTAAAAATAGACAGAGAAAACACACCAATGCTAATATTTTTGTATCTCTGTTGCACACACCAATTCGCAGTGCTTGAAGCTTCCCGACACTCACTGCTCGCACACTTTAACATTCTGTGTAACAGTAGCTACTTGCCAACTCACTGACGCCTGACACTCTGGCCCACTCGCACACAACTACTGAACTAAACTGTTAAGGTAGTTACAAAATAGGAATAAGCATAGGGCGGGGCTAGGCGTGGCTAGTCTATCGCTACTAGCCAGTGTGGTGCGCGCTACGTTGTACAGTTAAGCACGCATATTGGCTCACTTCGCCGATCCATACGGCTAATTTCTTTGCGCACTCTAAAGGTACTAATTACAGAATTATTTTGTTTTACCCATGTTACAGAGCTATTTATCTGAGCATGACTGTCCAAATCCTATGTTTGTAGCACATCTGGTTTCGGAGATATGGAAAGATAAGTGCCTGACTAGAAAGAAAATAATCATTAAATTTAAGTGAAGAAATGCACACACGTGCTATGCTGCAGTTGCGTTTTATACATTGCATTCAGTAAAGTGGTGAACTTTAAAGAGAGCACTCGTGCTTTAAAATGTTAGTAAATATATTGCTTAGCCAGCCTAGTACTGGTGCTCCTAGTAGTAACTGCGAAACAACTCGCAAGATAATTACCTGCTTATATAAGCAGACTAGAAATATTTTTGTTAATGTGTATTTCTTTTTCAAACAGTTGTCAATTAAAGACATTTTCAAAAGTACAAATTTCGCTCACAGTCGAAAATTAACAGCATAAGCCTGTCGCGTGAGTGTTTATACGGTGACAAACATGGTTAAAGAAGGCAAACAGTTTACCAAAGTAGGAGAAGTTTCCATATTTAGATCTCCAGGGAAACACCGAGCAGCTAAAAAACATGCTAGCAGCTTAGACGATTTCCAAAAGTGTGTTTTACGTAGAACAATTTATGATTTACATGCCAATGGTGAAAACCCAACTGACAAAAAGCTGAACAGTTTAATGAGGGCAAAAATAGAATATATGGATTCTGTATCTTCTACGGAAAACATTCTGAAATCTCTTGGTTTCAAATACAGGAGAACCAATGATGGCAGCAAATTTCTGCTTGAAAGAATCGAATTTGTTGCTGCAAGACTAAAATTTCTGCGCACAATGCACAACATTAGAAGTACAGGTTCTTCATGGTGTAAAAATGCTATATAAATACACATTCCTATCTTCCGCATTTATTAAGAACTTTAATGAAAAAAGGTTGGTTCATAGTTCACTACAGGCAGTGCACGAATATGGCATCATTAAAGTAGAAGCTATGTTCACAAATCGTTGAAATATTACTATTTTGTTTCACTGTAGCAAACGCCTTCTTTCGTCAAACGCATCTAATTTGAGTCATTTTGTTTTGTGTGCATATGAACGATAGCTACATAAGTAAACTGTTCTCCGGTTCAAGGTTTTATGATTCAGATGTCACCACGCAATAATCATTGTATATGTTGTCACACACATACTGATATATTGGTAAACTTCTCTGTCAGCATCTGTGTGTACATCTCAGATCACTTGCTAAGTGGATTCGGTGAGACAAAGAGACATCTTCCATCTCTGTCGCCCGCTAGCTGTGGATCCGTCCCCTTCAGCTGCCGTTGTGCGGGCGCTGCGGACCCTTAGCACTCGTGGTACCTCTGACGTTACTAGAGGAACCTCGGGCCGAACTGCCGAGCCCATCCGGTCGGGAAATTGTTCGGATTGGGTTGGACTCGAGGGGGCAGTGTGTTCCCGACACCCGCGGGATATCGGGTACCTCCGGTCAGGTCTCGACCGCCCGGAGGGGGTAGAGGGTTGCCTCAGAAATCTCGGGTACCAGCCCGCATAGCTGGTAGAAGGTGTGCTAGATCACCAGGCGGCCCCACCGAGGTTATCGGCAGTCTTCCCTGCCGGGTTGGGTTGACGCGCGTAAGTAGCGTTTCCACTTCCATCCCGTCTTGACGTTGTTGTCGATGGAGGGCCTTTTAGGAAACGAGGTATTGCCCTATGAAAGAGGCCGGGTGTTTTTCATCGCTCCCGAGTTGAAGGAGGCCAGCGTCTTCGAAGTTTTGGATAGATCCTGTGCAGATAAATGTGGAACTGGCAACGCCAAGACAGTACGATAACGTATTGAATGAACCCATGTTCATTCTTATTTTGTAGCTACTCTAGGCGTGGTGATGATAGGATGTACACAGCCCGAAGGTTTTTGCGGCTTGCCCAATCAGTTAATGGGTTTTACCAATTTCCTTTTCGGGATTTTGCAGTTTGGTTACGGGGACTTTTGTTGGTAGTGGGTTATGAGGTAGCAGTTGCACTCGTCTGGATAAACTACTATGCCGGCTGTTGCACTTCCCTTTTATATCAGCGGGTTGAGGAAAAACATTTCTAGAAACTGAAGCCTCTCGAATTGCTTGAAAGGAACATCCTGGTAGTCGATTCTTCTAGATTCCCCGAAGTCGAACGAACTGGTATATCAGCACGGAGCAACAAATACGCACGGATTTCCGGCTCATGTCGCGGATCGTGACCGCCCTCGAATGTTCCATATTTTTGCTCCTCTCGGCGGCAATTAATAAAAATGGTGAACTGGAGTGACTCACATTCAGTCTTTTAAGTTAGGCATTCGCAGTCACCGTGAGAACAGTTTATCACATATTAAGTAGGTCACCTATATTCTTGTAGAAATAGGAAATTACATCCTAGTCAAAGATCCTATGAACTGATGTTACTAATTGCACACGGCTACTTGCTTAGTTATCAATGTAGCCAACTTTACGTGAACTCAAGTACTTGAATGTTTCAGGAAAGGGTTTTAAAATCTTTCTTCGGCTTATTGAGGTTTATATTCCGAAAATAAAACGCAACTACAAAAATGTAGCCAATGTTTAGAATGTTAGAAGTAATTCCGCTCTGAATTCGGAATAACATTAATCGTTTCATTTGCCCAAGCTAGTTGATCAATAATAAAATGTGATTCAAGTCCACGCAGGTTATGAATGAAAACTGCGGTATAATCAGGGGTTTTAATACTTTGGTTACAATTATTTTATCGACTTCGTCAACATTCACCATTTCGTGATCTTGATATTTTACTTTTTAAATGCAAGACAATTTTTACCATGCAAGTAACGCACCACAGATGATTGGAAACCCATGTTTTCTTTTTTGTTCGTTTTAGTTTACATAGCTTATCATATTAGTATATAATACTTGCTCAAATACCCTGATGGTTTATTCCTGAAACATTTAGCCTTATATTACACTTGTCCAATGACCTTGAATTTCTTTTAAGGCATTTAAAAATATTACACATGATACTTAAAGTGGTATATCAAACTCCCAGAGCACTATAGGAATATGTATATAATAAACACTCCGAGAAAATGTTATACAAAAACACTATTAAATATTCACAAATACTACAGTTTATAATGACGATTTCTCAATAAAGAAGTTGAGAGAATTTTGCGTTTTGACATTCGGACTACCCCGTCGCTGTTTGTAAAGAAAATATCATTGGGAAGAACAGTTTAAGTAATGACACCAGCATGTACAAAACTACTAAGGAAACACAAAAAAGTCATAAAAGGAAAGGATAGATCTGTGTTATTACTTCATGATCGAGAAAACAGATTAACAAATATTATATAAACTCGCAGTTCTTTTGTTGTTTGTGAAACAGTGAAAACTTATGTATTGTTGCCTTGGTAATGTTAGAGCTGTTACAATTATGATTGACAAAGACAGGGATGGTCTTGCCAGATTTGACAGGCTGCCAAGTTGCAACAATGTAAAATCGAACCACAAACACAGACACAATGCCTCTTATATAGTAAGACTGATTTGCTAGTAAGTTAGATATCTTAACCTCTCAGCTGCATTATTGCCTGGATATGTGTAAAACCGCGCAAAGTGTGGACAGATTTCAGATGTTCAACAGGAGCCAGTTACTTGACGAAGCTGACCGGAGAATGATTTTTGTGCGAGGTGAATTACTAATGCTAGAATTAGATAGGGCATATATGTGGTGTACTATCTCTGAATTTGAGACGGGAAACAAATACTAGGAAAACGCGTGCCTTATTGCTTATGCAACCAACAAAACGCGTTAGTGGAGCGTGTAATCTAGGATGCCCGAGTACGCTTAAATTCGTTCGATGGAGCACGCTGGAAGCGATATTTACTGGCTGGGATGGATGGCCTTGCTTGCTTTATTTACATTACAAACGATGTAGTTAATTCAGAGCTGAAAAAACCCCTTATTTGCAAATAGCAAAGGCCGGAATTTCGGAGGTAAAGAGGGCGATGAATTTTGAGCCGCAGCTCCCCCCGTTACGTTGTATATTCCACTAAGCGGTGTAAAAAAAAACCTTGGTAAAACTTAAATGCATTAAACGAGTCGTTGGAATGAGCTGAACACAGGATTTATCAACGTCGTTTTATTAATTTATAACACTTATAATAATAAGGAATTACTTTGTCATTTTTTTCTATTTACACGTAGAGATTCCTTCTAGATATAGATTCATTCTAATATGATACGTCAAGCATCGAGAAACTTTAATTTTTAATTTTAACATGTTCCTTGATATTTATGTTTTATAACGACTTGTTAATTGACAGTCATTTTTTTCTGGCTTCATAACTAGCGATTATTTTTCACAAACTTATGCATGTGCTTGTATAAAATACATTTTCGATATGACTAGTAGTGAAACATATATTTATGCATAACTAATGACTTACTCCAAACTCAATAAAACTATATTCCTGCTGCACCAGCTTAACAACATGTTACCGTTTCAAATGGTTCGTACAGTATACTTTGCACTGTTTCATCCCCATTTAGAATACGGAGCGATGATATGGAGATTATGATGATATGATTATGCAGATCTTATTGCTTCAGAAAAGAGCTGTAAGAGTTTTGACTAAAGTTAGCAGATTGGAGTCCTGCAGGTCATATTTTAAGCAACTTAAAATACTTCCATTATTTTGTATATATATATATATATATACATATATATGCATTCTTCACTATTTCTTATGTTAAAACATCAAGTGAATCCCCTCAACTAAACAAATATGTACACCCTTATTTTACTCGCAGACAAAATGAATTTCTTCTGAGTTCATACAAGGGTACCTTTGGTAATAAAAATGTAAGTAATACAGGTTTTTAATATTTTAATGTACTACCAACAGATCTAACTGTTATAAAAACTGTTTACGAAAGGACTCAAGAAATATATACTAACACACTGCTTTTATAATTCACAGGGATTTTTAAACAACAGTACTAATTATACTTAAACATATTAACGAAGATGTACTTATGCTACACATTTAAAGTGTCAGTTTTGTTCTGAAATGGTTATAACTTGCATAAATTTAGAAGTATCCTGCTTATATACTTTTCTTCTTTGTTAACTGGTTGTTTTGTTATCAATGATGCACAACAATTATTTGTATTCAATAATATCATCGGTATAACTTACACCTGCTTTTGTGTGGATAATTTAAAATTATTATTATTATTATTATTATTATTATTATTATTATTATTATTATTATTATTATTATTATTATTATTATTATTATTATTATTATTATTATGATTATTATGATTATTATTATTATTATTATTATTATTATTATTATTATTATTATTATTATTATTATTATTATTATTATTATTATTATTATTATTATTATTATTATTATTATTATTATTATTATTATTATTATTATTATTATTATTATTATTATTATTATTATTATTATTATTATTATTATTATTATTATTATTATTATTATTATTATTATTATTATTATTATTATTATTATTATTATTATTATTATTATTATTATTATTATTATTATTATTATTATTATTATTATTATTATTATTATTATTATTATTATTATTATTATTATTATTATTATTATTATTATTATTATTATTATTATTATTATTATTATTATTATTATTATTATTATTATTATTATTATTATTATTATTATTATTATTATTATTATTATTATTATTATTATTATTATTATTATTATTATTATTATTATTATTATTATTATTATTATTATTATTATTATTATTATTATTATTATTATTATTATTATTATTATTATTATTATTATTATTATTATTATTATTATTATTATTATTATTATTATTATTATTATTATTATTATTATTTTATCATAATTATTAATTGCCATTTATTAATATTGATGTGTCTAGTACCACTAATTTTATCATTGTAATTATTTATATCTTATCCATTATGATTGCTTCTGACGTGATCTTCAATAACACCAACTGTGTATATTGTATAATTGAAAATAAACTAAACTATATAAGGATATTTTAATAATTTGTATATGTTTTACGTACACAGGAATAAAACTGCAGTAGGCACAAAGGATATGTATGCCAGGAAGCCTGTGAATCTGATTACCCATTTTTTCGACATCTGTACAGAAATTACCGGTGATTGCGATGTCGCTTAAAGGAACAAGGGAGACCAGTAAGCAGGAGACATGGTCGAACCAACTGAGCCCGACTCTGGTCTGAAAATCGAATTTCGTAGTAGCACACTCGACAAACATGTACCTAACTGATTCAGCTTTAGTCCAGCTGTGTAATGCTAATATCACTACAAAAGCGGAAAACCGGTAGGGGAAACCGGTTCTATCTAATGCATGTGTATGTATATATGGTAATAACTACTGCAGATGTGGAGGGTAGGGACTATTCTGTTCACATCCCCAGGTCTGATTTGGAGACATGTCTCATCCCATGCCTTAATGGGAAGTGTCAGTCTACTGCTATCTTAAACGCATTATTCCAGCAGCAGAAAATCATTGGCAACCCTTGGTCTCCCCATCTGTCTTCAGGAAATGTGGTGGACTGTTTCCATCTCGGCCTTAGTAATTGCATCTGAGCAAAGCAGCTCCTCCAGGTTCTTTCTCCACATACCAAAACCAAATATTTCTTTCAGACTCTATAGATCTGTCCCCACAGATCTGTTCATATTTAGCTGCCATTTAGCTTCACACATTCCTAAGCACGACCCACCCTACAGTTCCTACAGTTGCAACGGACTCTAGATTTATCAAATTACCGGACTGCTCTGAATAGTCAACTGCAGATGCAATCTTAGCACACACTCGCAGTATAGTGTCTTTGTTCACAGTATACAGGAGTATATAAATTCGTACGGTTAAGTAATGCCAAAAGGTAAGACAATACTGAAGTTTTATAACCTTTGCTGTATGTTAAGTACACCAAAGTAGACTGAAATGTTATTTATCCTCGTTTATTTCATATATACAGAAAACACACCGAAAGAATATATAGTTGGGGTTGCTCAGGTTCTATGTGACACATATAGATTTTACGGCCAATATAGCCGTATGAAAACGCTCCAGAATTGCTGTGAATTAGGAAGTTACAGGAACCTCGCCGCGTGCGTCATGCTATCAAAGTTCGCAGGTAGGTGAAACAGCGTGCCGCCTGCTGTAGATGTTTATAAACATACCAACATACACCACGGTAGCTTGCTACTATTAAGAACTTCTTTGGCTTACGAAACCGCAATAAATAAGCTATTATTTAGTTATTTGTTTATGGGTGTTAAACTTGTTCCGACATTCCGTTATAACAGTCGATGATGGCAAATAAGCTGGTGGACATATGCAACTAAAACCTTTTAGAGGGAAGTTAATATTAGTGAGATTTAGGATGGAAGCATTAAATGATAAAAGGAACAGAGAAAAATGTCAAAACATTGTAGATAAAGTTAACCAAAACTAAATGTCTTATGCAATGAGAAAAACATTTTATTTCACTGTGTTTAATAATACTAAAAAGCATTTGTAACTGAAAAGGAAGCTGTTGATTTTACAGTAACTAGTTGAAAGTACTGTACAATTAAGATCATAGCAAAATGAGCAACCTTGGAACTGACCAAGTCATTATGGACTTTTTCAGAAGTAACTTGCCCTTTGCCCCATTACCTGAAAGCGACGCTAGGGTCATTGACAAACAGCAAGGAGCAATGCGCTTTGTTTTCTTGGCGGGTGCGTACCGATAGCAAACTTTTCAGATTCGCACACCAGTGGTTCCTGTGCTGGCTAAACACAAACTAATTTAATATTTAATGGTGCATAAAATTATACTTAAGAGAATTTCGAAGCTGCAATACCGAAATTTGGACTAGTTAAGTTATAAACTACGAAACGGCTATATTCGTTCAGTGTGGTTTCGAAACAACCTGTATATATAATATATACATTTGTGTATGTGTCCTTATCTTTGTCATTATTCCTGGTGAACTCATACTGGTGTAAGAAACACATCTTAGCGTTGATACACACACATACACATATCAGACAAATCGGATTTTGTACGACATTAACGTTGCCGCTTCGGAAGTTGTTGATTGACGTTTGCCGCCACGTGATAAGATGCGAAAACAAGGAGAAGGGATAAAGACGTCATTGACACGTCATTGCGGTAGCCTAGCAACCAGCAATCCACCAATCAAAGGCAAATTGCTGCCAGAGCCACCTGGAACGCCTGTCCTGCGTTGTGAGCTCATCACATTACACCACGTGCGTTAAGCATGACGCTGATCTATAGGCACGACGGAGTTTCCAGTCTACAGATACTGTTATTATTGTTGCTTCGCTTGTGAAATCAGTGGTATCAGAATACTGTCGTTCGTAGCTCTTTAGTAGTGAATGTTTCGTATAAGTTTTACATTATCGCAACATAATTCGCGTGTTTCAGTTATTATTGGGCGTATGCATTTGTGATATGTAACTTTAATATTTAGCTAATTATCGTTACTCATGGCTTCCAAAAACACTTAGGCTACAGAACCGGACACAAAGGAACTATCTGTGAGGACCACAAAAGTGTTTCTAGGCACGGAATACCAATTAAAGGACAAGCAAGGGAAATTATACGTTCTTTAAGAAAATACTTTGAAGAAGAAAGAGACAATGGTGTCCAATAATTCCCGTTTCAAAAGTACTGAACGGAAACCCAGCTGCTGTTGGTGTAAGTAAGAATACTATAGTTAGATTAGGGAAAGAGAAACACGCTGTTGAAGAAAATCTGGTACGTCCATCGCGGTTACAAACTCCAGGGAAGACCAAGAAGCGACATAACCCGGTTACGAAACCTGGACTCATTTCAATAAGATGTCATTCTACATATATGCGTGTTATACCAGGAAACAATATCCTACACTTTATAAACTGCACTCCTCTCTACAAATGGATGGTCTTTTTACAATGACAAGAGTTCACTTCGAAAAGTAGTCAAACCTTTAGGATTTAGATATAAAAAGGAATGGTCATAATATATTGCTGGAAAAACCAGGCATATGTGTCTGGCGCTGTAGGTTTCTACGAGAAATTATTTCTCATGAGTTTGAGAATATTGTATGGATTGACGAAACCTGGGTGAATGCCAATCATTGCAGAAACAAGGGCTGTACTGATGATAATTTGAGAGCAACAGTGCGGGTGCCATTAGTTAAAGGTAAACCTTCCTTCACGCGGAGGACTCATCACCTCTTTTGGATTCATTATGAACTGTTGCCTCCTGTTGAAATATAAGAAAGCAGGAGACTATCATGAAGAAATAAACCATTCCAAATTTCTTAAATAGTTAAACGATTAGTCATTGGTCAATTTGGAAAGGCTTTATATTATTGTCATAGATAACACAAACTATAAATCTGTTATTTTAGACAAAACTCCAACAATGGCAGTAAGAGTGTTTACTTTGGAATGGCTTGTTGGCAATCATGTGCGTGTTTAAGACCATTTAAAAGCATGAATTGTTTGAACTAGTAAAAGCAAACAAATCGCAGTTCCCAAAATACACGATTGATGAAATTGCTGCAGAAAAAAGCCACAAAATTCTCAGTCTTCCTTCTTGCCATTTTAATGCAATATACTTGACTCGGACCCAGATAAAGAGATATGTAGCGCGCAACAGTAAATATCTCATATAACATCTGTTATAAAACTAACAGAACAAACAATAGCAGAAATAAATGCTAAAAATTGGGAAGATGCTATTTGTCATACAAAAAAGCTATAGTGGCACAGTGGGACAACGAAGGCATTTTAGAAGAAAGAGTAGCAGATCTCATAATATTCGTGAGATGTTGCAGCAGCTCCGACCATGATAATTACAAAAGCAGCGACTCTAAGATAAGCGACATATTCCCGTTGGTATAGAATGCGTCATTCTGTGCAGGTATGGCTGTTTTGTTTATTTAAATCTGAACTGTAGCTAACCATTTATTTTTTGGTCATTCTGAGGATTTTGCATGCTATAATTAGGTAACTCCGCACTTAGTAAAAGTGTACGCAGTCTTGGGATTAGTATTGCAGTATGGAAATTTCTAGGAATAAATGCGTGTGCATTAACACAACTGAACATCCTCCTACCCACTACCCGTCATCTGCCTGCCCAGCACAAGACGACAAGGTATAGCAATGTGTAACCTAATCACTTTCGCAGACTGCACGGTTTTATGCTCGCCTTCCGAGTATAAGGATGCTAGGTTTGTTTAAAATACACAGTGAGTTATCACATAACTCACTCATACATAATGCCTATCACTGCTTTTACTGCAACGAGCATTAGATCTGGCAGCATGGGTGACTCATATACACTCTCATACACTCATTTCGTAGTAAAAGATCCACTAACAGAGCAGATAAATAGTTCAAACACCTCTTCCCTTCATCCCTTTCTTGCCTTCTTGTGGTGGGCAGGCAGTACGTTGCCTAGCACGTGGAGAGGGGCGGTAAAGTGGCAGCGCTGCTATCCCCTGTCCTCCAACTGTCAATCACTAACGTACAATGCACCCATAATAGTATAATGATTTGAGTCGGAGGGGGATGAGAATGCTTTTAAAATATGCGTAGATAATGCTAGGATATTTCTACATCCTCTCCATATGCCCAATTTCGGCGATTGATTACACCTTTATAGGCAGAAATTCTTAGCATTTGCATGTTGTCCACAAAACACTCTGTTTCTCCAATTTTTTCAATTTTCTTTGATAAGGCTGCTCAAAAAATGATGTAATGACGTAAAACATAGTTTGTATGTTGACACCTGTCGTTGAAATTTCGACTAACTTATCAGAATGGCGAATGTGCGCATAGCTGCATATATTCAAATATTTCAAACAAATCTATAGTGAAACACTTCTGTAAACTTTCATCCTTATTGACATAAAGTGGATAGTAAAATAAGGTTTCGTAAAAATAGTTTATAGAAACTATATAAAATAATTGATAGTGATTAAGGAAAATCATGTGAATGTTACACATAGATTTTTAATGCAGTAAATCCCTTGTGAAAGCCATTCAGTCATCCCGTTTCCTTCCTGGTGCAACACGTAATCAATTATTCAAGCTGTGCTCGAATGAAAACGCATTTAAAGCCTGGATTTCGTCTTTCATCATTCATATCGTAGCGGATCTTTCCAACTGTATCTTAAATATCCCAGTTTATGTAAAATGGCTTTCAGTTCTAATCCTTTTTCGAAGTTATCGATAGATACATTTACCTTTCTGCTACATTATTTTATCGACATCATTGCAAATATCTTTAATTTTTCTGTTCTTTATTATAATGTTAAGAAACCATCTGTTGATTGTAATAAATGTAGCTGTACACTGAAGCAGATAAGAGGGCGTTTACCACGACTAGAACAAAAGTAATCTAGTTTTAGAACAAAGGAAATCAATTTTAGTAGCATGATTATAAAATTGTAGCTAGAGTTTGAATCGTTTAAGATTCTGATAAGATTCCGAAATAAGAATTCGCATATATTAAGTCAGTATTTTCTTCCCAATACTCACATGCGACGAAAATAAGAGCAGCCAAACATATTCTGTAGATACCATATGAGATTTCAAGCTAAGAGAAGCTACACGTGTAACAACAGTTTTTCGGAAATGGTTAATGCTACAAACAAGTTAGAGACACAAATTTAAAGTTTAAATTACCATTGCTGTATTTGCAGCTTTTGTCTATCTCTTATTTTAACAGTTATACAAAATGCACAGAAACCACTCTGAGTGAAGAGACCTTCACTGAACTTTCACAGATAAGTCAGGATAGGAATTTCATTAATAATACAAATATGTGAAACATATAGTAATTTAGTCAAAATCTTAAAAGTCATTTTCAAAATATGTTTAGTTTAGGGGAATTACTTAAACACTATATGTCTTCAATATAAAATTGGGTACTCCACCTACTTATAGTTGTTTGAGTTGCGTTGTTTACAGCTAAGCAGCCACATATGGATCCGTTTCTAAAACTATATATTAAAATTAGTCTTCAGAAGAAGGTTTTCTAGTAAAATCTCAGTATTAAATACAGGTGCCGGAATTACTGGAGGATTAGATTTATAATGTCATAAATGATGGAGAGGTAGATAAATAATAATTTGCAGCAAAAACTTACATGTGGTAGAACCAATGCATTATGTACGATCCAGAGTCCTGAATACCAGTCAGCAAATATACGAATAATTCAAAGTGTTTTTGGAATTCAATGAATTTCAGCTATCGGAATGAATGAATGTGTATTGTTTAACGCCCGCTTTTACTACATGCAGCACCACATGCGATGATGCATAAAATGAAGGTGGAGCACAGGTGGAAGGAGATGGAGGGGTAAACCGGAGATCCTGGAGAAAACCCGCCCCAGCGCCGTGTTGTCGACCGCAAATCTCACATGCGGCCGCCTGGGATCGAACACGGGCCACCTTGGTAAGAGCTATCGGAGACATTGTTATCTCCATTGTATAATGCTAAAAATTAAGGAGAAAAATAAAAATTCATAGAATTGGGAAATCTCACAGCGTAAAATTGTGTTGTTCCACGAGCTAAAAACAGATTTTGCAAAGTTATGTAGGATAACTGAAGTTGAAATTTCATTTAAGGACGCTCTTTGACTTATGTGATTCTCAGTTGCCCATTCTATATTGAGCGTGAGGCTCTGAGGCCATTTTCAGACTTATTTACGAACGAGAACACCGGCTTCACTTACCTTCCGTTGGAAGCCATGCTAAGGTATATGGTGCTCAAAACAATTCACCGTCCTCCACCGTATTTGAACCTACGACCGGAAATCAGAGGCCAGCATGTTACCCCGATATATATAGGTCGGCAATATGCGAATAGTTGGTAGGAGTAGCGATATAGGTGGGACTTAAGTTAATAAAATAGCATATACTTCCAAAATTCGTGTGTTTTACCGTCAGGTTTTTCTTGCATTACAAAACTGTTTACTGCAGTCAGCAGCTGCTATACTTAAAGATCGAGCCTGGGCAGATAGTTCAATATGCATTAGTAAAAGTAAAAGCACAACACATTCTGTATGTCGCATTAAACGTTCATGTTGATTAGATTCGCTGAAAGGAAAGAACAAACTTGCGGATTGGCCCAGAAAATAGCTCCTGTTTCCCGCATGCGGGAGATCATGTTTGTGGCTCCGTGGTCGGCCTTTCTTACTCATGGATTTTTTCGGCTTTTTCCCCCGAGTCTCTAGACGAATGCTGGGGAGCAAACTTATATCCTCCTGATTTTATGCCCCTCAATTTTACTTCACTTTTCATTTAAGTTTACCATTTAATATGGTTCCTTTCTCGGGGTTCATCTTGCCGGCGGGAGTTTTGGCGTGCCTGGCAGGGAATTCGCTCTCTGTAAATCCTCTTCTCCCAGATTGGGGGAAATATACCAGCCCCGGGTCTTCCGGGAGATGTGTGGACGTGTAGGTGTGAAGGGTTGTATGAACCGTCACCGGGGGGTTTCAATATGGGTCTTTTAAGTACCCTGCACTCTGGTGTCGGCTCTCCTCAAGCTCGACCACCCTTAATATTCTCTCACCTACTTCTCTCACCCCGGGGGACGCCCAATAAGGATAGTTAGGGTAGTTCAGACCAAATATTATATCAATAAGAGAACCAATAGAATTTATAGTAATGTATTAGAAAGTTATGACTGCAGTAAGAGTAGGTGTACCAAATTCATTTGTCATTATCACTTCAGGTAGATTTGTTGTGGATTGTGCTCGTCCTCATAAGACATACGCGTACTAACTTAAGCAAGTACAAGTTATTACATATTCACACATACGTAAACATAAGTCACATCTATAGATAGAGTCATCACCATTGTTAGAAGTGAACTTCAACCCAGGGGCCACCAGAGCGACGTTGAAAAGCAGCAATTCACCAGGTTCGTCACCTTATTTATAACGCAACCCACACTAGTCCGGGACACTGTCAATAGTGGCCATCCTAGAAGAGTGTTATAATTAAGGCCTGACCATTGAAGAATCCTTAGTTGGACATTGTTTGAAACTCACGTCAAAGTACGCTTAGCATTATTATTTTAAACCGTCAAGTATGGACACGTGAGCAGTTAGCAAATATACTTCAACATTACAATTTCAAGTGCTATCTTTCTGAAACATGGTAAGTTGATAACTCACTTCCAATATATCATTCTTAGCTTTCATTCAACCTGCTATCTGCCATGTGTTTATCTACACATCCAGCCTCCCATCCTGAGAGAACATCTAATTTCAAGGGTAGATCAAATATAAAAGGGGAATTATTTTTTTTTAAATTTATTGTATCAACAAACAAAAATGCTCACATACAGATTACTTTTATACATAGTGTTCTGCCTTCAATGGGCATTTTCTCCATTGGATTGGCAAGTTTTTGATGCCATTCTTATAGAAAGAAGAAGGACACGTGCTGAGCCAGTGGTGCATGAACTCTTCTACACTTGTGTCCTCATCAAACCTCCTAGGTCTTGTTTGAGTGGTCAAAACAAATGGCAGTGGCAGGGCGATAAACCTGGACCATAAGGAGTGTGTTACAAAGGTGTCCAATGCATTTTCTCCAGTTTTTCCGGCGTTAAAGTGACAGTATGTGGCCTCGCATTGCCATGGAAAAGAATAGCATTTCGGATCGGCTACCAGCGTCGCTTGTTGCGATATGCAGCTTTTGCTTCATCCAAAATCCGACAGTAATAGGCTGCATTAATTGTCCTTGTTCATGAAGAAAATACACCAGCAAAATGCCCGCGGAATGCCAGAAAACGGTTTGAAGCGTCTTTCTAGCAGCTGGGCGTATTCTGACCTTCACTGGACCTGCTTCGTCTCCTCGCCGCCACTCCTTGCTTGCCTGTTTGCTTTGACTCTGGGGTGCAATGATGCACTCATGTTTCATCACAAGTCACAATGCGATTCAGAAATCATCTCCCTCCACCTGGTAGCGATGCATGTGTCACTGACAAACATCCTGGCGTAACGCTTTTTGTTCCTGGTTGAAGAAACGAGAACCCTACCTCGCAGACAATTTTCTATAATGGAGTTCATTTCGGATGATTTTTTGAACACTTCCTTAACTTATTCCCAGGGAAAAAACAAATTTTGGATACTTTTATGCACCGATATTCTTCAATAATGTCACGAATGGAAAAAAATGTTGTCTGCAGTAAGGCTTGTCTGAAGTTTCCTCCTATGAGGTCCATTTTCCACAGCTTCTCTTCCTACCATAATATTTTTAGCTCACTCATACAGTCCAGTCTTCGGAAGTGTTTCTCCCCCAAAATGTGCACGGAGCCGTCTCAAATTTTCCGAAGTTTTGGTGCCCCTTTTTGCAAGAAATCTGATGATGATGGCGTGTTCACCTCTTGCTCACTCAAGGAGTACTGACGCTGCCCCGTTCTCCACGGTGCGTGAACGCGATGTAGCCCCTCTAGAGATACCCCCACCAACATATTGACAAAGTCTCTCCTCAGAATTATTACCAACAGCAGCGTTATATTAAAATTTCCGCTTATATTTGTTCTGCCCTCATATACCACTGCAGCAGCGACGAGCAGATAATCAGAGAACGACATTGGTGATGGTGATTCATCTATCAGTATCAATATATAAATATTAGAGATAGTCAACATAATACAATTCTAAGAAAGGGTGGTTTTGGAACTGAAGGAATTTGGAAAGTAGCTGAGTCCATTTGTACAGAAGGTTTCGAAGATTTATATCCAGTGCTTTATAAACCTTCAAGTGACAGATTTACCTCACTGTGATTCTGCACAACAGCCTTAACAACTGTATTCCATTAGAGGCAACTTACAAGCGAAACAGAACACCAAAACAACATCTAGATTAACTCAGGGATGGGGATGTGCCAGAGGTTAATATTATACTAATATTTTCGAGAAGCGCTTGGCTACCCCGCTTTATATCAAATGAAAACAATAACTCTAAATGGATGATGGAAGTGAAATTGAGAGCAGGAAGTCTGTTGCACAATATCTGAGCTAAGATAGGAAAATCTTATGAAATATTTTAATGGCTTTTCAGGCGAATGCTTTTTTTACGTGCTGAAACGTTAAGTCATATCGGACGATAAATGAAATTGGTGATTTGATGCTTAAATGAATCCAGGGTCTATAGAGATTAGAGTTACTCGACATTCGTCTTTCAGGATAAGGGAAACCCCCGGGAAAACGTTATCCAGGTAACTCACCCTGACCGAGATTCGAAATCGAGACCTCTTGAACGTGATGCAGACACGCTATCATCTACGTTACCGAGGCAGGCTCAGGCGAATGTGAGTATGTGTGGTTCTTATTATTTTTTTGTGTCCAGATTTAGGAGGGAAGAACGTTTTGCTTTACTGTGTAGTGGTCCTAAAATTTGGTGACCTTTATCGCCTTTTTCTGTTTTACTTTTTTCTATAACAATTCTACTGTTTTATGTGGAATCAGATACCTCAGTATCTTAATAATTGTAGGCGATACTTATAAACATTATAAATAGCTACAGAAATTATTTAACTTATTCGGGATGTGCCTCAGGAGTTCTGTGAATTTTAATCGCTGTTTTTATCTTAATCTAAAATAATAAATATTACGATTTAGGAATGCTACTATAGCGCCGTGTTTTATTTTCTGTACGGACGGCTCTGAAAATTTCTGTAAGCTTAATTTCTCTGTATAGATAATACAGCAACTGCAGAGCAGCTACAAATGCTGCCCATATGGCTAGTTGATTGGCGGAGAGATGATAATCCGCTCGTCGTCCTGGGCTAAATCCCTAAATGTAAACATAAGATAAGCGCCGTGTGGAGTGATTTACTAGAGAAAATGCCAGATTACTGTGCCGTTACAAAGACTAATTAATACATTTCGTAGGTTACTGAGGAGCTCCAAAAATTTAGAGAAAAGGAGGATTTGACTGGCCAAAATCAGTAGAAGCCACTAGACTCATGAAGAGGCTGCAATACTTCATGAAATAATGACTTATTCTGAGTTCATTTAGCAAAATGTGTTTATCACTGAATTTCATGAACGGTTGAGTTTTTACACTGCCACTTGAAATAATTTTGTGCACCTGGAATAGGATATTCCAAGTTTCTATTATAAACAACTTTGGTTTTAGAAGTTGTACTCCATCCGTGATGATGTACAGGGGCCTCCATGGTTTCATAGAGGGATGGGATACAATGAAAGTACTGAAGGCTTTACATGCGCCTAGGTACTCTATCTGAATAAAGAGACGTGAATTACTGCAGTGATGAATCTGGAAACCCTACGTTCGTTAGTGAAGGGTAAAGATCACATATATTCAAGGCGGTTGATTGTGAGGTGCAATAAGGAATCAATAGTAACCACGAATAGTCTTAAGCCTTTCCCTGCTGCATACTCAGGCTCTATTGCGATCACGAGGTTCTGACTCAACCAGTGGACATTTTTCGCTGTATACAGCAATAGTTCTCAATTGGTGTCAGGTATATTTTTGTAACTGACTTTAATAATTTACACCAATAAAATGTTTTATCCATTTATTTATTTTAGAAAGCTGCATACGTGAAATTTACAGTTATAAAATATTATGGTTAAATTATTTACGCTACTTTATTTATCTTTATGCAACATATTAAAATCCAACGGCGACTCAGGTTCAGTGTGGCGATGCAGGTTATCACTGCAAAAGTGTGCGAGTGGAGTAGAAAGTTCATAAATAACATGAACATGTGCCTGGGTTAGGTACACCGCGTTGTAACAAGAGTCTCTTGCAGCAGTCGAAGCCACTGTTAAGGAAATTCAGTGTGCGATGTTGGAGTGAGTGAGTGTGTGGTGTTTTAGGGCCCGTCGACAACAAGGTCATTTGGGCCACGATGTTGGATGAAATAGCCTGAAATGGTCAGATTTATTACGGCTCAGCACACCACATCATGACGTGCTCAAGTTTCGAAAACTGTTGGGTGGGTGCCACGGTAGTTCAGTACAGGATTTCCACATCCGCCATACTCATTAGACCTTATTCCGAGTAGTATGTGTTTGGACCACTGAAAAGGACAATAGGATCAAAGGAATTTTGTTCCGATGAGGAGATGTACCAAGCGGTGCACAAGTTGCTGTGTACACGACCACAAACCTTCGCCCCAGAGGAACCTGTGCAAGTTCTACACGTTGGAGGAAGTGTACTGATCGTCATTTTTTTGTAATTTACGTCCTCCAACATTAAGTCATATCGGACGATGAATGGAATGGGTGAAATGAAACTCAAATGAGCCCGGGGTCCATGGAGCTTAGAGTTACCCGACATTCGTCTTTCAGGATAAGGGAAAACCCCGGAAGAAAACTTATCCTGGTAAACCACCTTGACCGAGATTCGGACTTGGGACCTCTTGAACGTGAGGCAGACATGCTACCATCACGCTACTGAGGCGGGTACTGATCGTCATGGAGACTACCTCGAAAAATTATGCACTTGTGTTCAACTTTTGTTCGATCAAATGAAAATATTCAACGTTTTCATGTGGCTTCCTCTCATAGAATGCGAACACGCTGCTTTCATAAAATAACATAATTGTGAAGAACATATTGACACAACGAAAAGCCGCCCGCCCCGGTAGCGTGGTGGTAGTATGTCTGCCTCACGTTCAAGAGGTCCCGAGTTCGAATCTCGGTCAGGGTGATTTACCTGTCTAAGTTTTTTTTCCAGGGATTTCCCTTATCCTGAAAGACAAACGTCAGGTAACTCTAAGCTCTATGGACCCTGGGTTCATTTGTGCATCATTTAATCTATTCCATTCATAGCCCGATATGACAACGTTGCAGGACGTAAATTACGTAAAAAACAACGAAAAGCCAAGAAGTGGAAAAATAACTTTTTTATTTGACAATGACATCGCACAAATCGTAGTTTTCTGTTACTCTAAAAAGATATATGCAAATTTAGAAAAAAATATGTGAATATTCTTAGCAGTATACGTAGATGTTCGCTATTTAGCACCTGATAAAGTTAGACAATAAAATAAATGACAGTTACACTGTAAGAATGTGGCATGTATGAAATATTTCTAATAAAACTTCTAATAACCCTTTTATAAAACAGTTTTGCTGCATTTTATGTGTACGCAGCAAATGAGTCCATAACCAGCGTATGCTAAACATTATATTAGGCAAGGGAATTGTATCTAGAGTAACATCATAACTAGTCAACTGATAATGGAAATTAATTGTTGTTTCTCACTGGCCGTGTGTAGGCTGAAGTATGGACAGATAGAGTCAGACTTAAAAATTCAATGCCATAGCCGAGATTTGAACCACGGATCTTCTGGTTGCCGTCCAGCCGCTCTAACCCTTGAGCTACTATGGCCAATGTGCCGACATGACATTAAATTCCCCAACTGCCTCGTGTTTTTCCCGGTAAACCACATAAACACATGAGACAGCTACCTTAGTGGTGACTTACAACATGTAAGTACTTTAAGGCTCGGGCGTTATAGTTAACCACTATTAGGTCAATTAATGGAAATTAATTAATAAAACACGAGTCAGTTGAAGAATTTAATGTCATGTCGGCACGTTGGCCGTAGTAGCTCAAGGGTTAGAGCGGCTGGACGGCAACCAGAAGATCCGTGGTTCAAATCCAGGCTATGGCATTGAATTTTTCAGTCTGACTCTATCCTTCCATAGTCAACTGATATGTTACAGTTAATCAGAGAGACCGCTCTACCTATCCAAAACTGTATCAGTAAACGTTCTGATTGGTTACTGAATACACACACACACACACACACACACACATACACACATACAAGCACACACACACACACACACACACACACACACACACACACACACACACACACACACACACACACACACACACACACATATATATATAGTGCGATCCATATAAATAGGCCATAACTTTTGAACCAATAATAGGACACACGTACAACTTTGGGAGAATATAATGCACAATTGGTAGATTACATTACACTATTTACATTTCAGGGAAAATGTTGGAAGTCCTCCACCAGCATCTACACGTTTTTGACACGTCTCACCATATTCTTCTGAAATTTTATGGAGAGTATCCTCGCCAATGTTACTTATTTCAGTTCGAAGGTATTCCTTGAGAACATCAGTTGTGCGTGGCCCATTCTTGTACACTCTATTTAGTAGATACCTCACAAGAGAAAGTCCGGTGAGGTGAGGTTAGATCAGGGGATCTGGGGGGCCACAGACCTTTCGAGATTATTCGAATATCAAAGAAAGTGGTTACAAGTTCCATGGTGTCATTAGATGTATGGCACGTTGCTCCATCTTGCTGGAAATAACCTTCTCTCATTTCGACATCGTCTCCGTAAAGCTTCAGAGAATATGGTGAGACGAGTGAAACCTATATAGATGCTGGTGCAGGACACTTCCAACACTTTTTCGGATATGTAAATAGTATAATGTAATCTCCCAGTTGTGTACTATATTCTCCCAAAGTTGCACGTATGTTCTATCGTTGGTTGAAAAGTTATGACCTATTGAAGTAGTTCAGGTTTGTGGATCGCACTTATGGACACACACACACACACACACACACACACACACACACACACACACACATATACATACCAGATGGCCCAAGTTCCCCGTCTTTGGCGTAAGCGTAAGGGTGAATCCAAAAAGTGTGTTTATTATCTCAAAAATAAAGAATCTGTTATTAAAGTTGAAGACATTATTTTGTCTTTCCGCTGTTTATACTGTTTATTCTCATATCATGGTGTACACTCGCCAGTTTGGTCCTGGGAAGTGCCTCTCATCGTTCCGCTTCGCTGAAAATGAAAAGGAGCAGAGGAAAGTTCGCTACTTCACTATATGCTTACGCCAAAGACGGGGCTGTTGGACCACCTGATGTGTGTGTATGTGTGTGTATGTAGGGAGAGACAGTATGATATTAAATGATAACGGGACCAAAAACTTTAGGTAGTTAGCTTATCAATTACTGCAATACTTTAAAATATCTTTATAGCGTTTTAATAACTGTGTAAAATATAAAAACATTCTAACATAGGAGCTAGAACTTGGAAGATCGCGGGGAGGTTGAGAAATAAAGAAGTTAATCCTAAGATATTTTATAGTTCTCTGTTTCCTTGAACGTTAGGAAGACTTGATCATTTATTAGCAATGTCACGAGGTTGTAAGGAATAAAGGCTAATTTTGCTGTAAACGTCTTCTAGATCTTTGTACAATAAATGTAGAAATAACATGGCGAGGAAGGCAAATAAACCCTTATAGGGCATACTGTGGCTTAAAGGGGGATCCATTACTGCTGCTTCTCTCCAAGAGGAAGGGATGAAGTGCAACACAGAGGAGGCGACAGTTTGTAGTTAGGTCAGAGACACGGGGATTTCTGTAACATTTTCTGCCTCGAAGACCCGACCCGTTACTCAGTTGCCCAGAAAAGTCGATGAACGACCTGTGCATCAGTCAATCCTCTAGGGTAACCTTTCACTTTGAGCAAGGATCTGCGCCTTTTGTCTGCTACCACCTCATGACACGAAAACTATAAGCACACAGAGAAGTAAACATGGTCAAAAGGAAGTTATGTAAAGAAATTTGTAATTAACTACCCTATTCTACCTACCAGGAAAAGTGGTGAAAAACTCTAGGTCAGAGTGGGCGGTCAGTAGTAATCAAATCTGGGACCTACTGAATGCAAGCTTCACACGTTTTCGCAGACCTGACTTGCTTCTTAATTCCTTAGAGTATTATGATTAAAAATAACTTTGTTTCAAAAGTGTAATTTTCATATTTAAGCCTAATTTCGAGGCATAAAGAAGCTAATAGACTATGCTAATTCACAGTTTCTGTAAACTTTATTTGCACCTCTTATATTGTTTTTATATTAAGAGGTTATGATTTTAGTTGTGTTTGTTAGAGCTAACATATAATGTTTTACAATAAGGTTTAAAGAAATGCAGGAACCTTCATTAGGAGTTTAATTAAAATTCCGTGCAGCCTCAGGCAGGTCAGATTTAGTTAATAAAATGAACGACCCTTCTGCATTGGACTGTTGATTCTGCGATTTGTTTGTTTTATCCCCCTTTGACATTCATGAAATGAAATCTCTTCTTTGTGCATCTGGTCATGAACAGAGGTATGTGTCATTCGTCTAGAAATAAGTGCATAATAAATACCGACTGCGAATACCGGCAGGACCACGATTCTTTGCCCCCTACATCTTTATTACTCTGAACTCCGTTTTCTGTGAGAAATTGCGCTGATATTTTTACTTATTTTCTATTCTATTCGGTGCAGAAAGAATTTTAGACGAAATAAATACTGCGAATATATTGAGTGCAGTTATTTCGAGCTCAGGAAATAGTTCCGGAAAACAGGACGAGAATTATTTTACTCTTTCTGCTTTCGATAGAAGCTAACGTAGCTGGTAGGTACAGTGGTCACGATTCAATGGATGAAATACCGGACGTTACGATAGCTAAATGTGTAAGTTTAATAATAAAAATAAGCAGAATAATAATAGTAATAACATTATTGTGACTCAGGTCTCACAATCACCCCACTTTGTTTTGCTCGTAGAAGTAGAATAATAGACTCGCGAAGCAGCAATCTCTTTCATTGTTTCACTTGCTGGAGAATTGAACGCTGAACTTTACTAATCGCTCATCCATCACCACTCAATGTACGTCACAATTCGGAGAACACCACTTTCTGTCACATCATTGCACATACTCAATAACGTTCTCACTGACTGGCTGTCCAGTGAGCACGCTGGTGCCAGGCAGTCATTTGGTCGTGTCTCGAAGGCGCTCCCTGCACTTACGCTTGCACTAATCGTTGGGGAGCACAGGAGGACATCTTAACGTTCATGGCTGGTTTGAGCTGGATCGGTTACAGCAACCACGACCTAAACAACATTAACGAAGTTAATAGTAACAATAACAATAATAATAATAATAATAATAATAATAATAATAATAATAATAATAATAATAATAATAATAATAATAATAATAATAATAATAATAATAATAATAATAATAATAATAATAATAATAATAATAATAATAATAATAATAATAATAATAATAATAATAATAATAATAATAATAATAATAATAATAATAATAATAATAATAATAATAATAATAATAATAATAATAATAATAATAATAATAATAATAATAATAATAATAATAATAATAATAATAATAATAATAATAATAATAATAATAATAATAATAATAATAATAATAATAATAATAATAATAATAATAATAATAATAATAATAATAATAATAATAATAATAATAATAATAATAATAATAATAATAATAATAATAATAATAATAATAATAATAATAATAATAATAATAATAATAATAATAATAATAATAATAATAATAATAATAATAATAATAATAATAATAATAATAATAATAATAATAATAATAATAATAATAATAATAATAATAATAATAATAATAATAATAATAATAATAATAATAATAATAATAATAATAATAATAATAATAATAATAATAATAATAATAATAATAATAATAATAATAATAATAATAATAATAATAATAATAATAATAATAATAATAATAATAATAATAATAATAATAATAATAATAATAATAATAATAATAAAGATAATGCGTTCCACCAAACTTTTGTTCACTTATCACCAACTGACACGTATGTTATAGATATTTTCATCTCTATACACAACACTTGAGGTCATAAACAAAACGATTAATAAAATTTAATATAAACTTATGTAATGTATATAGAATAATTTATACTTAAAATTAAAATCTAAAATGCTAGTCGTATCCAAAGTAACAGAAAAAACAAAAGTCAAAGACAGGAACACAAAATTCGTGCAAAATGAGCACAGATGTCAGTAACCATGAAGGAAGAAACCAAAATTAAGCGCAAAAGACGATCACGATAAAAGCTCAGACAAATATTGCAACTCATATATCGGTTGTTAGTAATAATAATATATGATACTTGCGACCGGGCCATAAGTGCTTGACAGTGAAAGGTCATAACTCCGGTGTAATGGTGAATTCAGTTTTTAGCATACTACAACCTCTGACAACAAAATTCAGTGAATGAGGTCGGAACGGTCGAACGAGTAACACCGGCGCCACACAGCAATGCACCCGCGTAGCGGCCAGTGCTGACTGGCTGCTGGTACGTATTTATGGGGATCAAGGACTGTCTGTGAAGTGTGTGTACGAATGGTTCACCCGTTTTCGAGGAGGGCGGGGAAGTGTTTCTGACAATCCTCGTAGTGGAAGACTGACGACCGCCGTCAATGATGCAAACATTGAGAAAGTGAGGACATTATGAACGATCGTCGATTAACTGTGCGCATGATAGTGGATGAACTGCAGATTAACCGTGAATCTGTGTGACATGCTTATCCAGAGTTTAGGGAAGAGGAGACTTGTCATCTTGTGCCACATCACTTGACGGACGAGCAGAAGCAGGTACGTTTAAAGGCGTCACAGGAGTTTGTTGAAAAAGCGGATGCGACACCCGATTTCTTGAACGGTATTGTTGAATACCGTATTGTTGAATACTCATCCTATACGGAGGAGGAAACCTGCTGTTTCAGGTACGACCCTGAAACGAAACGGCAAAACATGAAATGCTGTTCGCCGTCATCTCATCGCACAAAGGTCAGAGCCGAAAAATTACGCATCAAAACGATGCTCATCACCTTTTTCGGTAGTCAAGGCATGATCCACAAGAAATTCATACCGAAGGGAACGACATTAAATGCTGCACAGTACATTGATTTTCTGACCCGATTCAGGCAAAGTCTGCCCAGGCAACGGTCCCAGTACGAACAACAAGGTTCCTGGTGTTTTGTTAACGAAAACGCTCGCCCACACACAGCTAATATCGCCAAACAGTTCCTGGGGGTGGTGCAAGTGGAACATCCACCATGCTTGTCAGATCTCAATCCTCCAGATTTCTTCGTATTCCTTCGACTCAAACGTGCTTAGAAAGGAACTAGATTTGACGATATTCCTGACATTCAAAGCAACGTGACGAGGCTTTAGAACGCCATCTTACAATGTTTCCAGGATATGTATCGCACGTCTTAGCGATGCATGGCAATAGGAGGGGACTTCTTAGAAGCACAGTAAGCTAACTGCCATTCATAGCTCATCTATGTGAATATTAGAGGACTATTCACCGAACTTTATTGTCAGAGGTTGTATTTAACCTTTCCCCCTACCATAACAGCTAGAAGCTAGTGTATTGTGCCCTGCGTCCAGTAGTAAAAATTCCCATCCTGATACAAATCTGAAAGACTCTGTCAAAGAATGAATCTGAGAAACAGATAGTAGGAAAACATACAAATTGTTATTATACAAACATTCACTGCAACATCGGGCCCAAATGACCTCACTGTTGATGGGCCCTAAAACACCACTCACTCACTCACTCACTCACTCACTCACTCACTCACTCACTCACTCACTCACTCACTCACTCACTCACTCATTCACTCACTCACTCACTCACTCACTCACTCATACACTCAGTCAGTCACTCACTCACTCACTCACTCACTCACTCACTCAATCACTCACTCACTCACTTACTCACTCACTCACTCCTTCACTCACTCACTCAGTCACTCACTCAATCACTCACTCACGTCAATGCAACATATGAGATCTCTTTACACTCTTGTTTATATCGTTGAAAACCGAGTACACAGAAGCACTAGTGCTTTGAGAATTAAATGTTGGGTCACCTTATTTTCTTAAGGCGAATGGCTCTAAGGCTGTTACTGAGCAGGGCTATGAAAACAATAATGGTCTTGAATCTTTAGAAAATATTCTCGTCGTTGCAACGTGAAGTAAATTGTTTAGGATCTACATGTGGCGTCATGATTGATGCTTATGTTTATTTTGTTGGACACAGTTCGAAACTCAAATCTCTCATTTTATTATTCCCAAACACACCTCTTCTCATTAGTGCTCTATTAGGTTACAATATCTCTAAGTACCTACGTATATATTTGAGTTAATGGTATTTCAGAGTGCCATTAAAATTAATTTCGGAAGTACAAGCTAACTGATATTTGGAATGTACAGGATGTGCACAAAGTTCCATTGCCACTACGTATAACGGTATGTCAAACTGATATTCTAAATAGTTGAAAGTGGTAATCTGCATCTAAGTCTCAGGAACGAATATAACTCAGGAACGAATCGTTATGGACAGGTAGGATATTCAATGGGATGCATTCAACATGAATTCGTTTTAATTTTTGAGAATCCTTTCAGATTTAAACAAACAATTTTGGAGTGGGTGAAAAAAGTCTTTCTTGTAAAATATAATTTGTGCTCAGGATGACCATAAGATGTCAAGAAAACGTGTGTTGAAGTTGCAGCCTTTGTTGCAAAGTTGCGATTCGTACGTGATCACTGGAATTAAGTCTTCCGTTCTGTACATAATTAAATGTTACTAAGAATGGGAACTTGGAGTTGAAGATTTTAAATGTTACTTTGTAAATGAGTTGATATGCAAAAGCACTACAGGGCTTGTGGACGATATATGGATGTCCTTCCTCTCTCTCTCTCTTAAAGGAAAAGTGCGTTTCCCGGACGAACGTCTAATATACCGGAGCACACCAGAAACGTTTATATCTATACTAAGGAGAACAAGGAGAACGAACGTTTTTTTTTAAACTCAAAAAGAGACCACTGCATATTAAGATTTGGGCTACAATGTATGAAACCCACAAAATGTATATGTGGTCATATTTATTTGACGGTTCTGGGAATAAAATAAGTATCTCGCCTTATTAGGTGATTGATATTTTTGTATAAATGTCTGGTAAAAGATGATGATGAAATCCTAAAGGTATGTATGAATAAACACAAGAAAATGGGAAGTAGAAAACTTTGGTGGTCAGAGACGGAATAAAATGTGGAAGAAATAGGAATGGTCGATTTATGGAGATTAGAAAATACGAATGTAGAACGTTTCCGGAAAATAGAACTAGATTGGAGGATATTGAAAGACAAGAAATATGGAGAGAGTTTGAAAACAGAAAAATCATTAAAATTTTATAGGTCAATAAAGAGAGAATGGGGAAGAGAAAAGTATATTGACCAGTGTAACAGACAGGAGCGGGAAGGAATGGCTAGGATTGGAACGGGATGAATGTTCATAAGAGGAGTAAGAAGTAGTAGGGTAGAAATATGTGAATTATATGGAGAAACAGAAAGTACATATTCTTTATTCATATTCTGACAGAGTATAAAGAGATAGCAGCATGGAAACAGAAAGTATAGGAGAAAAACTGGGAAAAGATGCAAAGCGAGATAATAGACATAAAAATGGTTACGGGGAAAAGTGAACGTAGAAATATAAATATATGGAACCTGTTTTAGAAGGCTGAAATGGTTGAGAAAAGTAAAGAGGGGGAAAGAAATGCTGTGAGAACAAGCGGAAACAGCAAACTAGAGTAGAGGATGTAAGGTTACAATGCTGCTCAGTAATGCTTAAAGGCCTGGAAACCAAGCAGGCTGAGCCAGTAGGGTTAAGAAGGAAAAAGACACCAAAATTTATACAACCAGACTAAGGAATATGTATATAATGTTGTAATACCATATGTAATGTGATATATTGTGACTTTGTGAGTTCGTAGAATTAAAAGTCTCGATTGCAGAAATTTAAAATGCTCTTTATTTTAGTAAACAGAAGCTTTGTATACCCCTTACAGAAGCATGACGTAACATACACAAACGCACAAACGCAACTGCCACACGTAAACAAACAAAAGAATGCACTGCGGTACACTTCAAATGTCCACACAAGGCCGCGCCATGGCTCAGTGGTTAGACCGCTTGGTTCTCACCAAGGCGGCCCGGGTTCGATCCCAGGCGACCGCAAAGTGAGATTTGTGACATGGCGCTGGGGCGGATTTTCTCCGGGACCTCCGGTTTCCCCCGCCATCTCATTCCACCGGTGCTCCATCTTCATCTCATGTATCATCAATATCACCGCCTGCGGTGCCGTATGTAGTAAAAGCGGGCGTTAAACACTACACATTTTTTATTTTCAAATGTCCACACAGCTGCACGCTGAATTAACAAATCACTAGCAAACTGACTGCGCTCTAACACTTGCGGGCTTTTATACCTCCAGTCATTGTTTCTAGAAACCCGCTGATGTTTCAAGGCAACTCACGGCAGCAAGAGAAAGAAAGAACTATCCAGACATCTCTATGTCTCTTTCTACCTCTGTTTCTTTCTCTCTCTCGGCAAGCGTACAGCGCACCATTATCTGTCTCTTTCTTTCCTGCCCACGCGTAACCGACACTGGCTTGTGGCAGCTCTAACGAAACAATGCGATCGGTGACAGTATTATGCACATATATTTACATAGAAATTTGTATAAATAAATAAATTGAATTCATTCAATTCAAGTGACTGGTTTGTTACACAGCTGTTACACTGCTCGGTCGAGATGCAGAAACTTCCCTTTATGCTACTGCAGAATATCTCAAGAGTAGGTCCATAAGATCTTTTGTTATAAACGTTCTGGTAGTGGTTCTGCGTATTAGCTTGCGCATCTGAAGCGGCAGTCTGAAAATTGGGATCTGTGACAGGGCACAAGAGTATTCCTGAGATACATTAAACGGATGGCTGCTAATAAAGTATACGAAAATGCTGATGAACTCAACGATACTATACGACATGTATTTACTACCATCACTCCAACAAATTTGAGAATTTCGTATTGGAGATGCAGTAGAGTCATACCATTTTGTGCAAATAATGACATAAACATTCTGTACTAAGATATTTGACCTTTATAAAAATGATAGTATGCATACAACATTCCAACTAAGTCGTTTCATTAAACTTCTATGTAAATAAAAGGTCACTATTTAAGGGGTTATAATACTTATTGTGCATTCTGTACAATGAAAACAAAATAAGGACGGACAAATTACTTGACAAAATATTAGAAAAAATGAGTCTCTCAGTTTGACACAGTGAGTACTAAGCGAGTTTTACTGCATAAAATATATTAATTAATACAGGTAATTTCAAATAAACAACAAAATTAAGCACATTTACCTTATATGAGCTTTTGTATAATAACCAGCAAACCACTCTATTTGAGCACATGTGCTACCTAGAACTGTATTATTTATCCCTTTTAACATCAAACTATGCATCATACTTCTAAACCAGTTGAGGCATACAATTTAATTTTAATTCTTTTTCATATTACCATTTCTTCATGCATTTCAGTTTTTAAAATGTGTTCTCCCAGAAGAGGGCTCTTTTGTGTAATTAAACCATTATTTCAAATCGAAATCTAAATCTGGTAAACTTGGAATGGATATTATGAATCATTAGATGATTAACAAATATTGGATCAGCTATCTGGGGCTGCAATTTGTGGTATACGTGCACTAATTAAGTGCTCTGTTGGATATCAGTTGATCTAACCTGGGCGCATTCAGATGAACATTTAATCAGATATTTCATTGTTCTAAATAATTGTAAGGTATGCAGTTAGGAAATTGCAGTTCACTCTTCTCAGTTGGAATGTTAACAGCATTCAGAAAACGGGTCTTTTATTGTTTCATAAGGATACATAATATCCAAAATTGTGCAAAATGAAACGTTTGCTTTCCCTACATGTACCAATCTATTGAAAAGGTGCGAATATTTCAGTGAAACTGTGTGACATTTTCATTAAATGTTATGTCGGTCAGCACGCTTTTGTGTTCATAGAACTTTCAGAATGGGTAATAACCGCATAGAAGTACGTGCTGAGTGCAAACTTGATGTGTGGCCGAAGATAAAACTAGAAAATGCACATACCGAACTTAACCTTGGACGAAAGCATCGCATGTAGAGATGAAGCGATGGTTTTGTTGGAAGATGGGTGAGGTGGGTTCCAAATATTTTACAGGTTATCGCTTAGTAATACAATATATATGGCTCAGTAAGATAAAGGGAACTAAATTAATTTTTTGGATAATAGGTATGTGGAGAACTATGGAGTAGTTTCCAGACGTTCATGAAAACAAATCTGGTAGCACAATTAGCGCCTTCAATATTCAACTTGAAAAGTTAATTGGAGCCTACAGAGAAATAAAAGTGATTTGTGTTAGGTTAAGGTATATTGGTATCCCAGCTGCCCTGTCTTTGGCATAAGCAGATATTCCTACGTGCGTTAAAACAGTTGCAGAACGCGAAGGGGAAATTTCAACTAAGTGCACGGCATTTGTGTAGTGGACTTCCCTCTGCGATTCTTGATATTCTACGAAGCGGTTCAAAGAGAGGCACTTCCGAGGATTAAACTAGCGAATGTAAGTACTCCATAATATGAGCAAAAGAAGAATGTAAACAACAAAAATATATTAGAATGTCTTTAACTTTGTTTACAGATTCTTTATTTTCTAGAGAATAAGCTCAGTTTTTGGATCGACAAATGATTGGAAAGTATTTATATATTCATCAGTTCGAGCACATCAGTCATATTCCAGGAATAGAGAAAGGGTAATCCCGGCGCCACAAAACATACCAATTTAAAACGAAATTTTTAATAGCACAATAATTCTATTACTGCAAAATTGTGTTTAACTTCCACGTTAAACTCTGATACTGTAATTTCCTTGTTTTCTGTGTTCAAATGTGTATAAATGATCCTTATTTTAATTGCATCTACCTATATGTGTGTTTAAACAACTTACTACTTGTACTTCACCAATTGAGAAACATCAAACAGTACCACAAAACATAAATAAAACAATTTAAAATAAAATAATAACAATGTTAAGAATAATATTTGTAAAGTGTGATGAGTATTACATGGTAAACAATAGATATACCTATGCAGGGGATTCGAACCATCTTCACAATAGATAGATTACATCGTAGTTCCGCGCTCGTTCTAACTGACCTATGCAGTAAGTTGTGAGGCAAACATCCTGTTTAACATATTATTGGATGTTTCCAGTGAACATTTGCAGACGTGCAAACGTCAGCTGTCTAATTACGAATATATTACAGACGATGCGATAATATCTATATTAGTACTAATTTATTCGAATATTTAACATCCATGTTAAATATGCCCATAGAACCTAGTAATGGGGTCCATACTTTCATGTTGGAGTATAATATGCGGATTGCATAAAATTCGAGAATAACTCGAGTTTAATATAACTCATCTAGTATAATATATATGACAAAGCACTAAGTGAAGGCCTTGTACGGACTAGAGTAGATTTTGTGAAACTGAAATGTCTTAAAATAGGGAGTTGTTTAGGGAAGTAACCTTTGTGTAACCTAAAGAACAATAATTAATGTATAATTTTGGAGTGCAGAGAGTCTATGGTGCTCAGAGTGATAGAAATTGGTAAATTTACTTAAATAAATTGAGGGGAAGTATGAATCTAAAATACGAAAAAAATAAAGTGGTAAACATTTTGGAAAATATTACAAAAGTTGAATTAGATGAGGAGATTTAGTAAGCAGAGTGAGGAAGAAAGTTAAGTAATTAGAAGGTATTTGACCCAAGGGTGTTAATAATTTAAGCCCCAATAACAGTGTAGTTATAAGATACATGTGTATCAACTTGCAATAATTTAACTTTAATTTAATTTTAAACCTGAATTTATATTTCTGGTATTAAAATAAAATAAATGATCGAAATTAGATATCTTAATGAAGTAATATATGAGGAGTGTTACAATATTAAAATATTCCTATTTATACTTTCAAAAGAAAAAGAATATGTTTGTGACACAACGCTTTCTCTACTATGTACTGCTTCGCAGGTACCCCTTATTTAGAGTATCAAGGAATTCAAACGACAAACTTTCAGGGATTCCTGTATAGGGATATGATTTTTCACATGGATATTCGTACAAGTAAACAGAAATAAATACTTAATACTAATGTGGTGTTAATTTGTACTCTAAAATAAAAAATGTATCTTAAGCAAGCGCAAACATAGCTACCGTTGGTTATAGCTGTTGTTGGTTATAAAATATTTATCTTTTTATAAAAAATGTCCGATAAGCAAGAACCACCGATATCTTCACTTTCACATGGAAATTGAAATTGAGTTTGTGGTTTTCAGCGTCCAATTCTATATTGGGCCGAAAAGAACGTCTAAGTTTGCTCAGAGGTCTGTTTATCAGTCATGAGGTTCCGTAGATCTACTACACAGAACCACCGGTTATATTTCTCTTTTGGAGGAAGCCATGCTAAGAATTTTGACGCCCGAAAATATCCATCGCCCTCTGCCGGGTTTGAAGCCGCGACCTCGTATACTAGTGACTAGCATTTTTAAAACTACGGATGACAACCTTTTACATGAAGAATCATAGAATCAGAGAGACAAGCAACAGTTAGCTGAAGTAATAACACTATCATTAGCTTGCGGTTATCCAGCATGGGAATACACATGTCGCAAGTTGAAGGTTTAAAATAATTGAGCGGAATGGCTCAGGCAGTTTCGAACTACCAGACCCATGGGTTTTGTGGGGGGTTTCCGGGTTGCCAGGCGAATACTGGGTAATTTAATTACATCCCCCGAATTTCTTGTCCCTCCAAATCATTGGACATCATTTCTCTTCTGGAGGTCTCTTTTAAGGTAGAAGTGTTGGCGGGACTTTCGGCGCTGCATGGCAGGATATGTTCTTACTAAAACTTCCTTCTCCGGTAGGACGGTCACCGGTCTCCGAAACCGGTCTGGTAGGGCCGTTTTCACAGTCGAGTGAGCTACCGGTGAATTTCCAACTGGTAAAGTGTAGGGACCCTGCCATCTGCACTGCCGTGACTCCTTGGAACGGCTACGCTCGCCTCATCCTTCTTCCCGCAGATGCCACACTTGGGGCATAGGTACAATAGATCAAGAATAGTCGCAGTGCCGAATCCCCTCTCTACTGTAATTCAATTCAATCCTATCCAATCCAATCAAAGTTTTAGGATATCTCTCTCGAATATGCTAGTTATGGGAACTCAGGAAAACCTAGAGATGTTTCAGTCAGGTTGACTATGACAGTAAAATTTAAACTAGGGACTTACAGGATGTGTACCTCACCTGTTATCGCGCAGTCATTTTGCTGGATATCTTGTGGTTCAATGTTCGAGCGCCGCGGGAGCTATTACCCTTTCCTATTTTTTTAAGCAGAGAATTATGTGTATTTGGAATGAACTCACATTTAATTTCTCACGTTTTTTCGAATTTATATACACGTTATGTAGCAATTCACATGGAGTGCACTAGTTCCACATCAACCTAGCCGTATGTTATAATTAACGACGGAATAGAATTTACCTAGGGGTTACAAGAATGGCAAGGAAAATATAAATTGGTAAATACATAAAAATTGAACACCAATACACAGATAAAATGGAGAGGAACTATGAAAAGTACAGCGAGCCAGAAAACGACCGAGAAACACATTTTTACACATTTAGAATTTAAGGTGGTAATTATGGTGGGAAGCATGAATCCACAGAGGAAACTGGCAAACAAAAGACTGAGCGGACATAAAATCACGTGACGAACCGACTAACAGTCTGCGAAAATGTGCCCGGGAATACAAATACAGGTAATGGATTAAGAAAACTTAACACACGTATTCAGACGTAGCATAGCCACATTATCTGAGTGAAACAGCAGCTCAGGATAGTTTTATAAATAGCCCGTTGGTTCGTTACTCATTCTGATTTACTGCAAGCAACCCTGAACCCGATATAACATCATAAGCGTCCTATATCAACTGCTCCCCCATCACTCTCCTCAGGGTTTGAAAGTTGAATTATATAAAATTGTGTTTATCACATTATTTCTTTAAAAGTCAATATTTTATCTGATTTAGCTTAAATATGCCAGACGATGATCTCACATTGGGTGGTACAGACTTGGTTAGAAGCAAACATTCCTCTTTTTCATCAATTTATAAATATTAAAGTTAAACTAATTTAAACACATAACGAATATTTTGGAAGTACCTGATATTTATTAACATTGTTTAACATAGATTGCACATATTTACATTCTTCTGCTAGCAAATCTTTATCTAGCTTATGGTTTTCCATTACAGCAAATACAGTTGGAAAGTGGACTTTTTAGGCTGTTTACGAACAATTAACACACATACTTTATTGGAAATATAATGTTGTAGCGTCTTTGAGTCACGTTGTATGTGGCGTCACGTGTGGCATCACCCTCTTAGCCCGCCAGCCATCGCAGAGTAACCTTGTGCATTTGTAGCTAAGCACATTGTGTATAAGGTAGCTTATCTCTGACCATTATGAGCGCCCGGTAACGTTGCTGTTTGTTGTATCTTTGATTTAATACGCTTAGAATTTAAACCAAGTTTAACTGTTTCATTGAATTACGCAAAAATCCCAACCTTTGCTGCTAATCATGAATCCGAAAAGTTACCATCTGAGCTCCAGTTTCCCCCGGTTGGACCTGGCACACTGTTAGGAAACCTAAATCTAGATCCATCCATGGCCAGGTCATGACAATATAAAATAAACGAAATTTTAACTAAGTTATCAGAGCTATTAATCAAACAATAAAATATTGGCGTATTTAGGTTATCAGCTGTAAGAGATTTTTCTGAAATTCTTCGCCTGGTGTACCCTTGAAAGGTATCTGTGTTAAACATGAGATTTTATATCACATGAGCCTTTGTTTCAATTGGAATTCCTATTAATTTCGATTTTGAATAAATACAACTGGTGGATATATTTCGAGTTTAATCCCTCATAGGATCTTAAACAATTTAAAATAATACATAAAACACACTTGGGGGTTAATTGTGTTAGTAAATAATGTGTGTCTGTGTGTATGAGTGTGCTTGTGTGTGAGAAAGAGTGTGTGTATGCGTGTGTTATACACATTCATAGATGGGAGATACCATAAAGGGAGATACCACAAATTATGGCTGGAGCGTATGCTTACCAAATATCCAATCTCTGTTATTACTAGGAAGCGTATTTTTATGTGGTAATACAAAGTTAAAATGTTTATATTTTATGTCATAAAAAGAATAAAATATTTGGTAAAATGTAAAAATATTTGGTAAAGATATTGAAATATTTTACTTAAAAATACAGAAATGATAGAAAGTTGTTAATATATTATTGTTATAGTTTTTCACCACTTGTAGATAAATAGCACCTCCTACTGCATTTCCCTAAAATTGAAAGGCTGAGTGCAACAGTGGTCTATTCCAGGCTTTAAAGAAGTTGAGATATTGTACTGCAAAGTTGAAAGCAGCCAGTTACTCCTGTTTGAGAGCAAGAAATCAAGGTTCAGCCAATGCGAAAAAAAATATTTCAGTATATATCAGTTTTAATAGGTAGTTCAAGGTTAATGACAACAGATGGCCGGGCAGCTCAAATTCGACATTGGTGAGGGTTAGACCACTGTTGCACTCAGCCTTTCAATTGTAGTGTACAAAAAAGTTTTTTCCAAGTTGCCCATCAAATTCTCTAATCAGCATCTTAGATTGTCTTTTCACAACACAAGTATATCAGACATGCATATTTAAACAATGGACTGTCACTAATATTCACGCAGTCTAGATCACCTAATTGTTTACTTTCCATGATCTAGTTTTCACAGTTCTTGAAAACATTTTTTTTTCAAACAAATCTCTAAATTTGTGTTTTAACACTCTTAGCTCTGGTAAGAAATTAATTTTTATTTCAATGCACCAATATTCCTTTAGCTTTGCACACAAAAAATTTGTGGAAGTTTCTAGTTATATGGGTTCACACAAAGAAACTTAGATTATAGATATGAATGCCACATCATTTTAATAAGCTATTTTTCAATAATCTTTGAACTGTTTCTGTAGATGATATATAACTTTTATCCAATTCATTTACAACACGTGCAAAACATTCTATATTTGTTCCACAGCGCAAGACTTCACTTAGCCTATTGCCCCAGCGCATGACTACAGGCCCAGGAGGAAGAGAAAGATTGGGAGTTATTCTCTGAAGAGATAAAACCCCAAATGTGATTGAAGAAAGAGTGTATTTTTTGTATGTAATAGGTCTCGTAGTATAGACATTCGTATAAAATGCAAAGATAACAGATGAAGAACAACCGGTGTATCAGAAAGTTTGTTATTCTGGCCTATCTTTCGGTTTACCTTATACATCATAATATAGTGAACATTTTATGATACCCATGGTGCAATACAAGTAATTCGTAAATATTTCGTGTCTGTTTATAATAGAATAAATGTGAAGTTTTCAATAATAAATAATAGCAACGTTCAAAGATTAATTCAGATTTATGTATGGTGACTGCGTGGGTTACGTAGATTTGGTAATGTGGTTTGCAGAAATTTAGAACAACCTTTGCCGCAGTAAAAAGACGTGAAATTGACAATCGGCTGTCTTGGAGGCTGACTCGGTGTTTTGCTGCACGGAAACAAATGAAAGAACTCACTGCGGTACACTTCAATCGTCGACTGTCACAATAACCAACAAATAACTGCCGCTTCTAACACCTTGCTGGTATTTATACCTCCCCAGTCATTGCTTCTAGAAAGTCGCAGACCTTCCGAGAACTTTTGCAGCCGCAAAAATGGGCAGAACGTTCCGTAGTCTCTCTCCGTCTCTTTTCCTCTCCTGACAAGCGCCCAGCTCTGGCCTGTGACAACAGCACAACAATGCCACACGGCGACAGTATTTATTAAACACTTTATGAAAATATGTATTTAACATATGTATCTTCATGTGAAATGAGATCTCATTTTTATGCCCCGATTTTTTATTCAGAGTTTTCCCCTTTTTGTAGGCATTTATGCGTTTGCAGAACAAATAGTTATTTACCTAGGATTCCGTCCCTAATTATTACTTCACTACATGCATCATGAGCGTTCACCACCTGTGCTGGTGTGCCTTTATCGAACTCTAAATACTAAATGCAAGAAAGAATCACACACAAACTCACACATGAATCATTTAATCTGCGGAATGGGACACAAATCCTGTCCCAATTGCGTCAAGAAAGCATGTGTGTTCATATTTCTAATAGTATCACAGGTGTTTCTCGTATGTACTGACTATTCTGATCCTTGTTTAAAATTCTGTAACGTCATTTGCAGTACGTCAATCTGCTGCTTGAATGAGATTCCCAGCAGCCGGTTTATAAAATCATTATTTTGAAGGTAGCGGTATTTGTTAATTTCCTGCTCATGGTATCACAGTGGGAGATCGAAGTTTCCAAACTACTGCGTTTCGTATTTGTACACAGATGTTAACAAAATATATTTAATGGCTCATCTATTAATAGCTATATTTATTGTTGCAGAGATGCAATAAAAGTATACTTGATATTTAGTTTTACCATTTAAAACCTTCCTTATTTAGCTTCCTTTATGCTTTATTCGTACTTTGGATATTAATTCATGCAGAATTTAAATATGTTTCCGCTGCAAACACCATATTAACAGAAGTTGTTGACTGGCTTTGGTAAACATCAGTGTGCGTCACTAATCAATCTGCAGTTGGTAGAGCCTATCTCTGTCGACCCTGAAACTGCTGTTGAACAGCTGACAGTGATTTACTTTATTCTCGGATAGGTATTTCAAGTATTCAGTATCATAAAAGAAATACTATAAAATTTTGAACCTATCCCTGTTCTCCAAATATGCACTTACGACACCCATATTAAAATATACGAAGGGGAACCCAAAAGAAACCGGACTCCGAGGGCGCTGCCACTCGTAGACGTAATGCAAGGTTCTCACGCTAGATGGCGTTAGTAGAGACCTTCATGAAACAGCTATGCAGACGGCGTCAGTGTAGAGCTGAACGTGCAAGTGTGGTATTGTGTTTCTCTGACTGTTGGCGAGTTCCCGTAGGGGAAGGGATCCGTCCCTTTCAGCTGCCAAAGTGCGGGCGCTGCGGACCCTTAGCACTCGTGGTACCTCTGACGTTACTAGAGGAACCTCGGACCGAACAGCCGAGCCCCTCCTTCGGGAGTTGTTCGGATTGGGATGGCTTCGAGGGGGCAGTGTGTTCCCGATACCCGTGGGAGATTGGGTACGTCTTCGGACGGGGTTGAGGGAAGCCATTAAGTTTCCGGGTACTAGCCTGCTAAGCTAGTAGAAGGTGTGCTAGATCACCAGGCGGCCCCACCGAGGTCTATCGGTAGTCTTCACCTTGAGTGTTGACGCGCGTAAGTGGCGTATCCACTTCCATCCCGTCTTGTGTCCCTAGGACCAGATGGGGGGGGGGGGCTTGTTAGGTAACTAGGTCTTGCCCTACGGAAAGCCCCACGGAGGATGCCGAGCGCCCTTTGGGACAGCTCGGATACTCCCTGGTTGAAAGAGGCCCGGGTCTTGTTCCTACGGGTTCAAGGCTAATGGGAGTAGAACCTCTGGACTCAACTGACTCAACTGTTGGCGGGTTATCTCTGCGAAGTCGTTATGGCAACTTTAAAAGAACAAAGTGTGTGTGTGAAAATTTGTTTCCTGCTTAAAAAACTGCAACGGAGACTCACCGAATGCTTCAGGAAGCTTTCCAGGAGGACGCTATGAGCCGCATACAGGTTTTCGAGTAGTGTGGGTGCTTTAAACCGTGGTGAGATGTGTGTTGAAGACCAAGCTCGTTCTGGACGCCCTTCAACATCGCGATCGTCGCCAAACAATCGACCAAATTTCAGCAGCGAAAGGAATCATTTGGAGCTCGTGCTCGCGGATTTTCAGCGAGGATTTGCACATGAAACGTGTTGCTGCTAAATTTGTTCCGCGCCTTCTCACACACAAGCACAAAACCATACGCATGAATGTGTGTCAGGACTTGAAAACAGAGATTGCACGTGATTCAAACTTCTTGAACAAAGTCATTACAGGGGATGAGAGTTGATGCTACTGGTATGACCCAGAAACCAAGCAAACGTCAAGCCAGTGGAGGACTCCCAACTCTCCCAGACCAAAAAAGCAAAGGCAAGTGAGGTCAAATGTGAAGACGATGATCATTGTCATTTTTGATGTTCGTGGAATTGTGCATCGGGAATTCGTACGCCCTGGCCAGACTGTTAACCAGCACTTTTACTTGGATGTTTTAAGGCGTCTGCGAGAGGATGTGAGGAGGAAAACCCCGGAACTTTGGCGATCAGGTGTCTGGTTTCTGCATCACGACAACGCTCCAGAACTCACGGCGTTACGAGTGATCCACTATTTGGCATCTCAGAGGTGGTCTCTTCGTTCCCCACGCTCCGTATTCGCCGGACCTAGCCTCGTGCGACTTTTTCCTATTTCCACGAATGAAAAAAATCGCTAAAAGGGCAGCGTTACGACGATTTGGAGGCGGTAAAAACAGTTTCGCAAAGGGCATTGGACAATGTCAAACTTAAAGAGTTCCAAACATGCTTCCAACAGTGGGAAGAGAGACTTGACACGTGCATCGCATGTAATGGAGAGTATTTTGAAGGTGACTGAAGTAATTTTGTAAAAAGTTTCATCAATTAGGTTTTTATGACAACAATCCGGTTTCTTTTGTGTGCCCCCTCGTATTACTAAATTACAAAAGGTTATAATATATTCTATGAATCAATATGTGAAATATAGAATTACTGATAGAAATATTGTACGTTATTTTTTAATAAATACTTGATTTAAGGATTTACGGATTTAAGGACTAAGTTGGTTAAGTTCAAAATAGGTTTATAGAGTTCTCGTGTCATTTAAGAGTGAATTAAGAACTTAAAATGCTAAAAAAAAATCGAGTATTAAAACATTTGCCATTCCATGCAGCAAACTTTTATAGGTATATTATAGAAGGAATAATTTAAATATGTTTCAGAGGAATTATTTGGAAGGATACTACCTCATGTTGTATAAGTAAAACCAAAACTGTATATACAAATGCAAAATTGTATACAAATTCTTAAAATTTCATTTCCCAGAAACTATGCAACTCCAAAGTTTTCTTTGAGTATTCAAAACCTAACGAAGGAATTTAAATGCCAATGTTTGCGCATATTACCGTGTACTTAACGCGACGAACTTAATAAATCTGTGCTCCTCATATGATAGGTTTTATGAAAAAATAATGATTTATCCGAGAAAACTGCTTTGTTAATTAGAAAATATATTTATATTATTGTTTATACAAATCGGAGTCTAGCTCGGCTCATTTCTCCAAGACAAACATTATGCTTCAAAATAACATAAACAGAAATGATATATCTTATGAAAGAGTATTTGGGAAGATCTTGGATTCAACATGGGAAGGTGCCACCATTTTGAATACTTAAATTAGGCATGTGATACTGAAATTATGTTTCTCTTGCACGAAAAATGTATTTTTCTTAAAACTGTGATAAAAATTTTGTGTCTCGTGAGAATTCTCCAGAATTCTTTTAACTATTTGTATCAGCTTATTATTGGTACATCTTAAATAAGGGCTAGAGCGAATGAATTCCTGTATTTCCTTAAGTAGCACATAGAGCCTTCTGAACCCCGCAACCTCGAGGCTCGTAGGCAACGGGTTGACGATCAGAGGTTTCCTGATCAGAGAGATTCCGAGATAAATGATCAGCCCAACGCCAGAAGTGAAAGTACCAGAGAGATAAGCTGATAGGAAATATGATGATGGAGCAATCGGTGGAATGCTGGCGAGAGAAATCGGAGGACCCGGAGAAACCCGCCCCAGTGCCATATTGTCCACCACAAATCTTACTTTGCGGCCACTTGGGATCGAACCGGGGCCACCTTGGTGAGAGCCAAGAGGTCTAATCACTCAGCCATGACGCGGCCAAATAAGGCCTATTCAGCTACCTAATTGGTTCTGAATTATCTCAGAATTTTCTGTGGTGAAGGCAATTGATGAGAAGTGAATGCTTTTAAGAGCTGGTTTTATTTTTAATACTGTAGATAGAGCAATTAGCAACATTGGTACTTTTGTAACTTTTAACTTGAATAATTAAGGGTTAGTTCCCATTAGCCGCTACTTAAGCTATTCCATCTAGAAACCTTACAATTTTGCACCATGCACATACGAGTGCGCTCCTTCACTACAGCGAAGAATGTATTGGAAGCTTAAATGTATAACCTAAGGAATTTATTTTGTTGGATGGAGACCCAAGATGTATGCTCTCGGCGTCAATGGCGGTGTGAGAAAATTAAACGCATAAGACATGTTGTCATTACATTTATGCTATGTGAATTGTCTCAAAAGTCCGCCTCAGTAGCGTATACGGTAGCGTATCTGCCTCAGTTTCAAGAGGTACCGAGTTCGAATCTTGGCCCAGCATGAGTTACCTGGACTAGTTTTCTTCCAGAGTTTTTCCTTATCCTGAGTGACGAATGTCGGGTGTATCTATGGGCCCTAAACTCATTTGAGTATCACTTCATCCATTTCATTCATAATACAATTGGCTTAATGTTGTAGGACGTAAATTAAAAAAAAAACCTACTCCGGTAGGTCGGTTGTCGGTCTACGCGCCTCTGCTGGGCCCATTTCAGGACTGCCAGCCGGGGATCTTTGGGGCTCGTTGTCGCCTCGCAATAGCGGAGCGTGTCCGTTGTCCTGGCCAGCGGAGGAAAATCTCTATCTAAGTAAACTGTACGTACCCTGCCCTCTGCGCTGTCGTGACTCCTTGTGACCGCCACCTTCTCTGCCTTCTCGCCTATCCCGTCCCCTTCAGCTGCCGAAGTGCGGGCGCTGCGGACCCTTAGCACTCGTTGTACCTCTGACGTTACTAGAGGAACCTCGGGCCGAACTACCGAGCCCCTCCCGTCGGGGAGTTGTTCGGATTGGGTTGGACTCGAGGAGGCAGTGTGATCCCGACACCCACGGGCAATTGGAGGTTATGGCCACCCGGAGGGGTTAGAGGGTTGCCTCATAATTCCCGGGTACTAGCCTTCAGAGCTAGTAGAAGGTGTGCTAGATCACCAGGTGGCCCCTCCGAGGTCATATTGGTAGTCTTCCTTGCAGGGTTGACGCGCCTAAGCGGCGTATCCACTTCCACCCGTCTTGATGTTGTAGTCGATGGGGGGCATTGTAGACTCAAGGTATTGCCCCATGGAAAGACCCCTGGTGTTTCTATTGCTCCTGGGTGGAAGGAGGTCCGGACCCTTCGTCCTACGGGTCCAGGACTAATGGGAGTAGATCCTCTGTACATAAACAAAGTCTTCTCGCCTCATCCTTCCTCCCAGGGTTACCCCACTTGGAGGCATAGGTACAATAGATCAAGACTGTTGGCGGTGCCGAATCCCTTCTGTAGTAATCCTAATCCCTAAAAACTGAGATTCAATTATGAGTCAATTATGAGACTCAATTTTTCGGACACATTATAGTGCGGAAGGGCTGAAAAAAGAAGTAAGTAAGGATTCCCTATGTGAATATGCACGAAACATATGAAACAACACACAATGTGCGAACATTCTCATTATTATTATAATTATGAGAGAATTCAGTAGGACGAAACTAAAGAGACGCGTTCCGTGTCGTCAATTTAAACCGGCCATGGACACGACGTGGACTTAGAAAAATATACACCTCCAGAATCTGCTCACTTTTTATCAAAGGGTGTGTATTATGTCATTTATACATTTGTGTATGCTCCCTTATATGATCCAAAAATGGTAATTAATTATTGGACAAAAAATTTGTATACCGCTTAAGTTGTAGCTGAGCCCTTAATTTGAATGTAGGACAGTAACGACTCAGTTAAGCAGCTCTTTTCGCATATGTGTTTTCATCAATGTACCTCAATTGTTATTTATAATTTCTGAAAACTTACAAATCCAGTTCTTAAGTTAAGTAGGTTAAGTTAAGTAAGTTCTCTTGTTATTCTGCTTGGACAAATAATTTCAATGACAAGCCACAGTTGATTAAAACATGTGAACTCTACTTTATATGTAGCTACTTCACTTTGGATCCTTTAATTTTGTGGTGTGATTGTAAATCAAAGGTATTTAGCATGAAATGAACAATATTTGGTTATAAAATGGGACAGGAACATTAGCGTGGTATCAGAAATAAAGGAAAGTAATTCTGAAGAAGGCATAAGATCATAGTTTTCAACTATATTTAGGTTCTGAAGTTGCAACTGAATGAAGTAGCGGAAATGACTGTAAAGAAACTAAAAATTGATATCTATGCTATAACATCACTGGTTTTTCTCCAGAATCAATAGGAAAGTATTAAAGACATCTAGCTTTCAGTTGGTGTTTATTTTCCAGAAAATTTCCGACGAGAAAATTTAAGAGCCGGAACCAGAAATTTTTACTGAATGGGAATGCTGAGGTGGCGGGAAACCGTGCCAAGAGATAGGCGTGGTGAGTTTCCACCGTACAGAAGCGCACTGAATCCAATAATTGTGCTTACTAAAGCAGCTTAGAGAATCTGTTTCCAAGCCCACAGAACTCTGTAGGAAACATTTAATCATTGAGAGTACTACTGCATTCCTTTCGGAGTATTTGTAGGAAGTATTTATTAAGCGGCGGTGTATCCTTAAGGCGGTTCCTGCATCTATTAATTTTTAATTCGAGGATTAATGAGTGAGAATTTTTTTTAAGGAAGACAAGATTAGGAGGGGACATTTAGTACCTCCAGCTTTGGACGATCTTCTAAACCTCAACTGGAGTGTCCCCGGAAAATTGTGTAGCATTTAACGCCCACTTTTACTGCATACGACACCGCTAGAGGTGACACTGATGAATGAGTGAGAAAATTTTTTAAGGTAGGCAAGATTAGGAGGGGACATTTAGTACCTCCAGCTATGGACGATTTTCTAAACCTCAATTGGAGTGTCCCCGGGAAAATGTGTAGCGTTTATCGTCCGCTTTTACTACATACGACACCGCTATAGCGCTGACACTGGTGACACATGAGATGAAGATGGGGCATCGGTGGAAAGAAATGGCGTAGGAAACCGGAGATCCCAGAGAAAACCCACCCCAGCGACCACAAATCTCACTTTGCGGACGCTTGGGATCGAACCCGGGCCGAATTGGTGAGAGCCATGCGGTCTAACCACTCAGTCACGGCGCGGTATGTCCCCCGGGAGGCAGCAAGGATGAGGTGATAGAAGATAAGGGTGGCTAGAAGACCAGATCTAGGAATACGACAGCAGAGAGCAGGGTTCCTGCAGTTTAGAAGGGGGGGGGCGGCGAAACAGAGAGACCGCCCCTTTTCTGTGGGACGAAGGTTTACAGGTTTACCGAGAACATATTCCCTGCTATGTAATTGCGAGGGTCCTGCGAACACTTACAACCCTAAAAAAAGGCAAGTCCTTTTTTTAGTTTACGTCCTCCAACGTTAAGTCATATCGGACGATGAATGGAATGGGTGAAATGGTGCTCAAATGAATATGGGGTCCATGGAGCTTAGAGTTACCCGACATTCGTCTTTTAGGATAAGGGAAAACCCGGAAAAACCTTGTCCGTGCAACTCACCGTGACCGAGATTCGAACTCGGGACCTCTTGAACGTGAGGCAGACACGCTACCACTACGCTAAGGAGGCGGGTGGGAAGTAAATAGTCAAAGAAATGCAGAGAAAGGGAAATAGGGGATGTAATCTATCTTTTCAACATTCATCGAGCAACCTGGGGAAATGCCCGAAAAAATCTTTGGTCTGGGAGATCGGCCGCAGGGATCGAACCCACAACATACCGAATGAAAGTCGTACTGTTACCGGTAAAATACAACATTTTACGGCAAAGTTATTTTGGTTCCACTAAACCTATTTTGCGAGCTGCTCTTTTAAAACGATTATTTTGAATCCTGGATTATTTAAACGTTTAAAAAGCTAATTTAAATGCTTTATATCGTACGTTTACAAGCTTTCTGAAAAACTGGGAAGGCTATGTTCATACACTATTTTAAATACTTTCCTTGCAGTAAAAGTCTGATAAGTATTATTTCAGTGCAAGCTGTTCAACGGTCACATAAATTGGCCTCCTGGAAGACACCCGTAACACCCAGAGGAACATCACGAGTTTTTATTAATTTTAGAGTTTTAATACTGAGAGAAACAAGAGAGGGGTTAGTAAATTCCTTTACTGTGATTTATCGTTACAGGTTTCAGCAGTGTCTGTTATGGATGGTCCGGCTTTTTGATATATGAAAGTTTGGACACAGGACGGCGCCGGCTGTCGGTGAACAGCAGTTCGCTCACCGTGTCTATGTACCTTAACTCGGTGAGTTGGAGCATAACTCTTTACGGATCAACATGTTGCCAGTTCAACTATATTCAAACCATTACCATTTTGGACATGTTCTTCCTGTACGATATTTGAGATGCATCATTTATACCTTCATAGTGATGACTAATGATCTCAGTGACACTGAATGGTTTAGGAGGTTTACGGACAAACATTAGTTTCTTAGACTATGTGCATAGGATATCTACAAAATAAGAGACCACTTTAGGAATAGTATATTGGGACTTCCATGCTAATATTGTGATGTAAAAACCAAGAGTGAAGACATGTTCTTGCATTGCTCAAACGACTTATTTACTACACTTATGGAATGTTTACCTTCACAAAATTTGTTCGTAAAGCCTGCCGTCGGGTGGGGTATATATGGTGAGTCACCATGGGCTGAAGAATCGGAATTAGCTAATTTGGCGGTCTTTGACTTCCTTGACTCGGAAAAAGCGGTCGATGAAGAAATACCATAAAACTTCTAGAGCAAGTATACGTGAAGGAGGATGTGGGCTGGTTAAATAATTTTAATAGGTGAAATAAGCAGTCAGACTCATTTACTTTAGGTTTACTGCTCTAATTTAGCAGTTATTGTAATGGATATTAAAAGATAGTCAGTCTTATCTTAAGCGTAATTGAAAAGTGCTAATTAAACATATCGAATCCTTACACATTTTTCTCATGCTTTGGACTAGTAAAATTATATATTTTTTTATCACTTCGGCCAATTTAAAATACGTTAATTAGCTTTTTTAATTATAATCAGAAATTATATTTAAGAAATCCCTCCCTTCTTCACCTATAAATAGCCTCCACTGATGCTCCAATTCTCCCAAAATATAACTTCTCTTACTTTTTAAAATTCCGCCATATTTCTTGAACCTTTATTTCATACAAACCTTTGTTATAAAACCACCTAATAGTTCTATATACCATTACTAAGCGCAAATACTAGTAATCGCCTACTTCACAACCACTTGTTCACCCCCAATTTCACTTTGCGGTCACCTGGGATCGAACCCGAGTCACCTTGGTGAGAGCCAAGCGATCTAACCACTCAGTCATTGTTCACTTTTGGTGAATTACAAGCAGAGAATACCGTAATCAAAATATAAACTTCATGTGCTTTCAGACACGTGCTTCGTGACATGCAGGGACAATATCTGGCTGCTTGGATCTCTTATAATCAAACTAGCTACACTGAGGTAACAAAAAACACGTTGACTACAATTTAACAAAATTCCTTTGACTATTTATTCCAGTGACGGGTTATTTCTTTTTATACCACCGACATACTAGATAGTGAAAGTATTGCAGAGCGAAACTATGAGAAATATAACCATTATTTACTAATATATGCTATTTCAGAAAGGAATTACTCTGTATGCATTAAAATGACAACGAATCACCCAACCCTAATTCCAATACAGGTAGGTACTTGGTATTGTATGTAGTTTTTTTAATTTTTTTTTACAAAAAATATATATCTATTTACATATAGATATATATTTTTCTTTTCCTTATAACAGTTTTTTATTGTTTCTGTTTAATTACCTATCTTTTTTCTGTAGTTTCACACACATACACTATACACATAAACACCCATGCCCAGGGCGGGACTCGAACCCGTGACCCTCTACGCAGTGGGACGCTAGAGACATATGTTCTAACGACCATTCTGTAGTTCATAGCCACCATCAACCCCACATTTCAATGAATATTGTACCGTTAAGGCATTCCGTGTCAATTTACAGTTGGTGTTAGTCGAAGTGCGGGTAAGTTATCACCGAAAAGGAATGCCCGCCGCGGTAGCGTGGATGGTAGCGTGTCTGCCTCACGTTCAATTGTTTCCGAGTTCGAATCTCAGTCAGGGTGGGATACGTTTTTTGGGGTTTTTCCTTATCCTGAAAGACGAATGTTGGGTAACTCTAAGCTCTATTGACCTTAGGCTTATTTGGGCATCATTTCATCCAGTCCACTCATCGTTCGATATGACTTAAAGTTGTACGACGTAAATTACACAAAAAACCCAAAGAAAACCATAGAAAAGGAAACGTACCATAATTAATATTGAATACTAAATAGGAGCTTTCAGAGACAAAATGACAGGTATTCAAAGTAATACAAAGTAATTCAAAGTAATGCAAATTGGAATTCAAATCTTGATAGGAAATATGACATTACGTTACTATTTAATAACATGGAACTTTTTTCTTCAGGTTGTATTGTATTTTGGGAAACAAAGCAGTGAATAAACACCCACAAGTATAATGTTAATCGAATGTAGGTGTGATATAAATGGTCGAAAACGATGCTTGCAGAAGTTTAAGGAAATACTGCTGATTTTATAAAACATGTATTTTAAAAGTGTAATGTTATTAATTTTATATAATTATATGCGGAACATATCGGTCTTATGATAAATATATGCTCCATTAGGAAAATCATGGTCTTGATTATCATGCTTATCACAGAATATTAAAAATCACAGAACTCAATAAAACAAACCACTGGAATACGGTTCCGACTAAAACTGCAGGTAGGTAAGTTGCGTTCCATTCAAGATATTAAATGGATTGCTATTTATTTACAAGGAGCGTTTATAAGGTTCCCTAAATTATGTCTGAAAAGGGGTACACCTATTGCAAACGAGACAAGTAAACGTGATTGTATCTGAAACTACATTATATTACGTCATAGCAAAGAAGAGTAATATTATGTTTCCTGAGTTCACATTCATACGTCATAGCAACCAATCACCAATGGACCTTCCCCAATCCTGAGCAAGGTATTCAGTAGTGCTGCAAGACTATAGAAATGGCTGCGCTCAGTGAAAAAGGGCAAACGTTGCGTGTTATTGACGGAGAGAAGTTTCATAAACACAAGAAATTTGGGATCAAGTGTGGGCCTGTACTAAGAAAACAAGTATGTCTTTTATAAAAATTCATGAAAATAACTCAATAACATAAGAGAAATTAAATCATAAGGATTTGCGATAAAGACTTAATTTGTCAGGAATTAAGTATTTAATTAAAACGAAAGTGATACATGAACTTTGTACCCCGCGGCCAAACAGCCGGGTTGTTGTGTAATAACTGAAAAGGAATCTCACTGCAGACGGTGTGAATGAATTCAACATTGTACCAATAAATAAAAACAAATATTCGAACTGCTCACTTAAGGATAGTCATATATGCCCTTGATCAATTTAATGTGAAAACAAACATAAACCAACGATAAACAGTTAAACATTATAGAAATTTCTACGAAAATTAACCCAATTAATTCCAGCACTATGGATACTATATGCATGAATGGAACGTTCAAAAGTGTCCCAAAACAAATGTATCAGCTGTTTACTTGCATCACACTAGTCTTTGCGCGACTGCCGGAAAAAATCCGTAGAGGTATACCAGGTAATATTAAACAGTTCTATAGTAAACTGTTGAAATTTGAATATCTATTTAAATATTTCCAGAATATACTTGTACTTATTTCGAAGTGCTTATTTCATAACAATATGAAGTTAATTGATTAAATGCGGCTATTAAATTTTGCAGATTACACTTTGGTCATAGTTGGTACAGGAACATTTAGTAATTGGTACTAAGTACAATGTGAAAAAGAACAAAAAACGAAATTGTGACTATTTAAATTTATTTTTGGCCTTGGCTTCGTAGATCCTTCGTAGAAAAAATAATTGCCTATCCTTTACAGGTTATGTATAAGCAATATATGATATAGCAAGATGTACTAAGCAGATATATGTAAGATGTTCGACTTTCGGTAAGACTTCGCTTTACTCACAATACCACTTCACGAATGTCAACTATGTAGTTCAATTTTGCCCTATCACTTCACCTTCTTCCCGTTGAAATGAAATACGTATGACGTAACCTCTTTGCTAGGGAGTGGAACTCAGGTCGTGAATTCCTTCCAGTAAGGGCAATCACTGCAACTTGCCACAGTCCTTCTGACTCACTGATGTACTCACGGACTCATGTTCGATTTTATGGCCATTGGAAACTCTCACATATTTCTAGAACGCTAGAGAAGTTTTCAGGAGATTCTAGATATCTGAAGACGGCGCTTATCATGTTTACTCTGGGCGAGCGTGCAGCTTATGTGTTTATATTCCGAATGCCCGGCGTCGAGCTCCCGTAACCTGCGGCATAGTCGCTTTGTTACAAAGTACACACATCGTGATTACCGAAGCCAGGCTAGAAAAATTACTTTTTAGATGAATATAATGCCAATATGTGGATTTGTCAATGAGAAAAGCAATAGTGTCAATACATTACCAGAATAAACTGCATGTATAATGTTTACATCACATATGAATCATTTTAACATAAATTGCTTATTCTAATTAATAGTTTCTTAATTCTGCTTTTGAATAAAATATATGAATAGTTAAGGATACATTTGAGATAAAATTGAGATATAAAAAAGGATTAACAAATTATGGTTAGACTTTTAAACTTATTATTACATCCGAATCTCTAGGAATGTTTTCGTGTAAATATATTTACTGTCGGAATGAAAATAACAAATATTTAAACAGCCCTAAATGGTTCGAATGTGAAGGTATGCTTGATATTCCTCACATCTGTTTTACAAAATTACTAGAAAGGGTTTTGCAAAATATATCCCACTATGTCAATGAGTTTAAAAATAATTCATTTCAAGTAAAAATGCACACTATTTAGTAGAATTTTATAAGATCTTTCCAGGCCAGATTTTATTGGTAAAAATTGGTTGATTGTTTCAGTTGTAATATTTTAGACTCTGTTTTGAACTTAAATTGCTTTTTATAATCCGATTTTGATGTTATCAAAGCGAAACTTCCGAACTGGTTTCCTTAATATATCCTAACTAATATATGCTCTGTAGTTGTTAATATAAGGGAAATATGTTACGCTACTAAGCTCATTCAATTTCGATAAGTGTGTGTGTGTGCGTGTGTGTGCGTGCATGCGTGTGTGTGTGTGTGAAGCAAAACCTACAGTGAAATACAAATAGCTTTTCAAAATCACTCACAAACCTCTGTGATAGCTTCATAAGGAACAAAATGTTTAAGCTGAGGACAAGCTGTCTGGTGTTTCAGTACAAACTTCATCTGTATATTGTATTTGTATTACAACATACATATTGCATACTAGACAGTGGATACTGCTGCCAACAGCGATACATCAGAATGGTTGTTTCCATTCGGATTTTACACCTGTACGGAATAGGCGACTCCAGTAGACTCATATCCCCAGTCTCCGGATGCAGTCATCGCTCTGCGTGCATCACGTGAAAGTCTGCTCTGCACTGGTTTCCAGTACATTGGCCCGCTTTGCCCCGCACAAGGGAATGGCTCATTGCGGGGCGTTGCCACCCAGGGCCAAGATTCATACCACTGTCATAACTCATAACACATATGCACGTTTGTATGTAATTTGCAGAAATATGTCTCTTTTGATTTCATATTGTGTGATGTAACCTAGAAAGGCCATGATTAAAAATTAACTGATAGCTTAGTTTTTTCTTATGCGTGATTGGAGGAATTTAGTAACAGTAATGTCAAAATTAATTGAACAAAATATTTCTATTCGGTTTTTTGACACGTCTTCACTTACATGTTTTATATTATTGAGGGACCAATTTCTTAACCTGTCGCGTCCATTTTCAACCTCTATCCAATTATGGTTAGTCGTAGAGGTTATGGTAGTGGATAGAGGTTGAAAGTGGACGCGACAGCTTCCGAAACTAGTAACATAAAATTTTAAGTAACGAAGTGTCAAAAAACGACTACATTTTTAATTACTTTTTTCTGCTTATAGCGATGGCATTCCAGTAATAATTTCTTATAAAGTACTTTCATATAATCAATCAAAAATATTATTTGGCATTTTCGTTTCTTCTTAGTAATAGTTTCCTTATTGCCAACTCTTAATTTATTTGTTTTGTAATTTTTCAAGAAGCTTTATTATACCTTTCTTCACCTTTACTTTCATTTTTCTCACTTGTGCTCTCTAACAGTGATGTTTTCAACATTGGTGCAAAAAATTTAATATATCCTCAGCATCAATACATTCCTACAAGTCTATATGTGATAGATTGTGGAATTATTATTTTAAAATTAACGTCATTTGAGCTTTAATTCATGTGAGGCGATAAATGAAATGGCTAAAATGATGCTCAGGGTCCATAGAGCATTCATCTTTCAGTATAAAGAAAAACCATAGAAGAAACCTTATCCACTCCTCTCACCCTAACCGAAATTCGAACTCGGGACCTCTTCAATGTAAGGTGGACACGCTGCCAACTACGTTACAGAACCATGTGGTGTGTGTGTGTGTGTGTCTGTGTGTGCGTGCGTGTGTGCGTGCTTGCATCATAATGTAACTTAATTTGGAACTGTAATTTATTCCCAAAAATTGGTGTTTTCTTCACACGTTCAGAAATTTAGAAGCCCTTTTGTTTCTTTGTTTCCATTTTCTCGATCCTCGTTTTTCAAATTGACTTCTAGTTGGGTGCTACTGTTTTCCAGTGCTGAGCCTTGAATTTCTTCGTTTGTAGAAAGGGCATGAATTTCAATAAACATTTCTAATTTTTTTTGCGACTTTTGGTTATTCTTTGTAGGCGTTTTTCCTCCAGTCTTTGCGTAATTACCTCTTCTCTCTGTCATTTAGCTGAAAAATAAGCTTCACATTTCCCTGTTATTTGTCCTTTCTCTAGCGCTCTCTGTCCCTCTTTTTTATTTCTTCATGTATTTCTAGGTTCCGCCTAATTTTTCCACTTGCTGTTCTCATACTTTTCTAATTTTTTACTCTCTTCTCTTCTTTTTCCTCCTTCACGTCTTTTAATCTAGCTATTGTTCTGAAGAACTGGGGCTGCTGTAGAAACTTAGGTAATGTTTTTACAATTATTTTTTCTTATGAAATTGTATAACACTTCTAAACTCACAGAACTATTTCTTCCATTGGTAACATTTAAACCATGATTGTTTGTATTAATGTTATTAATTATTATTATTAGAAAATGTAATTCATTATTAATATTACACCTTTTCGCCGCATTAATTTATCAGTTAACAATGACTCAACTCACGTATAATGGTTGCCTCTATATTAATACGATAAATAGGATACATATTATGATACTACGTAAAAGGAAATAGGAAGGTAAACGTTAGAGGTTACTCTGTACGATACAATAATATTTTAAAAATAAACAAGAGATTTCTCTTGAGCGAACTTTTCATATGGAAGTTTTGTTCACATAAGTAATGACATATGTTATTCGGTCTACGTTGCATTACAGTTGAGATCATATTCATATATTGTTTAGAATATTTGGATTATTACATTTAAATTGGCCTGGCAACTTAATATTTTCCAACATTATTTAAGTCTAGAAATCGTCAAAGAACTTACGAAATGAGCTCTACTAATTGCAGTTATGTTACTAAATAGGTATTTCCCTGAGAAGTAAAGGTCGGAGAGATGTAAGCTCGTATGCGATACAAGCTAGATGGACACAGAATATGAATGACGTCAGATGTACAGCACGACCGTCACATGTGCAAACGTCGAAAACAACGTAACGTAGTATTTTATGAAGCTTGCTTTGCAAGTATATGCATATGCAAAGTCAAGGTGCAGCGTAACGCGAATGTTTTGTTTCCTCTGCAAGTGAGGCGGTTTTCAAGGTCAGTGTATACTTACCAGTAGTTGCATACATGCGCGACCGATAGCAATGCAGTCCATGTGTATTATACTATGGAGAAACGCACATGTTAACAGCCTTTACTGACAAGTAATAACCAGGGAGAACAAAGTCTCCTCAGAGTGTAAATGGCAATGCTCTCTGCACGTGTGGCTTGAACTGTTTGTCAGATGGCGCAAATAACGAATTTTATGTACATTTTGTACTGTCCACGGAAATGATGTCTGAAGTCTTCAACAGTAACTTACTTACTTTCTTTTTTTAATACAAATTAAATAATGTATTCCAAAAATATACTCCAGTAATTTATAGTGTAGGTTATCATTGAATATCCGATCTTTTTTTTTTAAAAAAAAAAAACCTTTATTAATGAATGTTTTCCTCCTGCTGACCTATGGCATTAAATTAGAGGTTCTTTCATAGAATCACCATATATGTAATCAAACTTCTTTATACAGGATGTTTCGAAAGGACACCGAACGAATATATAGAAGTAGTTGCTCAACTTCTATGGAATACATATAGATAGTTTTTATCGTCAATAGAGCTGCATAAAAACGCTCCATAATCTGTGTGGATTAGGCAGTGATAGGTAGAACGCCGCGTGCCTCAAGCTATGGAATTTCGCACGTAGGTGACACAGCGTGCCACCTGCTGTAGCTGATAGTAAACATACCGGCATAATCCACGGTAGCTTGCTACTATTGAGAATTTCTTTCGCTAATGAAAAATCGCAATAAAGAAGCTATTCTTTAGTTATTTGTTTTGTGGGTGTTTAAATTCTTCCAAGATTCCATTATAACAATCGATGGCGACAAATATGCTGGTGGACATATGCAACTTAAACGTTTTAGCGGGATTAATGTTAGTCAGACTGAGGATGGAAGCATTAAAAGACAAAAAGAACAGAAAATAATATCTAAAAATTGTAGATAAAGTTAACCAAAACTAAATACCTTATGCAATGAGACAAGCATTTTATTTCTCTGTGTTTAATAACACTAAATAAAGCAGTTGTAACTGAAAAGGAAGCTGTTGATTTTACAGTAACCGGTTGAAAGTACTGTACAATTAAGATCATATCAAAATGAGCAACTTTGGAAAACTGTCCGAGTGATTATCGACTTTTTCACAAGTAACTGTTCTTTGGCCCATTACCTTAAATCGGGACTAGGGTCACTGATAAAGAGCAAGGAACAATGGTTTTGTTTTCGTGGCCACTTTTGAGGTTCACACACCAGTGGTTCTTGCGCTGCCTAATCACAAAATAATGTAACATTTAATGCTGCACAAAATTACATCTAAGAATTTCGAAGCTGCGACACCAAAATTCGGACTAGTTAAGTTATAAACTACGAAACGGTTATATTCGTTTGGTGTCCTTTTGAAACAACCTGTATAGACATAAGATATGATCATTTCTAAACACTCAGCATAATATTGGGTTGCGGAAAATTGAGAGCTTAATCTCCTTATGCCCGATTTCACCAACAAATGTTAAGATTTAACACGAGTTTAGCAATAGTTAAAACAAAAATTGACTTTCACCAACAAGTGTTAGCGTAACACTCGTGTTAAATCTCATGTTAATATAACAAGCCGAATTTCTATTGTTAAGTCCTTAACAACTGTAAACAGTCAATATGGCGAGCATGAACTCTGTTGTTGCTATCGATTTGCTATATTTAAGACCGTCTAAATGGCATTCATAATAGAGTACGGCCTATGAGGAGAAATGATTTTGAGGAACTATCCGAAGAAAATTGTTTTATGGAGGTATAGACTGTTGAAACATGTTGCTATGAAGTTTACTGCGGAAGTACAAGAGAGGTTAGAACATGCATCGAAAGGAACATGACGATCTCACCTTAGCTTCAAGTATTAATATCCTTGGGATTTTACAATTCACTGAATTATGTGGATAATACATTGTCCACCTCCCGTCTTGAAACGTTCAAGTCACTTGCCCTTCTTCGCTCCTCGTTTTAAATTTACGTAATAATTAGTTAGAATACACATCGAAAGGAATATACCGATATCGCATTTGCTTCAAGTATTAATAACGTTGCGATTTTATAATTCACTAAATTATGTGGATAATACATTGTTCACCTCCCGTCTTGAAACGTTTAAGGCACTTGTTCTTCGCACCTCGTTTTAAATTTACGTAATACTGACAAGTTGTTTGGTGCTTGTAGTAGTGAGATATGCATTTGAATTAAATTCATTTCCAGTATTTTCCCCGCGACATCTTTCACTTTTACATTCTCTGCATCCGTCCTCTTGTTTTCCACGATATCCTTACACTTCGTTACCATTTCAATTAACAATTCTTTCTCCGTCGATGAGAAATTTGTCTCACGGCTTTATTTATGATTTTTTTCATCCGCCATTTGTGCAGACGAAAATGAAAACAAAAGCACTTCGCAGTACGTTCAGAAAATAATACGACTCATCCATAGCCTTCT